>JBAIAC010000029.1:46901875-48105937 GCA_037349315.1 Chelydra serpentina | reverse complement strand
GGGCATGGGACCTTGGGAAAAGAAATGTACTACGGCGTTCTTTAAGCTTCATCCTGTAAGCTAAGCAGAAAGCATTGCGCCTACTGCTTCTGCAGTTGATTTCAAGTCTTGGCACTGGGTTTTTCATGGTTAATTTTGTGTGCAGGGGTTTCTGTTCTTTTTCTTGCTTTGTGGCTTTTGCTTGCATTTCCATTGAAAAGGATGCAGCTTTGAAGCTTAAAGCTGGGTATGTTCTATGAGAACTGGGGGTTATTCCAAACTATTATACTATTAATACAAATATACCATGACATTTCCTTTTTCAGCACATCTAGGAGGAATTTTTACATAGTTTTAAGACTCATGAGTGACTCCTGCCCGGTACAAGCAGAGTCATCCTGGAACACCAGCTGCTCTGAACAGTGAAGCCCGTTCAAAAGAATGAAGTGATACATTTTATTTTATTTTATAACAGAAATGACCTTTACTGTGTTTTACTTCACTGATTTTCAGTGAGCTGAACAGATTGTTACTGTATCATGAGCAATGGTTGAATTATGTTCATGAACTTACTTTTCTTTGGCAAATTTGTGGGGAAAATGAATATTATTTTTCCACATATCTGAAAGATAAAAGCATTTGTGGAGAGGAATCACTCCCATTGGGGACTCTTGTATACTTTGCAGTAGTATTTTATTAAGAACCGGGGAGTCCAAAAGTCCCACAGATGTAAGGTTTCAATTAACTTTACATTGTGTCCAAGTCTTTAAATACTCAACTAAATTTTAATCCAATCACTTGATTTGACTCCAAACATGATTAATCTTTGACTCATCATCGGTTCAATCAGGGGTTAAAAAGCAAACTCATTTTTGGCCCGTCCTGACTCATATGTGAATACACTGGGATCAGAGCTGTGTTTCCCTTTTGGCTGACACCTTGACACTTGCTAGCATTGGTTTTCTATTTAGGCATGATCATTCCTGTCCATTTCTCCCTCCCCCACCCAAATGTTCAACAGCATTCAGTGTTTGTTCTTTATACCTTCTTCCAGCAAGATGTGATCCTTGCAAGCTCTTGGTGTTGAATTAATCAAAGTGCCTGCTGTTTGACTTGCATTAGAGCTATGAAACAGGTTTTAAATAGTGGCTTTTCTATTTTTAAAGAAACAGCGCTTTACTGGGAGGATTTAGTACATGGAAGAATAGCAATTGTGAGATACCCAAACCAGCCAATCACCCTGGGGTAGCCCACTAGTAGCTCATCTACCTGTAATTGGGGTAACTGTGTGGCCTAGTGGGTAGACCATTGTGGGGGACTCAGGACATCTGTGTTTTCTGCCCAGATTGTTTGTTAGTCTACTGAGTGACTCCTGTATTTCCGTTTCCCCATTTGTAAAACAGAGATAATGATTCCTCCTTTACAAAGTGCTAGATAAGAGCTAGGTATTGTTTTGTGTCCAGCCCAATACCCGGGGCTGCTCTTTGGTGACATCATGACAGCAGGTGCCATCCTGTCATTTGAATCTCTACGTCATACCATCATGCTGGCCAGTCACTGTTATACAGATGGATGATGGAGTCTCACGTCAGTGCTGAGGATTCATCAAATGTTACTAACGAACACGTATATGGGAGATTAGACTGATGTAAGAACTGCAAACATGATTACGTGAGGGACAGACAAAAATGTCCATGGCCATTGCACACTGTTGTATCCTTGCTTTGCGCTGTGCACATTTTTCACACAAGGTGTTGATGTGCCTTGCTTCAAAGCGCTTAATGGCAAAGTGACAAGGCTGCCACCACCTTGCTCTGTCATGGGCTGTTGCTTTCCAGTTACTGGGACTGACCTGAGATGCTGTAAAGTTTGACTTCAAGTTTTACCATTTGTACTGACCATCACAAGACCAGCTGCTTTGCTTTAATTGACCATCAAATATTACCTTGGGCATTCTCGAGTTGGCCATAGGAACGAGGTGCCCAGACCAACAAACTAGAGCTGTTATGATTGTGCTCTGACTGCCAGGCATCTGACAATGAATAAGGATTTCAGCATTAGGAAAATTGTCCCACCATCGGACCCTGAAAATAGACCGATCACAGGGCATATGGAACTAAAACAAGTTTCCTGCTATGGCAGCAATATGTTGTCCAAGCCTCGTACCCATATAGAAGTGCTGCTAGCACAATTGTCCAATACACATATAGCTTTGTGCTTATTTTGATGCCTCTATTATTCCATCAGTGGTGTGATAACATCCCAAAAGTAGAGCTCGCCTTGGCTACGTGATGTGTAACATCATCGGTTGTGGCATTCTATGCCCGTGGGCTCCTTAGGTAACCAAAACTTCTTCATGGACTTGAGAGGAGTGTTATTGACCTTCATAACTGGGTGGACATGCACACCCCCTAACACAGGCTGGTACACTACATTGGCTTTCTTTAGGCCGATTGTAAAACCGAAGTGGTTAACGGCACAAGTAGTTATCGGGATCAGTTATCGATTGAATGTCATTGATTGAGTGAGCAGCCAGTGCACAGTCATAAACAAATAAAGGCTCTTTAATAAGTAAACCTGCCACTTCTGCATGAACATGGAAGCACTAAACAACATTAAACAGCTTCCCATCAGTGCGGAACTGAATAAACACTCCTCTCTCAGTGCTATGAAATGCATCCATAAGCATAGCAAAAAAAGGATGGAAAGGAGAGTGGGAGCCAGCACGCAGCCTTGTTTGGTGCCATTAGTGACCAGAAAGGGGTCAGATATCTTGCCATTTTCCACCACTCTGGCCATCTTCCCATCATGGAAGGACCAAATGACAGAAATAAATTTTTCAGGGCATCCAAAGACGAACAAAAATTTCCAGAATCCCTCATGATTTACAGAATGAAAAGACTTGGCCAAGTCAACAAAGACCATATGAAGACCCTGGTTTGCTCCTGGCGCTTTCCCTGAAACTGACGGCCTGTGACGAGCATGTCTGTAGTGCCCTGAGACTCAGGGAGGATGGTTTCCACAAAATGGGTGTTAAGTCTATTCAGTATAACCCGGGCAAGAATTTTTCCAGCAACATAAAGTAGGGAAATGCTGCAATGCTAATCACAGCTTGCCTTGTCACCCTTACATTTATAAAAGTGAACAGTGAACATTCTTGAAATCCTGTGCCACCAACTCTTGCTCCCAGTTAATGCAGAAGAGCCTGATAAGGTGTCATGAACTGTGGTAGCCACAGATCTCTGCTGGAATGGCATCTGGTCCAGGTGCCTTCCCTTATGACATCTGGTGGATTGCTGTTATGGTCTTGTATAAGGTAGAGGCTAGAGCAAACTCTTACTTTAATAGGAGCTGCTTCCTCAGAGATGCTGGAAGGGTGGTTGAGAAATGAACTGAAATGTTCCATTGATTGAGCAAGTATTTCAGTGTCAGTTATGTTAGTTGCTACCAGTGTACATTCAGGGGTTATCCCGTTGCACCTGGAGCCATTCACTGCAAGAAGATCAGCTAAAAAGCTTTTGGTATCTTTGCTGTCTGCTACCAGTTGTAACTCTGTCGCTTTCTTTTCCCACCACTGTTTTTTCATTTTCCAATGTCTGGTCTGAGCCTTCTGTTTTGCTCAATGATATGCAGCCCTCCTAGCTGCCAAATCTGTATCTAATATCTGTAACACTGTATCTGTATCAAATCTTTAACACTAGGTAGGCTTGATGGATAGTATGCAGTGAGTTCAAGAACCGACATATTTCATGGTCATTCTCATCAACCCAGTTCTGATGTTTTCTCTTAATAGAGCTGAAAAATTCAGCAGCCATATTATATATGTCCCATGAATATTTCCAGGCTGTCTCAACATCCACTGAGGCACCTGTAGCTAAGGGAAGTGCTTCCATGAGTTTTTGTTGGAATTCAGACAGTTTTTCAGTTTTCCAAGCTTGAAATATTGATTTTATTTGCTACCTTGAAAGCAATACAGAGAGACATTTGACCTCTCATGAGTCTACTACTGATCAACAGTCAGCGCCTCTCATGGTGCAAGTGAGTCTAACATAGCAGAGAGCTCTTCACATACAATAACATAATTGATCATGTGCTAGTGTTTTGCATGGGGGTGCATCTAGGTCACCGTGTACTTGTTGACCTGTTGAAACACTATTTGTGATGACTAGGTTGTGCTTGGTGCATTTGAAAGGTAGTAGGAAGTCATTAGAGTGAGTGTTACCAACTCCATGACAACCGATCACATTGCCCCATAATGCATAGTCCTGACCAATGCTGGCATTGTGGTCACCAAGGATAATCAGTTTATCATTATGTGGGAATAACCTGGTGATGCTATCAAGGGTTTGATAGAAGTGCTCCGTATCCTCATCTGGATGGATCACGGTTGGTGCATCTGTGCTGATGACAGAAGCATCATGACCTTTAGCAAGGTCGGTATAGAAGAGCATAAGTCTGTCATTAACACCCTTTGGCAATGACTCAAGTTTGTGGGCAACTGAAGAGTGGATGGCAAACCCCATATCAGAGCATGTGCATTCATCTCCATATTTGCCAATCCAGTAAAAGGTGTAATCAGCACCCACTGCTCCTAGCTGCAACTCACCAGCAAGTCTTGTTTCACTAAGTGCAGCAATATCTGTACTGCACCACACTAATACTCTACTGCATATACTGATTCCACACACAGGTCTGTCGCCTCTGTCGAGGAGTGTACAAACATTCCAGGTTGCAAAATGTATTTGGGGATTCCTTGAATATCAGCTGCAGAAGAGCTGAGTAATGACTCTGCCAGCTTTGGATGGAGCAAGTGTTTTTTTAGGAATCTTTTTCCATCTCCACTTCCCCATTTGAGAAGAGCAGCGCTGTCCCTAAATAGGACTATTCTGACACCGAGGAAGGATACAAACATAGCATGTGCTCCAGTCTACGATGAACAAGCATCACTCCCGGGCTGCCTGTGTGCATGATTATGAGTGAGGACTTCCAGCAGCATTTTCTGCCTGTCCTCGTTGCCATGTCCCCGTCGCCACAGAACTTGAACTAGAAAGGGGCAGAGTTGATGTGGTGTGGAATCAACTGTGCTATGATTTGATTATATTGGGGAAGACGTGTGCAGCTCCTCTCCCTCTCTCTCGTCAACACAAGCTATGTGCCATACTCGGGCAGGAGTTGCCATGAGCAGGGCAACAAATGTGGGTGCAGGTTTGAGTGTGGAGCTCCCTTTAGAGAATGCTGTTGATCCCTCATGGTTTCTTTCCAGAGTTACTTTTGGAAGGGCCATTGCATGCCCATATGGTTTATGGTGGCCTGCATTCACTATATCCAGTACTGTCTTTGGGCATCTGTGGCCTTTTGTAGGGGCAGCAGCGCCATGTCTGCTCCACCATGCCCTTTTGGTGCTACCATCAGATTGTCCATGCCTGCTTATTCAGCAGGGTTCCCAGCTGATAATTCAGCCGCCCTCTATATCTGAAGGCTGTTCTAATACCCACAATCTGTGGACGCACTCAATGGCTGATGATGCTGCCTTTGGAAAAGTGACGCAGAACTGAACACTGTTATACAAAGCTACAATGTAAGCCCCACAAGTATCTCTGTCACAGGTTTTTACTTCCTGTACTAACCATGAATGAGTGCATCAACCCAGCTAAAATAAGAACAGGACCCAAACCCTTGACCACATCTTGAACTGAATAAACTGCAGAGTATTTGAGGTTTGAACAATGTTTGTAGAACTTTTTTCCATACTTCATGGCTCCATCTGGCAGTGGGAGCAGAGGTTCCAAAATGCTGTTCTCACAGTATATTTCTAGCCTCACCAGAATCGTGAAAATCTCACTAGCATAAAGGTTCTCATGAGACTTTTCAGCCTAGCATTGTAGACTTTACAACTCTTGGATGTTTTAGATAAATTCACTAATGCTGCCAAGTTTTGCAATTTTATTGCAAGTCTCACGATATTTGGTGTTTTTATTATAGTCTCGCCTCCTGGAGTCATGTGATTGTGAGAATCTCAGATTTCATTTTCTTTAACAAAATAAATTTCTATCCGTTGTGGTTGCAGACAAAACCTGGAAATCATGACTATTAAAGGCTCAAAAACCAAAAGTCAAATAAAAACCCACCCCCAAATGTGTGTGTGCGTGATATATATATATATAATGATTTTTAAGCTAGTCTGATGATTTGGGAAGACATGACTCATGATTTTTAAACATCAGGGGTGCTTTTCTAAGGCACACCAAATCTCCTTACAATTAGAAAGTTCTCTCATAATATCTAACCTAAATCTCGCTTACTGCAGATCAAGCTCATTATGTCTTGTCCTATCTCCAGTGGACATCCTCTTTATAATAGCCCTTGACATCACAGGGGCTGACTTCCGGCCCTGCCCGTGGGTGCTGTCACCCGGCGTCGGGGGCGGGGCCCCGCCCGACGCCGGGCCCCGCCCCTGACGCCGACGCAACGTTGCCCAGCGTCGGGGGCGGGGCCCCGCAACATCTCCCGGTGCCCGGTAAGTTTGCTGCGGGTCCGGGGCGGGCGGGGAGTTGCCGGTGGGTGCAGAGCACCCACCAATTTTTCTCCGTGGGCGCTCCAGCACCGGAGCACCCACGGAGTCGGCGCCCCTGCTTGACATATTTGGAGACTTATCAGGTCTCCCCTCAGTCTTCTTTTCTCAAAACTAAAGATGTCCAGGGCTTTTTTAACCCTTTTCTCATAGGTCATGTTTTCTTAAGCTTTTATCATTTTTGTTGTTCTCCTTTGGATGCTCTCCAGTTTGTCCATATCTTTCCTAAAGCGTGATACCCAGAATTGGACACAATATTCAATTTGCGGCCTCACCAGTGCTGAGTAGAGAGGGACAATTACATCCTGTGTCTTATATATTACATTCCTATTAATAGACCCCAGAATGATAATAGCCTTTTTCACAACTACATCACATTGTTGGCTTAGATTCAATTTGTGATCCACTATAACCCACAGATCCTTTTCAGCAGTACCACCATCATGCCAATTATACCCCACTGTGTAGTTGTGCATTTGATTTTTTCTTCCTAAGTGTAGTACTTTGCACTTGTCTCTATCGGGTTTCATCTTGTTGATTTCAGATCAGTTCTCCAATTTGTCAAGTTTGTTTTGAATTCTACTCCTGTCCTTCAAAGTGCTAGCAACCCCACCCAGATTGGTGTCATTCACAAGTGTTATTAAGACACTCTCCAATCCATTACCCAAACCACTGATGAAAATATTGAATGGTATCAGATCCAGAACGGACCCCTGCAGGACCCCACAAGGTATGCCCTCCCAGTAATTTGATAGCAAACCTTTGATCATAATCTTTGAATAAGGTCTTTCAACCAGTTTTGCACCCATTATGGAACAATTTAATCTAGACCAGATTTGCTTAGTTTGCTTATGAGAATGTTATGTGGGATTGTGTCAAAAGCCATACTAAAAGTTATACCCTACATTTACCAGAGAGTACCCACAAACCATTGAATTAGGACTTGCTGAACTCTTCTTTACCATGTAGGTCTGTCACTGCATTATAGCATAGGTGCAAGCATGGTAGGGAGAGGAGGGCAAGAGGAGTTCATGTCTCCACCCAACACTTTAACATCCCCTTTTCTTGGTGGCTACAAGGTCTAGTGCATTTTCCCTTTGTTATGAGCTCCCATACTTTGTGTGTGGGTGCACTTCTGCCTTATGGGTTCAATACTTGACCCCGGCCTAAAGCCCAAATAAATAGACTTTGCTTAGGGGTCCCCACATGGTGGTCAAATGACAAAGTAGGATCCGCTCCAGCAGACTCAGGACTGCAACTGAAGCTGGAATTATTATCCTTCCCCTGCACGGGGGCTTTGGCCAGTAGCTTTGTAGCACTGACTACACTCTTGAACCTCCCATTCCCACACCCTCATGGCTGCAGAGATCCACCACGCAGCAGGGTGACATGGTGCACCAAGAGTGCTGCAGAGCATTTCAGTATCTTCCTATGTACATTGAAACCACGGTGGTTCTGCTGTGGGTCGTGCCGTCTGCACACATGGGGTTGAAAGAGTGTGGGTGGTTTCACCCTATAGCATGAGGAGAGCTAGCAGCAGCCTCAATCCTAAATGGCACATCACATTTCAAATCGGCTATTGGCCACTAGAGCCCTCCTTAGCGAACAAGGCCGGTCCAGGAGGCTCACTGCCGTGGGCTGTGTAGACATACCTTAGCAAAATTGATTTCCTGTAAATTTTTAACTCAGAACAATATTGGGGATTTCTATCAACCTATAGACATAGTCAAATCACAACTCAATGCCATTGGCTGGATTTACTCCTTTACCCACCCCCATCACAAAAAAAATC
The DNA here is from genome assembly GCA_037349315.1 of Chelydra serpentina. Taxonomy (NCBI): domain Eukaryota; kingdom Metazoa; phylum Chordata; order Testudines; family Chelydridae; genus Chelydra; species Chelydra serpentina. The sequence goes on along the minus strand of JBAIAC010000029.1, from coordinate 48,097,595 downwards.
AGTGACCTTTGAGCTACATGGCTAGTACCCAATCAGAACCCAGAATTTTCTAATGCCATTGTATTGCTTTTGCTGTTTTAGAATATGAAAGGTGGAAAAATATAAAACAGATAACATTTCAGCTACATGTATGTCTCTTAATTCATATTTCCAGGCCCAGTGTGCGAGGTGCTCCACATACACCTACTGCCCTTGCCCTACTCTGAAGAGCTGACAAGCTGGACAAGGGAGTGTTACATGACCCATGGGAAAATAAGGCACAGACAAACAAAGTACACAGGGAGTCTGTGGCTAAGCAAGGAACTGAACACAGGTATCCTGACTCCTGAGCTAGTACCTTTATAGTAGACCTGCACTCTTCTCTTCCATAACAAATAAACCTTATCCTTGTGTGTCTGGACAGCTGCCCTGGAGAATAGTTTACCTTATAATCCTCATTGCTTCAATGAGGGGGAAAAAGCAAGCTCATTTTTTACTTAAAATGATTCATCTGATCCAGATCTCCCCCAAGACTCTGGCACCCTCCCTCTTGCTAAGAGATGTCCTTCTTTCCCAACAAGGCTACTGGCTCCCATCCAATGACCCGACAATGCCCTGCAGGCAGGAAAAAGAAGGCGGCGTTAAAAGCAAGAGCCCTGCCAAGACACAAGGCTGAGCACCTCTGAATGGAACTATGGATGCAGCTCTCCCCAGCCGGACAGTTGACTCAGGAGTGATGTGCCAGAAACTTGAGTAATATGTGCATTGAATTCACTGGGAGTGTTGCCAGAATAAAGACTTCAGGATTGGGCTATTCACCTGAAAACTGAAATGATGTCCTCTAATTGTGACGGGGGCAGATGAATTGTAGTGAGAATCCGAGAACTCGGAACAGACCAAACCTACTGGTTATCTCATCCACCCTCTAGCCAGGAGTCGGTTGTTCTCCACAGTCAGTTGGTCTAGTCAAGTATTTTCTCAAGCTTAGTATGAACTAGCTCCAGGTGAGCTGGGGGAGAAGGGACAGCTGGCAATGATACATGCCTGTAACCGGAAAACAGGAACTGGAAAAACCTCAGTGAAGAAAAAAAGATTTCACAAGAACATTTGTTTTTATGTTTCTAGCTCATCTTTTCAAGCTGACGCACAATTAAAACCCCGATCCAGCAGAGCACATGTGCTTAACTTTAAGCATGTGAATAGTCCCAGTGAAATTAATAAAGCTACTCACATGCTTAAAGTTAAGCACAGACTTAAGTGCTTTGCTGGATCAGGTATTAGTGTATGCAACTGCCTTAGGCACGTAAATTATTATTGGTATTATAGCATGGCATGGAGGCCTTGATTGCTACTGGGCCTCCTTGCGCTAGGCACTGTATACACACAGCAAGAGATGTGCCTTGCTACAAAGAACTTCTGTGCTATCTAGGTTTATATTGCACTCCATACCCGGTTTCAGGCTGGTTTGTATTCAACATGGCTCAGCCATGCCTCTGCAGCTGCTAGGAGTGTTACCGCAGTGACACTCCTATTTATTCTCGCACTAGCTCGAGGAGAGCTAGTGCAAATACGAGTACATGAGCAGCTCATAGTGTAGACACAGCATGAAAGCCCTCCAGTGGCGCACTAAGTGATGGCACTAATATCGGTCACGTGCTGTTTGATCTCTCATTTCCCCCAGGTGAGTATTGGGGGGTGGAGTGCCGTTCCCACTCCCCCAGTCTAAATAGATGAGAGACAAAGGGGAAACAGAAGCACATAGATTTGCCCAAGGTCACACAGTAGATCAGCGGCAGAGCCAGAAATAGAATCCAGGTCTCACAGCTCCCAGTCCAGCAACCTAGTGGACAGAGTGCTCCATCAGTCACTGTTCTATAGAGGAATGCATATAGGTATGTGCTCATTGAACCCCAACATAGTCACATGTATCAGTTAACGTATACACTTAAGTGTCTGTGTTTGCATCCTTGGGCACAGATCTCTGGGCCTAGAGATGTTATCCTTGATTTTCATTTACTATTTAAAAGATGTAATGTATGGGTCAGCCAGGATACATTTCCTTTAGCAGTGACAATGAAAGCCTAAATCATCCTTTTAAAGTAACAATATTTTCACAGAACCATTTGCACTCATACTATGAGACCACAGCAACTCTGTTATCCTACCTTTACATGACCGTACATGGACCAGATTGTGTAGGGAGGTCCTGGAAGCTCCTTCCCTGGAGGTTTTCAAAAGGAGGCTGGACAGCCACCTGTCTTGGATGGTTTAGATGCAAGAAATCCCACATCTTGGCAGGGGTTAGACTATATGATCCTTGCAGGCCCTTCTAACCCTATGATTCTATGACTAACCAGTGTACCCCAATATCTTACTTCTTAGTTAGCACATATTCAGAACTAACCCACCAATCAAATTTCAATAGCAGTACGTTTTAAACTCATTTTAGCTTCCCCCGTGTATTAAACATAAATTAACTTTATTATGCTGATGGCTCTTCCATACATTTTGCAAGTGGTTGTTTTGGTTAGACTATGCAAACAAAATGTGGTAATTTAAAATGTTAATATTTACTCTTTACATTCCATGTTTAGCAACACAGAATCCTCTTCAGTTCATCACATTTGGCTTGGGCATTTGTTCTGCCTTTCCTTCAGCTTGGGAAATAAATGGACACTGCTGCTACTGTTGGCTATTGAGCAGCAGGCAGGAGGACCACTGCTAAGCCACTTAGAACCTGGTAAAAACACTCCAGCAAACAAGCCAGTAGACAGACCTTTAATAAGGATGATCTTGGCTTCACAACTAAATAAGCAAGACACTAGCAGCACATTAGGCCATCCAGAGTTTCCCCCCGTTATCTAGTCACTTTGGATGAGACAAGCAGCAGCCCTAATCTCCACAGGGCAATTCAGGCTGGTAAAAACAATTCAGTCTGTAGTGTAGCACTCAGGTATGTACTCCTCCACCTACATGGAATTCTTTTAGGGCCCGATCCAACTCCCATTAAAGCCACTGGGAAAGATCCATTCATTTCAATGAAAGTTGGATTGGGCCTTTTCCGCAGACAGACTAAACTGGAGGGTTTGATCTTAAGCCTCATCCAGTTACTCCAGTGCATTAGGGCTCTGAAGGGTTTAAAAGGTGTGGGTCTGCTATGCAGGGGGACAATACAGGAGGGTCTCTGTCTAGGAATCCTGCCTCTTCCCAGGGCAGACTCCAAAAGCTCAGTAGTAGCACGCAGCATCTCATTACCGAAGGGGCCGTCTGGTGGCCCAGGGTGTGTCCAGTCAGTCTGTACATAGTGCTGATCTGCAAAGTTAGAAAACTGCTGTGGGGGCACAGCAAGCCCCACACCCTTCATTTCATTCCCTGGGCCTCAGCAAAAGTCCAGTCTTAAATTCAGTGCACTTTGGATCAGGCCCTTAAAGTGTAATACAGGCGAGGGCACAGCTCTTTTGGTGCCTGTGTTGGGCAATCCTCATGGCATGGCATTTTATGGGCCTGTGTCAGGTAATCCAGGGGGTCTAAGGATTAGGACTCCATCTCCACCCCCTAACTCCTGGGGCTGGATATCTTTGTGATGATTTTTACCTCTAGTTTTCTCTTTTCTCCCATTACCACATTACCCTTCCCCCTCCCCACACTCCTGGACCTCTCTCTCCCACTTCTGTTTTCCAAACCAACACAACCTCCCACTAATGTGCTCCTGGCTTCCGATCCTCATTTGGAAAGTAGGTGCAACTCCCTGCCTGAAGCCTTTCCACTGATCTCTTTGGCATGTTTCTACAATGCAAAACAATAAAAAAGTCTCCTCATTATCACACCACATCATCGCTAACGACGTGCCATGGCCTTTGTGGCCAGCAGCCACTTTCACCACCACATTTTTAAAAAGTGCCACACTCTCTCGGCGACATGGGGATGTTCTATATGTGCTAATGAGTCACACATGTGAGCACGACAGCCATTCCTGCAGCATGTTGCATACAAGAGAGACGACTTGGTCCAATAAAAGATATTACCTCACCCACCTTGTTGCTAATGTCCTGGGACCGACACAGCTACAACTACACTGCATGCATACAGGAGAGACATTTTCACGGTCTCTCCATTACTGACATGAACTCTAACATGCTCTGGATGATTGCATTGCTGTCCAGGTGATTCTTATGTAAGCCATGCACACTTGCTTGTTTCCAGTCACTTAGGGGTATTACTGTTTTTGCAGATGTAATGGCTTCTATCTTGACCAATATGGGAACTGACCAGGGCAATCTTGAGAGCTAAAAAGCATGGGTCTCTATAGCTTGAGCTAAAGAGCAAGACTTGCTCCCCTTTGGCTCAGGCACAGATGAGGCTTTGGATCAGCTCCCAGTCTGGTACACAGCTGGGCCGGATTTTCAAACATGCTCAGCTCCCACTGAGACATTTCTGGCCCAAATTTCAAAAGTGCTCAACATGCCAAGCTCTTTGGAAAACATGGCCCAGTTATGAACACTGCTCCTCCCATTGTTTACCATTCATGGCCCAGGTAGACCATAAATGCCCTCCATGTTCTGTTAATGCACCTCAAATATGGGCTCCTCCAACGAACTTCTTTTCTATGAAAGGGGCCTTTTGAAGAACCTCACTTTTCCTGAGGATGCTGTTTGTCTAATTATCTGTCCTGCTACCAGCTGTGATTTGCAGACCATTGCTTGGGCTAGCTATCACTGAGTGTCCAAAACTTTGCCTTTTATATAGAACTACCATCAACACTTGGTATGGAACGTATTCTGAACAATACTATATACTGTCATCTGACTGTTTCTTCAATTACTCTCCATTGTTCTTTTCACTCTTTTTCAGGAGGTTGCCGTTCATGGATTTTACTCCCTTTTGCTGCACTAGTTCATAGAATCATAGAATATTAGGGTTGGAAGGGACCTTAGGAGGTCATCTAGTCCAACCCCCTGCTCAAAGCAGGACCAATCCCCAATTTTTGCCCCAGATCCCCAAATGGACCCCCTCAAGGATTGAACTCACAACCCTGGGTTTAGCAGGCCAGTGCTCAAACCACTGAGCTATCCCTCAGTTACACTCTTAAAACACGTACTAAAGAGCATCTTCTCTCCTCAGTTGATAATTGTGACAAAAAGACGATTAGTCAGAACTAGAGCTATACAAATAACTGATTTTTTTTGGTTTGGTAGCTGAACAGGAAATGTTTGGCTCTACCCAAAAAGATTTTAACCCAAAAGTGATTTTTTTTATTTTGGGTCAAATAAAACATTGTTTCATTTTGAGGGGTTTTTTAATCTTTTTTTTCCCCAAAAAGATAACACAATCAAAATTCAGAACCAAGCGATTTTGATTCAAAATCAAAACGCTTAATTTCAAAAACGTTGGAGCAAAGCATATCAACTTTTCCAGATTTGGGGTTTTTTTTGGATTGCAGCTGAAACAATTTGGCGAATGCAGCACAAATTTGCTAAATGTTTCTATTGAGCAAAATATGCATTTTTGGCAACAACAACAACAAAGTTTCATCTGAAATTTCTTCCAGCCCTAATCAGAACACCATTTTAAAAGTTAATGGCGCCGGGAGAAGAAACAGTTACATTGCGGATACAGATTTCCTTGTGCTCCATGCAGCCATTCTAAATGGGGGATGCAGACATATACATAATTAGTTAATAACACAAAATATTTGTTACGGTTCTGAGGGGTATAGGTGGAAGACAGAGTTGTTCTTCCCAGATGTTTCCAAATTCTTGCCCCTGGGAATTGTGCTGTGTGGAGGGAGGGCTGGATGTCAGCTCTCCTTATGAGACACTATTATTTATTTCCAGCTAGAGGTCATGAGGCACTTGCCAAAGAGAAAAGACCATGTGGTCCCCGCCAGGAGGAGCTCACACTCCGACAGATCAGGAGATCTGAATCCAGAATCTGCCCATCTTTAGGAGACACAGTGCACTCCTGATCATCCAAATAGCAAGGGGAACATTGGATTTTATTTGGATAATCAGGAGCAGAGAATTGAGAGGGTAGGAGCCATTCAGCCATTCAACTGTGGGGTGGCCTCCCTCACAGCTGGGGGCTCATCCTCCTCCTCAGAGTCCTGGCTGGGGGTCTCTGTTCTGCCCTGCTCACTTGCTGCCATGACAGCAGGGCTGCAAGGGAGCCTTTTAGCTACAAGGTGGCCTCTCCTGTGGCCAGGGGCTCGTCCTCCTCTTCCTGGCAGTCCCAGCCAGGGGTATCTGCTCTGTTACCTGCACCTCCACATTATCCAAACCCTTTATTGTCTCCCAGCATGGGACACATGCTGCAGAGGGTGCTTTCTCATGCATCTCATGTTGGAGGATAAGGAAGGGATTTGGATAATGCAAAGGTTTGGAGGTGTCCACATTTTAGTCCTGGCAGGTTGCACAAAGGATGACAAGGGTTACAAATCAAAAAGGAGAAGGTATCAGTGCTACGGGGGCAAGGATGTCTCTCCCTGATGCAAGGCAGACACAGACCCTGGATTCAGGTGTTGCTATATGAGCAGAGGGGGATATGAAGTAAACCGCCGATGCCCCCCTAGAACGTGTGACTAGAGCAGGGTGAATAACTGAGTTTTCTGGATCTCTGGCAGTGCCCTGGGTTTGGTTTGATTTTTTAATTCTTTTCGATCAGTCCAAAACCAAAATCTTTCAGAATTTTTGGCGACTGAAAAGAGTCCGAAGAAAATTCACTTTGCATCAAACAAAACCTTCTGGGCTTGGGGCGTTTTTCATAGAAGCTAAGGCAATTTGAACCCAAAGGGGAAGATTCACACAGGGCCTTGTGTGCCACCAGCATTCACAAAATGGAGGTGGTTGGGCCCACAGTATGGGCACTGCAGGCCAGAGAACACCCAGTTAAACAAGCCTACTGGGGGGATGCATGGGTTAGCTCCTGGGCGTCATCACTGAGGTAGCTAGGTACATGCCCATCAGCAGATGTTAAGTGCCTGGTGGACTTTACCAGTGGAAACTTGGGTGCCTAGGGGCTTTAGGAATTACAGGGTTAAGTGGCAGCTGAATGGGGCTTTGAGGGTCTAAATTCTGGTTTTAGGCACCTAAGTGCCTATGTGGATCTAGTTCTCAGTGACTCCCCTGTGACCACAGAGGAAGCCTGTGGCAGAGTAGGGAGTTGACTCAGGGCTCCTTCATGCTAGCCAGGTGTCCTGAACGCTGGGAAGTTCTAAATCAGAGGCCAGCTGATGTCCAGGCTCGCCCTCAGTCTAAAACTCACCCTTCCTAGGTGAGTCAGAGACAGCGGGAAATCAAAGTCACTAAGGCTATGTCTACACCGCAATTAAACTCCTGCAGCTGGCACCTACTATTGACCTTGGCTCAACCCTTGACTCCAGACCTTGGCTACCGACTCTGACTTGAGTCTTCAGGCCCGATCACCTACAGCTCTAGCAACTGAATTGACTGCCCAAGCTCTGGTTCCGGGCAGTGACTGTCTACAATGGGAGAACACACTTCCTATAAAAGAGAGGGGGCATCTGGCTGTGTGGCCTCTGCTACGGCTCTGGAACACACTCCTCTCCTTGGTCTGAAATAGTCCAGAGTTGCAGCATGCTGGGAAGGCCACCAAAAGATACCCCTTGGAGAGGGGCCAGGGTTTGCTTCCAGCACCGAAGGGGTAGAAAGGAGTTTCTATAGGTATCTGGCTGGCTGCGCTCCTGCTGAATTGATTAGTTGAATGTCAGTGGGATTTTATGACATTGTATAATTAATCAACATGGTAGGGTGCCCAAAGCCTTGGATAGGCATACTGTAAAACCAAAACCAGGGTATTTCCATTAAACTAACCTTCCTCCAGTATATTTCGGAATAGTAGAGGCAGATTAGGGTTAGTGGCCCACTAAGGCATCCTTATTCAAGAAGGGCACTTAAGCATATACTTAAGCCCTATTGAAATCATAGAATCATAGAATATCAGGGTTGGAAGGGACCTTAGTAGGTCATCTAGTCCAACCCCCTGCTCAAAGCAGGACCAATCCCCAATTTTTGCCCCAGATCCCCAAATGGCCTCCTCAAGGATTGAACTCACAACCCTGGGTTTAGCAGGCCAATGCTCAAACCACTGAGCTATCCCTCCCCCCGATCAAAGCCTTAAAGCTAAGCAGGTGCTTAAGTAATTTCCTGAACTGGTGTCTAACTGTGGCAATCATTTACTCATATGAGCAGGCTGACTGACTTCAATGGACTGATTTGTTTGAGTAATGGCTCAGCAAAGGTTCACAATCCAGACCATAAAGAGTCCCATGAAAGATAGGAAACCATCGTTGGATGTTTCTATTCAAGGTAACATCTTTGTTGGTCTAAAGAGACTGGAATTAATTTTATGAGAGTCTCCAAATACAGAGAGGAAAGGTTAAATGACCATGCTCACTTTTAAACACTTAAAATGCTAAAAGCAAAGTATTCTTATGAACAATTTATACTAAACAAAAAATCAAAGTTAGATCATCATTCATTCACTGATGCCTTTCCCCCCCCAAACATTGACATCTGATGTTTATAACCCTGTGAATAATAAAGTTCCTGTTACCTTTCTCGCTTAAAATCAACTTCCTTTATGCACTATGCAGGTTTCATTTAGCAATTATTCTAGGCTTTTGAAAATACTTTGTTATCCCTTTGAAATGCTCTCACAGTGGAAATCCTTGTTCTGCTTTTTATTATGCTGTTACATTTGCTATTGTTTTAGCTTAAGCAGCAGCATATTCTACCCTTACATGATAATACTTTGCATTTCTCATGTTCAAAGCACTTCACAGACACTGGGTCTGATTCAACAGGCATCCCATGCCATTGACTTCAGTGAGTTCCACGGATTGGCAGTTTTCCAGGCAGGCGCTGTGGAGATGTTGAGCAAACTTGTTCAGCAAAAGCCAAATCCATCCAGTGCTTTGAAATTCGTTTGTGTGGCTGTAGTCCATCTGGGACTATTGCTAATCTCCTCCCAGAACTCTGTGCAGTTTGCACATCAAAAATTCCATTCTTCATGTTGGATCATCAGCTTTTAACTCGTACGCTCGGTGCACGTTGGAGCTATTTAAGTCATGCAGACCTCTGGTCACTTCTACATCTCTAACTTGTACAAGTCCAAAGATGAGTTGCTTCACCTACCAATTAGAGCAGACTGAACAATTTTGGACAAAACTTTCCCTCACCACCACCTTGAAAAATGCTATTTTGTCAAAACCGAAATGTTTCATGGAAATGCATCAGCTTCAACAAAGGTTTTGTTGGGAAGGTTTCTCAGGTCCAGGATGGAAATTCCAGTCAAAACCAGACAGAGCATAAGCCATCAGAATAGCCAATTGTCTAATTGTTAGAGGCACTAGTGGGGGAGTGGGGTTCAAGTCTTTGTTCTGATGATTCACCTGACCTATGTTTTTGGCTCATATGTTTTTCCCAACAAAAAAAATTCGTGAAAGGTCTTGATTTCATTCTGACATGGAATGAAAACAAATTTCAAAACCTCAAGTTTTTTTTCTTGTTTTCCACTGAGCCCTACTAGCAAGATACCCTAGTGACGTGACAAAAGAAGTTAGCGTTGCAGGGCTGGGCTTAGAATTTCTGCTTTTCTGGCTTATGGTCATGTGTTCAAGTCAACGTCCAAACCTCTTTTCACTAGAAAATTAACATGTGCACAAAAAGTCTTTTTTCATGCGGTTATTTTATCAGACAGCTTTAATGCGGTAATGTCCAATGCATTCTGGTAAATGTAACTAACATTTATAGCGAAATATACTTCGAAAAAGTGCAGTACAACATCATTTCCAGAAGCCATTTAAAAGTGCATGAATAGTTAGAAGCAGGAAAAAAAATACCCTTTGAATGTATCTTTTGTAGTTTCACAGAGTTTAAGGCCAGAACAGACATTGATCCGCTTTCGCCTAACCACTACATAATACAGGCCATTAAATTTCACCCCTATATTGGGCCCAAAAGACTAATTAGACTAATGCATGAAGATACAGCAACTTTCACTCCACTTGTGATAGCCTTACAGAGATTTGACCCTATGACCTAGAGCAGGGGTCTCAAACACACAGCTCGTGGGTTGCATGCGGCCCGCAGGTTATTTCCTGCGGCCCGCCAAGTTCCCCACACCCCCCGTAGTTATTTCCTGCAGCCCACCAAGCTCCCCTTTCCCCACTCCCCTTCCCCCCAGTTCGCCATGTCCCCACTCCTCTGCTTACCTCCAGGCGCTTCCCACCACCAAACAGCTGTTTGGCAGCTCTTAGCGCTTTCCAAGAGGGAGGAGCGGGGAGCTGCGCACTCAGGGGAGGTGGGGGGAGAAGAGGCAGGGCAGGGGAGGGGATTTGGGGAAGGGGTTGGATTGGGGGCGGGGAAAGGGTGGGAAGAGGCGGGGCCTCATGGAAGGAGTGGAGTGGGGGGTGGGGCCGGGGGCAGCGGGGGGGGGGGGTGTCTCAGTGATGCGGCCCTCACGCCTATATACTAGTCATCATGTGGCCCTCCTAGTGATTTGAGTTTGAGATTCCTGACCTAGAGCATCAGAGGCAACAACCATCCCCCTCTGCCAGCAGGCCACCAAGGGTTACACAGCAATCCTGAATTACTGCTGGGTCAGATCCTTTGTGCATGGCAGCTAGATGCAAACTGTAGGTCAGTCAAGTTCCCAAAGCAAATGAACCCATCCAACAACTTTCCCACAAGAGCATAGCATTCCAAAGCCATCCTGAAAATAATATCTGGGAAAGTAAATAACTAAGGAAAATGAGTCACCACTCAGGTTTAAATTTAACAGTGAAACGTTGGTGTAAGGACCACTCTTTCGCCTAGAACAGAATAGAGGCAGCCAGATTCCTTGGGATCAGGATTTGTTTCTAGGAGAAGAATAAGGGAGAAGTGATAGAGTAACTTTGCTTTTGTGGAAGCTGCAGAATTGCCATGGCAGTGACAGAGCATTCCACCCAGGGATTCCTGTGCTGAGTCCATAATGTCTTGGTGCTGTTCTCACAGATAATGATAAATTCTTGTTCTTTAACACGAGGAGTCAGGAGGAGAATGCTGTTTGCTTCCTGGAAACAGCTTCCTGCAGAGACCTCCTGTACTTCTAGATATGAGAATAGAGTAATGGCTTTCAACAGTGAGGCTGCAGTCAAATTTCAGTGAACTTTGGAGAATACCTCAGTGGCAATGGGAATGCTACCTAGAAAGGGTCTGGTATTGGAAATGTTGGTGATTTAGGCAAAATACCAGAATTTTCTAGGCATAGGTTTGATCAACATGCTTAGCTAAGCATTTGGCTACATCTAACAAAGTGAGGAAGAAAGAAAATCTCCCTGACAGAGATAGAGTTGATAGGATTGATGAAAGTGTCTCTCCTCAGGAAGTCAGGCTATAGAATATGCCTGGTAACATATTTCAGACTGTGACGGGCCTCTACTCACCGCTAGGATGGTGCCGCCTCCTGGCCATTCTGGGGATTAGCTCTGCCAGGGCAACACCCTTTCCCACAGTCCCACTCCATCACTCTGTCTCTTCCTCTCTCTGCAGCCTCTCTTTCCTTCCAGGAACTGCAGCCTCCTCTGCGTGACTCAGCCCTTTGGCCAGGTCACTAAGTAGTTTCCTGTTCTGAGGTGAGTCAAAGTCTCTCCTTGCCAGCAGTCTCAGGCAGTATTCCCATTCATTGCCCCAGGTGCCACTACCTGGGGGCCGGCAGGGAAACCCGGGCTCACCCTCTACTCTGGGTTCCAGCTCAGGACCCTCTAGTCAGCAGCCAAGGTCAGTTCCCTCCTGAACACAACTGCCTTTCCCTAAGCCTCCTACATACCTTCTGGCTCTCCCCCTTTCTCTGGGCTTGCCAGCCCAAACCCTCTCCTCCCAGAGAGTAACTGTAGCCTCCCTGCCTGCCTCTGTAGCCCCAGCCACACCTCCCTTCTCCCAGGGAGTGACTACAGCCTACTTTGCTATAGCCCCCTTCTGTTGCCAGCTTCCTGGCTTTATAAACCCAGACCAGCTCTGCCCCCAGCTGGACTTCATCAGGCAATTAGGCCTTAGCACTCCCTGGCTTTCCTCCAGGTGCAGCCTATAGGTTAATTGGCCTAATTTACCCCTTCAGGCCTGGTGTGGGATGGACCATCCTGTCACACAGACCCAAGTGAAGAGAATACCTCTGAGAATTTCTCTGACTCAGAGAGTAGTCCTATCTGTTGAAGATGAGCCACAGCACAGTGGAGTTTGTTGTGACAATGTCAGATCTAAGGAGATTTGGGGAGAGATAACTGTTGCCTAGATTTGTTGAAATTCTATGTAGTAGCCATACCCAACTATAGCTATAATATAGTGATCTGAGGTAGGATTGGTCCGTTACTGCTACAGTCAGAGATTCTTTCACCCACTTATTCAAAACTCATGGAAAGGGCCTCTAGGTAGCCATATATTACGTCTCGCTTTCAGGACAAGGTTACAGAATCATTTCTTCTCCTTCTATCAAGGAGATATCCCAGAATTTGGAGTGCAAAAGTTCTGATTTTTTTTCAGGTAGAATTGAGAAGAGCTTCTGTTTTGAGGCTTGAATTCTTTCTGAATTGGCTTGGCCAAGGAGAGGGATTTTTTCCCCTTTCTCTCTGCATTATCTACCACTGTTGCTTTGTCCAGAATCTCACAAAAAAAGCCAATTTCCCTTGAATTATGCTGCTGCTAAATGCTGGTTTGCTGGAACATCTGCTTGCCATGTGTGGAGGCAGACATATCTCCAGGCAACACTGTTAGAAGCAATGGATCTGGAAGAGAATTTTAATGCATTGAAGCAGCATCTGCTGAGAATGATGCAGCCAGAGAGTTTTTCTTCACTCAAGACTGGAAGTATTTCTGATCTGAGAGATCCATATGGTCTAGATATTCACACAAGGCTAACATAGCAGCAGAACAGGCTGAAGTTTGCAAAGATGCTTCTGAGTCCTTGATTATTTTCCTAGTGCAGTTTCAACCTAATGATCTGGCTATTCTTGGTAAAAGGCCCCTTCACACCCTTGTATGTCTTTATTTATGTCTTTAAAATGAGACGCCCTGGCCTCATCTGAGTATAGATTGCCACACCACTGTGAAAACTACATATGTTGTCAGCTGAACCTCCTCCTCTCATTAGTCTGTTCTTATTGAGCAGGAATTACCTCTTCCGTGGTCTCACTCAGGGCAGTCACTGCTTCCTTCTCATTATTGAAGACGAAGGTACCTTCCCAAGGGGCTTTGCCTTGTGCAGTGAACTCAGTGCTACATCAGAGCCCCTATAATACTGTTACTCTCCCAGTGCTGAATTCAGACAGTGGATCAGGCATATAACAGAGGCTACAGAGGACGCTCCCCCCAGACATCTGAGGCCCACTGCAGTTGGAATCCCGGCAGAGCTCCCACTTATGTGATGGCTGCAGTCTTGGCCAATGCAGCAAGGATTAAACTGGGGCTCAGAGCTAAATGCCAGAGTCTCTATCTACAGCTTAAGCTGAAGAGCCAGAGGCTGCAATAGACCCATATCCTCTGTGGATCAGACGCAGAGGGGGGGACACAAAACATACTGACCAGTGAGTTACATATGCATTGTTAACAGTAAAATGTTGGGAGCTGCACATGGCAGGCTAATAATGCAACAGAACTGTTGCAGGTCTGTGTTTTGGTGATGGAGGGCTGAGATGTGGAGTGATTGGGCAGGTGGGCTTTGCTGCTTCCTATTGTAACAGGGTAGCCCAGCTCCCAAGCGCCCCTCATGGCGAAGAATGGCTCTTTCCCCTCTTCTTCAGGGCTCCTTAAAGCTCATGCACACACGTCAGTGCTGATGATGTGGCTTGGGCTTGGCCTGCTGGCCTCATCACAAATGTAACCCATTTAGGTGTAACAAAACTCCAACCAAAAAGCCCCAACAAACAAAAAAAGTTCTTCTGTCCTTCGTGGGCTTCTCTTCAGCCTGCCCTCTGGGCTCTGTTCTCAGCCCCTTTCAGTCTTTCCTTACTCTGGTGGAGACCTTGGTCCCCAGGAGTCCCCAGCCTCCTGCAGACCCTGGCTCAGGGCCTTCTTCAGAAACCTGACTACTCCCTGTGGTTCCATCCCCAGACTTCTCTCTCTCTCAGCCCCTTTGCAAGCCCCAGGTGACTAATGTATCAACTGACCTGCTTAGCCCCACCCCATCAGGCTAGGAATCAGCTAGTTAAAAAGGGCACAGAGGGGGCTGCCCCTAGGTCCCCTTAAAGGGACTAGTCATCCTGTGACACCTATATTCTGCAGAGGTGAGCTTCACATGGGAGAGGCCATGCTGGGACCAGGCAGTGGGCATGAGCTTACAAATAAGTGTGAAGGAAGTTTCCCACAGCCATTCCCGCGCCCATAGGAACATAAGAAGAACATAAGAACGGCCATACTGGGTCAGACCAAAGGTCCATCCAGCCCAGTATCCTGTCCACTGACAGTGGCCAATGCCAGATGCCCTGGAGTGAGTGAACCTAACAGGTAATGATCAAATGATCTCTCTCCTGCCATCCATCACCCCCCTCTGAGAAACAGAGGCTAAGGACACCATTCCTTACCCATCCTGGTTAATAGCCATTAATGGACATCATCTCCATTAATTTTTCCAGTTCTCTTTTAAACCCTGTTATAGTTCTAGCCTTCACAGCGTCCTCAGGCAAGGAGTTCCACAGGTTGACTGTGCGCTGTGTGAAGAAAAACTTCCTTTTATTTGTTTTAAACCTGCTGCCCAGTAATTTCATTGGGTGGCCCCTAGTTCTTCTATTATGGGAACAAGTAAATAACTTTTCCTTATTCACTTCCTCCACACCACTCATAATTTTATATACCTCTATCATATCCCCCCTTAGTCTCCTCTTTTCCAAGCTAAAAAGTCCTAGCCTCTTTAATCTCTCCTCATATGGGACCTGTTCCAAACCCCTAATCATTTTAGTTGCCCTTCTATGAACCTTTTCTAATGCCAGTATATCCTTTTTGAGATGAGGAGACCACATTTGTACGCAGTATTCAAGATGTGGGCGCACCATGGATTTGTATAAGGGCAATAAGATATTCTCCGTCTTATTCTCTATCCCTTTTTTAATGATTCCTAACATCCTGTTTGCTTTTTTGACTGCCGCTGCACACTGCATGGACGTCTTCACAGAACTATCCACGATGACTCCAAGATCTTTTTCCTGATTAATTGTAGCTAAATTAGCCCCCATCATATTGTATGTATAGTTGGGGTTATTTTTTCCAATGTGCATTACTTTACATTTATCCACATTCAATTTCATTTGTCATTTTGTTGCCCAATCATTTAGTTTTGTGAGATTTTTTTGAAATTCTTCGCAGTCTGCTTTGGTCTTAACTATCTTGAGCAGCTTAGTATCATCTGCAAACTTTGCCACCTCAGTGTTTACCCCTTCTTCCAAATCATTTATGAATAAGTTGAATAGGATTGGTCCTAGGACTGACCCTTGTGGAACACCACTCGTTACCTGTCTCCATTCTGAAAATTTACCATTTATTCCTATCCTTTGTTCCCTGTCTTTTAACCAGTTCTCAATCCATGAAAGGATCTTCCCTCTTATCCCATGGCAACTTACTTTACATAAGAGCCTGCCATTGGCTGCCATGGCAATGCTAATTACTGCTTAGCAGGGGCTCAGGATTCCATTTCTCCCCTCCCCAATGCACACCCCTAAGTGCATACCCCAGTGACCCTGATAAGATGCTTCCTTGGAGAATGTTGCTTTGAATGTTCATCACACTCAGCCCTGGTCTACACTACGAGTTTAGGTCGAATTTATTAGCGTTATTTCGATTGATCCGTGCACCCATCCACACGACTAAGCCTTTAACATCGACTTCTAGGGCTCTTAAAATTGATCTCGCCACTCCACCCCCAACGAGGGGATTAGCGCTTAAAGCGATATTGCCGAATCGATGTAGGCTTAGTGAGGACGCAATTCGACGGTATTGGCCTCCTGAATCTATCCCACAGTGCAACATCTGACCGCTCTGGACAGCAATCTGAGCTCGAATGCTCCGCCCAGGTAGACAGGAAAAGCCCCGCGAACGTTTGAATTTCATTTCCTGTTTGGCCAGAGTGGTGAGCTGCAGGTGAGCGCAGATCTCATCAGCAGAGGTGACCTTGATGGAGTCCCAGAACCGAAGACGAGCTCCAGCATGGACCGAGCGTGAGGTACTCGATCTGATCGCTGTATGGGGAGACAAAACCGTGCTAGCAGAGCTACGGTCCAAAAGAAGAAACGCCAATACATATGCCAAAGTCTCCAAGGGCATGCAGGACAGAGGCTACAACAGGGACGCGCAACAGTGCCGCGTGAAAATTAAGGAGCTCAGGCAAGCCTACCAAAAAACCAGAGATGCAAACAACCGCTCTGGGTCACAGCCCCAGACATGCCGCTTCTATGATGAGCTGCATGCCATTCTAGGAGGTGCAGCCAGCACTGACCCACCCATGTGGTTTGACTCCGTATGTGGATCATCAGAAACCACAGAGGAGCATGATGATGATAATGATGCTGTAAATAGCACACAGAAACAGCAAGGAAGCGGAGAAGCCCTTTTCCCTGACAGCCAGGAACTCTTTGTCACCCTGGAGCCAGTACCCTACGAACCCTCCCAAGGCGTGCTCGATGCAGGAGAAGGGACCTCTGGTGAGTGTACCTCTGTTAAATTAATACATATTTTATAAGCAATCGTGTTTAATGATTAATTCGTAGCCAGTACAGCTACTGCTACTGGAAAACTCTGTTAACATGTTCGGGGATGGAGCAGAAATCCTCCGGGGACATCTCCAGAAAGATCTCCTGGATGTACTCCCAAAGCCTGTGCAAAAGGTTTCTGGGGAGGGCAGCCTTATCCTGTGCTCCGTGGTAACACACTCTACCACGCCAGGCCAGTAGCACGTAGTCTGGAATCAGTGCTTTGCAAAGCATGGTGGTGTATGGTCCCGGTTTTTGCTGGCATTCAAGCAACATCCGTTCTTTATCTGTCTGTGTTATCCTCAGAAGAGTGATATCATTCATGGTCACCTGGTTGAAATAGGGGAATTTTATTAAGGGGGTATTCAGAGGGGCTCCATCCCTGCTGGGCTGTTTGCCTGTGGCTGAACGGAAATCTTCCCCGCTGTGACCCACGCGGTGGGGGGAGGGGGAACAGCGAACATCTTGGATGTGTGTCTGTGTTGGGGGGGGTGTGTAGATTAGGTTTGCGCTGCATGTTAACCCAAAAACTGCCGCCCCTCCCTTTTCAATTGCCAACCTGTTTGTTTTAAATTGCCAGCCCAAAGGATGTTTGTTATGGGAAATGAGGGGGTTGCTGTTTGAAAACAATCCCACATGTTATGAAGGTTAAAGAAGCCTATAGACTGTGTCTTACCATGGGTGTCTGCAAGACGAATTCTGTTGCCCGCCGGACCTGCTTGTGTGATCTCTCACAGCAAACCGGCAGACCCTCAATATAACAGGCAAAGTGCAACCTTGGACCAAATGCACATGTGATATGTAATGTTTGGAGCATTGTTCTCTAATATGTATCTTTTAAACTACTCCTCTCCCGTTTGATTCCTCCCGCAGCTGCAAATGTTTCAACGCCACCCCTTTCATCGCCGTCCCAGAGGCTAGCGAAGATTAGAAGTAAAAAACAAAGGAATCGAGACGATATGTTCTCAGAACTCATGGAATCCTCCCACACTGAGGCTGCCCAGCAGAATGCGTGGAGGCAGACACTGTCGGAGTCCAGGAAGGCAGAATTTGATCGCGCGGACAAGTGGCGTGCTGAAGACAATGACTGGCGGGATGAAGAGAGACAGCGGCGGGATGAAGAGAGTAGGTGGCGTCAGCGTGCAGAGAGAAGGCAGGATGCAATTCTGAGGCTACTGGAGGATCAAACGGAAATCCTCCGGCTTATGGCTGAGGAAAGGCGTAGGGTTCAGGAAAGGCCGCCTGAGCCCAGACCGCCGCTACAGCCCCTGTGTAACCAACAGCCCTCCTTCCCGAGTCCCATAACCTCATCCCCGAGACGTCCAAGAACGCGTTTGGGTGGCCTCCGTGCACCCAACCACTCAAGCCAAGAGAACAGTCCAAGCAAGAAAGGGCTGGCATTCAATAAGTTTTAAAGTGCTGTGTGTCCTTGTCCTTCCCTCCTCCCCTCCTCCACCACCCATCCTGGTGCTTCCCTTCCTCCACCACCCATCCTGGTGCTTCCCTTCCTCCACCACCTATCCCGGGAGACTGTGGCAGTTACCCCAATAGTTCCCCCTCTGTGTTTTACGAATTAATAAAGAATGCATGATTTTTAAGCAACAATGACTTTATTTCCTCTGCAAGCGGTGACCGAGGGGGGGAGGGCAGGGCGGTTTGGGTAAAGGGAAGTAGAGTGAATGAAGGGGCAGGGCTTTTCATTACTGGGGAAAAACAGAACTTTCACACAGCATTCTGGCCATTCATGAAACTGGTTTTCAAAGCTTCCCTGATGCGCAACGCACCCTGCTGTACTCTTGTAATAGCCCTGGTGTCTGGCTGTGCATAACCAGTGGCCAGGCGATTTGCCTCAACCTCCCACCCCGCCATAAACGTCTCCCCCTTACTCTCACAGATATTGTGGAGCGCACAGCAAGCAGTAATAATAATGGGAATATTGTTTTCGCTGAGATCTAACCTAGTCAATAAACTTCGCCAGCGAGCTTTTAAACGGCCAAATGCACATTCCACCACCATTCTGCACTTGCTCAGCCTATAGTTGAAAAGGTCCTGACTACTGTCCAGGCTACCTGTGTACGGCTTCATGAGCCATGGCATTAAGGGGTAGGCTGGGTCCGCAAGGATAACTATAGGCATCTCAACATCCCCAATGGTTATTTTTTGGTCTGGGAAGAAAGTCCCTTGCTGCTGCAGCTGAAACAGACCAGAGTTCCTGAAGATGCGAGCGTCATGTACCTTTCCCGGCCATCCCACGTTGATGTTGGTGAAACATCCCTTATGATCCATCAGTGCTTGCAGCACTATTGAAAAGTAACCCTTTCGGTTTATGTACTCGCTGGCTTGGTGGTCCGGTGCTAAGATAGGGATATGGGTTCCGTCTATCGCCCCTCCACAGTTCGGGAACCCCATTGCTGCAAAGCCATCCAGTATGAGCTGCACATTTCCCAGACTCACAACCCTTGGTACAAGCAGCTTGGTGATCGCCCTGGCTACTTGCATGACAACAGCCCCCACTGTAGATTTTCCCACTCCGAATTGATTCGCGACTGACCGGTAGCTGTCTGGCATTGCAAGCTTCCACAGGGCTATCGCCAGTCGCTTCTCTACTGTGAGGGCTGCTCTCATCTTGGTGTTCTGGCACTTCAGGGCAGGGGAAAGCAACTCACAAAGTTCCATGAAAGTGCCCTTACGCATGCGAAAGTTTCGCAGCCACTGGGATTCATCCCAGACCTGCAGCACTATGTGGTCCCACCAGTCTGTGCTTGTTTCCCGGGCCCAGAATCGGCGTTCCACTGTATCAACGAGCCCCATTACCACCATGATGTCCACCTTGCGGGGGGGGCCTTTTTTGAGAGAGGTCTGTGTCCATGTCCTCATCACTGTCCTCAGGTTGATGCTGTCCCCTCCTCGCCTCCTGTTGCTCTAGCAGCTCCCGGTTCTCGTTCTCCATATACTCCTGGACAATGCACGTGGTGTTCGTAATGGCGATAACAGTTGCGGTGATCTGATCGGGCTCCATGCTTTCCCTGGTATGCTGTTTGCAGGACAGCAGAGTGGGAGCAGAAGCGGCGGGTGGATAACAATGGTGTCAGCAATATGGCGCCCGCATGAAAAAAGGTGCGAAAGGATTTTTGGCTCCCCCCTCAGTTGCTTTCACAGAGGAAGGGGGGAGCAAGGGTTAGACACCTTCCCTTCTAGCAGCAGATAGTACAATATGCTCTTCTGGCCCCTTCAAGGATTGAACTCGCAACCCCAGGTTTAGCGGGCCAACGCTCAGAACGCTGAGCTATCCCTCTGCCCATATTATAGCTTGACTGAATCCCCACTAGACCTAATGTGCAGGCGTACGCTGGAGATGTACGGTAATTGTGAGCTGAGTAGGCTTCCGTAGCAAACAGGGAAACCCCGGAGAAAAGGCGCAAAAAAGATTGTTTTCAAGGAGGGAGGGAGGGACGTTTGATGGCTTGACGACATGTACCCAGAACCACCAGCGACAATGTTTTCTGCCCCATCAGGCTTTGGGATCGCTACCCACAATTCCAATGGGCGGCGGAGACTGCGGGAACTGTGGGATAGCTACCCGCAATGCAATGCTCCGAAGGTCGATGCTAGTCTCGCTACTGTGGACACAGTCAATCGACCTCATGGTCTTAATGCTCTTTAGTGGGGACACACAC
Organism: Chelydra serpentina; assembly: GCA_037349315.1. NCBI lineage: Eukaryota > Metazoa > Chordata > Testudines > Chelydridae > Chelydra > Chelydra serpentina. The sequence continues at coordinate 48,077,207 of JBAIAC010000029.1, read as the reverse complement.
AATCGATTCCATAAATTCGGGTTTTAAAATATCGACTTCTATAATTTCGACCTAATTCTGTAGTGTAGACGTACCCTCAGAAATATACTGACATGGTTTAAAAGAACCTTGCTGCAGAATGAATTCACAGAGCCTGCACTTACTATAAACCACATCAAATACCAAGGAAAAAATTATCCCCGATTTGCCACTGACCATCTGGGTGACTGTGGGCAAGTAATGGCCCTACTCTGTGCCTTAGTTTCTCCTCCCACCCTGGATCTGCCTTGTCTAATTAGATTGTAAGCACTTTGGGGCAGAGGCTGTCTCTCGCTATGTGTGTGTAAGGTGCTTGGCAATCTTGATTGAGGTGTCTGGGTGCTTCCATAACACAAACATTAATAATCCCCCTGGCTTTCCTTCACTTTAATTCTGTTGAGGTGCAATTCACTCCTTTGCATAAGACCAGCATAAAGCTCGTGCATTTTTTAAGTGGGCTTAAGTTGCACAAAGGTCTAGTACTCGCCCTCGGCACAGAGTTAATTTAATCCATAATGAATTCTATGAGTTCATTGAAACACCACATTTCTATTTATCCACCAGGTTTCAGAAATGAAACCTTTTCTGCTTTATTTTCGGTAACTCAAGAGTTCTTCCTTTCATTTGCACACGAAAAGATGCTACCGGTGTCTCACACAATGCCACGTTCCCACCTCTTCGTCTCTTGCCGCATGGTCTTCAGCACTGTACACTGCTGTGACCATGTAGGACTGCAGCCACTTAGAGTGCTGCCAATCCAATGCCAGTATGAAGAGTGATTAACAAACTGTGTCCTGGGGATATGCTGGCTGGAATTAAATTCTCTTTACAGATGAAAGTTTTTAGACAAGTGACTATGTCCTAATTTGGTGCTAAGAAACAGGAAAACTAATCCTATCAGGTCCTTCCAACTCCCTCAGGGTGAAATGCAAAGGGTCTATGCATTATTTAAGTCTCACCTAACACCTATCATTCATAAGCCCTACATTCTTGGTAGGCCTTATAATAGCCCTCTATGGCCCTCATCCATCAATGGGACATAAACATGTGCTGTATTGGGGGGTCTATATACCTTTCCTAGACCCTGATTCAGGAAAGCATTTAAGCCTATGCTTAACTTTAAAGTTCATGCTTAAGTCCCATTGCTTAAGTGATTTACTGAATAAGTTTAATCATACGCTTAACTCCCATCAAAGAGACTTAACTATCTACCTAAAGATAAGCATGTATTTAAGTGTTTTCATAGAATCATAGAATATCAGGGTTGGAAGGGACCTTAGGAGGTCATCTAGTCCAACCCCCTGCTCAAAGCAGGACCAATCCCCAATTTTTGCCCCAGATCCCTAAATGGCCCCCTCAAGGATTGAACTCACAACCCTGGGTTTAGCAGGCCAATGCTCAAACCACTGAGCTATCCCTCCCCCCAAATTGGGGCTCTACCCAGCTAATGTGTGTGCTGTGAATTAACCTAAATATATTTAAATGCGATCCATCAAAGCCCTAGGAAGCAAATTAAACTGTCTTATCTTGTTATAAGGACAATACAGCATTCATTTAAAAATGAAGATCCCGTATATATTTAGGTACATGGGCTAAAATTTGCAACCCCGCCTAAGGGATTTAGGAGTTTAAGTGCCATTTTCAAATGGAGGGACTGATCCGGGTCCTTATCATAAGAGGCCATTCAAACTGCTCAAACCCCCACTCCCGCCCCCATAGCACAATGGTCACGGCCTTTTGCAATACAGTCACATTCCAGCTTAATCTCACATCAACATTTTTGATTCATTGTTGACAGATGCTGAAACCAAGGCTATTAAAATACTTTAAAGGCCACAGATTTTAACAGGGCAGAATGTATTGTTGGCCTGCTGTGACCTTGGGCAAGTCACTTCCCCTCTCAGTGTTTCCGTTCACTCCCAACCTTTGTCTGTATAGATCCGAAGCTGGTTGGGGCAGGGATGGTCTTACCATGTGGGGGCACCGTGCATAGCACAATGGTGGCCTGATCTCAGTTGGGGTCAGGTAGAAGGGTCGGTTTACTGCCAGCATGCCCCCTTGTGGCTAGGTGTGATGTAACAGCTCTTTCTTCATGGAGTAGCCACTTCCGACAGCTGCTCTGGCTCATGGTCATCTGCCTCATCTTATGACTCAACCCTCCAGGCAGGTCACACTTAGCCCCACCCCTTCTGGCATAAACAAGGAATTAAATTCCCAGTAACATAACTCTCTGCCCCTATCTCACTCTTCTGCAGGCTTTTCACCCCTTCCCCGGCTCTGCAGGGCTGTCCTCCCGCTCTTGTGTAGAGAGAGGCCTCCAAGAGCTGGAGGACCGGCTTCAAATTCAATAGTTCCTCTCCCCATTGTGTCAGGGGGCTTCCTGCACCACCTTTGGGAGGAGTGGTTGATACGCTGGAGGGTAGGGATAGGATACAGTGGGACCTAGACAAATTAGAGGATTGGGCCAAAAGAAATCTGATGAGGTTCAACAAGGACAAGTGCAGAGTCCTGCACTTAGGACGGAAGAATCCCATGCACTGCTACAGACTAGGGACCGAATGGCTGGGCACCAGTTCTGCAGAAAAGGACCTAGGGGTTACAGTGAATATGAGTGAATATGAGTCAACAGTGTGCCCTTGTTGCCAAGAAGGCTAATGGCATTTTGGGTTGTATAAGTACGGGCATTTCCAGTAGATCGAGGGATGTGATCATTCCCCTCTATTCGGCACTGGTGAGGCCTCATTTGGAGTACTGTGTCCAATTTTGGGCCCCACACTACAAGAAGGATGTGGATAAATTGGAAAGAGTCCAGCGGAGGGCAACAAAAATGATTAGGGGGCTGGAGCACATGACTTATGAGGAGAGGCTGAGGGAACTGGGATTGTTTAGCCTGCAGAAGAGAAGAATGAGGGAGGATTTGCTAGCTGCTTTCAACTACCTGAAAGGGGGTTCCAAAGAGGATGGATCTAGACTGTTCTCAGTGGTAGAAGATGACAGAACAAGGAGTAATGAGAACAAGTTGCAGAGGGGGAGGTTTAGGTTGGATATTAGGAAAGACTTTTTCACTAGTAGGGTAGTGAAGAACTGGAATGGGTTACGTAGGGAGGTGGTGGAATCTCCTTCCTTAGAGGTTTTTAAGGTCAGGCTTGACAAAGCCCTGGCTGGGATGATTTAGTTGGGGTTGGTCCTGCTTTGAGCAGGGGGTTGGACTAGATGACCTCCTGAGGTCCCTTCCAACCCTGAGATTCTATGATTCTTTCCCAGCAGCCACTAGGGGAACCCCAGCCTTCCCACAACTCTAGGTTCCAGGTCAGGAACTCTGTGGTGAGCTGCTAAGGTCTACTCCCTCAAACTCCTTACTGCTGCCTCCTGGGGCTTCCTCCTACCTTGGCCTTTCTTAAGATGCTTTCCCAGAGTTCCTCCCTGGCTTTAAGGTACATCTGCCTCTCTCTAATCCCTTCCTTCACCCTAGCAACCAGAGAGAAATTGCAGAGCTCTTCCCCTATCTCTCGGCAGCATCCTTCCCCACTTTATGCTCATCCCTCAGCTCCTCCCCATTTGGGTTGCATCTTCATGTGGGGCTGGCCCATCCCAAAGGTGCAGCCAGGTGTCTTAATTGAGCTTGCTAGTTCCAGTTAACCCCTCCTGTGCCAGTGTGTAGTATATACCCCACCACGGGTCTCTACTTGCTACAGTAATATGAATGAAAAATAGTAATAACAGAGCCTGATCCTGCAAAGGGCTGAGCACATCTGCCTCAGTTGGTCTACTCCTCAGAGGTATGCTGATCACTTGCAACTCTCATTGTCCCCAGAACTTCTCAGGATGTGGCCCATTGACTCAGCAGGAGTTGAAGGAGGTCATTAATGTAAAAGAGCAGCTCAGTCCATTTTAGGATTGGGCCCATTATGGTTTATTCCATTTGCTTCTATTTTCTGAGTGTCAGACGGTTGGTAATCGAGCAGTGAATAGCTGAATAACATCTCAGATGTGTTGCATGAGAGCGAGCGCGCGCTTTAACAAAATAAAGTGGCAGCGGCTAAGCCACTTGTTATGAAGCAAGTTCATGTTCCCATTTAACACTGGCGTTCTGCATAAAGCCTTCTCCCAATTGTCTTTACCCTCTTAAAATACAGAGGATCCAACTGTCTCCTTGTACCACAGTCATATGTTTCTGACAGCATTATAATTGGATTGTGTCCTTCAGTCTGTAGCAGAACACGTGGCTAGTCACATTCTACCAAGGAAATAAAGGGCTGCATTATGCTCCTCCTCCTCAGCCCTGTGTAATCCTTTCTGTAAATATGAGGTAAAGAGAGAGACTGAACTTGTGGAAAACTTGATCATTATTTCAATGGGGTTTCAATGAGAAAGTCAATAGGAGATCAGTTCTTTTTGTTACATTCATTCATATCCCTTCGTAGCCAACAGCTAGTAAAACAAGAATCGTGTTCTAATTTGTTTTGAATTCAGAAGAATAGGGATGTTTAGCCTGCTGAGAAGCCTTGAAGTATTTAAATCATGAGATCCACTCAGACTCACAATCCAAAGTCACCCTTTATTAGTGTCTGTATTAGGTAGGAGACGGAAGGAGTATACTCTGACCATGGTTTTTATTTGTTAACTAGAACCTTTTAGGATTAGACTATCTACTCCTTGTACTAATAGCACTGAGTGTAAGCTAATCCCTGACTATATCCATTCCATTGTTTCAAATATTATTGGGGGGGGAACATGGCGGAACCTTTCTATGATTTTGAACAAGATTCTACATCGGATTTTCCATTCTGGGGCTCTGTGGATTCTAATATCCAACTCCAACCTCAGCCAGAAAATGGCCTATCTGACTGTTCTTCTCTGACGGGCCAACTCTCCCCTTGGCCCTCTTTTACTTGCCAGTCCATGTTCCCTGATGATGCTCAGATATCACTCACAGATTTGGATGGACAAACTCTGCAGCTGGAGGGAAGTGCTGAACTGGACAGCTCCTTCTTGGTTCAACCAGAGGCTAATAAGCCGCATAAACATCACAGGCTAATTCCTGCTCCCCCTTACAAGGTACAAAGACATGCAGCTAATATTAGGGAAAGAAAGAGGATGCTCAGTATCAACTCTGCTTTTGATGAACTCAGATGCCATGTACCAACTTTCCCCTATGAAAAGCGCCTCTCCAAAATCGACACGCTTAGGCTGGCCATCGCATACATTGCGCTGCTGAGTGATATCCTAATCTCGGGCTGCCATCCTAAATCCTACGTGGAACAATGTATGAAAAATGGATATAAAAGTCACAAAAATGCAATCTGGAACACCAGCGGTAAGTGTGCGGCTCTGATTAGTAGATGTCTTTATTTCAGACCTTGACAATCCCATTTTTGGTTGCAATGGCATGAAGCAGTAAAAATCCCCTTTTAAAACATTCAACCAAGCTCTGCGACCTTATCTATAAACTGTTCGGTTTACATACAAATCCTTTTTAAAAGAGCTTGCATGTTCACTTTGTTTACATTTTTGTAATTAGATCTGTTACCTTAATTATTGAGAAATCATAAACCTAGTCATTCAGTCTGATTTCACAGGAAGGGCTCCTTTCAAAAATTTTGTTAGATATTTTGGTTAGCCTTTTAACATTGCTGGTCCTTTTCAACATTTTGTACAAAACTTGTGTTTCAGCATGGATAGAAAATTGTCTGTATACACTTATTTGGGGTATTTAATGATCTTTTTATTATATTGTTTGGGGGCCTGATTCACGCACCAATCTTTAAGCATGAGTAGCCTCACTGAGATCAGCAAGATGACTTGAAATTAAGCAAATGCTAAAGTATTTCCCTGAATCAGGGACACTCAGAAGGGTCTGAGGACAAGTTCACCACCAAGAACCAGCATTAAAAACCCAAAGCTTATTCAAATACAAGAATCATTTAAAGTGCAAATGCTTTTGTATCTAACTTATAATTTACATGAACTAGAACCCTTTACATTTTAAAAGGGATGATTGTTAATTTTTTATGTTGCTGTTTTAATTAGTACAAAGGATGTTGGAGATGTGCTCTCAGTTACACCGTCGTAGATCTGTAGTCACTCCACTGAAATCAGTGCAGGGGGTCAAATTTTCCAATGTGCCTAAGTGACTGAGGAGCCTAATACCATTATTGGAAATTACCTAGGACTGTAAGGCCAGATTTTTAAAGATATATAGGTGGCTAAAGATGCAGAGAGTTGAGATTTTCAAATGCATCTAGGCAGAGCCAATGGGAGTTAGGCACTGAGGTGCTGCTGAAAATCACATAGGTGCCTATCTGCATCTTTAGGCACCCAAACACTATTTAAAAATCTGTCCCCACGGAGCCTAAGTTCTATTGACTGTCAGTGGGATTTTGCTTCCTAAGTGCCTACATTACTTTTTAAAATGGGGGTGCTTTTGAAAAGTATAACATGGCTGTGGAAAAATCATTGCAACAAAATATTTCCCTTTCATCCTAGAGAGCAGAAATGTCATAAGCACAGACACTGCAGAGAGAAATCAGCCACTTACTTTAAGGAAAATAGTCTTATATGTTAATTAACTCCTCACCTTTTCCCATTCATTTCACCAACTACAGGATAATAGTTGGAAAAATAAATCATGATATGCCATTTAACACCCTTCTCTCTTTTGTATGCACTCCAGCACTTATCATTGGATCCCAGCTGCCTCTACCTTTGGCTTTTGTGAACCAACAGTTGTTAAAATAACACAAGTGGGTTTCACTGGCATCTCCTCTTTGTTAGGCTTTTAGTTAACTAATATTTTTCAATGGCTGTGCTTGGGAAGAGTTGGATGAATGAAGTTGCTTTTCAGGAGAGGCTGAATGGTTGACTTGTTAAACACTTATTGAAATGTATTTAAATCAGTGTATTTGGTTTTCTTTTTCCCTTTCTGCTTAATGTAGATCTGACAGCCCGCCTCTCCTGGATCAAATGGAATTAAGAGGCACTCAGAACAAAAAGAGGGCTCTTTAAAGACAATCCATTGCAAAATCTGATGACCTGACTGCTGGGATACCAGCTGTTACATTCTCACTACTGCAAGCAAAACCATTGCCTCCTGTAACTTTTATTATCGTGACAGGCTTGTATTCTCTTCCTTTCCCCTGTTGCCCATCTTCTTTTTATTGTTTCTAACATATTAACCCCCTGTTTAATGGCTTCTGCTTATAAAGTATTTCTCTAGGTTTCTGGAGTCTCTCCCATGGACAAGGTCTGCTCTTGTATGAAAATCAAACTGGAATTGAAAACATAGCTTGAGATTTTCCAAGCTAATTTGAATGCCCAGTTCCCATTAAAATGAATAGGAACTGATGATGAAGCTGCTGGCATGCTGAGCCCACTGCCAATCTGACTGACCAATTGTGTCTGATTGCTTCTTTGTACTCCCCCATTGATCTGTATCCATCTGTTGCCTCTTGTCTTCTAATTGTAAGCTTTTTGGGGCCAGACCATCTTTTTGTTCTTCGTGATGGAATCCTGGTCCATGATGAGATCTCTTAGGTGTGCCAGTCATACATATAATAACAATAGGTGTCCGAACTCCCTTAGGTGGCAATGAAAAGGTTCAGTATCATCTATCAGACTTGCTTTCTTGTTTCAAAATGCGTTCGTTCAGACCATGGGCAAGCATTTCAAAAGGGACTTTTGGGTGCCCATTTGACACACGTAGAGAATCCTGATTCTTAGAGGGCACAGCCCATGTCTCAAGTGGAACACCCAAAAACCATGGCAACTTGAAAGCTTGTCTCGCTCACCAACAGAAGTTGGTCCTAAAAAAGATAGTCCCTCACCCACCTTGTCTCTCTACAAATATAGGAAGCCAATGTTGACTTTTTTTATTACATTTTTTCTTAATGTTTAAAGGTGAGGTTTTCAAAAGCACAGCGTGCTGGATTAATTCTGTTCCCGGTGAAATTGATGAGACTTTTACCATTGATTTCAGTGGCAGCAATTAGGACAATGCGGGGTGCTTCTGAAATTCCCACTCTAAAAGAATACGGAGAAGCAATGCTGTGTATTCAGACTTGTTCTTGATAAATGTTTACTGAAGAGTAATGTCCATATGGTACGTGTTATGTAACTGGCGTTATTCTTAGGACATTCATATCATCATGAAAAAAAACGTTTATTTAAATAAAAATGTAATTGTTTTGGCAACCATTTCTGGACTTTTGTGTGTGACCGTTCTATGTAACAATGATCAAATGGGAAGTGCACATTTTGGGAGGTGGTTTTGCTGTCAATTATATATCCTATATGGTTTTGAGTTTGTTTGTAGTTTGTGGCAAGAACTGTAAACATTTCACACTCATATGAGACTTCCTGCTATTACACTTCCCGCTATGAAGTTGCTGTCCTTTTGTTTTTATATGCATTATTATAGCACTCCTGAATAAGTAACATGCAAGGCCCCTTCTCATGTGAGGGTAGCATATAGGAACTTTTTTAAAGTGCTGATTAAGTCAGGCTGATCTCTTAAGTCTCTCATGAGGAAGCATGATCCAGTGGGTACAGTGCAGACCTTGCAGTCTGGAGATATGGATTCTCTTCCTGGTTCTACTGCGGGTGACCAGGGGCAGGTCATTTCCCCTATCTGTGCCTCTGCTTGCCCTTTGCCCATGTGGACTGTAATCTCTTCAGAGCCACAAATGACTCTCTGTATCAGTAGCGTAGCCAGGGGGGGAGCAGGGGGAGCGGCCGCTCCCCCTATGAGGAAAAGCGGTGCTAAGGCGCCGCCCAAGCCTCGCTGGGGTGGCGCTTTAAAAGGCCCATGGCTCCTGCCGCTGCAGGGAGGCACGAGCCTTTTAAATCACTTCCCCCTCCCCAGCCCCACTGCCGGAGCCGGGCTGGGGGAGGGGGGGCTTTTTAAAAGGCCCGCGGCTCCTGCCGCTGCGGGGAGTCACGGGCCTTTTAAAGCGCTGCCGGAGTCCCGCTGCTGGAGCTCCACAGCGGCTGGAGCCCCGGGCCTTTTAAAGCGCCACTGGGTGAGTACAGGGGGAGCGGGGAGGCGCCTTTTTAAAGCGCCGCTCCCTCTGTGCTCAAGACCTGGCTCCGCTAATGCTCTGTATATGTTTGTGCAGCACCTACCACAGGTGGTAACCATGGCAGCTAATTGTGCTTGGCCTTTGCCAGAGGCCTAGCTTGGCCTTTCTGAAACGGGTACAGTACGCTGTGATTCTCTGTGGGCATGCCACTCTCTAGCCAAGTCTTACAAACCAGTCCAGCAAATCAGTTCTCTGTGCAACAGTGCATCCAAGAGAGCATTGTCTCACATATTGCTGGTGGAATATTCCTCCTAGCACTTTCACCATTACTGAGGCACTAGGGGGCAGCTGCCTGGGTTTTCCCAGCATGCACAGGAGGTGGCTTCAAGAAGCATTGCAATCCCTAATTGAGCCCCTTCACTGGGCTGACCCATGAACTAAACACAACTCAGATTAACTCATTTTTAAAGCAGGGAAACTCCTCTATCGTAAGCAAAATAATGTTTCCCTGGCCTTCTGCAAAGGGACAGCAGACTCAACCTGCCAGTACTCAGCAGCAGACAGTACCTGGGGCTTCATTAGCTATTAAATCATGGGTAGGAGAAACTTTATGAGCCCCCAGCCTTTATATTAAACAATCTGGGATGAAGGATGGGCCCCCTGTATGCCAAAGCCATGCATGAGGCCAGCAGGTTAGATAGCAGGTGTTAGATATCGGCCTATATCTAAGAAATTGTCTACATAATGTTGAATCATCCCTTTAACCAAACCTCTCTCTGAAAGCACAATGACAGGGCAGCAAAACCAACTGCGCAATCTGAGCCTAGTGCTGTGCTCAGTATGAACTGGGCTAGTCTGACTGCTGCATCCCCGTCCCTGCGGAAGGCGCGTGCTGGTGGGTGCCTTGCCTTCCGCATTCTCAGCTTCCTCGCCCACTGCTCTTGGCATGTCGTCCCAGCATCCCTGCTGACCAGGGAAATGTAAACAGCACCATTTCGGCCCTTTGGTTCTCTGTTACGCTCTGGTCATTGTAACAATATTAATCATAATACATATATAAAAGCCACATTTCATTCAGTGTTCAAAGTGCTTTCCAAAGGTGGGAAAGCATTGTTATTCACCTGTACCAGGTGGGGAAACTGAGGCACAAGGCAGTGACTTGCCCGGCATTAAACAGCAAGTCAGTGGCATAGACAGAACCCAGGTCTCCCAGCTTCCAGGAACACGCCCTGAAAAAATAAGTCAATTCAGAAGCACTAGCACCCCCAACTAGTCCTGTCATGCAAGCGTTTCATGCTAAGGCTGAGCACTGTACCCCTCACACCTTAGCACAGTCAATCTTACAGCTCATCCAGGAGGGCAAGACACCAGAGCTGCGGCTTTTGTTGATAGTCCAGGACACTGGCGTTACAGGCCTGATGAAACTTTTATGCCCTAGATACAGGATTTCTTCAAGTGCCACCTTTTCTAGAACAGTGTCGCCTGCGTGATATCACCAGACAGCTGGAAAGGGACACTCCAGCCTTCAGGATAGGGGCAGTTAAGGATGCTATTTGCTCTACCACTGATCTCTAGATTAGCCTGAATTCCATGCCTGTGTGCCCCATGTCTTTAACAGCCCATTGTAATAGCTGCCCTCCCTCCCGGTGCTGCTGCTGTTACCATCTAGATCAGGGATGGGCAAACTATGTTCCAGGGACCACATCCGGACCTTCAGACATATTAATCTGGCCCTCGAGCTCTTGCCAGGGAGTGGGGTCTGGGCTTGCTCTGTTCCGGCACTCCAGACAGGGAGCGGGTCAGGGACTTGCCCCGCTCCGTGTGTGCCGTGGCTCCGCGGAGCTCCCAGAAGCAGCAGCATGCCCCAGCTCTGGCTCCTACGCGTGGCCAATGGGAGCTTGCAGGGGCAGCACCTGTGAACGGGACAGCGTGAAGAGCCACCTGGTTGTGCCTCTGAATAGGAGCCGGAGGGGGGACATGCCGCTGCTTCCGGGAGCTGCTTGAGGAAAGTGCTGCCCGGAGCCTGCACCTTTGATCCTCTCCCACGCCCCAACCTCCTTCCCCAGCTCTGATCCCCCTCCCACCCTCCGAATCCCTCGGTCCCAGCCTGGAGCACCCTCCTGCACCCCCAACCCCTCATTCTCAGCCTCACCCCAGAACCCGCACCCCTGCCGGAGCCCTCACCCCGTCCGGCACCCCAACCCCCAATTTCGTGAGCATTCATGGCCCGCCCTACAATTTCCATACCCAGATGTGGCCTTCGGGCCAAAAAGTTTGCCCACCCCTGAACTAGATCAATTGCTGCCTCCTTCCGTCCTACTATGCCTGTGCTCCTTCTCCAGGTGGTGTGGCCACCGGGACCCATGCATCTGCCCTACTTAACATGACCTTCTTCAGCAAACATATTCTTAAGGATACAGGAAAGTCTGCAGTAAATCCTGGGCACATGGGTGGGAGATGGGCAACATAGAATCATAGAATATCCGGGTTGGAAGGGACCTTAGGAAGTCATCTAGTCCAACCCCCTGCTCAAAGCAGGACCAATCCCCAATTTTTGCCCCAGATCCCTAAATGGCCCCCTCAAGGATTGAACTCACAACCCTGGGTTTAGCAGGCCAATGCTCAAACCACTGAGCTATCCCTCCCCCCAAGGGCTGGCTTCTTTTTCACCTGTGTTCAAGTAATTAATGAGGGCCATTGTGGTGGTATCAGACTCTTTATTCTTGTGCTTAGTCTCATGTCAGTACCAGAAAGGCACTGATGCCTAGAGCTGCTACAGCACATTGCATTTGTGGACAAGATACTGCTCAACCAGAGCAAACAACTAATCACAGCCCAGGGTAACTTAGACCCACCTCTGAAGAGTGTGAGCGCACACTGGAACTGCACACTGCATTGCTGCACCACTTGTTAGAGCTAAATGGGGTCTTCACCATATGTCTATGGAGCATGACCTAGGAATGCCATGCCTCCAGCAGGGGATCTGGAGGGCAGATGCATCCTTGTAAAACGCATCACATGTGAGCTCAGTGGTAGCAGGGCATCACTGACACAAGTTTTCACTCCAGCGTGTATATGCTCAGATGGCCACATCTCATTTTCTGAAGCAGGACTCTATGCTGACGTGATGGCCTCCTGTCGATTGGCATCATGACATCAGATTGCAATCCGAGCAATATCTCAAGATTGGATGTCTTTCTGAGAGAGCTGCTCTGGGAATTATTGTGGGGCAGGTCTCTGGCCTGTGCTATAAGGACGTCAGACCAGACGATCAGAGTCTTCCCTTCTGGCCTTGGAAGCTAGACATCTATGAATATTCCACCATCTCACCCAGAGCCATCCGGCCTTAGGAAGATGTTTCACTAGCTCCAGACTTGACCCCAGAGCCCTCATTGTTGGCCTCCTGTTGCCTCTACCCACAAGTATGAAGATTCCCTGTCAGGGCCCGTCCATCTAGCAATCAGCCCCTCTAACTTGGGTTGTCAGCCCTGAACACTCTGTCAGTGTGGACCTGCAAAATCTTGCCTGCCCTCCCCGAGGGGCCGAAAGTCTCACTGAAAGAGGGGCTCCCATGGTCCTGTGCAAATCGCACTCTCGGTGCCCGTGGGAGTGAATCAAATCTGCTATTTACACAGTGGGTTTCCTGGCAAAAACAGACAACAAGAAGTTCTTAAAATTTCCCTGGGCATACGTATTTGATCAATGGAGGATAATGTTATTAAGCCTGCATATTGCCCCAGGGTCTTTGTCCTGAGATCAGTGATCCATCTCTCTCTCCCTCTCTCTCTGCAGGTCTCTCCGCGTATGTCTACACTACGATTAAACACCTGGGGCTGGCTCGTGCCAGCTGACTCAGGCTTGTGGGGCTTGGCCTAAGGGGCTGTTTCATTGTGGTGAATATGTTCAGACTCAGGCTGGAGCCCATGCTCTAGGACCATGCAAGCTGAGATGGTCCCAGATCTCAGGCTGCAGCCCAATCCCGAACGTCTACACTGCAATTAAACAGCCCCTTAGCCTGAGCCCAAGTCAGCGGGCACAGGCCAATTGGGGGTGTGGAAAACTGGGCTGGTGCAAAGTAAACAGTCTACACAGTTTAGCTACTGTGAACTTGCTAAAAGTTTCTCCCAATTTAAACCTCATAAGAGTTAAATTAGATGCCATGGATCATAGTCCTCGTTTTGGAGAGGTATCTGTCGCCCAAAGGTACTATGCAAGTTCATAGATTCCTAAACCAGAAGGGACCACTGTGAATATCTAGTCTGACTTCCTGTGTACACAGGCCAGAGAACCTCCCTCAGTGATCCCTGTATTAATCCCATATCTTGTGGCTGAGTCAAGCACACCGTTTAGAACAACATCCAGCTGTGATTTCAAGTCTAAACTCTGGTCTCTCTTCTCATTGCCTTTCCTCTTACAGGGACACCTAGAAGTGCTTGGTGAATACAAGTAAAGGTGTGTTGGTATCAGGCTGTGTGGGAGGAGAACTCTGAGTCATGCCCAACACCACAAATCCTAGGCTGAGAGATTCTGTGCTAAAGCCGACTGGCTGTACCCTTGGGTCTCCAGAGAGCGAGTTGACTATGGGACTTGTGGTAAAGGGGCTTAAAAGGACTTCCATCAGAGTTTACTCTCGGATAGCAGCTCACTCTCATGAGCAAACCCGGTCAGAATGGATTACGAACCTGGAGGTTATGTCAGCACAAGGAAGGTCCTGAGGACAAAAGTGGGAGGAAGTTTCCTGGAATCCAAGGATTTTCCTTAAAGCTGTGTCCCCCGTGGGGAACCCCAGAGCTAGCTGTCTGTGTCAGCTCAAAGGAGCACAAAACTGACCTTTGGAGAAATACCTACTGACCTTTCTGCATAGTCCTTCTCCACCCTCAGCTTCTTAAGAGGCATCATGGCTGCTCACCCAAAGCTGGCCAGAGGCACGCGTGCTGAGTCAGCTCTCAGAAATACTCTGCCTAAAAGACTCCAGGCATCACCTTTGATATTAAGGAATCCTTGCAAAAAGCAGGGCTTTGGGGAACTGGCTGCCTGAATTTGTTGATGACTCTAGCTTGGGAACATTGCAACCTATAAATCCTACAGCAGGATACGGAGGGATTTCATTTGGGGACACTCAAAACCAGAAATAAAAACGTTCCTTTCAGAGGTTTTTCACCTTCCTCTGCAGCATGGGGTACGGGTCACTTATTGGAGGATTCTCTGCATCTTGAAGTCTTAAACCATGATTTGAGGACTTCAATAGCTGAGACATAGGTGAGAGGATTATTCCAGGAGTGGGTGGGTGAGATTCTGTGGCCTGCATTGTGCAGGGGATCAGACTAGATGATCATAATGGTCCCGTCTGACCTTAAAGTCTATGAGTCTATGAGCTAAAACTCTAATCCTGGGCTCCTGTGCCAGTAAGCAGGAGTCAGGTGCCACAAGTAATCCTGTTCTTTTAGGAAATGTATTGCCACCATTAAAAAGTATGAAACTGATTCTCCTCTCACACACTCTGGTTTTACACCAGTATCATTCCCTGGATTTCAGTGGCGCTACTCCTGATTTACAGAGAAGAATCCAGCTCTCTGCCTCTGTACTGGCTTCTGTCCTCTTTGAGTTAACCAGAACTAGGGATGCTGACTTCCTAGTTCCGGCTGCCACACTAGGCAAAGACATTAAAACAAAGATGGCTTTTTGGGGGGATACCTTTCTAAACCTCTAAACAAATGGGAAAGGTCCAACTTCCTCCTGGATTGGGCTCCACAGCCTGATTTTCCCAACCAGTTTCCTCTGTGATAATTCCTTTCGCTGTGCACAGTGGCTCTACCGCAAAATGCCTTCTCTTGCTCTCTTTAAAAGAGCTGGCTCCTCTCACAGCAGGGCAGATGGGTACCTTCCTACAGTGGGATCCAAGGAAGTGCAGGGGGAAAAACCTCCCATGTCACATCTTTCTGGGACCCACTTGGGTGCCCCCTGACAGCACAAAAATGGTCCATTTGAAACATAGTCCATATTGCCAACTCTTCTGGTGCCCTGCCAAGATAAATGAGAAAGATTTGTTACACCTTCCCCGAGAGTTACACTGCTGCTCTTTTTTGAAACAGTATATATGGTGCTTATTCATTAAACCTGAATCCTGGAAACACAAATTGCATCCCCTTTCATAATTATGGGGAGTTCCTTTCTTTGGATAATGATTTGGAGGTTTGATAGGTTGGGGAATGGAAGGATATTTCTTCCTTTGTTAAATATCCAAAGCAGCACACTGCATTTCTAGCATCTCTAGGAGAGCACCCAGCCAGGGTATCACACAGGCGTCATTACTCCTGGGGAATTCTGCGCCACTGCACAATGCAGAATTTTGCAGAAATCAACGTTGTGCGCACAGAATTTCCTTTCCCCCACAGAAATGGGCTTCAGTGTTGCTAGACGCCACTAGGGGTCTCTGGACCCGGTAGAGCCCAGTTCCCATATAGAAGACACTGCCGAGAAGAGGGGGAGGGAGCAAGAGGGTTCCTGGCAGCTGCAGTTCCCAGCATGCCCTGAGGGAAGGAGAGGGCAGCACACAGAAAATTTCATCCAACCCTGGGACAGAGCATCAGGCTGTTTCTCCCTCTAGATTCCTGGGTTTGGGGGAGGGGAAGGGGGCAGGTATCTGGGTAAGGGGAACCCCATGGCTGGACTCTGTGCGAGGGAGGGGGAGCAGGTATCTGGGCCGGGGGCACCCCGTGGCTGGGCTCTGCGGGGAGAGGGGGCGAAGAAACAGGAACTGAGTTGTCATGGGGGATTCTTTAACTCTCTACTCCTGGGGGGATTATTTTGTGTGTCTGTATTGTTACAGAAATACTCGCTGACAGGTATTTTGAAATAAAGTACCAAAATAATTGAAACTGGTGTGATTATGTAATGTTATTTTGACAAATAAAATTTTCCAAATATTGCAGAATTTTAAATTTTTTGGCGCAGAATGCCCTCAAGAGTAAAGGTGACATCCAAAACAATAGCTCTCAAATTGTGGCCCATAGAGTGGCCTGCAGAGCTGCTTCATTCACCATGCTGAAACCTGCAAGATTGAACCAAGGGACTGCCCTGCTCTTCCAGACAGCTCCAGTTGCACAGAAGCCTATCTTCAAGAAGAGTTCTCTACTCAGCTCACGCCCATGAGAGCTGCTGCACAGGTATTGACATCCGTTCTTTTGCTGGGTGTTTCTTGGGCACGTACTCGACTGTGATCAAACCTTTTGGTGACACCAAATCTGAGAGGCAGCAAAATACAGAGAGGGACAGAACCCAACAGCAAAATAACGTGGAGAGGGAAGTAGTGAGCATCAGTGCTAAACAGTGGAAAGCTCTCAAAGGAAACAGCACAAGCACACAGTACGATGACTTACATACACAGCTGCACCCACCACATTAACAACGTGATCAATCACCATTTCATCAGGGGGAGGGCCCTGGCTGGGGAACCCTGCAGGTGTAGTAAAGTGGTCATCAAGGGGTTTTCCAAGTTACTTGGCATACTATGGGTTGGAACATGCTCTACGCCTCCCTTAGGTCTGGTTTAGCGAGGAGGTGCTTTTTCCCGCTCTGTTTAGAATCATAGAATCATAGAATCTCAGGGTTGGAAGGGACCTCAGGAGGTCATCTAGTCCAACCCCCTGCTCAAAGCAGGACCAACCCCAACTAGAACCTCCCAGCCAGGGATTTGTCAAGCCTGACCTTCAAAACCTCTAAGGAAGGAGATTCCACCACCTCCCTAGGTAACCCATTCCAGTGCTTCACCACCCTACTAGTGAAAAAGTTTTTCCTAATATCCAACCTAAACCTCCCCCTCTGCAACTTGTTCTCATTACTCCTTGTTCTGTCATCTTCTACCACTGAGAACAGTCTAGATCCATCCTCTTTGGAACCCCCTTTTAGGTAGTTGAAAGCAGCTATCAAATCCCCCCTCATTCTTCTCTTCTGCAGGCTAAACAATCCCAGTTCCCTCAGCCTCTCCTCATAAGTCATGTGCTCCAGCCCCCTAATCATTTTTGTTGCCCTCCGTTGGACTCTTTCCAATTTATCCACATCCTTCTTGTAGTGTGGGGCCCAAAACTGGACACAGTACTCCAAATGAGGCCTCACCAGTGCCGAATAGAGGGGAATAATCACGTCCCTCGATCTGCTGGAAATGCCCCTACTTATACAGCCCAAAATGCCGTTAGCCATCTTGGCAACAAGGGCACACTGTTGACTCATATTCAGCTTTTCATCCACTGTAACCCCTAGGTCCTTTTCTGCAGAACTGCTGCCCAGCCATTCGGTCCCTAGTCTGTAGCAGTGCATGGGATTCTTCCGTCCTAAGTGCAGGACTCTGCACTTGTCCTTGTTGAACCTCATCAGATTTCTTTTGGCCCAATCCTCTAATTTGTCTAGGTCCCTCTGTATCCTGTCCCTACCCTCCAGCGTATCAACCACTCCTCCCAGTTTAGTGTCATCTGCAAACTTGCTAAGGGTGCAGTCCACACCATCCTCCAGATCGTTGATGAAGATATTGAACAAAACCAGCCCCAGCACCGACCCTTGGGGCACTCCACTTGATACCGGCTGCCAACTAGACATGGAGCCATTGATCACTACCCGTTGAGCACGACCATCCAGCCAGTTTTTTATCCACCTTACCGTCCATTCATCCAGCCCATACTTCTTTAACTTGCTGGCAAGCACACTGTGGGAGACTGTATCAAAAGCTTTGCTAAAGTCAAGAAATAGCACATCCACTGCTTTCCCCTCATCCACAGAGCCAGTTATCTCATCATAGAAGGCAATTAGGTTAGTCAGGCATGACTTGCCCTTGGTGAATCCATGCTGACTGTTCCTGATCACTTTCCCCTCCTTTAAGTGGTTCAGAATTGATTCCTTGAGGACCTGTTCCATGATTTTTCCAGGGACTGAGGTGAGACTGACTGGCCTGTAGTTCCCCGGATCTTCCTTCTTCCATTTTTTAAAGATGGGCACTACATTAGCTTTTTTCCAGTCATCCGGGACTTCCCCCGATTGCCATGATTTGTCAAAGATAATGGCCAATGGCTCTGCAATCACATCGGCCAACTCCTTTAGCGCCCTCGGAGGCAGTGCATCCGGCCCCATGGACTTGTGTTCGTCCAGCTTTTCTAAATAGTCCTGAACTACTTCTTTCTCCACAGAGGGCTGGTCACCTCCTCCCCATACCGTGCTGCGGAGTGCAGCTTTCTGGGAGCTGACCTTGTCTGTGAAGACAGAGGCAAAAAAAGCATTGAGTACACTAGCTTTCTCCACATCCTCTGTCACTAGGTTCCCTCCCTCATTCAGCAAGGGGCCCACACTTTCCTTGACTTTCTTCTTGTTGCTCACATACCTGAAGAAACCCTTCTTGTTACTCCTAACATCTCCGGCTAGCTGCAACTCCAAGTGTGATTTGGCCTTCCTAATTTCACTCGTGCATGCCTGAACAATATTTTTATACTCCTCCCTGGTCATTTGTCCAATCTTCCACTTCTTGTAAGCTGCTTTTTTGTGTTTAAGACGAGCAAGGATTTCACTGTTAAGCCAAGCTGGTCGCCTGCCATATTTACTTTTCTTTCTACACATCGGGATGGTTTGTTCCTGCAACCTCAATAAGGATTCTTTAAAATACAGCCACCTTTCCTCGACTCCTTTCCCCCTCATGTTATTCTCCCAGGGGACCTTGCCCATCAGTTCCCTGAGGGAGTTGAAGTCTGCTTTTCTGAAGTCCATGCTCTGTATTCTACTGCTCTCCTTTCTTCCTTGTGTCAGGATCCTGAACTCGACCATCTCATGGTCACTGCCTCCCAGGTTCCCATCCACTATTGCTTCCTCTGCTATCTCCTCCCTGTTTGTGAGCAATGATTCTATGATTCTATGATTCTATAACAATCTGGTGTCTCCCCCATGCTATACAAGTAGCTTGAGAAGGATGGAGCAGGAAGGAGGAAGGCTGGTGCATGGAAAGCCTCTGTCTGAGTCTGGTCAGTCATGACACAGAGGTTTTGGCCTCACATGCTGCAGCTGTGCAGGAAGATAAGGGCCTTGTTTGCTTCCAGTTTGGCATCCACAATGTGCCGATTAGTGGACCTGCATTGAACTCGTCAAACCCCCACAAACTCCAACTAGATACACTGTTAAGGGTTTCGCAGGGAGGCGTTTTCAAGGTGTTTTGCAGAAACAATTACTTGGGTTTGGACAGAAGGGAACGAATGCCGGGGGTTCTCTTCTGGGGTTGCGGCCAGCATCCCTCAGTGAAGTGCAAAGGAGCTTAGGGCAACTGCCTGGAAGCTCAACCCCTGTAATAGAATCATAGAATATCAGGGTTGGAAGGGACCTTTGGAGGTCATCTAGTCCAACCCCCTGCTCAAAGCAGGACCAATCCCCAATTTTGGCCCCAGATCCCTAAATGGCCCCCTCAAGGATTGAACTCACAACCCTGGGTTTAGCAGGCCAATGCTCAAACCACTGAGGTATCCCTCCTCCCAATCCCTCCTGGTTGGTAAAGTCCACTGGCAAGTCAGCAGATCTGCTGTTCATAGAATCATAGAATCTCAGGGTTGGAAGGGACCTCAGGAGGTCATCTAGTCCAACCCCCTGCTCAAAGCAGGACCAACCCCAACTAGATCATCCCAGCCAGGGCTTTGTCAAGCCTGACCTTAAAAACCTCTAAGGAAGGAGATTCCATCACCTCCCTAGGTAACCCATTCCAGTGCTTCACCACCCTACTAGTGAAAAAGTTTTTCCTAATATCCAACCTAAACCTCCCCCTCTGCAACTTGAGACCATTACTCCTTGTTCTGTCATCTTCTACCACTGAGAACAGTCTAGATCCATCCTCTTTGGAACCCCCTTTTAGGTAGTTGAAAGCAGCTATCAAATCCCCCCTTGGAGGATGCTACCTTTGTTCAGGAAGCAGGGGTTAGATCTCCACCCAAGAAACCATCCCCAAACTCTGCCTGTCTCACTCAGTATTGCCCCGTCTCTGATTTCCTCTGGTGGGGAAGGGGCTAGAGGAGGTGGTGGTGAAGCCACTCCGGACATCTTTGAATTTCTCTGATTTCATCATCCTTGGTCCATCAGCCTGTAGGGCTCAGTGTGGCACAGACATGGCCTGGTTTCACAGGAGGATGGGCTCCTGTTGGTCCTGGATGAGAAATACACATCCGCGCTGACTTTGGTAGACCTGCCAGCTGTTGTTGCTACGGGTGAGCATGGAGCATTTCTGACATGGCGACTGTTCATCCCCATGGTGAGCGCCTCTGCCAAGGGTCCCCTCTTGCCAGCTACCAAAAGGTTCCCCTCTGTCCCATCCATTCATCTGTGGGGTGGTTGGTGGAAGCAGTGAGGCGAGATGAGCTGTGGTATCTCCAATACACAGATAACAGCCTGCTCTGTCTCTCTAGTGCATAGGACCCAGATGAGCCGTAATCCAGGTGCGACTGTCGTTAAGATGGCAGAGTGGGTGGAGCAGCCTGGGGGAAGGAATATCATCTCCACCCACTGGAGGAGTTTGTCTGCTGTTTGTTATTCACATTTCCAACCCATGGTCCTGTTGGCTCCATGGCTGCTCCTGGACAACCAGGCAGTTGCAGTGATCAAGGTGGATGTTTGTCATTCACGCTGGGCCAGGAGGTGATAGCCTTCCTTTCAGACACAGAAATCTCTGCCATGTTCCGCATCCTTGTCACTTCTAGACTGGAGTGCTATGAGGCAAGGCACTCTCCAGGGGACACAGCTCTGGAAGACCACTCAGAAAGCTCAGCTGGGACAGAACACAGTAGCCTGTGTGCTGAGAGGTGTTTCTTGTAGGGCCGGCATTACACCAATGCTCTGTGATCTGCAATGGCTGCCAGTTTATTTCTGAGTGCTATTGCAGTTATTGGTTTTGGCAAGGAGCGAGTGGGGGCTGGTGAGAAAGCTGCTCGCCTTGCATGACCCTACAAGAGCTTCCACTATCAAGCTCTACAGTGCTGTGTGCAAACATCCTATTCTCCTTTGCTAAAGAGTCAGAGATGAAAGTTGGACGAGCTGGGCTTTGATATTATGAAATTCTTGTGGATGGGAAGGTCAGTCCAACAGCGATGCAGCTTGCACAATTAGGAAATTAGGGCACAGCTACTCAGAGCTTTCAGAAGAACATTAAATGCATTGTTCCTGGAAAGATCATTACGGGATACTTCATGCTTGATGCAACAGGATGGAGCCGATGATCCAAGAAACCCTCCTTCTCAAGCAGCTCCCCTCAATAATTTCATGCCTGGAAACCAGAGGTGGCTTTCTGAATGTATATTCCCAAACCACAGCGACTTCTTCCATTAGATCATTTTACAATTGAATTAATTGTGCCTAATTTAAAGATAACCACACTTAACACCCAACTAGCTTGCTTGGGTCTCAGTGTATGCTTAAAAGAGGAACAACAAAGACAATCAAAGTCGGTGAGAGAATCTATGAAAAAAACCAGACTGTTTTTGCACAAGGAAAGAAAACCACTGAAAGGTTAGGCTGGCATGCGATTAATTGCAGTGTTGAGATTCAAATCTAGTTGCAAGCACTGCCCTCTTGTGGTAAAAGGAGAAAGTGCTCTAATGTTGATGAGAAATAGAAAGCAATTCACGAAATAAGATCAAAATTCCTCAGCCAGAGACTTGCTTTTTTGTGAAAAGTGTCTTGTGTCCAAAAAATAAAGAATATAGAATATATGGTTATCTCACTGCAATTAGACAGAGAAACAAAGAAGCACATATACTATATAATAAGCATGTGTTTATTTGTCTGTGTCTGCACATGTACATATATCTAATTGCAAAGAGATAACCATGAGTTTGTATGCTTTGTCTTTCTGATGCAAGACACTTTTTATATAATCTCTTCCTCCTTTCCTATTCCACATACCTCATATTATTTTATATATAGTACACCACACACACACATTTAAAAGACCATTGAGGTTACAAAGTCAAGCCCTCAAAAGTTAGAAAATGATAGAATGAAGGTTCCGGTGCAACCATAATTCAGCCCCCTTGTGTATATGAATTATCATACAGTTTTTAATTACATGACCACATGCTATTTTTTTTCAGAGCACTCCTGCCTCACTAAGTGCAAAGAATGGTTGCTCACTTAATGAGTACCTGTTTAGTATTTTATTTTCTTCTTGTTGTTCAGTGCATGGCCCTGGACTTTATTTACTGAACACTTTTCAAACCCTGCTCTGAATACAAAATTATTAATTGCCTCCTGGGCTTTTCTCTGGCGCTTTGGCATCTGTGTACTTCACAAATATTAATTAACTTATTTTCACAGGAACCCCCTGGGAAACTGAGGTACAAAGATGGCCACAAGCTCCATTAAGCTTGAGTGTCCTTCAGACAGCAGTCTCATTCACTACACAACCCTGATTCATTCCCAGAGAAGTCTATCCTATAGCAGCGACAAAGGGTCCTGTGGCACCTTATAGACTAACAGAGGTATTGAAGCATAAGCTTTCGTGGGTGAATATCCACTTCTTCGGATGCAAGCAGCGGATCCTATAGCAATGTACTTGTCCCTCATCTCATTCTCACAAATAGTTTAATAACCATTTTTGCTGAAACTTTCCAAAAATATTTAGCAGGAAGCAAACATCCAGTATGGAACGTTTCAGCCAAACAGTTACAATTTGGCAAAGTTATAAGCAACTAAAAACTGGGGTTTATAATGGGAATTGTCAGGTAATCTTACCAGCTCCATCTATTCTGTGTGCGTATGCATGTGCATCAATCTCTAATTACATAGAGATACCATATATAAGGGATAAGCAGTGGGAAAAAGAGGGAGGGACTGTATTTTAGGTCATACCTATATATATGAGATAGATATTTGTTATTATTGGACTTGGAGAATGGGTGAGGATTCTGTCAAGGTTTTCATGAGCAACTATATAACCTCTTACTCTTCAAATGTTTCAATGCCACTTTGTTATTATTTTCTTTCTTGCCTGGAGCACTAATGACCTGTATCATCAGGAGGCCGCACTCAGGCTTTCAGCAAAGGATCCTTTCCAGTCTCCTTTGGAGTGAAAGATTTCAGTGCTGATCCCTAATTAGACTTTTTTTTATTTTAACAAGGCTCCTTACCATGGAATCAGACCAAAAATAAATAAATATATATATATATATATATATATAATTTTTGGCTGCAGAAGAGACATTTTTCCAAGCTAACCTTTACCCAGATCTCTGGAGGAAAACAAAACTAAATGAACTGGAACAATCATTATTAGGCATTAGAGCACTAGACCAGCTATGAGCTAACCTGAGACTTGGTTGTCAACAAATATCAAATTTTCCCTTTATTTGTACTCATTCCATTTTGACCCTCTTTCCCCCTTTCTAATAAGGTTTTTGACTTGTGTCTTCCTTAAGTTTACTTTCCTCACACTGACTGCTTTGTCCAGGGTGCAGGAGATACTCTGGAGGGGTTGGTAATGATCAATAAAGTGTGCTGCTCACCCCTCCCGTTTTTCCCTCTGGAAAAGAAATCCAGTCTCCTTTACCCCATTCAGGAGTATCAGCTGATGCCGTAACACCTGCGCCTGAGTTTGCAATGGCTAGCTAAGTGAGCCTTGAGCCAACTTTCCCCAATGCATCTTTCATTTGAATACTTTACATTCATATTTTCAAACTCACCGTCTGGCTCTCAATGCCACAACCGTGAATCTGCTGTTTTAAATCACATTGCTTTTCATTGCATAGCCTAGATTATCCTTACTTTTAAAGTGCCTGATCCACATCCCACTGAAATCAATGAGAAGACAGCCATTGATTTCAATCACCTTTGGATCAGGTCCTAAAATACTTGGGGGCTCTGATTCAGAAAAGCATTTTACTTATGTCTCATCGACTTCATTGGGACTTACGCATATTCTTATTCTTTAACTATAAATAAATGCTTAAGTGCTTTCTAGAATTGGGGCTTCTATAGGGAAAGCATTGTTGCCTCAAGTACAGTTAATTATTAATTATTGTTATTTTATTTAATTTAAAATCTCATTATTTAAATATATTTCACACTTTTAATTGATCCCTGTCAGCAAGTCAATCCCAGATACTCTGTTTCTAATACTGTCTACACATGCCTTTTTTGTTGGTTATTGACTGCTTCTAGGCATAAATTACAATGGTATGAAAACACAACTTTAAAACATTGCAGAGGTCCAGCAGAATGACAGTCTGCACATTAAATCTGTAGATTGTGCAGAGAATGTCAAGGCAAAATATTAATATTTGGGGTAAATCCTTACAACATGCAACTCTGGCCTCACATTGAAGTTGAGTTCCTTCACAAAATGAAAGTAATGCACACTTGGTATCTTACCAAGTAACTGATTCAATAAAGTTAAAATGAAAAGTAACTCAACAATCCTATCAAACTGGTAAATTAAATCAGTGAAAGAAGCTTGGCAACATTTTAAAAAATACTAGTAATAGAATGACTAGGTTAGATGTTACCACTTTTAGCCATATTTAAATGTGCGCATACAAAATGTGCCATTCTTTGATACTATCAAAATTATTTCTTATTAAAAACCTTCTCTCTCAGTCCTGTAATTTACTGATTTCAGAATATGAGCAATTTTGTAGCTAACAGAATTTGTTTTCATTATCTTTTGATTTATATACATTTTAAATTGTAAAAATGTTTATCACGTGGAGGGTCTACTGTTCTACTTCTGAGAACACTTAATAAAATATTTTTCAAAGAATAGGAGAGAGTTCATAACTTGTATAAATATTGAGTTTTTAAAAACTAATAAAGAATTCCGTTAAAAAACTGCATAGAAGACTATTCAGTGAGCTCTCCTGAATCCAAAATATTCTTTGCTATCATAGCAATTTTGTATAAGTATCTTTTAAGCCACTCTCTGTCACTGCTCGAATAAATTAAAGACCCTGAATAAATAGGGAGAAAAGTGATTTTTGGCTTAATTTCATTTGGCAATTTCTGTTATTTTGCCACTTATCGCTAGCACACATCTTAGCTACGGCTTTTTTCCTGCTTTGCGGGCAGCTCTTCGTAGCGCAGATCTTTGTGGGGAATTTCATAGTTCTGAGCTGAATCTCTCTGCCTCAACAGATGAGAAAAACTATCACATCCAATGTCCTTTGATAAAAATAGTATCGGAGCTGATCAGTGCATTTGAGTCTTGAATGAAAAAAGCCTCTGCCAAGTTCATAAACTCATCCAGATGCTTTTGATGGGCAAAGATCTAGTTCCTCTTTAAGGAAAAGGTATAGAAAATAAAAACCTGGTTTTAATAAACAGCAGAAAAAATAGGACATTATCTTTTCAAGCCACTCTGATGGAGAATTTATTTTCATTGTATTTTTGGAATGTGATGAATATCAGTTTAAATAAAATACATACTTATATGTTTATACAGAGAGAATTCAGTACACATTTATATTAATGTATTTATCCACACAAAGGCACACAGAGGGCCGAATCCTAAAATGGTGAGGATCTGGCCTCTTTATGTTCAGTACATATCAGTGTCTGTTGTACCATGTCTGTGTTCATAAGGAAAAATGTTCACACAAACTTTCATGAGCAAGCAGTTCTCATCCACGTTTTGCCTTTATTACATACCCTCGGAAACATGCAGTACTTTATTACTGTTACTGCAGCATTAAATACATGTCTAAACATTTATTATTCTAGTAATAGTTTTCCTTCTTTTCATTCTACAATTGTTTTACCACTGACACAGCAGAGCCCTGTTTATGGGGCAGTCTGTAATTCCACAGAACAACTTCACTGATCCAAAGTCCAGTGAGGTTCATAGAAATAATCCCCTCGACTTCAAATGGGCTTCAGATCAGATTCTATAAGCAGAAGCTCACTGTGAACATTACTACTTTGCATACATTGCATGCATTGAAATTACTCAAGGCTTACATTCTGCTACACTTACCATAGCAGAGTTCCCTCTATGGAGTGGAGAGGCTACCCCGTTATATATTATTATGCTCTATATTTTAGAGTGCACTTTTTTTGTTGCTAACCACCTCGCTCTTGAAGCTGTTATTCATTTCTTGTGGTTAACAGATTATCTGGCTGGACTAAAAAAAAAAAATAGAGAGACAGGGTGGGTATAGCATGAAAGCTTGTCTCTCACCAGCAAAAGTTGTTCTAATAAAAGATTACCTCACTCACCTCGTCTATGTAATATCCTACAACACTAAATTGACCCTAATTCTCCTCTCAGTTCCAGTGATGTAAATCTGAAGTAAATCCATTGAAGTCAATGGAGTTATACCAGTTTAAAATCAGGTCCATTATATTTAGCATTGGGGATTATGTAAATCTGTTATACATTTATCCTCCATTGTGTATCTAAATTGATAGTTGGATTTTCCAAATAGCCTAAATGATTTAGGAGTACAAGTCTCATTGGCTTTTATTCACACTCGTGCTCCTATATCATTTGGGATCTTTAGAAAACCCCACCCAATTTCTTAAGTACTGTATGTATTTTCCTAGTATGCCATTTGCAATGTCTGCAAAGCTGCTACTGTATTTTGAGGGAAAGTGAGTTTATGAACTTGTCTGGATTCATTAGTAGGGTTAAGACTCTGGGCTTGTTTCCAACAGAATGGCACCTCAATCCAAGATCATGCCTGCTTATAAAATACTGCAGGTGTGTTTACTGTAATCATCTCAGCCAAAAAGAAACTGATTGAGGGGTTTTAAATATAGTTAGTATGGTTGACACTCCTGCCTTTAATCACTACCTCACTGTTTAATATAATCAAGAAGATAAATAAACAAAGTTTAAGTCTTTTAAATTTTATATATATATATATATAATACATTTTCCACTGGGAAACATTCAATATTTCTATTCATTGCAAAAGAATTTCCTTTCATTATACTGCTACCTGGCATCTGTTCCCTTTTGCATTATGAATAATTTTTAATACAAATATATTTGTCTTGAAGTAAGTCTCAGTCACATATTTTTCTTGCATTAATTTCCCTGCTTTAATTGACTAGATCTGATCAGCAACCTCTAAATATGCCCTTTCTCCCTCTGCCTTTAGGCAGTACCTCAAAGCTAATCAATTTATTTTTCTTAAATATTGTCTTTATGCAGTGCATAGTAATAATACTTTACATGGTTATAGCATCTTTCAACTGAAGGTCTCCAAGCCCTTTACAAAATTATTTCACATTTCAAATGAAAGTGTTCAAAGAATACATCTGATTTTTACTTATTCTTCCAAACTGTAAATCAGAGATGAGCATGAATTAAAATACCAGTATCAAGCTCCCCCAAATTGTTTCTATGTAGGAGATCTTTGTAGTGTCTATAGTGGGTCAAAGCAAAAATCTGAATCCAAACACCTCTGAATTTTCAGCCAATTCAGATACAGCTCAGAATCTGAATTTTGCAACTGAATCCTATCACATCATACACCATTCCCCACCCCTACGGAATTTCTTTTTCTTTATTTAAAGCTGAAGTTTAGTTGTAACTCACAATTTTTATAAGGGCAACCTTGCAATCAACATAGCCATTCTAATATATCTACCTCTCTCTTTTCCTCCTTCTTCTTTGTATTTATCCCATCTAATGGGATCTGAGCATGGAGTCCCCTCCCTCCCAAGTGTTCTGTTCAGTGTCACCCTCTCTTCATCCATCCATCCATCCAAATTAGGATTAGCTACATCACTTATAAAGTTGCCCATATAAAATATTATATATACAGTGTGATATATTATAGATAATATTTTTATATGGACAACTTACGTATATGTTACTATATTTATACTGATATATAGTAAAAGTATCAGTGTAAATACCTCATTCATTTTCTACTTATCACTACACACACTCAGACACCTCCCCTCCCCCCTTAGTTCTATTGTAAAGGAAATCTCAGGAATTTCTCATAGATGTGTTTAAAAAAAACTCCATCTCTTACTGAGAGGAGAAAATCAACTCTACCAACGTGTTTATTGATACAGAATGTTAAATACATGACTGACAAGCCTTTGCTTATAATAAAGATACTTTTTGCGCAAATTTCATGGAATGTGGCATGCTAAAGCTTAAGGGAAAGGGGAAGATTGCCATGGTAACAGCACATGGGGGCTGCGAATTGGAGGGGTCCCTCTGGGAACTAGAATACCAACA
This sequence comes from Chelydra serpentina, assembly GCA_037349315.1. Classification (NCBI taxonomy): domain Eukaryota; kingdom Metazoa; phylum Chordata; order Testudines; family Chelydridae; genus Chelydra; species Chelydra serpentina. The sequence continues at coordinate 48,048,974 of JBAIAC010000029.1, read as the reverse complement.
GAATTTTAAGCATCTGCAACTTTTTTTTAAAATTACCAAAAACATCTAGAAAAACATAAAATATCATGGTATTCTTCACTGCTTTGCAAATAAACATACATCCTTTACAATCTAAACCAGAAAGACAGCAAAGGGTGGGGTGGAGGGAAAATGTTGAAGAAACCTTTGAGGAGACCAGAAACACTGCTTTCACTAGATAATGTTTGAGAGAGAACCTTATCTACATGACACAGGTTAAAAATGAGCTGGGTGAATAATGGCAATTAACTGAGACCATGATTCTGAAAAGTGTCACTCTTAGGACAGTACTGTAGCACACAGACCCTGATCCTGCAAAGACTTATGTACATGCTTAACTTATGTAATGTGCACAGTGAGTTATTTGCCTGTGTACGGTTCTGCAGGTTAGAGACCATGCTCAATAAGCCAGAAGTCAATGACTTAAGCACAAGCTTGAAGTTCACCACGGGCTTAAGTGTTGTCCTCAACTGGAGTCATGATGAGTCAATGAATGAACAAGAGACTAAAATGGCTTGAAATAATGGATATTTTTTTCCTGTTAATTTTTTTTTCTCAAATAGAAAGTGAAAATTCCAAAAATTCTGGTTTCTTGGTAGATTATTTCAGTTTTCAAAAACCAAAAATTAACAGTTTTACTGAAAACCAAAAATGTTTACTTAAAAACTGAATTTTTACTTTTTTGTTGTTGTTTAGTTTTCAATTTCTGGTTTTGGGGGGAAAAAATGGAAAATTTCAACCACAAAGGAAATTTTTGAGCAAAATGAAATTTTTCCTGGACAAATACATTTTTGCCAAAAAACATTTCTATAAAAATGTTACCATAAGATTCAACTATATAGAAAGATTAATGAGCTACAGCATAAGGCCCATTCCTGCATTTCTTAAACAATCCAAACTCCCATTGAAGTCAAGGAATGCAGGGGAATGTCTATTGTACTTAGTATAGATGTATCTTTATAACATCTGCCCAGAAACAGATTCCAGCAGAAAAAACTCTTTTCCATGGTCACAGATTTACATGTTGGATGCCTTTTGAATGTAAATTCTTCCAGTTAGGGACAACAATAAAAAATTTGACAACAACTCAACTATAACTAAAATCCACTTTGAATGTGAAATGCTCACACTATATTTTTAATTAAAAAGGAAGAATTTTTTTATATTAGAGACTAATCAAATTAAATTATTTTTTTTTAAAAATACGGCAACACTAAAGGGCTAGTTTCAGTTCCTGCCCTTTGAAAATTACTATGGGACTTGTTGACTTTTTCCATGTTCTGTGTAGGTTTTTGGTGATCTGGTTACTCATAACAGTTCACTTTGTCTGAAACATAGTTTGTTTTTGTACTAAATTATTTATTATTGTATTTCAAAGGTGTCTTGCTGGGACAGCCTTATAAGATCCACGTCTCATATTCATGAGGGGCCCAGAAGAACAGCTGACATATTGTCTTAGTCCTTATGGCCTATTTCAACACAGAACAACAGAGTCATAATACAGGACTCTCAGGGCCAAATACTCAGCTAGTGTATAGCAGCATAGCTCCATTGAAGTCAATGGGACTACCTTAATTCATACTAATTGAGGATCTGACCTTCAGTCTTAAACAGTCTGAGGCAATGGCACAGCTGTGAAATACAGTATGCTCCCGTTTATCCAAAACCTCTGCATTATCCACATCCCTTCCTTGCTCTCCAGCATGAGATACATCAGATACACCCCCTGTGCAGCATGTATCTCATGCAGGGGAGCAAGGAAGGGGCTCAGACAATGAAGAAGATCAGATAATAGAGCTCCAGCTAGAGCTGTTATAGCCTCACAAAGAATATCACCTCTCAAGGGGGGGTAACCTCATCTGCATTCATTTCATGCTTTGTCCCACTACACCATCTTGGGAGAGCTTACCAACTGATTTGCCCAAGCACAGAAGCATGTGGTTAACTCCTACTGGGACTTAAGAACGTGGTTGAAGCTGCAAACGTGTTTTGCTGTATTAATGCCTATTATGGGGTGACCGTACCTCCCAACATTTCAAGTGGCTAAAGCAGGACCCAGTACCACTTAAATTTGGCCCATCCACCCCTTCATAGACGGAGATGAAGGAGTGGGTGGGCCAGCTTTGATTGCCATTGTGATCTAGCAATGCCATTCTGATCTGGCCTGGTCGCCCCTCTAAAAACAGAGTGGCCCTGCAACCCCATGTGCTCTCAGATTACACAATTACTTGGATTGGGGGACCTCTTTGCCCCCCACACCAGCGCTGCCCTGAATGCAGGAAATGTTCTGCTTCAGCTGTGACAGGGCCCTTTGGGAGAGGACTGTTGGGAGTTCTGGGTGAGGGTTCATGACTAACTACCAGCTAGGCCTCGCTGATGTCCTACTTTGTGCTTATAAGCAGGACATCACGGGTGTCTTGGCTTTGCGTTAGCTCTCAGCACAGAGGTGAATTGCACCCCAGGAGATGATACACTCGGAAAAAGTTTATTTTACAGGAGCAAATACATTCAATATTTTTCATCATTGAACTTCAGGCCACGACAGTGAATAGGAAAGCGTCCCTCCCCAAGCGGGAGCCTCTACACTGCTAGTTTTAGCCCCACAGTCCAAGCCAATTGACTAGGCTCTGAAACTCTGTGCCACGGGGTTTTTACTGCAGCGCAGATGTACCTTAAGTGTGCAGCCTTACAGGGTTTGTCTACACAGCAGCTGGGAGCAAGCCACCTAGCCACATGGACATTATGGTTTGGGCTGCGGCTCAGGCTCTGGAGTTGAGGGGATTGGGTGGGCTTGAGCACCTGAGCTGCAGCCCGAGGCGCTATGTCCACACTGGTAATGATAGGGTGCTAGCTTGAGCCCTGCGAACGCAAGTCTGTCTGCTAGAAGAGATTATGAGGCTGAAGTCACATGTGCACGCGCACACACACACACACACAAGTACAATGCTGGGATTATTTGTAAAAGAACATAAAATTATAGTTTGGTTGCATGTGAATGTAATGCTGCTGTAAAGAGCAGGATTAAAATCTTATATCTGCACAAACAGTTTTGAAAACAGGTATTTTGACATCTCTGAAGACGGTTCCATTCTGCAGGGTGTTTAAAGGAACCATTGTTTTATTTTTAAAAATTTCCACAATTTTTAATCACATTTCTGTTTCAAATTTTGAAATGGAAAACTTTCACTTTCAATTTCTTTTCCCCCTGTTCTGAAGCATCCCCATGATGTGGTTAACTGATCAATATTAGCAATGTAAAAAAAGCTCCAAGAAGCAGAAAATAAAAAGTGGACCAAAAAAAGACAAAAAGATTTTGTTGAAAAAAATTGAGAAAATTAAAATGTGTTTGTAAAAATTCCATTTTTAATAAAATGGGCATACATTTTGACAAAAGAATTCAGATGAAAAATTCTCTTGAACAACTGTCTTTTTGTTAGGTGTTTGCTGAGTTTAGCACAATCAGGTCCTTTCCCAAGATTGGGACCTTGAGCACTCCCGCAATACCACTAAACAACAGTCATAACAATAATAATAACTATAATAATAATTCCTACTATTATGGTACTGCCTAGAGGTACGAGCCACGAACAGAGCCCCATTGTGCTTTACAAATACATAGTGAGAGTTAAATATAGTATCACTATTATTAGAAAACAGGAGCTCCTGGCTTGTGGAAAGATATCTAATTACCCACCAAAAATTGTAGGAAGCCAAATTTGCTCCCCTGAGTCCTCTGTCCACTAGATTAAACCATCCATTCCTTTATTTCTGGGGTTTCTATTTTCCCCTGTTCTAGCAGTTCATACTCAAAGTTTTATTTTCCTCCCTAACATCAAGATCAGAGAACAAGATACAGAGTTCCTCATCCCAGCAAGACCAGGATATCTGTCTTGGCTCTTCACTGACTCTTAAACCGTGTGAGTGTGGTTGGGTAGATGGAAAATAATATGAAACATTCAGTAACGGCATGTAGCATAGAAACTAAGAAAACCACTGTAGTCATTGACTCACAGATGGTCAAATGAACAAACATGTTTCTATTCCTGTATTTAATTAAATCTTAGTTATGCCACCAACAGGGTTCAAAACAGTATTATGAAACAGCTTGCATGACTACTGCAATATGACTGGCCAAAGAGACTTTGAACTCATGTAATTATCTTCCAAAAAGTACACCCGTTGGGTCTAGAAAGTGTCTTTGCAAGCCAACCCATTATGCCATAGCACATAATTACAAATAAATTAATATCAAATAAAGTCAGTTAAAGAAATTGAGCAAATACATCAAAATGTCTCTTTTAAAATTAATTGAGAGCCACATCCAAAGCCCACTGAAATGAGTGGGAGTCGTTCCAGAACTCCAGTGGGCTTTGGATCAGGTCACTAGATGGATTTTATCCCCCACTACACTGGTTTATGGGTGTAATGGATCATTAATACAATCAACCAGCTCTAATTTAAATTTTCCATCAACTGATCTGGTTGAAATTTTTCTTTCCAAATTTTTTTTGGCTGAACAATGGTCTTTGATTGAAAAAAACAAATATTTTCTGAGCATTTTTTCTGATATGTTGGCACCCCCTCCCCCCAACAAACCCTTTAAAATTCTTTTTGAAACTGATTTTTAGTTTTCTAATGCTTGTTCCTAGCTCCCCCTTTCAGGGGTAAAATGAAAAAGAAAGCGGGGGGAGTGAGGAGAGACATGGAAGGGAAAATAAAAAACCAAAAAATATTCAGTTTCTAAACTGAAAAAAAATGTTTTGGGGTTTTTTTCATTGAAAATGTTTGAAATTTTACCAGCTCTGGATAAAAATAGGATCACCTCCATCTGCTAGACGCTGATATGATGCTGCCATCAGCACACAGGTAGGAGCAGGAGAAATTAAGCAAAGGGGTTCCAACTCAAAGTGACCTCTGCTCTCACCAGTCCATTCAAATCAAGTGGCTCCTAGTCACTGCATCTGCACCAGTGGCGTAGCCAGGTTTAGAGCACAGGGAGAGCAGAGCTAAAAAAAAAAGGCGCTGGGAGCAAAAAGCGTCGGGAGCAAAAAAAGGCACCAGAAGCAAAAGAAAATGCTCCGCTCTGGCTGAAGCATAGGAACAAAAGGCGTCGGGAGCAAAAAAAGGCACCGCTTCTGCTCAGTGGGGGAGCGGCTGCCCCCCCTGCTCCCCCCCTGGCTACACTACTGATCTGCACTCCTTCTCTGGGGGAAGTTCTGTGGCCAGTGTTATGAAGACTCGACTATCTTTGCAGTCCCTTCTGTCCTCAAAATCTATGTATCTCTGGAATGGAAGAGATTTCTTAAATCTCTTTGCTATCTTTGAAAAATTAAGATTTCTTAAACCACTCCTAGCTGCTCCTTCTACCTGTTTAAGCAGCTCTAAGCTGCTGCTCAGTATTTCTGCCCTTCTCCCAGCTGGCCATGGCACACATGGCACACTGGGCATGGCCACACTACACGAATTGGAGATGAGGACACATGTGGCTTCATTTGGCATGTGCCTCCCCAGGCATGGCTACACTGCAATAAAAGACCCACAGCACAGCCACAGCTGGCTCGGGTCAGCTCACTCAGGCTCATAGGCTGTGGGGCTATAAAACTGCAGTGTAGACATTTGGATTTGGCTGGGAGCCTACGCTCTCAGACCCCACGAGTGGGGAGGGTTCAGAGCCCAAGCCTGAGCATCTACACTGCAATTTTATAGCCCCGCAGCCCAAGCCCTGTGAGCCTGAGTCAGCTGACCCGGACCCTGAGACTCGGTGCCACAGGATTTTTATCGCAGTGTAGGTATACCCACGTTTTCTTAATCTAGCCCTGAATCTGGCTGATGACCTCTGATTTATTCCATTAGGGTCTCAAACACACAGCCCCATTTTTTCATCCCTCAATGGCATTTCTCCCTTACAAAAGGTGACTTCCTGTTCAGAGTGAAGATAGCATATGGAGTCTTTTGTTCCTCCCTCCACCCCCTAGGGAAGGCAGCATAGACTCACCATTTGCTGACAACCTGTGTTAAAATGGCAACCTTCCTTATCAATAACAAATATACACAGAAATCAATGGCCCATACCACAGGGAGATGGTGGAGATCTGTCCTTGCCTTTATTTCTAAATCTCTCACAAGCTGCAGGTAAAGGCTGAGTGTAACAGACTGAAAATAATAGTTTCAAACTTCTAAATGGACAGTGCTGGGGAGAGGTGTCAAAAATGGCATTTCTGTCTTTTTGCCCACTGAACATTACAAGAATGCAGCCTCTCCATCTGTCATACCGATAGACCTCAACCATGACCTGGAGAGGTACCGCTTCTAACCAGAGCAGACAGAAAAGCAGGAAAAGAAAAATTCTTTACATTTTTTTTTTAAATTCTCTCCTCCACACTTTTTTTTCATTGAAATTTGAAAAATTCCAACCAGTCTGTAGAAAAATGGGCAGGAAATTTATTTCCCATATTCCCTCAGTCCTCCATCTCTTCATCTTGGTATTTCAATTCCCTCATCTCTTTTCATCTTCAATAGAACTGGTCAGGAAAAAAAATCAGAGTTTTCTGCAGAAAATTTTGACCAAACTAAACAAAAAACTTTGTTGAAATTCCCCCACCCCCTCCCCCCAAAAAATCCCTTGACTTCTGATCAAAAACTCCATTCCAAAAAGTTTTTTGGCCAAAATCTTGTTGGCTTTCAGTTTGACAAAAACCTCACAATTTTCCATGGAAAGCAGATGCTTTTCATGTAAAAATTCATTTAGTCAAAAACCCGGGTTGGAAAAAAATGTTTAGAAGGAATATTTTCAGCCACTGCTAATCTTCAGCCATGCATCCTATATTCAATAGATTTTATCCTTGAAAGCACAAAGTTCTGGTCCAACAAGCTTATCACATGTACTTGTGGTAATTGCACATAAGAGATTTAGGATCAAATTATCAAAGAACTCACAGCCTGGTTTGCCACTGCCTCACACCTTGCACAGTCATTTATATCTGTGCAAGGTCTCTGGTTGAGAGAAAGGCGAGTGACTCTTGCACACCTGCTGAGGTCACCTCCCTGTGCCTTGCTCTGAGCAAAGCCTAGAGAACAGGAAAATCCTGTGTGATGATTAGTCATCATCCTGCCTGTCAGAGCGAGGAGGAGGAACACAGCAAGTGTGCCCTCTCACACCATGCCACAGAAGCAGCTAATGGCTTGCTCCTGATCAGATGGGCTACATCCTATATGCTTTATACCACTCTGTATTTCCCCTTAAGGGTGCCTATGTTTGGACACCAAAGCCATCTTCTCTACAGTGACTTTGATGAACTAATGAAAGTGGTTTGAGAAATGCACATTGAAGCTTTTACTCCCTTGAATTTCAACACAGTTTGTGTTGAATTCTAAAAAGAAATCTGAGACAGACACATTAAATGATTGGCAAGGCTCATGATACCTATAAAAGCCCACCAAATGTGCTGAGAGGCTATCTTTCCACACCCTTTATGTGCACATTTTGTTATTCACTCTAATTTGATTATTGATTAATTTTAAAGGCGTGGTTCCCCCCCTCCCCCCACTACAGCCTATTCACTCACACACTCTGAAATGTGAAAAATAGCCAGCACTGTTTGCTTCTCCAAAAATTTACGATCTTTCCCAGTAAGTTACAAGCTGCCAAGACACCAATCAGGAGTCTATATTATAACAAGAGATGTTATTGAACACTAATATATCCTCCTGTAGGCAGAACACTGGAAACTACCATGAAATGTGCATTATCAGAGATACATTTGTAGATGGTTGCAATCGATTTATTTAGCAAATTTCCAGTTGATATGTAACATTCGATAGAACACAACAGAGGCTTAGCAACTGTGATGCAGTCAGTGTCTGTATTTTCTTGGCATTGGCCCTGGGATTTAATATCTTAATAATAACTTAGCCTCCTATGAGTCACTGTAGCAACAGAGCCAGAATTGCCTTTGTCACATTTGGTAAGAGAACTGAAATGTAGCCATGGCCAGCAAGCCATGGCCAATGCAATGACTCAAAATGGGGTTGGATGAAACATTGATACTGCTGCTAAAGCACTGTCATCTGCAAGAGACCTAACTGGGATAATTAAACAAATACAACTGAATCTCCATTGGCGACAGAAAAGATCATCAACCTCAAACTTCCTTTTTGAAATCCAAGAGGCCTCCATGGACTCATGTCAGCAGTTTGGACTGACAAAGTAATTAATGTATAATACTGATACTAACACTACAAGAACGGAACCTAGTGGAATGGTAAGACTCTGGTACAGCTAGGGGATGCGGGAGGCCAGAATCCACTGAGCACAGGGAAACTGAGGCACAGCTAGATGATTCTGTGGCCCAGGATCTGCTAGGAGTCATTGGTACAGCTAGGAAATGCTATGGCCAGGACTGGGAGCAGGGAAAAACTGCTGGATGGGGTGAGACACTGACACAGCTAAGCATAGCTGTAGGCCAAAACTTCACTGGGAGCAGGGAAGACTCTGGCTGGTAAAGTGTCTGATTTCACACCTCTGGGGTGACAGAAGCTTTTACTGGTCTGGGTGACCCTGAGGAATGTGAGGCTAGCACTGGGGAAAGTATGGAAGCTAAGAGTGGGGAAAGGTGCCCCTGATTCTATGGGATCAGAGTACTTTGAACAGACACCTTCAGAGCCCTTGTCTAATCAATGTCAGGGGTCAGGTTTGACACAGGAGCCTGTTGTTGGATGGATATTTTGTGTCAACAATTTTATCAGGCCAGACAAACTCGCCACAACTAACGCATTGCTGTCATAGTAAAGAAAGTTGTGTGAGGTATCAAATGAAAGCTCACGTTATACTGGCCCCTATAGGCATTGCATGAGGCATGCACGGGGAATAGTCAAGAAGTTGTATGTATGTTCTGAAAGTATGCTTAAGCCATGTAACCAGGCAAGGTTGACAAACAAGTTTGTCCTAGGCAAAGGAATGTTGATTTACCTGCCTGCCTAGGTCTCACATGAAAATCGAGTGTTGCAAAAGCCAAAACACAACAGGAGCTACATTTGCATGCGAGTCAACAGGAAAAACCAGGCTGAAGGGGGATGTGAAATCAGCATGGGAAGACACAAGGGATCACGGGGGTAGGGGGGATGTCTTTTCACTGGGGTCAAAACAATGAGTTTGGGGGAGATACAAGGAGAAGACCTTTTGTTATATGTTTCACTGAGAAACAGGGCCGGCTCTACCTTTTTTGCCGCCCCAAGTGGCAAAGAAAAAAAAAGCTGCTGCTGGCGTGCCGCCAAACAGGGAACCAGAGGAGCCACTGCTGGCATGCCACCAAAGAGGGAGGAGCTGCTGCTGGCATGCTGCCAAACACAGAGGACCGGCGGAGCTGCCACCGGCATGCCGCCGAAAGCTGCCGCAGTGTCGCCCTCAGACTGCCCGGGAAGCCGCCCTTTCCCATTTGCCGCCCCAGGCACATGCTTGCTAGGCTGGTGCCTAGAGCCAGCCCTGCTGAGGAACACTCTTAGAGCAGGAGAGTGATTCCTGACCATTATAGATCCTGGTTGTGTCTGAAAACCAACAAGCTCTGCATACAGATGTTGAGAGTGAGAAAACTTCTCCAGCCCAAGGATTGTAACCTGCTAAAGTGATGTTTAGTCCCTTAGAAGAGGGTTTTATTTGTAACTAATTGTGTTTCTGCTATCCTTCCTCAGTATCACTTACATCTCTGTCTTTGTTAATAAGCTTTTCTTAGTTTTATCCTAAGTACATCTCCATGCTGGAATACTAAACAAAGCATGACTCCTTAGTTGAATCAAACAGGCTGGAGACAGCGAACTTGGTAATTTCCGTGAGCGTTCAGTGACAGAGGCTGGCCGCTACAGAGGGATGCTTCTGGGAAGTTCGGGAACTGGGATACACCAAGTTCTAATCTGCAAGGCATAGTAAAGGCTGGCAGAGACCTGAGTAATTTGTCTGGGGTGGCTAATAGAATGGGTTGGGTGGGAGCTGTCGCCCAGTTTAGCACCAGTAAATCCTAAAGCAGGCAGGTAATATGGGTGACCTACAGTTCTGGATGCCCCCAAGAAAGCGTCACGCCTAGCCAGGGCTGGCGCGCCCACTAGGTGACCCTAGACGGTCGCCTAGGGCGCTGGGAGGGGGCGGCTGGCCGTGGCTGCCTCCCGCCCTCCAGGCTCCATGGCTGAGCCAGGGGGGCTGCAGGGAGCCGGGAGGGCAGATGGCCACGGCTGCCTGCCACCCTCCTGGCTCCGCTGCTGAGCCAGGAGCTAGGGGGGCGGCTGGCTGTGGCTGCCTGCCGCCCTTGCGGCTCCACAGCTGAGCCAGGAGCTGGGGGGGGGGGCGCCACGGGCAGGGGGAGGCTGCCGCAGGCGGGGGGCTGAGCTTCCGGCCCACGGGGGGGGGGGGAAGCCGCCGCAGGGGAGGGTGTTAGCTGGGGGGGGGCGTGCAGGGCTGGTGCAAGGAAGTTTCGCCTAGGGCGAGAAAGTTCCTTGCACCGACCCTGCACCTAGCTGTTGTTCTCTCTGTAAGTAGAGTCATGATATGGAGAACACTCCATCGATTGCCCCTGAAGGCCAATGCACATTCACTATGGGGGTGGGCTGGATTTGCAGAGGGAAAAGATGAAGTTGTGTCACTCTCAGAGGACCCCGCCAGCTAAATAAAGATTAAGAAATAACTTGATTACAGTGAGAATGGTGAGAAAACACCAGGTATTAAAGGGCTCTTTCATCTGGCAGAGAAAGGTAGAAAAAGAACCAATGCAAAAGCCGGACAAATTCAAATTAGAAATATGCACATTTTTAATAGTGAGGGTGATTAACTACTGGAACCAGTTACCAAGGGAACTGCTGGATTCTCTGCCTCTTGGAGTCTTCAGATCAAGACTGGAGGGCTTTCCGGAATATTCTGTAATCAAACACAGGGACAGGATGAAATTCTCTGACCTGTGCTATACAGGCATTCAGAGTAAATGATCTAATGGTCCCTTCTAGCCTTAAAATTCTCTGGATCTACAAATAAATCAGTGGGCAACATTGGTCATCCCTCAAAAGAACAGCTTAAGTTTCTCCATTCCCACTAAACCAGAATCATTTTGCCCATCCCTGATCCCTGGAGCAGGGTGATAACTTCACAGGTATTGAAAACACCAACCAACTAACCGCTAGTTTTTCTAGCAGCTAGCCCTAAACATGCAACCTGGGATCTGAACATCAAGGTGGTTTCTTTCCTTCCCATCTTCTGAATCGCCACCAGCATTAAAAGTTCTGCTGCCCAAAATATGGTCTCTCTGTTACTGCACAAGCACATGACTGCCAGTCCATTTGCACAGAGTTATCTGAATGCAGCTTAGTAAAAAAGAAGAAATAGAATCCAGCTAGTAGCCAGGATGAGATTTTTCAAAGGGCCCAAGGGAGTTGGGCACTGAACACCAACTGAATTTCAATAAGTTTTGGGCCCCTATCCCTTAGCTCCTTTGAAAACCCCAGCATTCGTTTTGTTGACTCTGCAGTTCTAACAGGAATAAAGAAGAGTTAAAATGAAAGTAAGCTGATACAACTGTGAACACAAGCAGAGAACAAATCAAGATAGCACCAATTTACACACTATTTTTGCAGAGTAGAACTGTACTTTGCAGTGACTTTGGGATCAAAAGGTGTCTTCATGAAAAATGCAACTTCTTATTCCTCAGATTGGCTCCCTATGTTTATCCACAGTCATATCTGCCAACTATTGCAACAAAAGTAAGATTTACTGCTTTGTACTCCTGTAAGAACTGTGCAGTTAGGACAGCTCAGAGAGTGAGCTACATTGTCTTCTGGCTCCTGTGTTATCAAAAGAATAGTTAACTAAAGCCACGTCTACACTCAATACTTAAATCAACCCAGCTGTCACTCAGAGGTGTGAAAAATCCACACCCCTGAGCGACGTAGTTAAGCTGACCTAACCCCTGGTGTAGTCAGTGCTAGGGCAATGGAAGAATTCTTCCGCTGCCTATCTACTGCCTCTCTGGGAAGGGGATTAACTATGGCAATGGGAGAACTGTGCTGCTGAAGTGTTTCAAGTTAGACTAGCCCAGTGGTTCTCAATCTTTCCTGACCACTGCGGCCCTTTCAGGCATCTGATTTGTCTTGCGTATCCCAAGTTTCACCTCACTTAAAAACTACTTGCTTACAAAATCAGACCTAAAAATACAAAAGAGCCACAGCACACTATTACTGTCAAATTGCCAACTTTCTCATTTTTACCATATAATTATAAAATAAATCCATTGGAATATAAATATTTTCTTACATTTCAGTGTATAGTATATAGAGCAGTATAAATAAGTCAGTGTCTTTATGAAATTTTAGTTTGTACTGACTTTGCTAGTGCTTTTTCTGTAGCCTGTTGTAAAGCTAGGCAAATCTCTAGATGAGTCGATGTACCCCCTAGAAGACCTCTATCTGTACCCCTGGTTGTGAACCACTGGACTAACCCACAGTCCTGCTTCCAAAGTCTGATTACTGGCAAAGATGCAGGCTGGAACTAGAAGAAACTCAGTCTGATGTTCAGATTTCAGCTTGCATTTAGGGGGGGGAAAAATAGAGCTGGTTGAAAAATATCAAACATTTTCCCCACAAAAAGTTGATTTAAAACTATTCAATTATTTCAAATTTTTTGTTGTGATTCCATTGCCAAAAAGATTTTTTTAAAATTGGGGTGTTTTCCCACCACCTTTCCCATTTATTTATTCCCGTTGTTTTCCCCCCTTGTAAAGGGGGGGGAAAGTGAAAAAGGGAGAAAAATTGAGAAAATGGAAACAAGGTCCCAATTTTCTCTGCCTTTTCTACTTTTTCCCCTGTTGCAGTGGAAACAGTGTAGGAGTGTGACAGGGGAGTAAATTAATGACAGAAAGTGTTTCCCCTATTTTCTTCCCACTGGAAATGTGCACATGGAGGGATTTTTTAAAAATTTTTTTAAAAATTCTCATTTTTTAAACTTTTTTTTAACTTTTCAAGTGGAAAATTTATTTTTAAAAGTGTTTTTCCCCCCATTCCTTTCAGTTTTTCATCTTTTCCCAATTTTTCCAGTGGAAACAAAAAGGAAGAGGGAACCTGAGAGAAAGTGAGAATTGTACAAAAATTTCTAAACAAAACATCAAAAATATCAAAATTTCAGTATTTTTCCATTTTAAAACGCAAAACATTTAAAACGCAAAACGCAAAAACATAAAATGATTTTTTTGCAAAAATGTTTTCAACTAAACCCTATTTTTTGATTAAAATATGTCATACAATTTTTGTTGAGCAGCCCAAAAAAGGTTTTTGTAAACTGAGAAGTTATATATGGATCAACTGTGAGATGATGAATGTGGATCCACCACAATGAATGTTTACATAGTCGCTTTTCAGATTAGAGCTGCACTTAAAAAAATTAAGAAAGTTCTATATGGATCAGAGACTGGGCTGTGGTTAAAGCCAATTCATATTCCAGCTGAATTGGTTTGCCCATCCCTAGTGACAATAGCTAGAATATCAAATATACTGCAAAACGGGCCAATTTTCATGATATTTAAAACATATGGCATAACAATATAGTGTACATATTGTTGTGTGTGTTACTGATACATCTATGGCATTATAATGAAAATATAGTACATGTTGGATTTTCCCTTCTATAGGAGAGGATTTTACCATACATCTGTGCTGTAGTTTTCATTAATCTATGCTGGGTGCTTAGGGTTGCCAATTTTGGCTGGACGTATTCCTGGAGGTTTCATCACATGACATAATCTTTAAAGATTAATCTTTAATGCCTGGAGACTCTAGGACAATCCTGGAGGGTTGGCAACCTGTGGGTGCTTGACAGTCTTAGGAAGGGATTTTCAAAAGCACTTAGTATTGGCCTAACTGCTCCCACTGAATTCAATGGGAGTTTTACCATTGACTATACTGGGAGTGGAGTTAGGCCAATGTTTTCTGCTTTTGAAAATTCGCTCTCAGCCCATCTACTTCCCTCTCTTGTATATAGTAACTAAGTAGATGGGCATTGCTGAAGTGGGAAAAAACTGGAGGGCATGCAGTAGAAAAAGGCTTCACAGTATAATTCCTACCTCTTTGTAGCTGTCTCCTGCTACTCGGCAAAATAAACGCATCAGAGTACGCACAGATTGATAAATTTTCAGGCCAGAAATGACCATTCTGGCCATCTAGTCTGACCTCCTGTGTAACGCAGGCCTTATAATTTCAGCCAGTGATTTCTGCATCACGTCCATAGCTGGTGGTTTGAGCTAGAGCACATTTTTAGAAAGACAGATTCGATGCGAGGGATGGGTGGGAGAAGAGTGAAGACCCAGCCTTTACCTGACATGGACCCTCTCCCATTACACATAGACACAGAAGACACTGCCAGCAATAACCCAGCAAGCATGCTCTGAGATCTCTTCTATCAGCAAATGAGTATTTCCATTGTGGAGTGACAATGGAACAATCCATTCTCCCTGGATGGTGGAAATCTGACTGTCACAAGAAAGGACAACTATAAAATGGTTGTGGGCTGAGATCCACTCAGTTTGGGAAATCCTTAACCATGGATTACCTTCTATGCAGATTTGACAGGCAATGCCCCCTGACATGAAGTTTATAAGTAAATTCTCCCTTCACCCACTTCCACGCAAGACAAAAACCTACACACAACCAGTCTTGTGCCACACTAACGCTCAATTTGGGTTCTGCAAATTACTTGAACCCACCAGAGAGACAAGGGGGGGGATTAATATCTTTTATAGACCCAGCTTCTGTTGGTGAATGAGACGAGCTTTAGAGCTTATCTCGCTAATATCCTGGGACCAACATTGCTACACCACCATTGTGTACAACAACACTGCATACAACAATTAATTTAATCCACCAGGTCAGACTGCAGAATGGTGGTGAAATGAGTCAGCTCCCCAATCATGTTGTCTTGTAGTGTAAATTGAGATGGTTGGGAAATAATATTTCTTCCCCCCACCCAATGAAAAATTCAGGAATTATTTTCATTTTTGTTTAAATTTTCTGTCCTTTCTCCCCCCCCGCCCCCCCGGTTTTCAATTAAAACAGATTTTCTTTCCCCATGCAAGATTTTTTTGTTTGTTTTGCTGAAAAGTGAAAAATATTTGGTTTTTGGTGAAAATCCATTTGTACAAAACCCACATGTTTTTCAAGAAAATTTCTGTTTTAATTTTAAAAAAGCCATTTTGCATTGAATAAACATTTTGATGGAAAACTGTTGACTGGCTTTAGATGCAATGCATCATATGATACCAACTGCATTACACTGAATTCCATTAAATTCATTAGAACTTTACCTTTAAACTTAGATTTTCAATTGTACACTAATATGTAGACACAGAGATTCAGAAATCACTTCCTGCCTAATGTGCTGTCAAAACAGCTGAGGAGCACTGAGGCCATCTCAGTTATCAATACTGGATATTCTGCTTTTCAAAGTCAGTGTCAGGATAGTCTTGACTTTGGGACTTGATCCTTTCTATCCATCTGAACCTGGTTTTGGTAATCTTGGGACTAATGCAATGCATATTGAAGTCAATGGGAGTCTCTCGACTTCAATGGGCATTGATGTAGTATGGTTTTTTGTTCAATCAGGGTTTTGAAGAACATTATTTCTTCCTCTCTATTCTATTTGGTTTTCCTTTTCTGCTGAGTTGATGTCTTGGCACAGGCAAGTTTTTATGTAGAGCTGTACTTTACTTGAACTAGAATATAGTAAACTGATGACTCATTTGCTTTCATGTGCACAATTTGTTGTTTGCAGGCTGTGCTGCACAGATAGATTTTATCCAGTCATTTCTCTCACTCCTGTATGTGGCATTACAAGCCAATGACAAATCCTGATCCCCTTTCTCTCATGAGTAGGTCCAGGTCCATGAAAGGATTTAGTTTCAATAAGAAAATATTTGCCCTTTGACTACCTTCAAAAATCAGTGTTGAATCATAGAATCATAGAATCTCAGGGTTGGAAGGGACCTCAGGAGGTCATCTAGTCCAACCCCCTGCTCAAAGCAGGACCAACCCCAACTAGATCATCCCAGCCAGGGCTTTGTCAAGCCTGACCTTGGCATCACATGGAAAGCAGGAGGGGTTATCAAACATTAATCTGCTTCTTGGTTTGATTCCATCAACGTATCATGGTTGCCTGGATGTGTTTCTATGATTTCATAGCTGAATATTTGGGTCTTTGTGCTTTCTTTAACATTGAGTGAAAATGGGAAGAAACCACTAAAATTTGGGGAATGGGGCAGGACAGCTGGATTAACTATTTTTAAACATATTTTAAACAAACTGATAGGTTTGAAGAGAAAATCTCCAATAAATAGTTAAGTAAACAAAATAATGTAAAAGTCTGTGTAGGTAGTAGGAACTAGTGGTTTTGTCTGCAGGTGTCCAATTTAAGATACCTTAAAGCAACCTGATTTTCAGGATGTACAGAGCACCGACCCTCTGAGAATCCAGCCCCTTTAAGGCGTGGCAGGCTGGGCACCCCAAAATTAAGGGACCCAAAACCATTTGTCACTTTTGAATATCTTGGCCAATGTTTGATTCTGACAAAAGTCAGTCTATGAAAACACTTGTTTTTTCCGATGGAATTCTGATTTCTTCCCATGCTCTCTTCCCCAAAGGTTTTCAGAGTGACAGTCACAAACCTGTGAGTTGAGAGTTTTACTTTAGCGACTGCTTGTGAAATTTCCTAAGTGTCTTCCACTCTGATCTCTACCCCTAACTTAAGAAAAAGGTAGAACAAATGTGTGACGGGTTGGGGTCACAGAGACCTGCTTGGTGCTGGCACCTGGTGTGCCAAGGCTACTTCTGTCCCTGCTTCCAGGCCTTTTCCAGCTTGGGACTCCCGAATCCTGTCTGTTTTGAGCCAGATTCCACTGATCTGCTACAAACACAGTCCCAGGTCCGAACCAAGTCCACTCACAACTGTAAGGCTCCTGGAAGCGCTCTTGCCTTTGACACCCAGGTGCCCAGCTCCCAAAGAGGTTCGCACCCTTAATAAATCAGTTTTACCCTGTATAAGGCTTATACAGGGCAAACTCATAAATGGTTCGCCTTCTATTTCAAAGATAGAAAGATATGCACAGCTGTTTGCCCCCCTAGGTACCAACTCGTACTCCAGGCAACTTAATAAGTAAAAAGTGATTTTAATAAGTACAGAAAGTAGGATTTAAGTGATTCCAAGTAGTGACAGACAGAACAAAGTGAATTACTAAATAAAATAAAATAGAACACGCAGTTCTATGTCTAATCGCCCTGTGTACAGATAAAAACCTCACTAGGTCCAGTAAACAGGCTATCTTCCTTCTAGCCTGGGTCCAGCAATCACTCACCCCCCTAATGCCTTTGTCCTTTGTTCAGTCTCTTTCAGGTGTCCTTGGGGGGTGGAGAGTCTCTCTCTTTAGCCAGCTGAAGACAAAATGGAGGGGTTTCCCAGGGTTTAAATAGATTTTCTCCTCTGGGTGGACACCCCTCCCTCTCCCTGTGTAGCATCCAGTTACCAAATGGAGTTGGGGTCACATGGACAAGTCACCTGTCCATGCACAACTCAGTTCCTTCTCAGACCAGCCACATTCCTGGCAAAGCTCAGATGTGGATTGGTGTCTGCAAGTTCTATTGTCTGTTAAGTGCTTCTTGATTGGGCACTTAACCTGCACATTCCTTTCTCAAGAAATACAACCAATATTCATAACTTCAACTACAACAATGATACATGCATATAAACGGGAGGAATACATTCAGTAGGTCATAACTTTCACAGAGATATGTTACATGGCACATGTAGCATAAAACATAGTCCAGTTACATCATGTATACATTTATAAGCATCTCCCCATAAAGTTTTATGGGGTACACCGTCACAAAATGATTCTATCTTTCCCTTTCATTCAGCTGTGGAATCTAGGGTACCTTCATTTTCTTTTCTCCTGATCCTAGAATAATGACATTCCAGTGAGTATAGAATTGGAGAAGAGCTATGCTAAATTCCCACAAGGAACACATCTGACCTGGGCCAATGGCAATTTCTGTGCCTATATCTTCCTAACTTTAATTCTTTCTAAATGGAATACTGAACGTTGAAGACTCTGTTTTGTCCCTTGGATGCCAGCACATAACTCCCACTATGTTTTATTACTTTTTCAGATATTCTCTACTGTATCGAAATCAAACATATGGTTTTGTCACAAATACACTCAATTTCTTGCCCACATACAAAATTTAGGCCAGTTCCTACAAAGCATCTACCATTTATATTTCCTACAGGTATTGTGTCCAGTGAAATGTAACTGGAAAAATTTAATTTAATACAAGTGGGATATGATTAGGTTTGGCAGAATTCCACTTTTTAAACAATTTTAATGGATAATATCTATGTTTGTTTTTAAGCATTTTCCCCAGTTTGTATCAATTTAAATGTTCACAGTTGTGAAAATTATGGGAGGGTCAGACAATTATTGAATTAGAGTAGATATTGACATTCAAAAAGCTAAAGCTCTATAACCATTAAAACACAAACTGTCAACAACATCAAAATATGCAAAGTAAAAATCCTCAAATCAAACTTCAATAAGTTCTCAAGCAGCAGTTTCCTTTCTTTGATTATCTGTACATTTCGGTTGTCATCGATAAGTATATTTTTGGTCAGTTTGTGTGGGTATGGTAAAATCAACGTTCATCGATATAAACCAATAAAAATGTAATCCTTCCAAGCTTAAATATGATGCACACTTAAGTCTTCAAGGAGATGAGTAAACAAATGTGGGTGATCGGAGGTCTAAAATTGCTAAAACCAATTGGTCCTTTAGGACCACGGTGCATTGACATGAAAAAGGCCTGTTAGAGTCTTCCTTGTGTCCCCTTGCAAGTGCAATATTAAAGATCTGATCCAAAGTTCATGGAGATCAATTGAAATACTCCTATGGACTTCACTAGGCTTTCGATCAGAGTCAGTCACCTGACAAAGGAATGTAGCAGCATGAGGCATAGGACTGGGTTATCAAGGCCATTTCCCTGCTATCGCAGGGAACCCTGTCATATAATGCCATTCACAAACTTAGCAACCCAGTGAAACTGAGAGAAAAGTGATACAGTAACTCCTCACTTAAAGTCATCCCGGTTAACTTTGTTTCATTGTTATGTTGCTGATCAATTAGGGAACATGCTCATTTAAAGTTATGCAATGCTCCCTTCTAACGTCATTTGGCAGCCGCCTGCTTTGTCCACTGCTTGCAGGAAGAGTAAGCTGGTGGGGGCTTGGAATCAGGGTCGACTGGCATCCCCCCTATCAGCTCCCCGCTCCCCTAAGTTCCCTGTGCTGCAGCTGCCCAACAGGCTATCAATTGTAGGCAGTTCAGCTGTCCCTCCCCCCACTGCCATGTGCTGCTCCTGCCCTCTGCCTTGGAGCTGCTCCCAGAGACTCCTGCTTGCTGTATGGGGGGAGGGGAGAAGTGGGGGGCTAATATCAGGGTGTCCCCTCTCGCCCCTGCTCCTGCACCCCACTTACTCCATTTCCGTAGAGCAGGGGAGACACACAACAGGGCTCAGGACAGAGGGAGCTTCCAGACAGCAGCTGCGTCTCAGCAAGCTGATCTTATTAACAAGGCAGTGTACTTAAGACTGGGGTCAGCTACTTAAAGGGGAAATGCACATCTCTCTCTCTTACACACACGGTGTGTGTCTCTGTCTGCTATGCTGTCTCCCCTCCCTCCATGCCTGCTGCCTTGTAGAGTGAGGCTACATTAACAACAAGTTAACCC
Source organism: Chelydra serpentina (assembly GCA_037349315.1). Lineage (NCBI taxonomy): Eukaryota > Metazoa > Chordata > Testudines > Chelydridae > Chelydra > Chelydra serpentina. The sequence continues at coordinate 48,029,166 of JBAIAC010000029.1, read as the reverse complement.
TTGAGGGCTCAGCCAAATGCTAGTTCATCACTTAGCAGTAAGGCATTCCCTGGGAAATATCCCACCCTCTGACTTCACTACCTCAACCCAGCTTCACAATCATCATTGCTGTGTACCAGTATTCAATTGTTTGTTTAAAACTTATACTGGGTGTGTGTGTGTGTGTGTGTGTATGTGTGTGTGAAAAAAATTTCCCTGGAACCTACCTCCCTCATTTACATTAATTCTTATGTGGAAATTGGATTTGCTTAACATGGTTTCGCTTAAAGTCACATTTTTCAGGAACATAACTACAACGTTAAGTGAGGAGTGACTGTAGTCCTCTTTCCCTTTTATCTAAGATAAAGTTAAGGAAATGAAACAGCAGCAGAAAAGCCCCACACAAAAAAATCACCACATTCAATCAATATGAAAAATATATGGCCCAGCTGAGGACAGCCCTTCTGTTTGAACAATTAAATAGAAGAGCTAGAAGAACTCAAAGTAAAAATACACAAAAATGTAATAACAACCTGTATTTGAAACCTTGCAAATCCATTACAGACCAGATTCTGCCACCTCTACTCATGGTGAACACTACCTGTGTTTTACTTTGTATTACAGCAATGAGCGCTTGTATTTAATGAGGATATAGTTCCTATTAAAACACTGCATAACACAGAAACTATAGCCTGCAATAAGCTGCAGCCTGCTACTTTCTGATCTGCCCCTGCAATGCATAGCTCCATCTTCCAAAATGGAGGATGACTTCTGCTCTCTGCAGACAAACCCATATCCTCAGGAAATGATGTCTGCTGCACATACTACCTTGTGAGTTGATTTCAGTGAGCCTACTCCCGGATCCAGGTATTACTCAACAGGAATAAGGGCATCCGAACCTGGGCCCATGTAATTACACACCACATTCTACCAGAAAAGAGAAAGTTGCTAATCAATGAACATAGATTCTAACAGGGCACATAGGCCCCAATTCAACAAAGCACTCAAGAATGTGTTTGCAGAATCGGGACCATCATTCCTTATACATATTAAACAATATTATCTCTTTGGGCATATTCCTCGGTTTACTCTCCAGAGCCATGCAAAGGGGGTAGTCAAGAAGAGGGATCTGGGTAGTCCCTGTGCCATCATGCTAGGGTAAGGCAGGGTGGGCCGGGAGAGCAGGTGCTGGAATGCACTTAATGGCTGCTTCAGAAAGAAACAATGTATGTTCCATCTTCTAGCTCGGGCTGCTGGTGGCAGCATGTGAATGGAAGGGATAGGGACTTGTCTTAAGTGCAAGTCAGCAGACGAGGCATCTTTGCGGCCTGGTCTCTAAGGAAAACAACAACCCACTGTACCAGTCTTACCCATTTGCGTTTGTAAATGTTGTCCAACATGCTCATCCCTTTAAGCAAAGGGGAGTTAGAGCTTCCCAGTCCAGTCCTGGGATATGCAGAAGGGAGAGTGCTGACTCTGCAGCTTCTCCATCCTCTGCCCTGGGGAAGCCACTCTGTGGTGCTCCAAAGTACTCAGGCTTTGCAGAGCCAGGAGTAGGTGGATCAGTGAGGTAAAGCTGCTGCAGCATCTCCCTCCTCCCCATAGCCACCTGGTACAAGATAAATGTTGAGCAAGTCTGAAAGCTTTATCTCTTCAGGGGTTGGAACCCTGCATACCTCTGAAGGGAGGGCAGCAGCTAATGGAGGAGTACCAGCAGCAGCTGGAAGTGTTGAACAGAAGCTGGTGTGGAGTACAGAGTACCCTGTGCAGAACACCCTGGATCAGGCAGATCTTAGGGGATCCAGGGATTTTCAGGGCTGAACCCCCTGCTCTTTTCACAGAGCAGGGGCCAAACCCCACCCAACAGAAGAATTTTATATCAATTCTTCAAAGGCAAACTTGTCAGGAATCAGGGCCTGCAGCAGAGCCAGTCTCCAGGCCACCTAATGCACACAGCTAGGCCTAGCCAGTAGTGGGCTGCCTAATTGGTTACACTGCATGATTGGGTGGAAGACTTAGGAGCCCAGCAGCAGCTCATCATCTACTCAAAGCATTTGTCCATGGCTGTGTTAGCCCCTGCATGCTCCCAGCCTTGTTCCACATGTTAACAGACAAACAAAAGACAAACGTTTTACTCAGTCTGAATAACAGTAATTTCCCTTCTTAATTAGCTTTAGTTGTATGGTCTCTCTAATGTCACACATAGAGCTAGTCATAACATTTCCTGTTTTTCACCGCATGGAAAATTTGACTTCTCAGCAAAAAATCAAGTATCAAAAACCTTCAGTCCTTTTTGACCAAAAGCTGAAAATTTCAATTTGGAAATGCTTTATGGGAGTTTTGGTTTGGGTGCCTCATGGCCCCATTATCCTCACTGTGCTGGACTCCCTATTGGACTCCATCTACCATAATGCACCACAGTCTCTCCGCTTGCTGAGATGCTGTGGTGCATCAAGGGAGTCTGTAGCAGCCTGTAGTAGAGAATGGAGACACGAGGCAGCTGAACTACAATGCCCACGAATTGAGTTTAAATCAAAACTTGATGGTTTTCACTTACTCAGGTTTTGGACAAAAAGTAAAAATTTTCCATGGAAAGTGAACACTTTTCATGACAAAAACTGTTTAGTTGAACATCCAATTTTCCATCTAAAATGGTAGTGATAGAAATTTTTTGACCAGCTCTAGTCATAAATTTTCCAGTCATCCATAGGTCTTTCAGGAGCAGAACCCCAGTCAGGCCCCCTAATACATCACAAAGCAGCAAAAGAAGGGTACTACCCACTGATTTTCCTTTGCAGTGGAGGGACACCCACGGATTCATCATCAGATTACACTATTTGAAAAGGTAAACCTCAGATTACTTGGTTTTAAAATTCCATTGAGATGCTAAATCAATAAAGGCTTGAACCAGTATCCATGGAATAAACGGGAATCTTTCCATTGGTTTCAATGGTCCTTGTATCAGTCCCAAAGTATATAGACTTAAAAAAACAAACACAAAACCTTACATATACCAAATGATTGCACCTTAAAACAAAAATACTGTATTTTAAAATCAGCACTTTCGTCCACACTTAACTAATAAGGTTTGAGTCTAGGATACTGTTTTATTCCGCAAGAGCTGGTGATGGCACTAACACTTAAAGCTGTGCAGCGAGCACAGAGAAATGCATGAAAGAAGATGAAAATAGAATGGAAAGTACTTTTTAAATAAAGAAAATACATTAAAGAGATGAATGAGGAAGGAAGGGTGAGAATCTGAAAATCTCCCCAAATGCATGCTTTTGAAGATAGTGTTTCCTTCACTGTAATGCATCTAGGTAAGAGAAGACAAATGATAATGTATTTTTTTCCACTGAGCTAGGAAGCCCTGCAAAAGTACAGAGTAACAGCTGTAACTTGGTTCTCCATGGCCTTGAGGGTTTTTTCCTGCAGAGGTCTATGTTACGTGTCTCTGAATAGTGAGGCAAATCACACGGGGATGTAAGCCAATCTCTTGAGTTAGTGCAGTGATCTATCAGATAGGCAGTGCTCTTCAATTCTATGCAGGAAACTAAGATTCCATTCATGGTCTCTTACTAACCAGGCCAATGGGACTTGGGCACACTCTGGAGGAAGCACTGTTGACCCCAGGGAAATGGGATAAATGACTTGTCACTTAGTAGGGACCCATCTGACCAATCAATGAATGAGTAACCCTAATGAGCTGTGCAGACTTTGTTAGCTAGAAGAATAATGGAACGTGATATGCGGCCTCAAGTGTGGATTAAACCATGAAAGAACTGGTTAGAGAATTAAGTTCTGTGGGAAAAGGAGAGAAAGATGCTGCTGGTGTCATTACAGCTCTAGTTGACTGAAAAACAGGGAACATTTTTGTCCAAAATTGTCCCATTTATCATCTGAATTCTGACATCTTTAAATGCAAAAAAATTGAAACTAGCATTAGTGAAATTATTGTTGAGTTCTTTTTGCTAGAGCTATTTACAACACATACTGATACCATGTACTAGATTCTACTCTTAGATTCTTCCATCTACTCCAAAAACCACTGTAGTCCAAAAACTAAAAGGAATTAAATTAAGCTGCTTCTGACCTTGCCTTTATTTACATCACATATTAATATTTCAGGTCATTTCCCTCAGTCACGATCTCAAGGCACCACAAACAATAGGAAACTGACCTGTTGTTTCAGTGTAGTAGCCGTGTTAGTCTGTGTCAGCAAAACGAAAATAAGAAAGAAAAACTTGTAGCACCTTAGAGACTAACAAATTTATTTCAGCATAAGCTTTCGTGGGTTAGTACCCACTTCATCGGATGCATGGAATGAAACATACAGTAGACAGATATTTATACAGTCAGAGAAACATGATAAGGTCGAGGTGCATAGACCAACCTTAAGAGGCTAATTAGTTGAGAGGAACCATAACAGCAGGGGAAGAAAAACCTTTGAAGTGATAAACAAGATGGTCACACAGGTGTGAATGAGGATCGTTAACTTAAGGGAAATAGATTCAATTAACGTAATGGCCGAGCCATTCCAAGTCCTTATTTAATCCTGAGGTAATGCAACCTAGTTTGCATATCAATTCGAGTTCAACAGTTGTTGATGAAGACCTGTTGTTGATGACATGCAGATGACATGCATTTTCCTGAAGTGATCTTGACACTGGTTTAATTGCTAATGTTGGCACAACTGGCTTTGGCACAATCTAAGAAAGCCTGGTCACACTTTTATGGCTACTTCAATGTGAACGTAGTTTTGCCTACACTAGCAATTAAACCAGTTTCAACACTACTTCAGGAAGATGCCTGGCAACAGGGCTTTACTTTTCAGTATGTAATTGCTACTAATTCACATAGCCAGAAGGCTGACTACAAAACTAATTTACTTACTGTCCTTTTGTTGCTTTACTTAATCCTTAATATGATTAGCATTAACTAAATTGTATTCACACTAATTATTCCCAGTAAACTTTGTAGTTACATGAATTAGTGGAGATTACAGGTATGAAAAGGAGCTACCAATGTAATTGCACTGTAACTACACTGTAAGCACAGAACCTTTACTATAATGTGCGATCAAAAGGCTGATTGAATCCAAATCTAGGTGTTTACGTGTTCTTGTACTATTAAAGTCAACAGAAGTTTAGTCTCAAGAGCAAGTTCTAAGTTCATTGTTGAGTAGGCTGATCATCCCTCCCGAATTGGGTGGTACAGTCCCGAAATGCAGAGTTCAAGTCACAGTCCCGGGCTGAATGACTCTGGGACACCATTTGTCCCGGATTCCCTGCGGCGCTACTCTGCACCTGTCAGAGGCTCAGGGATGGCACCAGCCTCTTCCCAGTAGCCATGGGGATTGAGGTGGGCCTTAGCACCCCCCCTCCATGAGGCACCGCCTCCCTGATCCTCTTCCCCCCAAGGCCGCACCCCCTGGCCAGGCCAGAACCAGAAGCTGGAGCCGAGGAGTAGTAAGAGCCGCATAGGGAGCCTGGACTGCTGTGGGGAGCCCTAGATCCTCCACCTGCCCTGAACAGCACACCTGGGGGTGGCAACAGGGGCTGGAGACTGCTCTCAGGCACCCTGGCCCCCTACCTAGGACAGGGTCAGGGGCTCCCCACAGCGCCCCGAGCTCCCTGGGCAGCTCTTATCTCTGCCTGGCTCCAGCTTCTGGCCTGGCCAGGGGGCGGCGTGTCAGGGGGAAGAGGACCAGGGGATGGGGCCCACAGAGGAGGCAGGGCTTCTGCATGTGTCCTGCTTTTGCCTTTTGAAAAGGTGGTCATCCTATTGTGGAGGGATTTTCTCCTTCTTCTGAAGTAGCAAGTATTGCCCACGGCCAGAGGCAGGATACTCAATTTGATGGCTCAATGCTCCCCAGTGCTCCTATTTATATATACTTGCACTAAATAATGAGGTTTACTTATTGTTTCAATCCAAAAATTGATGTAAGCCAGCCTTTCACCCCACAGTATTCCCTCCCCATTTTAATCAGAAAAAAAATCAAGGAAAACTAAATACTTTGCATACTTTGCTTTTTCAGCTCATGAAATAATATTTTCATTTTTTCCAGCCAAGTTTTTAGCTACCGTAATCGCTATGTTGCAGCCATAATTAATATTCTACATGCCAGAAAAAGAGGAAAAAAGTTGTCTTCCCTGTGGATTTTCAGAGAGGCATTCAGCTTTGAGCTGCAGCTCATGGTAGGCTAAGGTAAATGATCTGTAATAGAACTGTTATTTTTGGAATTGTGATCATTTCTACTTTTTGTCCCCCAAATACTGGTTATACTTTTTGTTTTGCACAACCATTAAAAAGCGTGATTCCAGAGTCAAAGTGACACACTGCATCCCCACATGGCAGAGAGAAACAGTCTTCTCAATGTTACTGGGATAGGGAATTATATGTATTTCAGACAGTGAGGCTTGAACTATGGCGCTAAAGATCTAGAGGCAAATCTGCAGCTGGACAACTGAGCTATGATAATTCATATGAACTGACAATCTGGCCTTTGTCAGGTAGATTGATATGCTAAGGCCTGATCCAAAGCCCACTGAAATCAACCTGGGTCTTTCTACCAAATTCAGTGAGCTTTGGATCATGTATTTGGACCCTGATTTAGTACAGCACTTGAGCATGGGCTTAACTTCAAACACCTGCTTAAATCCTATTGACATCAACGAGACATATTTCATAAGAACATAAGAATGGCCATACTGGGTGAGACCAAAGGTCCATCCAGCCCAGTATCCTGTCTACCGACAGTGGCCAATGTCAGGTGCCCCAGAGAGAGTGAACCTAACAGGTAATGATCAAGTGATCTCTCTCCTGCCATCCATCTCCACTCTCTGACAAACAGAGGCTAGGGACACCATTCCTTACCCATCCTGGTTAATAGCCATTAATGGACTTAACCTCCATGAATTTATCTAGTTCTCTTTTAAACCCTGTTATAGTCCTAGCCTTCACAACCTCCTCAGGCAAGGAGTTCCACAGGTTGACTGTGCGCTGTGTGAAGAACTTCCTTTTATTTGTTTTAAACCTGCTGCCCATTAATTTCATTTGGTGGCCCCTAGTTCTTATACTATGGGAACAAGTAAATAACTTTTCCTTATTCACTTTCTCCATACCACTCATGATTTTATATACCTCTGTCATATCCCCCCTTATGCATATGTGCTTTACTAAATCAGGGCCTGATTTAGTGACGCCATTATACATACAACATGTTACCCATTTAATTCGATTGTACTCTTTTGAGAATATTATTTACAATTTACATTTATCACTATTCACATTGGCAACAATATGTTCATCATCCATCGTACAAGATAAATAAGTGAAGGCAGTCACTGCCCCAAGATTTTATAATCAAAAAGAGAGAAACAGAGAAGGTGTATCTTAGCAATCAAGAGGAAGAATGCCTTGGAAGAATGTATCCATTTGCTAACATTTGGTTTGGGTCACTTCTTGTGGGTATCATAGTATCTTTAGGATGGATTTGAAGTCAGATGTATGGTTCATTAAATCTTTCCTTTTAAAAATAATGTATTCTCTGGGGAAATATCCTCAGCAGATTACTTGCTCTATCAAGATTTTGAGTAAAGCTGGATCATGAAGAATAAATCTGTCTGAACGAAAACAAAGGGTCTGTTCGTAAAGTCACCAGTTCCTAATATCAGGTGGGAGAATCGGTAGTCACTCCTGTGAAGTTCTGCAAGTAAAGGGTTTGCATTCTGGGTTAGTGGAGCTTCGGTAAATATCCGCAAAGTGGGAAGATACTTCTCACAATCTCATATGGGAATGAGCATATGGGAATCTCATATGGGAAAGAGAGGGCAGAGAATTCATCAAGCAATATACAGAGTTATAACTAGGAGACAGGTATAATCAGGAGTTATGGGGATAAGAACAGGAGTAATGGGATGAAACCAGGAAAGGAAGCATTTAGGGAATCAGACAAATCTTCTTGATAATGAGATGTATAATTAAGCTGTAGAATATTCTCCTTAGGAATGTGATAGACACCCCGTCATGTAGGTCTTAAACTAGCCTGGGTATTGACCGTGTGCTTGATTGTTTGATTGCTTGTTTGAACAGTGTGAATTGGGAGTGCTTTGTTCCAGGTGGGCCTTGAGTGGGCCTGACTGTTATAAAAAGGCAGTCAGCTGCGAACCAGCTGAGCGGCTAACAGAGGGAGTTTGCCTGGTATCTCTCTGAGAGGAGGTACGCTAAGTTCTGCATTAGGGGGACTGTGTTGGTGAGTATCTGAGTGTCTGTTGAGGGGACAGTTTGGCAGTTTGACCGTGTGTTTGATTGCTTGTTTGAACAGTGTGAATTGGGGGTGCTTTGTTCCAGGTGGGACTTGAGTGGGCCTAACTGCTATAAAAAGGCAGTCAGCTGCGAGGCGAACAGCAGAGAGGCTAACAGAGGGAGTTTGCCTGGAAGTTTGCCTGCGGGGAGCCTACTGAGGCCTTCCTCTTGCAGGTTTCTCTGAGTAGCTTCTGCCACAGGTGAGGAAGCTCTTAGATGGAAGAGACTACGGATGCTGAGTGATCAGCTGCTGTGATCTGCACAGGATGTGCCATGTTTGTCTTTCTTCCACAGGAAGAAAGCGACTTTGTCTGTACAAAGTGCAAGCTGATCTCCATATTAGAAGAGAAGATTCAAGGTCTGGAGAAACGAGTATCAACCCTGCGTTCCATAAGAGAGAATGAGGATTTCCTGGATAGACGTCAGGACATGTTTCAGCAGGCACAATGTTCTGAAGATTCAGAGCAGGCTACGCAGCGGGGACAGAAGACCAGTGAGGAAAATTGGTGGCATGTGACCTCCAGAGGAGGAAAGACTACCAGTAAAGTACCAGAAACGCAGATTCAGATGAGCAACCGTTTTCATGTTCTCTCCACCAGTACTAGTGCAGAGAGTGGAGTGGATGATACATCTGAGGGAAGAGAGCAGAAGGCGACTCCACCGATTGTGAGGCATGAGATGCACCGTCCTAGGGATGGGGGTTCCACGACCACCACTCCCAAGAGAAGGAAGTGGGTGGTGGTGTTTGGGGAATCCCTCCTCAGGGGGACTGAGTCATCTATCTGCCGCCCTGACCGGGAAAACCGGGAGGTGTGCTGCTTGCCAGGGGCTAGGATTCATGATCTGATGGAGAGACTGCCGAGACTCATCAAGCCCTCAGATCACTACCCCTTCCTGCTTCTCCACGTGGGCACCCATGATACTGCCAAGAATGACCTTGAGCATATCACTGCAGACTACGTGGCTCTGGGAAGAAGGATAAAGGAGTTTGAGGAGCAAGTGGTGTTCTCGTCTATCCTCCCTGTGGCAGGAAAAGGCCGGGGTAGAGACCGTTGAATCGTGGAAGTCAACGAATGGCTACACAGATGGTGTCGGAGAGAAGGGTTTAAATTCTTAGACCATGGGATGGTGTTCCAAGAAGAAGAAGTGCTAGGCAGAGATGGGTTCCACCTAACGAAGAGAGGGAAGAGCATCTTTGCAAGCAGGCTGGCTAACCTAGTGAGGAGGGCTGTGACAGGGCTCGGACTCACCCGGCAGCGCCTCCTGCTGGTATCTTCTGGGAATTAGCTCATCCAGCCTCTGGAGCGCCCTTTGTTGGCCGGGGATCCGGCTGCCCATTCTCTGGCCCGTGTCCCTCCCAGGACCCAGTGCCCCTTTATCTTGGGTGCTGCCCCCTGGCAGTACCCCACCAGTCTTACTTCTAGGGTCTCCCCTCCCTAGGGAACCCCCAACCCACTATCCCCACCTCGCCTCAGTGTAGGCTACTGCCAGTCACCAGCTAGCCCCCGCACCCTGGGGCAGACTGCAGTATAAGCCACTCATCTCCGGCAAGGTTGGGTTGGACCGGCTGCCTCGGCCTACCCGTGGATTACCCCCTGCAACCCCTGTACCTAGTGGGCCTAACACTAGGCCGCAGCCTGGGGCTTTCCTAGCCGGAGCTCCCCAGCTCCTCAGGCCCTTCCCCAGCCCTGCTCCAATCTAGGTACTCTACTTCAGTCCCTGCAGCCAGGCCCTTCCTCCTCTAGAATAGAGGAAGAGTCCTCCTTCCTCTAAAGCAGAGGAAGGGTCCTGTCTGTCTCTGGCTCACTGCCCACTTACAAGGGCCAGCTGAGCCTTAATAGGGGCATGGCCCCAGCTGAGCCTGCCTTCCCACTCAGCCTGGGTCCGCTTGCTCCAGAAGCAGCCTTCTCCTGGGCTGTTTTCAGCCCCTCAGGGCAGGAGCGGGGTATCCACCCCACTACGCAGAGGGAGGTCAGTCTGCTCGGGATGCCCTGCTGGCTAGACCTCTCTCCTTTCCTTTCTTGGGCTGCTGCTGCCGCTGGCTGGTTGGAGTGCTCCTTCCCTGGACTGCCGCCGAGTGAGTGAGGGGGGGGCTCTGTTAACCTGCCCCCCCTTCCCCTCCCGCCTCTGGAGGAGGAGCCAGGACCCCACCACCACCACCATCTGGGGTCCCTCCTGCCCGGCCGGCTGCCTGCTGCTTGCTGCTGCACCAGGGACGCTGCTGTCGTCGAGGAGGAAGAGGAGGTCCCCTGCTAAGGGACATTGTGGAGGGGGTTTGTTTTCGGACTGAGTGACTTTTGCCATCTCTGCTCTGGGGTGGTGGTGACTTTCTTGCTGCTGTGGGGAGCGAGGGGGAGAGGCGCGGAGCCCTCCCCCTCGTCCATCTGCTCCCCTCCCACCCCCACCGTTGCTGCCGCCCCCTCCACCATCGCCTTGCTTCACATCTAGACCTGCTCTTCACCCCTCGACGTGGCTGCTGCCCCCCCCCCCTTGTCATCTGGGGCCAAGTGGAAGCAGTGGCCAGCACTGGACTGAGTTACACGAGCGCACGTGGGCATATGTGGCTCCTTGCCTTGGACTTTCCCCCCCCACAGAGGCGTTTAGCTGGTGGAGGCCCCTCCCTGTTGTGCTCCCCAGCCCCCCTGTGTTAGTTTGCCCCCCCCAGTAGCCTGCCCCGCCTGCCACTTGCTTTGACCTTTTAGAGTTCCCTCTTCTGTTGGTTTACTCGCCCCGCCCCAGTCCTGTTGTGTTTGTTACCTGCCCCACCCCAAACTTTGTGGCCTAGTTGTCTGCCCCACCCAGGACCTGCAGTTCCCACCTGTGTGTGCCCAGCCTCCCGTTCCCCCTTGTTCCCCACCCCCGAGCTCAGTCCCCTACCTGAGCGCCCATGCCCGTGCGCTTGTGCCCCCCCTTTTCTGTTGCCCCCCGCCAGTGTTCACAGCCCCCCCTATTGAAGTTGTAGCCCCCCCCCATCCCAGTGCAGCCGGAGGAGCCATAGCCCTCCCTAGCCCCTGTGTGCCCCTGGCCCAATTTGCCCCTCTGTCCCTCGCTGCTGCCGCCCTCCTCCCCTGCCTACAGCCTAGCGGGGAGGAGCGGTCACCCCCCATTCCCTTTCCTCGGGGCGCCCTCCTTTCCTGTCTACCGTTTACCAGGAAGGAGTGGTTAGCCCCTTCCCGCACCCCACCTCTGCCCTTTCAACTAGACCCTCCTCCCCTGTGCATCATTTAGCGGGGAGGAGCGGATCCCTACTGTACCGCCCGCCCCCCCACCCCCGGCTTGGGGCCTCCACCCGTCCCTTGCCGCTATGGAGGGGGGCCCTGTTCCTGCCCCTATCCCACCCTCTGCTACTTCCGTGGCCCCTCCATTGCCACTGCCCCTGCCCACCCCAGCGGCTGTCCTCTCGGCCACCACCGGCCCCGGTTCCACCGCTGCCATGGCTGCCCCCCCCACAGGCAAAAAGGGCCAGGGGAACAAGAAGGGCAAAGGCCCAGCCCGGAAGCCACAACCTCCCACCAGCGGGGCTGCCCTTCCTGCCGCGGCTTCGGCATCTGCCGCGGCCCCTTCCTCCCCGGCCGTTCCCTCCACCAGCTCTGGGGGCGCTCCACCCATGGCCCCCAGGGTGTACGCCCAGGTGGCTGTCGCCCCCCCGCGAGCCACCGTTCCTGCTGCCCGGACTGCCGCCTCCGATAGCATCCCTGGAGGCCGGGGTCCCTTCCCGTCGCTGACCAGGAGGCATGGCATCCGCTGCCTACTGGTGCCCGCCTCGCCCCACATCAAGACCTATGTGCGGGCGTTAGCGAGGGTGGTGGGGCCCACGGCCATTGTGGCGGCCTCCAAAATGTACGGCAAGGCGGTCTTCTTCCTTGCCTCGGAGGCTGCTGCTCAGGAGGCGGTGGAGAAGGGCCTAGCGGTGGGGGGGCGTGTATGTCCCCCTCGAACCTCTGGAGGATCTGGGCGTACGGGTGGTGTTAACCTCCGTCCCGCCCTTCCTGCCCAACGCTGCCCTTTTGCCTGCCCTCTCCACCCTGGGGAAGCCGATTTCCATCCTCAGCCCTCTCTCGCTGGGCTGCAAGGACCCCGCCCTCCGCCACATTCTGTCTTTCCGCCGGCAGGTACAGCTCCAAGTGCCGCCGGCGGGGCGTGGCGGAGTGGCGTTCGAGGGGTCCTTCCTGGTGCCCTACCAGGGGGCCCATTACCGGGTCCATTATTCGACGGGGGAGGCCCAGTGCTTCCTCTGCCGGGCGACGGGGCACGTCCGGAGGGACTGTCCCCTGGCCCGGCTTGGAGGGGAGCCCGGGACCCCCGGGACCCGAGAGGGCGCTGGCCCTGTCACCGCTGGCGACCCTAGCAGCCCTGCCACCGCTGCCGCTGCCCCTCCCATCTGCAGGGGGGAGAGCGATGTTACCTTTGCCAGCCGCGAGAGAGGGCCGGCCCCAGGGGGGGGTTCCCCCTCCTCCCACTGTCCCGCCACTGCCACCTCGTGCTCCGGGCCCCTTGCCCCCTGGCTCTGCCCCTGTCGACCGGCCCTCCACCTCCACCTCGGAGGGCTGGGCGCTTGTCCGGGGGAAGCGTGGCGCCCGCAAGTTGCGGACCCGATCCCTCCCCTCGGAGGAGGGAGAGGAGGCCCCCTGGAAGGTCCTGCGGGGGGCTAGAGTCGTTTCACCTTCTGCCGCGCCCCCGGAAGGAGCCCCGCCGGGGACATTAGCCATTGCGGCCATGGCAGCGGACGGTAATGCCCCCGTCCCCTCAGTTGATTCCCTGCCTGAGGAGGTGTCTGCATCAGTTCCCGCGGCCCCTATGCCACCTGCGCCCCCCGCCGTCGCTGCTGTTGGTGCGCTTCTGGCCCCCGCGACCGGCGGGGAGGCTGCCGTGGCTGTGGGGACTGGCGTCACCTCCTTTTTTGACAAGATCGAGGCCCTGGGTCTGACCCCGGTTACTCAGGGGGAGGACGACCCTCTGCCAGCGGGCCTCGATCTGGGCGGCGGCTTGCCCCCGCCGCCCCCGCCCCCTCTTCCTGACCCCCGCCCCCGCCCGTTACACCTGCTCTGGTCCTTGGAACGCCCCTAGACCTCCCTGTTTGCCCGGCCGAGGATGGTGCTTTGTCCGAGGCCGCCGGGCCCCTAGGGGCGGCGGCCGGCGCCGAACGACCGGGCCCCGGACCTTTGGGCGTACCCTTTACCACCTGGCCAGAGCGGGTGGTTTCTCCCTCAGAGGGGGGCCATGCCGAAGTGTCCACCATGCCTGGTGCCGTGGCTACAGGGGACCTGCTCAATGTCGCTCCCGAGCCCGGCGTCAGTGCAGGCCCCCCTCTGGTACCCACCCCCTTGGCCCCACCCCCTGGTCGAGAGGAGCCGCACCCCGGCGGCTTAGCCGCCGGGGACCTTGAACCTGCCTTTGCCCCCGCCCCTGCCCCTGCCCCTGCCCCTTCCCTTTCTCCTGATCCCCCTCCAGGACCAATTCCGGTTCCAGCCCCTGTCCCTGTTCCCACCCCTTCCCTTGTCCTGGCCCCTGTCCTGGCCCCTGACCCCGCTCCCGCCCCTACTGACTTGCCTGGTCCCTCTCCTTCTACCTCCCATGTTACTGCCGCCCCCGAGGTCATCTCGTTTCCGCTCTCTGCGGCCGACCTTCAGGGGGCGGGTTTCGTGTCCCCTCTCCCGCATGTACTAGGGGCTGCCTTATTCCCTCCGCCGCCCCCATTTGTGCCGGGGATGGGGACGGGTTGCCCGGCGCAATCGAGCCGGGCCTCCGCCCCTTGTTTGCCCGTCCCCACAGGACGCGAGGACCTCCCAGGGGCCCCACTGGAGGACGGCAGCGCGATGGCAGCCACGTCGCCCTCCGCGCTGAAGGAAGAGCTGCGCCGCTTCCTCCAAGACACCCGAGGCTCCAAGAACAAGGTGCAGCTCGCCCTCCAGCGCTGGGGTGACTTCCACCTCGTCCTCCAGGCCGTGAGGGCCCTTCTGGGGGAGGGGAGGGGGACCGGGAGGCAGGGCATCGCAGCCTACCGGCGGGCCTGCAAGTTCCGCGACTCCCTGACCACCCTTGGGGTGGAACGGAGGCTGTTGCAGGGCCCGCTGGAGGCCGTCGATCTCCCTGCCCGCGAGGATCCACCCCAGCCCTCCCAATGACAGGCACTAAATTTGCATCATTAAACACCAGGGGCTGTAGCGTGGGTCTCCGCAGGAACCAGGTGCTCTCCTTCCTTCGGGAGGGGGGGTACTCTGTGATCTTCCTGCAGGAGACCCACACGGTTCCAGCCGTTGAGGCTCGCTGGCGGCTGGAGTGGGGGGACGAGGTTTATTTCAGCCACCTTGGCACTCGCTCGGCCGGGGTGGCCATCCTGTTCTCCCCCGAGCTACGGCCCGAGGTGCTGGGGGTAGCTGAGGTCGTGCCGGGTCGCCTGCTGCATGTCCGGGCCCGTGTAGAGAGGCTTATCCTCAATTTGGTCAATGTCTATGCCCCGATTGCGGGCTCAGACCGAGTGCGTTTCTATCGGCAGGCGGCGGCCTTCCTCGACAACCTGGACCTTCACGAGTGCCTGGTCCTGGGCGGGGATTTTAACACCACCCTCGAGGACCGGGACCGTGCAGGACTCGAGGCATCCCCGGCAGCCGCGGGCGTCCTCAGGGAGATCATAGATCACCACTCCCTGGTGGACGTCTGGCGCGACCACCACCCGGATGATGACGTCACCTTCACCTATGTCCGGGTCGGGGACGATAGGTCGCGCCACTCCCGGTTGGACCGCATTTACTTCTCACGGTTCCATCTGGCACGAGCCCATGCCTCCGGCATCCGGCCGGCCGGCCCCGTTCTCGGATCACCACCTGGTGTCTGTGACGGCCTCCCTCAGTTCGGAGAGGCCGGGGCCGGCCTTTTGGCATTTCAACAACAGTTTGCTGGAGGACGTGGGCTTCGTGGCATCCTTCCGGGAGTTCTGGCTCGCCTGGCGGGAGCAGCGGCGTGCCTTTCCTCGACACGGCGATGGTGGGATGTGGGGAAGGTGCGCGCACGGCTCTTCTGCCGTGACTACACCCGGGGCGCCAGCCGGCGGAGGGATGCGGCGATAGGGCAGCTGGAGCGGGAGGTCTTGGAGCTAGAGAGGCGTCTGGCCTCCGGCCCCGAGGATCCACCCCTCCGCGAAGCGTACCGGGGGAAGCGGGAGGAGCTCCGGACCCTGGAGGACCACCGGGCCCGGGGCGCCTTTGTTCGATCCCGCATCCATCTCCTTCTGGAGATGGATCGTGGCTCCCGCTTCTTCTACGACCTGGAGAAACGGAGGGGGGTCAAACAGCACGTCACCTGCCTTTTGGCAGAGGACGGCACCCCCCTCACGGATCCGGGAGAGATGCGGGGAAGGGCCAGGGCCTTCTACGCTAGTCTTTTCTCCCCGGATCCGACCGACGCCAACGCCTGCCGGATGCTCTGGACCGAGCTCCCAACGGTCAGCACGGGTGACCGGGACCGGCTGGAGCTGCCTCTCTCTCTAGCCGAGTTCTCGGAAGCCCTCCGCCGCATGCCCACCAACAAGTCTCCGGGCATGGACGGACTGACCGTGGAGTTCTACCGTGTGTTCTGGGACGTCCTCGGCCTGGACCTTGTTACTGTCTGGGCCAAGTCCTTGCAAAGCGGGGTCCTCCCTCTTTCATTTAGGCGAGCCGTGCTCGCCTTATTGCCAAAGAAGGGGGACCTCCGCGATTTACGGAATTGGCGTCCCGTCTCGCTCCTCGGCACGGACTATAAGGTCGTAGCGAAGGCCATCTCGCTGCAGCTGGGGTCCGTGCTGGCGGACGTGGTCCACCCCGACCAGACCTACACCGTCCTGGGCCGGACCATCTTTGACAACTTGTATCTGGTCCGGGACCTTTTAGAGCTGGGGCGTAGGGATGGTCTGTCGTTCGCCCTCCTGTCCCTGGACCAGGAAAAGGCGTTCGACAGGGTGGACCACGGGTATCTCCTGGGCACCCTGCGGGCGTTTGGCTTCGGACCCCAGTTTGTGGGCTTTCTCCAGGTGCTGAACGCTGCCGCGGAGTGTCTGGTCAGGCTCAACTGGACCCTGACCGAGCCGGTCAGCTTCGGGCGGGGAGTGCGGCAGGGGTGCCCCCTCTCGGGCCAGCTGTACGCTCTGGCCATCGAGCCCTTCCTCTGTCTCCTCCGCCGGAGGTTGACGGGGTTGGTGCTTCGAGAACCGGGGCTGCGGCTGGTCCTGTCGGCGTACGCCGACGATGTGCTCCTCGTCGTCCAGGACCCGGGCGACTTGGTGCGGGTGGAGGCTTGCCAGACGGTGTACTCGGCGGCCTCCTCCGCCCGGGTCAACTGGGTCAAGAGCTCTGGCCTGGTGGTCGGGGACGGGTGGCAGGCCGGCTCCCTCCCACCCGTGCTTCAGGCCATCAGGTGGAGCGCGGGTCCGCTGCTCTATCTGGGCGTTTACCTTTCCGCCACGCATCCATCTCCGCCGGAGAACTGGCACGGTTTACAGGGCAGGGTGTCGGAGCGGTTCCGGAAATGGACAGGACTACTCCGGTGCCTCTCCCTTCGCGGGAGGGCACTGGTACTCAATCAATTAGTCCTGTCCATGCTCTGGCACCGGCTCAACCCCCTGAGCCCGGCCCCGGGGTTCCTTGCCAGTCTCCAGAGGCTCGCCCTGGAGTTTTTCTGGCCGGGACTGCACTGGGTCTCTGCAGGGGTCCTGAGTCTTCCCCTGGAGGAGGGGGGACAGGGCCTGGTCTGCCTGCGCAGCCAGGTCCATGTCTTCCGCCTCCAGGCCCTGCAGAGGCTCCTTTATGGTGCAGGTAGTCCGGCGTGGAGCACGTTGGCGCACGCCTTCCTCCGCCGCCTCCGAGGGCTCCGATACGACCGGCAGCTCTTTTTGCTCCATCCGAGCAGCCTTCCGCGAGACCTCTCCAAGCTGCCGGTCTTCTACCAGGACCTCCTCCAGACCTGGAAGCTCTTTTTGGTGACCAGGTCCTTTGGGGCCACCGAGGGGGAGGATCTCCTCGCGGAGCCCCTGCTACACAATCCCAATCTACGTGTGCAGGTGGCGGAGTCTCCCTCGGTGCGCCGGAGGTTGGTCCTGGGGGAAGCCACCAAGGTCGGAGACCTCCTGGTCTACGGCACGGGGGACTGGGTGGATCCCCGTGCGCTCGGACGGCGCATGGGGCTCTCCACCCAATGGATTCCCCCGCCGCGTACTCCGGGAGGTGGAGGCCGCCCTGTTACCCGGGTCTCTCAATTTCCTGCGGCGAGCCCTGTGAGAGGGCGCTCCCCGCCCGCCCCTCACCCCGGGCCCGCCGGATATTTTTCTTGGGCCCCTGTTCCGCGAGCCCCCCCCGTACCCACGCTCCGAGCCGGTTGCACTCCCTGCAGCCGGTCCGGTTTCAAACCGCGCCCAGACCCCATCTGTACACGCTCGTGCTTCACACACTACATTTCCTCACCCTCGTGTCCCGCCTCGATACCAAATGGCGGGACTATCTGCCATCTAAGGAGGGTGAGGAGCCCTGGTGGACCAGCTTGTATTCCACCCTGGTTCCACGGCCCGCCGGGGATATTGGCTGGAGGCTCCTTCATGGAGCCGTGAGCACGGGCGTGTACCTGGCGCGGTTCACCCCAATCCCCGAGGCCTGCCCATTTTGCGGCATGAGGGAGGACCTGGAGCACGCCTACCTCGAGTGCGCCAGGCTGCAGCCCCTATTTCGGCTCCTCCAGAACCTCTTGCTGAGGTTCTGGCTGCACTTTTCCCCGCACCTGTTCCTTTATGCACACCCTGTCCGTGGCCCCACGAAGTCGCGAGACCTCCTCGTCAACCTCCTCCTGGCTCTAGCAAAAGTGTCCATCTACAAGACCAGGAGGAGGATGCTAGACGAGGGGGAGCTCTGCGACTGTGGGGCCTATTTCCGATCTTCCCTAGTGTCATGGGTCCGGGCAGAGTTCCACTGGGCAGCGTCCGCTGGCTCCCTTGACAGCTTTGAGGAGCAGTGGGCGCTGTCTGGGGTTCTCTGCTCGGTCTCCCCACCCGGTCTCCTCATTATGAACCTCTGACCCCCACTCCTGTCCCTGTTTTTCATTAGTTGTCCCCCGAATTCATTTGGTCCCTGGGTCCAGTGGTCCCTCCCGCTAGGCTGGGGGTGGGACCTTTAGCAGTGGGCGGGCTTGGGCCTGCCCACTTCCCGGGTGTCCAATACGTGCTGGCTGGAGCCTTGACTTCTCTCTAGCTGCCCTGCTGGCTGGAGCTCCTTCTCCCACCCTTGGACTGCTGCTGCCTGGTTGGAGTGCTCCTTCCCTGGACTGCTGCTGAGTGCGTGAGTGAGTGAGTGAAGGGGGGGCTCTGCTGACCTGCCCCCCCTTCCCCTCCCACCTCTGGAAGGAGGAGCCAGGGCCCCTCTACTACTACCACCTGTGGGGGGCCCTTCCTGCCTGGCTGCCAGGGTTGCTGGAGCTGCAGTTGCTGCTGCGTTTGTCCTGGGGAGCTCCTGGCGCCTAGAGGAGGAAGAGGACTGGGAATACCACTGGTTGCTGGGGGAGCACACAGAGACTCTGGAGACCACTGTGGAGGGGGCCGTTAAGGACTGAGTGACTTTCAACCTGCGCTTTTGTGGTGAGGGGTCCTGACTGTGTTTGTGGGGACACAGGGGGTGTGGTGTGGAGCCTGCCCCCTGGTTCATCTGTGTCCCCCCGCCTCCAAACCCCCACCACCACCACCGCTGCCCCTTCCACCGCCCCCACTGGCTGCTCACCGTCTGCTTCCAGCTCCTGCCTCCAGGTTTCAGCTGCTTGCCTGGCCTGCCACGCCCGTTTTCACCGTTTGGGCCTGCAGCAGCCAGCCAGCCAATCACTGACTTTTCTGCAAGCGCACGTGGGTGCACGTGCCCCCCCCCTCTGGACTACCCCCCCCTGGACTACCCCCCAGCTTTGCCCCTTGCTGCCTGCCCTGTTTACCCCTGAAGCTGATTGCCCCCCCCCATACCTTTTGTCCCAGCCCCTTATTAGCTTCAGTGTGTTTGCCTGCCCTGCCCCGCCCTTCTCCTGCTGTAGCCTGGTTTGTTTGCCCTGGCCCGGCCCAACAGCTAGCCCCTTGTTCCCTCTGCCTGTTCCCAGCCTGTTCGTTCCCCTGCCTTTGCGGCCCTCCTGGCCCTGATTTGCCCCTCCCTTTGTGTGCCCATGCCCCCTCCCATGCGCTTGAGCTCCCCCCATTTCGGTTGATCACTGCACCCCCCTGCTGTTGTTGCAACCTTCCCTCCCCTAGTGCAGCTAGAGGAGCCGGAATTCCACCTTGTGTTGGTGACTGACACCCCCCCCCCCGAGTCCTTGCTAGCCCCCTATCTGCCCCCCCTCCATTTTGGCATCCTCCTCCCCTGCCCACAGCCTAGCGGGGAGGAGTGGTTGACCTGCTTCCCTTCCCCCCCACCTTGCTTTTCTCCGGTGTCTCTCTCCCTCCCTTACCGCCCACCATGGCGGGAGACATGGTGGGTGGAATCCCTGTGGCGGACCCTGTCCCCCCTCATCCGCCTGCCCCACTGCCGTCCCCCCTAGCCTCCATCTCGACTGCCGCTGCTAGACCACCTTCTAGCGCCCCTGTTGGGGTGCCGGCAGCGACAGGCAAGGGGGTGACCTCCGCTGCTGCCACGTCCCTCGCCTCCTCTGATTCTCGGGGAACACCCCCAGCTGGCGGGAAGGGGCGGGGGAAAAGGAAGGGAAAGAGCCCCTCTAAAAAGAGTAAGCCCTCCATGGCAGGGACTCCCCCCACTGCCGCGGCCCCACCACCGGCCGCGGCGTCCCCCCCTGTAGTTCCCTCCACCAGCACCGTGGGCGCCCCCCCTCCTGCCCCCAGAGCATATGCCCAGGTGGCGGCGGCCCCCCCGCCAACTGCCAAGTCCTCTCTCCCAGCCACTGCCTCTGTTACCATCCCTAGTGGCCGGGGCCCCTTCCCCACCTTGAGCAGGAGGCATGGCATCCGCTGCCACCTGGTGCCCGCCTCGCCCCACATTGAAACCTACGTGCGGGCGTTGGTGAGGGTGGTGGGGCCCACGGCCATCGTGGCGGCCTCCAAGATGTACGGCAAGGCGGTATTCTTCCTTGCATCGGAGGCCGCCGCTCAAGAGGCGGTAGAGAAGGGCCTGGCGGTGGGGGGCGTATTCGTCCCCCTGGAGCCGCTGGAGGACCTGGGTGTCCGCATAGTCCTGACCTCCGTCCCGCCCTTCCTGCCCAACGCTGCCCTATTGCCTGCCCTCTCCACCCTGGGGAAACCTATTAACATCCTCAGCCCTCTCTCGCTGGGCTGCAAGGACCCCACCCTCCGCCACATCCTCTTGTTCCGCCGGCAGGTGCATCTTCAACTGCCGCCGGCGGCGCGTGGCGGAGAGGCGCTTGAGGGGTCTTTTCTAGTCCCCTACCAAGGGGCTCATTACCGGGTGCATCATTCGACGGGGAAGGCCCGGTGCTACCTCTGCCGGGCACTGGGGCACGTCCGGAGGGACTGTCCCTTGGCCCGGCAAGAAGGAGCATCCGAGACCCCCGAGCCCCGGCAGGGTGCCGGCCCCGTCATCGCCGGCGCCCTTGACCGCCCAGTGCCCAGAGCCGCCCCTCCTCCTTCCCAGTCCACCGCTGCTCCCGCTCGGGCCCTGGGGGTGCCCCCCCCAGCGCGCCCAGATGAGCGTGAGAGCCCCACCTCTGTTGTACGCACTCTGGCGGGGCCCGTGGAGGAGGGTGCAGTAGGGGTAACGCCAGGTGTGGGAAATGGCCCGCCCCAGAGGGAGTCTGCCCCCCCTTGTGCTGCCCCACCGTTACCTCCCCGAGTCCCCAAACCATCATCCTTGCCCCCTGACCCAACCCCTGTCGACCAGCCCACAGACGTTGCCATGGAGGGCTGGACACTCGTACAGGGAAAGCGGGGCAAGCGGAAGACTCGAGCTCCACTCCTGCCATCGGATGCGGAGGCCCCCCGGAAGACCAGGAAGGGGGGCACCATTGCCGAGCCCTCCGCTTTCCCCCCGGGTGGAATTTGTCCACCACTACTGGCAAGGGCAGACGTGGCAGCACCGGAAGGCAGCACCGCCCCTCCGATGGAGTCTCTTCCTACGGAGTCCTCTGCTGGAGCCCTTCCTGCCCGCTTACCTGCTGAAGCCCCTGCGGGCCTCGAAGCGAGCGTTGCCCCGGGCGCTGGCGGGGAGGGCCCCGGGGTGGTGGGGGGTGATCTCCCCTCTATCTACGAGGAGATCGAGGCCCTGGGTCTGACCCCGGTTACCCAGGGGGAGGACGACCCTCTGCCAGCAGGCCTCGACCTGAGCGACCTCACCCCGGACCTCCCTTCCCCGTGCCCCCTCCCTATGGTCCCTGCCTCCTCTCCTACCTCCGAGGGTCCCCTGGACTCTTTGACCTGCCCGGCCGTGGGTGGCACTCCTCTGATGGCCGCCGAGCCCGCTGTGGCAACGGCCAGTGCTTTGCGGCCGGGACCCGAGTTACCGGGGGTCTCCCTCGTTGGCGCGGAGCAATCGACTTCCTTCCCGAGAGGGGGCCCCGCTAACCATTCTCCATCTGATGATGCCGTGGCTGTATCACCTGCCATTGAGCCTGAGCCCGGCATCACTGGGGCCCCCGTTCCCACCCCTCAGACCCGTGAGCCCGATGGAGGAGAGCCACCTCCCGGCGTCCCAGCTACGGGGGCCCTGGATCTGGCCTCTATCCCTCTCCCCAACCCTACTCCCGACCCCTGCCCTGCCCCTACTCCCGATCCCTTCCCTACCCCATCCACCTCTCGCGATGCCGTTGCTGCCCCTGGGGCAGTCTCCTTTCCTTTCCTTTCCCAGAGGATGACCCCCAGGAAGCGGCCTTTGTGTCTCCCTGTCCCGACCCTCTAGGGTTTGCTCTCTTCCCTCCGCCACCCCCCTTTGAGGCGGGGTCTGAGGCGGGCCACATGGTGCCAGCCCATCGGGCGCCACGTCGTGGGTCCCCCCCCGCCTGTCCCTCTCGGCGGGTCACGGGGCTGTGTCAGGGGCCCTAGTGGAGGACAACCAGGGGCCAGTGACCCCGCCCCCCCCATGAGCTGCGAGACGAGCTGCGGGTGTTTCTAGAAGACGTCCGCGGTTCCCGTAACAAGGTACAGCTCGCTCTCCAGCGCTGGGGGGACTTTAATCACATCCTCCGGGCCACAAGGGCCCTCATGGGGGAGGGTAAAGGGACCGGGAAGCAGAGTGCCGCGGCTTACCACCGGGTCCGCACCTTCCGCGACTCCCTGCTTACCTTCGGGGTAGGTCACGGTTTGCTGCGCGGCCCAACGGGGGCCGCGAGCGTCCCCGCTGATGAGGATCCCCCCCCAGCCCTCCTCATGGCACCTGTCACCTTTGCCACATTAAACACCCGGGGCTGTAGGATGGGTCTCCGCAGGTGCCAGGTGTTCTCCTTCCTTCGGGAGGGGGGGTACTCTGTGGTTTTCCTGCAGGAGACCCACACGGATCCGGCCGCCGAAGACAGCTGGCGGCTGGAGTGGGGGGATAGAGTTTACTTTAGCCATCTTACGGTTTGCTCAGCTGGAGTGGCTACCCTGTTCTCCCCCAACCTCCGGCCTGAGGTGCTGGGGGTTACCGAGGCTGTGCCAGGTTGCCTGCTGCACCTCCGGGTCCGCATGGAGGGGCTAGTGGTCAATCTCATTAACGTCTATGCCCCAACATCGGGCCCGGAGCGGCTGTGTTTTTATCAGCAGGTGTCCGCCTTCCTCGGCACTTTGGATCCTCACGAGTGCCTGGTCCTGGGCGGGGACTTTAATGCTACCCTCAAGGAGCGGGACCGCTCGGGGACCGAGCAGAGCCCGGCCGCCGCAGACGTCTTCCGGGAGATGGTCGACCATCACTCCCTGGTGGACGTCTGGCGCGACCACCACCCGGACGACATTTCGACCTTTACCTATGTCCGGGTGGAAGCCCATCGGTCGCACCACTCCCGGTTGGACCATATCTACTTGTCACGCTTCCACCTTTCCCGAGCTCACTCCTCCGACATTCGGCTGGCCCCTTTCTCAGATCACCACCTAGCCACCGTGACAGCCTCTCTCTGTGCAGAGAGGCCAGGGCCGGCCCATTGGCATTTCAACAACAGCTTGCTGGAGGATGTGGGCTTCGTGGCGTCCTTCCGGGAATTCTGGTTGGTCTGGCGAGGGCAGCGGCGTGCTTTTCCCTCGGCGTGGCGGTGGTGGGACCTGGGGAAGGTGCGCGCCCGGCTCTTCTGCCGTAACTACACTCGGGGCGCCAGCCGACGGAGGGATGCGGTAATAGAGCAGTTGGAGCGGGAGGTCTTAGAGCTAGAGAGGCATCTGGCCGCCAGCCCCGAGGATCCATCCCTCTGTGGGGCGTGCCGGGAGAAGCGGGAGGAGCTCCGGGCCCTCGAAGACCACCGGGCCCGGGGTGCTTTTGTTCGATCCCACATCAGCCTCCTTCGGGAGATGGATCACGGCTCCCGCTTCTTCTACGCCCTGGAGAAAAGGAGGGGGGCCAAGAAGCACGTCACCTGCCTTCTGGCAGAGGACGGCACCCCCCTCACGGATCTGGTGGAGATGTGCGAGAAGGCCAGGACCTTCTACGCCAACCTTTTCTCCCCGGATCCGACCGATGCCACCGCTTGCAGAGTGCTCTGGGACGAACTCCCAACGGTCAGCACGGGTGACTGGGACCAGCTAGAGCTGCCTCTCTCTCTGGCCGAGTTCTTGGAAGCCCTCCACCGCATGCCCACCAACAAATCTCTGGGCATGGACGGGCTGACCGTGGAGTTCTACCGCGTGTTCTGGGACGTCCTCGGCCCGGACCTCGTCACCGTCTGGGCCGAGTCCTTGCAGAGCAGGGTCCTCCCTCTCTCGTGCAGGCGAGCCGTGCTCGCCTTACTGTCGAAGAAGGGGGACCTCCGCGATTTACGGAATTGGCGTCCCGTCTCGCTCCTCAGCACGGACTACAAACTCGTAGCCAAGGCCATCTCGCTGCGGCTGGGGTCCGTGCTGGAGGACGTGATCCACCCAGACCAGACCTACACCGTCCCGGGCCGGACCATCTTTGATAACTTGTATCTGGTCCAGGATCTCTTGGAGCTTGGGTGCAGGGATGGGTTGTCGTTCGCCCTCCTGTCCCTGGATCAGGAGAAAGCGTTCCACAGGGTGGATCACGAGTATCTCCTGAACACTCTGCAAACGTTTGGTTTTGGACCCCAGTTTGTGGGTTTTCTCCAGGTGCTGTACGCTTCCACAGAGTGTCTGGTCAGGCTCAACTGGACCCTGACTGAGCCGGTCAGCTTCGGGCGCGGAGTACGGCAGGGGTGTCCCCTCTCGGGCCAGCTGTACGCTCTGGCCATCGAGCCCTTCCTCTGTCTCCTTCGCAGGCGGTTGACGGGGTTGGTGCTGCGGGAGCCAGAGCTGCGGCTGGTCATGTCAGCGTACGCCGACGATGTGCTCCTCGTCGTCCAGGACCCGAGCGACTTGGTGCGGGTGGAGGCTTGCCAGGCGATCTACTCGGTGGCCTCCTCTGCCCGGGTCAACTGGGTCAAGAGCTCTGGCCTGGTGGTCGGGGACGGGTGGCAGGCGAGCTCCCTCCCACCCGCGCTTCAGGCCATCAGGTGGAGTGCAGGTCCGCTGCTCTATCTGGGCGTTTACCTTTCCGCCACGCATCCGTCTCCGCTGGAGAACTGGCACGGTTTACTGGGCAGGGTGACCGAGCGGCTCCGGAAATGGACAGGACTACTCCGGTGCCTCTCCCTTCGCGGGAGGGCACTGGTACTCAATCAACTAGTCCTGTCCATGCTCTGGTACCGGCTCAACACCCTGGTCCCAGCCCCAGGTTTCCTGGCCGACCTCCAGACGGCGATTCTGGAGTTCTTCTGGCCAGGACTGCACTGGGTCTCTGCAGGGGTCCTCCATCTGCCCCTGGAGGAGGGTGGGCAGGGCCTGAAGTGCCTGCACACTCAGGTCCGTGTCTTCCGCCTGCAGAGACTCCTTTATGGTGCAGGTAGTCCGGCGTGGAGCGTACTGGCGCACGCCTTCCTGCACCGCTTCCGAGGGCTCCGGTACGACCGGCAGCTCCTTTATCTCGATCCAAGGGGCCTTCCGCGAGACCTCTCCGGGCTGCCGGTCTTCTACCAGGACCTCCTCCGGACCTGGAAACTCTTTTCAACGACCAGGTCCGTGGCGGCCACCGGGGGGGGGCAGATCTCCTCGCGGAGCCCCTGCTACACAACCCCCAGCTTCGTGTGCAGGCAGCGGAGTCCCCCTTGGTGTGCCAGAGGTTGGTCCTGGCAGAAGTCACCAGAGTCGGAGACCTCCTGTATTACGACCGGGGAGACTGGCTGGATCCCCTGATGCTTGCTCAGCGCATGGGGCTCTCCAGGCCTTGTACTTCCCGGC
Organism: Chelydra serpentina; assembly: GCA_037349315.1. Classification (NCBI taxonomy): domain Eukaryota; kingdom Metazoa; phylum Chordata; order Testudines; family Chelydridae; genus Chelydra; species Chelydra serpentina. The sequence goes on along the minus strand of JBAIAC010000029.1, from coordinate 48,003,509 downwards.
GCGTACTCCAGGAGGTGAGGGCCGCTTTGCCACCCGCTGCTCGGGTCTACCTCGACCGGGTCCTGCACGAGGGCACGCCCCGCCCACCATTCACCCCAGGCCCTCCGGACCTTTTCATCGGGCCCCTGCCCCATGGACCCAACCGGCCCCCCTGCCCCTTCTCCATGAGCCGGCTGCACACCTTGCAGCCGGTCCGCTTTCAAACCGCGCCACGGAAGCATCTCTACACGCTCGTGCTCCACACCCTTCATTTCCTCGCCCTCGTGTCCCGCCCCGACACAAAGTGGCGGGACCTTCTACCACCTCTAGAGGGTGAGGAGCCCCGGTGGGCCAGCCTCTATTCCACTCTGATACCGAGGCCCACCGGGGATGTCAGCTGGTGACTCCTTCATGGGGCCGTGAGTACGGGCATGTATTTGGCGCGGTTTACCCCTGTCCCAGATACCTGCCCCTTCTGTGGTGTGAGGGAGACCCTGGTGCACGTTTACCTGGAGTGCACCAGGTTGCAGTCCCTATTCCGGCTCCTCACCAATATTTTGTTAAGATTTTGGCTGCACTTTTCCCCTCACCTCCTTCTCTATGGACTCCCTATCCGTGGCCCCACAAAGTCACGGGACCTCCTGGTCAATCTCCTCCTGGCCCTGGCTAAATTGGCCATCTATAAAACCAGGGAGAGGAGGTTGGCCGATGGAGGCTCCGGTGCCTGTGGGGCCTGTTTCCGATCCCTTGTCCGTTCACGCATCCAAGCAGAGTTCCTCTGGGCGGCGTCCGCTGGCTCCCTTGACGCCTTTGAGGAGCAGTGGGCGCTGTCCGGGGTTCTCTGCTCGGTGTCCCCGTCAGGCTCCCTTCTTTTAACCCTGTGACCGCACCCCTGACCCTGTTATTTCATTAGTTGTCCCCCGGACTCATTTGGATTCCAGGTCCTGTGGATCCTCCCCTTAACTGGGGGGGGGGGTCCTTTAGCAGTGGGTGGGCTTCCGCCCGCCCACTTCCCGGAACCCAATAGGTACAAGGGCTTTAAACTAGGTTCACTGGGGGAAGGAGACCAAAGCCCAGAGGTAAGTGGGGAAGTGGGATACCGGGAGGAAGCACAAGTAGGTGAGTGCAAGAGGGGAGGGCTCCTGCCCCATACTGGGACAGCAGGACCATCAGTGAGTTATCTTAAGTGCCTATACACAAATGCAAGAAACCTGGGAAACAAGCAGGGAGAACTGGAAGTCCCAGCACAGTTAAGGAATTATGATGTAATTGGAATAACAGAGACTTGGTGGGATAACTCACATGATTGGAGTACTGTCATGGATGGATATAAACTGTTCAGGAAGGATAGGCAGGGCAGAAGAGGTGGGGGAGTTGCGTTGTATGTAAGAGAGCAGTATGACTGCTCAGAGCTTCAGTATGAAAATGCAGAAACACCTGAGAGTCTCTGGATTAAATTTAGAAGTGTGAGCAACAAGGGCAATGTCATGGTGGGAGTCTGCTACAGACCACCAGACCAGGGGGATGAGGAGGACGAGGCTTTCTTCCAGCAACTAACAGAAGTTACTAGATCACAGGCCCTGGTTCCCATGGGTGACTTTAATCATCCCGATATCTTCTGGGAGAGCAATACAGCGGTGCACAGACAATCCAGGAAGTTTCTGGAAAGTGTAGGGGACAATTTCCTGGTGCAAGTGCTGGAGGAACCAACTAGGGGAAAAGCTCTTCTTGACCTTGTATCAAGTGGAGTGCCCCAAGGGTCGGTGCTGGGGCCGGTTTTGTTCAATATCTTCATCAACGACCTGGAGGATGGTGTGGACTGCACCCTTAGCAAGTTTGCAGATGACACTAAACTGGGAGGAGTGGTTGATACGCTGGAGGGTAGGGATGGGATACAGAGGGACCTAGACAAATTAGAGGATTGGGCCAAAAGAAATCTGATGAGGTTCAACAAGGACAAGTGCAGAGTCCTGCACTTAGGACGGAAGAATCCCATGCACTGCTACAGACTAGGGACCGAATGGCTGGGCAGCAGTTCTGCAGAAAAGGACCTAGGGGTTACAGTGGACGAAAAGCTGAATATGAGTCAACAGTGTGCCCTTGTTGCCAAGAAGGCTAACGGCATTTTGGGCTGTATAAGTAGGGGCATTTCCAGCAGATCGAGGGACGTGATTATTCCCCTCTATTCGGCACTGGTGAGGCCTCATTTGGAGTACTGTGTCCAGTTTTGGGCCCCACACTACAAGAAGGATGTGGATAAATTGGAAAGAGTCCAACGGAGGGCAACAAAAATGATTAGGGGGCTGGAGCACATGACTTATGAGGAGAGTCTGAGGGAACTGAGATTGTTTAGCCTGCAGAAGAGAAGAGTGAGGGGGGGATTTGATAGCTGCTTTCAACTACCTAAAAGGGGGTTCCAAAGAGGATGGATCTAGACTGTTCTCAGTGGTAGAAGATGACAGAAGAAGGAGTAATGGTCTCAAGTTGCAGAGGGGGAGGTTTAGGTTGGATATTAGGAAAAACCTTTTCACTAGTAGGGTGGTGAAGCACTGGAATGGGTTACCTAGGGAGGTGGTGGAATCTCCTTCCTTAGAGGTTTTTAAGGTCAGGCTTGACAAAGCCCTGGCTGGGATGATCTAGTTGGGGTTGGTCCTGCTTTGAGCAGGGGGTTGGACTAGATGACCTCCTGAGGTCCCTTCCAACCCTGAGATTCTATGATTCTATGATTCTATGACCTGCTGCTCACAAACAGGGAGGAAATAGTGGAGGAAGCAATAGTGGATGGGAACCTGGGAGGCAGTGACCATGAGATGGTCAAGTTCAGGATCCTGACACAAGGAAGAAAGGAGAGCAGTAGAATACAGAGCCTGGACTTCAGAAAAGCAGACTTTGACTCCCTCAGGGAACTGATGGGCAAGGTCCCCTGGGAGAATAACATGAGGGGGAAAGGAGTCGAGGAAAGCTGGCTGTATTTTAAAGAATCCTTATTGAGGTTGCAGGAACAAACCATCCCGATGTGTAGAAAAAAAGGTAAGTATGGCAGGCGACCAGCTTGGCTTAACAGTGAAATCCTTGCTCATCTTAAACACAAAAAAGCAGCTTACAAGAAGTGGAAGATTGGACAAATGACCAGGGAGGAGTATAAAAATATTGTTCAGGCATGCAGGAGTGAAATTAGGAAGGCCAAATCACACTTGGAGTTGCAGCTAGCCGGAGATGTTAGGAGTAACAAGAAGGGTTTCTTCAGGTATGTGAGCAACAAGAAGAAAGTCAAGAACAGTGTGGGCCCCTTGCTGAATGAGGGAGGGAACCTAGTGACAGAGGATGTGGAGAAAGCTAGTGTACTCAATGCTTTTTTTGCCTCTGTCTTCACAGACAAGGTCAGCTCCCAGACGGCTGCACTCCGCAGCACGATATGGGGAGGAAGTGACCAGCCCTCTGTGGAGAAAGTAGTAGTCTGGGACTATTTAGAAAAGCTGGACAAGCACAAGTCCATGGGGCCGGATGCACTGCATCCGAGGGTTTTAAAGGAGTTGGCTGATGTGATTGCAGAGCCATTGGCCATTACCTTTGAAAAATCATGGCAATCGGGGGATGTCCCGGATGACTGGAAAAAAGCCAGTTAAAAAAGGGAAGAAGGAAGATCCGGGGAACTACAGGCCAGTCAGTCTCACCTCAGTCCCTGGAAAAATCATGGAACAGGTCCTCAAGGAATCAATTCTGAACCACTTAAAGGAGGGGAAAGTGATCAGGAACAGTCAGCATGGATTCACCAAGGGCAAGTCATGCCTGACTAACCTAATTGCCTTCTATGATGAGATAACTGGCTCTGTGGATGAGGGGAAAGCAGTGGATGTGCTATTTCTTGACTTTAGCAAAGCTTTTGATACAGTCTCCCACAGTATTCTTGCCAGCAAGTTAAAGAAGTATGGGCTGGATGAATGGACGGTAAGGTGGATAGAAAACTGGCTAGATGGTCGGGCTCAACGGATAGTGATCAATGGTTCCATATCTAGTTGGCAGCCGGTATCAAGTGGAGTGCCCCAAGGGTCGGTGCTGGGGCCGGTTTTGTTCAATATCTTCATTAACGATCTGGAGGATGGTGTGGACTGCACCCTTAGCAAGTTTGCAGATGACACTAAACTGGGAGGAGTGGTTGATACGCTGGAGGGTAGGGATAGGATACAGAGGGACCTAGACAAATTAGAGGATTGGGCCAAAAGAAATCTGATGAGGTTCAACAAGGACAAGTGCAGAGTCCTGCACTTAGGACGGAAGAATCCCATGCACTGCTACAGACTAGGGACCGAATGGCTGGGCAGCAGTTCTGCAGAAAAGGACCTAGGGGTTACAGTGGATGAAAAGCTGAATATGAGTCAACAGTGTGCCCTTGTTGCCAAGCAGGCTAACGGCATTTTGGGTTGTATAAGTGGGGGCATTTCCAGCAGATCGAGGGATGTGATCATTCCCCTCTATTCGGCACTGGTGAGGCCTCATTTGGAGTACTGTGTCCAGTTTTGGGCCCCACACTACAAGAAGGATGTGGATAAACTGGAAAGAGTCCAGCGGAGGGCAACAAAAATGATTAGGGGGCTGGAGCACATGACTTATGAGGAGAGGCTGAGGGAACTGGGATTGTTTAGCCTGCAGAAGAGAAGAATGAGGGGGGATTTGATAGCTGCTTGGAACCCCCTTTTAGGTAGTTGAAAAGAGGATGGATCTAGACTGTTCTCAGTGGTAGAAGATGACAGAAGAAGGAGTAATGGTCTCAAGTTGCAGAGGGGGAGGTTTAGGTTGGATATTAGGAAAAACGTTTTCACTAGTAGGGTGGTGAAGCACTGGAATGGGTTACCTAGGGAGGTGGTGGAATCTCCTTCCTTAGAGGTTTTTAAGGTCAGGCTTGACAAAGCCTTGGCTGGGATGATTTAGTTGGTGTTGGTCCTGCTTTGAGCAGGGGGTTGGACTAGATGACCTCCTGAGGTCCCTTCCAACCCTGAGATTCTATTATTCTATGATTGCACTAGCAAAGTGGTTTTCAACCTGTGGTCTTAGACTATGTCTAAGGGGTCCGCGAAAGGTGAAGATGAAAATAAAAGTTTTAGATCCCAAACAAGGCATTCCATTTTTCTACTCAGTCAAAAGTATGTGAATACTCCCACCTGCAGGTCAATACTCGGAAATGTTGGCATTACCATAGAAGCCCACAGTTTAGCGCCCTTTCTCACGATGCAACACTGATAGACTGAAAACTGACTGAACAGAATTCAACTGACTTCTATGGCAGGGTCCCGCGGACCGCAGTTTGAATTTCCAAAGGGTCCGCACCTCCAGTCGAAATTTTTTAGAGGTCTTCAAATGAAGAAAGATTTAAAACTACGGCACTAGGAACAATTCTGCACTAGCAGGGAGATGGATTGAATGATCTAATGCGTCATTTCCATGTTTAATTTCTATGATTCTCTTGTAATGATGATTTCTCTGCTTTACCTTCCAGAATCTTTCCACCCAAGGCTGGGAGAACCGAAAGCAGCAATCAAGCCAAACACAGACTCTCTACAGCAGCAGTAGAGAATTGGCAGGGAAAACACCTGTCTTCCCCCTGGAGCCTCATTTTGCCATCTTGAACTTGACTGCACTATTATCAGTGCAACCAATGCAACTCATGATAGTCTCTTTCTGCTTCAGCATCTACATAAGATTTATTTGTATGCACTAGTTTTCTGCTCTGAGGGTTGATGTTGCTAGAATAGAAAGGAAGAGCAGGAGCCTCAGTTGATAACATGTCAGAAACAGACACTCTTATAGAAAACTCTGGTGTTTACTTTGAAACACTCACCTGTGAGAATTATCTTATTACTGTAGTACTGTCCTTCCTATCCATTGCCTGCTATTGTGCATTACACACACACACTGTGTCTTGTCTTGGACTGTAAATTGTTCAGGGCAGGGACCATGCTTTGCTAGGTGTTTGTACAATGCCTAGTCTGAGTGAAACCTTTGGGTGCAATTGAAAAACAAATAAGAATCAAACCAAATCTGCCCACTCACCACGCCTCCTCACCCACCTGCTCTGGGAGGGCAGCAGGTAGGATCACATGCCCTCTTATTCTTGTAGACTCCAACCATAGTCCAGGTTGGCCACATTCCTCCTCTCATGCCTGTGCATTATTCCAAATTACAATCAGGCTTTCCTCTCTCACCAGTCCTTGCAGGGACTTTCAGTGATGTGTCTACGTATTCAGTCAACACATTTGGTCCACACCAATCTAACCACACCACTGTCACAATTTAACTGGTTTTAGTGGCCAACCCTGCACATCAGGAATAGCTCCACTGAGGTTAACAGGATTATACCATTGCAAATCCAGGGTAAGCAAGAGAAGAATCAGGTCCCTTCATTGCTAACCTGCTCGCTCTGATCTAATCTTGCTCTTAGAGGTTAGTCAAAGGGACTTTTCATTGTAATTTTCACTGTTGGTTTCCCTGGGTCACTCTGTGCATTATGATTCTGTTTCTGTTTATACTTAGAAATCACCCCAAACTCTGAGACTAAAAGATTTCTAAACTCATTAGCTACATAATGAATACAATTTATGGGAGTGTTTCTGGTCTCTGTAAAGCTGATTTCACATTGGGGTAACTCCGTTGACTTTGTAGTGTCAACAATTTAAAGGCCTGAAGTGACCATTATGATCATGCAGTTCACCCACCTGCATAATGTAGGCCATGGAAATTCACCCGGTGATTCCTCCATTGAGCCCAGTAAATTGTGACTGAACTGGAGCCTACATTTTACAAAGACTTCAATTGAGTTACTTCCAATGGCACCAGAATGGCACAGTAACTATAAACTAGCGCAACAAAATTCATCACTATTAACTTCTCACTGTATGTTCCATTTGTCCTTAATGAAGGGCAAAATTCTTCTCCATTTCTGCACGGTGTAAGAGTCACCATCTGCTCTGGCTCTCCCATGGAATTTAGCAAGTGAGGCCAGATTTTCAAAAGAGCTCAGCATAGTGGGGTATATTGGATGAAAATCTTGTGAAAATCTGGCCTCAGCTGCAGATGCTCAGTCTTTACAGCCAGGCCCTGAACTCGTTTGCAAACCTGGCCTTAGAATTCAACCTGCAGTAGGAGGCATCCCTCACATTTAGCTCCACAGGGTTTTCAACTGGATTAAAAGTCTATTTGCAAAACTGCCTTGGCTCTCAGACTTCTGTGCTGCACCTGAAAACCTTTCCTTTGGAAAACAAACACCGGCTTTCCCTGGGGAAGTCTTTCCACTATAAACATTACCTACCACTAGTCGAGTGAGTTCCAGGCATTCCTTTGCCCAGCAAAGAGCGCTTTCCAATCAAACCAGACATTAGTTTTCCATTAATAAGTGTTGATGCTCACTGGAAAACTCTGCAAAGAAATTTGTTCAGAAACAATTCTTCTGATATAATTTTTTGCTGGGGTTTTTTTCCCTTTCCTTTTAAATTATTATAACTGAAAACATGATCTTTGCTGCTCAGGAATTCATCTGTTCCTGCTATTTATTCTCCAACTGAAGTCACAGGGCCAAATCCTGTTCTCATTTTACTTGGGATTTATGGGGATACTCCAGATTTATGCTACTGTAACTGAGAGCAGGACTGGGTCCTTTCTCATCGGTTTGATGCATCATAATAATTGTGGCAACTACTGTCCTTTTTAAGTCACAAACCAAGCATTGTGGTTTCAAGGGGGGAAAAAACTGGAGGAGCAGATATTAAGGCTCCTGTTTTCATGGCAGCGCCATGGATATTAACAACAGAAGCAGGACACGGGGCAAAATGCCAACCTGATGTGATAACTAATCAGCACTGTCTCTCCAGGGAACACTCTGCAGGGTTTTCCACAAGGCATCGCCTGCTCTTTCACTGAGCCATAATTGAGGCTGTGATGGGTTTGTCTGGGTGTGTCTGTCACCTCCATCTCTCATATCTAGCCAAGAGAGTGCTCCTGCTCCTGAGGTCTTCTCCATACCCCCTGCCTCTCCGGCTTGCCACTCAGCCCCAGCAGTCTCTGCTTTTCCCTGTACCTCTCTCTGTCCCCTGCTCCTCCTTTGTCTCCCCTGTACCTATGGCTCCGGAACTTGACTCCACCCTGTGATCCCTCACCCTCTGGCACCTCCGACTGAGACTCAATCCCCACATTCCCTGCCTCCTCTTGGTCCCAAAATAGTCCTCTCAAGCAGCCCCCCCTCATCACCCAATCTCTGCCCCCCCAACTCCTTCCTCCATCTCCCCAGTCTCTGCCCCCTCAGGCTTCTCCTGCCATTTCCTCCCCCCCAGCCTCTGCTCCCTCCTCCAGCATCTGCACTCCTAGACTCCCCGCTCCATCCCCTGCCCCTCAGACTACCTTCTCCATCCACTCTCTGGCCTCTGTCCCCCCCACCCCAGCTTTTCCTGCTATTTCCTCCCAGCTTCTGTTTCCCCCTCCGCCCCCCAGATGCCCCTTCTTGCTGGCTGTGCAGAGGAGGGGAGGCTGCTCCTGGGCTGCCTCAGCACGGTTCTGGCAACTGGGGCCTACACTGCAGCTGCCTCCTGACTGGTGGGGGTGTGAGGAGCCAAGCAGCCAGCACTCCACCACTGGGCACTTCCCCCTGCGCTCTCCAGCAGCCACAAGCCAGGTGGGGACAAAGGTGCTGTTGTCCCCTGTCCCAAAGGGGAAAGTTGAGTCCCTGGGTCTCCCCATCTCCCACTGAATACCTGGGACCCCATTCTCCCATCACAACCCCATTGTTCATCCCCTATAAATACCCAGAATCTGATCCCCAGCTCTCTGTAATTATCCCGCTTATGGCCCCCATTACCCTGGCATTACCCCACTGCTCTTCCCACCCCCTAGAATTATCCCCATGCTGCACCCAAGGATCCCCATCCCTCTCTACAGACCCACCGCCATGGCTCCTCTCGATCCCTCTGTAACCCCCCTAATTTTCACCCCTCAGCTAACCCTGCACCCAAAGATGGACCTCTGCTTCTGGCTTTTGCTTTTCCAGATGGAGTTTCTAGGTATGGGACTTGACTTGTATGGGGAAACATGAGGGGAAACCAAATTTGTTTCCAGTCATTCAATGTGCACTATTATTTTACTTAGAGATCTATAACTCCCCTTGAAATAAATCCTTCTAGTTCAAGCTCTGAGTTTTAAAACATATCCCCTCTCCATTATATTTCTGTTGCCTAGGAAGATCCCTCCTGTTTGTAAGGTGTGAGAAAGGGCAGTCCAAATGAAATCTGCACCCATCCTTTTAACAAATAATTTGCATACTATCTATTTTTTAAAAATCAAATCGGATATTGATACACCCATATAAAATGCACCCAGCACACTTTCAAAATTCTCATTGCTTCTTTCAAAATTCAATACTTTGGTTCCACACTGTGCTATATATTACAGCTAGGAATGATGTATTTAGTTCCTTTTGGTTCTGTAAAAATAATAAATATTGCTAATAATAATCCTGATCATTTTATATCATTGTGTTGTAAATTGCAGGAGTTGCTCTCATTTTGCTTTAAAATAAAATCATTGACTTTCATCACTTTGACCACAGTTGAAACTTTGGGACTTAGCCAATGCTTTCTTCCCATCAGCCCAGCACAAAGGTCTGAGCAACTTCCCTAAGCTACTGCAAAAGAAGGGACAGAATGAATATCCGAAAGGCTGAAAAAATAAGGTGTTTTGTGTATTATAAGAAGACAGAGAAGCTCTTAAACTGAGCAAAGTGGTGTAAACCTTACTAGCAAGATTGTCATTACTTTGTGCACTCAAACAGCTAGGGAGGGAGGTGTAAGGGGGTGTCTGTCTGTCATTCCTCCCTCATTAAATTTTAGATCAGAGGGTTGGCATGAGTATTTAAGCACAGCCCATTTGTAAGACTCATCCAGGTACCAATACAATGCTTGTGTCATAATCTCTTGCAGAAGCTATAGCCTGGTGATGCAGCCTGAAGTTTTGTCTTTCAGGTTGAAAATAAGCAGTGACATTGTCCTAATGCATTATCAGTGGGAGCTGCACTGGATACTTTAATGACACAGCGTTGCATGCCTGTTCAGAACCTAGGCACTTTGCAACGTTTACAAACAAAATAACCCCCACTGAATTAGCACGTGAGGGCTTCCCACAGCTGCAAATATATATCGAAAGGGGGAGAGGGGAGCGGTGGTTGCAAACTGTCTTTTATTGGAGGTGCATTCCCAAGATTTTAGTTAAGTGTAACATAAAACTGTGAAAGTTTAGCAGGAGAAAAGCTTTCCTCCCACTGGCCTGGCTGTCCAATCAGAAAGGAGCCCTGAACCTCCCTCACTTCTGACAACTATTTAGCAACCGAGCCCAGCTAAAGTTTCCAAAAAAGTTAGAATAACTTCCTCTCTCCAAGACCTCAGTTTTTGCACAACCTCGTCCTTGAAATAAGAGCCCTTCAAGCAACCTGGAAAACGTTTGGTCAGCAAAAAACCTCCTGTTTTTTCCAAAGGATCTGTCTCAGGAATTTAAAACACATTTAAGACACACTCACACCAGATCAGGAGGGGGGAAAAAGTCCCTTCCCCTCCCCTTCTTGCAGAAAGAATGGAAGAAAGTTCCAGTTCTCCTGTTTCCCCTGTGGATAGCTTGGGGACCAGTGAAGAGGAGCTGGAAAGGCAGCCAAAGAGATTTGGCAGGAAGAGGAGATACAGTAAGAAATCCAGCGAAGATGGAAGCCCCAACCCAGGCAAGAGGGGGAAAAAGTCCAGTCCCAGCTCCCAATCTTACGAAGAACTCCAAAGCCAGAGGATCTTGGCCAATGTCAGAGAGAGGCAGAGGACTCAGTCCCTCAATGAAGCCTTCGCAGCCCTGAGGAAAATCATCCCCACGTTGCCCTCTGACAAACTCAGTAAAATCCAGACTCTCAAACTCGCAGCCAGGTACATAGACTTTCTCTACCAGGTCCTACAGAGCGACGAGATGGACAATAAGATGACAAGCTGCAGCTATGTGGCCCATGAGCGGCTTAGTTATGCCTTTTCAGTGTGGAGGATGGAAGGCGCTTGGTCCATGTCTGCCTCCCACTAGCCAGCACCTGGGCAAAAGCAAATACAACTGCCGAAGGGGTAGGTACCTGGTTCTTTCTTTTTACTTCTAACTGCATCTTATTGAATTCTGCCACAGCTCTTCTTGTTTTAGTGATGAAGCTTCACATCGTCTATGTTATAACATAAATATTAAACTTGTTTTAAATGGAAAGCCCAAAATGTTATAGACCCTTGAAAATCCAGCAGCCGTCCAGAAGTAAGGCAGAAAGGATTCAGATGATAATCTAGACAGGGGAGAAAACATTTCTCTCCATTACAATGTCTCAATGATTCTCTTGTGTAGGCCACAAACAACTAGATTAAAGATCAAGATTACATTTGTTCCCCCTTCCTCTCACCCCAATCCAAAAAGAAGAGAAACTTCTAGTAAGTAAAACATTTGATATGTTCAGGTTTAAAATCAATGTGTTTATACACTGCTGCTGACTTTTAAATGGTTTGCTACCAAGAGGGGAGCTGTAATGTTGAATGGCGAATGGTGTGAAATTTGCAAGAGTACTTTTCTTAGAGAAGAATTTTTAAAAAAAGAGGAAAAAGACAGCCAGTAAAACACACTGACAAGACCTGAAACAGCTGCTTGTTGGATCTGGTGTATGTCTGTGCTCTAAAAGAACCAGCACCTACAAAATAAGCTTTAAGTGTTTTTACAATTTTGCCATTTTGGGAGGGGGCGGGGGGGTCAACTGATCCTGTGAAGAATAATTTCAGCTCTGATCTTAGTAACATTTTTGTATGATCAGCAGATGTTCTGTACTTGTTTGTCTGTGCTGTGCCACTTCCCCTCCCCCACTTACAAATAAAAGGCAAACAAAGATAGAACAAACCCATTGTCAATTTCATATTCGGTTTCCCTTCCCTAGAGTGCCAGTAAAGTTAAGGCTGGTATCAAACTCTTATGGACTTGAACATAGTTTCTTATTTACTCTGAGCACTGAACTCATCCTCATCAGTTTCCATTACCAGAAAACGGCTTCCTCTTATCTTTCCTTTTTAATTGTGTTTGGGTTTTTGAGGGGTGGGGAAGTCCAGAGGACTGAAGGGGGAGAGGAGGTGTGCTTAGCCAAACCCCCTAAATTATTCTAAATTATGTCATAACTTTAGGTTAATTAAGAAACACTTCACAGTCGTCATCTATAAATCATGCAGTATTTCAGAGTTCACATATATTCCTATTGTTTGCATGCCTCGTACAGAAAATCCGAAAGATAAAATACAGAACAAAAGTCAGATAAGATAATCATACCATGAAAAATATTTATTAGTAAACAAAGAAATGAAAGTAAGAGGACACTCACATTTTATAGAACAACATGCAGCAGTGTGAATGAAATTGGTTAATTATCCAGATGACATCAACTCCTTAAAAGAATAAAGAAAGCTCAGGTTGGTCCATTAGCCAGAATTTTTTTTGTACAAATCCATATTTGTTTTATCAATAACTTGGACACAGACAAGAAAATTGATGCAACTGGCAACATTTAATCTGAAATAGGCAATATTTAGTCAATAATAGGCAAAGGCGATTTAAATCTTTAAAGTGAACTACTTTTGTTATCGTGGCCAGAAAAAAGACAGGTCTGCCCTGATACATATGTGGCTTTGCTGTAGCTTCAGCTGCAAACAACAGAACAAAGTAGCTTTTTGAAACAAACTCTAAACTTTGGTTTATAAAATGCATTGCCTTTCCCTCTGTTAATATGATTTTAAAAAGGCTAAGGCAATAAGAAGGGGGCGGGGGGGGAGAACCTCCTTTATGGGAATCTTCTGTTGTCTTTGTCAAAAACAGATGTAAAATGTCTCAAACACATATTTCTCCAGAAGTTTAGATTGGCTGAATACTAAACCTCTACAATGGAACAATGCATTTATTCTGTTGTTTCCTAAATTATGTGCTGTCATTGGTCAATTCGTTTTAATCTGTTATCTACTGTATATCCTTCCCTCTGCATTCTACAGTACATTAGGGGAAGATAATGTTATTTCAACTTTTTTCTAAAAAAACAACAACGTTTCAGGTGCAGCGTCAATAGAATTAGAGTTCAGATTGGTCTGATGAGAAAGATATTGAATGTGAACACTAGGAGATAGTCCCTATATGGAGGAATTAGACAGTGAAGTTCAGGATTTCATTAATAACAATGAAATAGCTAAATCTAGATTTGAAAATTATTTGTATCCAAATAGAGCTTTGAAGAACACGTTGAAGTGTATACAGAACATATTCATCTGGTTCATGCTGAACTGGTATACGGTATCTTTTCCGTAACTTGGCCTCCTAGCAAATGTTGGAAGTGGTCTATTTGTTTCTTATTTTTCCTTTCATGACTTAACCATTCTTTCCTTTCATATTAAAAAAAAACAAAACCTTCCATTAAAAAAAAAGTGTTTTTTGTGGTGGCACTGTTGAAAATGTTATTGCTAAAGAGCAGCGTGGCAAGCATCTGGGTCTATCATTTATGGGCAGAAACAATTGTTTCTGCCATCCAATGCTACAAGCGCCTCAAGAAACCTGGTGAAATTTGCAAGCATGGCTTATCCTTTTAGCATGGAATCCTGCGTGCATTTGTCCATCAGAGGAAACTTTGATGCACAAAAAGAACTTAGCTACATTGTTTGGCTGGAAGAAAAAACAAAGGAAATGGCTAAACAAATTTGTGGCCTGATCCTGTATTTTGTAGGAATTCTGCAACTCTGAGGATTGTCATTATGCGACAGAATGAAGGATCAGGCCCTTGGGACTAATTATATTACCCACATTTCTTTGCTTTAGCCTGGGGTTTGAAAAGAAACAGGCAAGAAATTATTTCTCTTTGAAGAAGCTATAGAACCTGTCCCACAGAAAAATCAGAGGCTCTTTTTGATTAGAAAATCAGAGCCCTGGGAACTGGGGAAATGCCACCTGGTGTTTGAGAATGTGAGTAGGTAGGTAACCGTTGCTGACTTATCCAGCAATCAGAGATTTTCCTGTTCTGTTCCATGTAATTAAAGAAAACATACTCCTGTAATTTCAAGTGAAACAGCCACAACTTTTCACATCAATTAGCATATCAACAAAATAGGATGTTTAAACAAACATACAAATTCAGGCAACACGCACACACACCAGCACTCCAGCTGTTTACTACCTAGCACCTGCATACCTCACCTCACCCCACTTAATTATTTTTTTGGAAGCTAGAATGTCTGAGACATTCCAAACAGTAGACAGTTTCAGAAAAAAAGATGCTTTACCATTATTTCTTTTGGTAAGAAGCGTGGAAATATAGTACCTAATCAGAGGTGTCAGTAGGACAAGAATAAAAGTCAGAACTAAAGCAGTGTAACATTTCAAGCACCAGCCAAGTACTAATGATGATATAGTTCTATATCAGCATGTTTGTAAGATCTGTTTGTCAGCATTACTTTTTACATTTGAGTTACCAGTAAGGACGGTGGCTGGATTATATTTTTATAAAAGGCTATATATATGTTACATAAATTGATCTTTATATTATGAAAGCATTTGCCAGCCTTGTTCATTTTGGAAGAAGATTTTAGTAAATGTGTGTATTTTATAACATCCTTGTGATTGTTCCTTAAGATATGACTATGACTTTAGGAGTTTCTTCAATGGAAAAAGTGAGTAGATTAGTTAGCATCTCTATTTTGTTTTGTCCTTATAGAAACAAAACAATTTCTTCTAGAAACCACTCAAAGTGTAGAGCTGGTTAACTGTTAAATGATTGTATCATGATACTATAACTAAATCTGTGTTTTCAAAAGCCCAATTTCTTTTAAACGCACCACTAAAAATGTAAACATACTTATTTGACAGGAAAGTTTTTAAAGTTGGTATTTACATTAATAGGTTTAGTTTTTACATGCTGGCATATTTTAAAGCCCTGCAAAATGCATTCTAGATGGTCTGTTTACGTTTGTGTTTTTTCTTGGGAAAGAATAAATCTGCTACACAGTATCAACCAAATACATAGCAGTCAACCAGCCAAAGCTAATGTGAGACAAACCACCCAAATAAAGGACGCAAGAAAAAATACTGAAGAAAGCATGAAATGGTGTAAGAAGCCAATGTACTATGTATTAGACATACATTCACACCCACATTATACATATTCATACACACATTCACACATGCATTCGCACATGCATGAAAGACCATTTTCTATTGCCCATGATTCATGCTTCAGAATTCCTGATGTACATTTCTTGATCATATGAAGTTAGAAAAATATCAAGTCTGTGCAGGATAGAAAGACATTTTGGCCTGAAACTGAAGGACAGTTTAGAACAATGACAAACATTTTGTTATTCAACCTACTGAAGTCAATTCTGCTTTGAAAGTTCGGTCATAAGAAGACACAAGGAAGGATCATTAAGGAAAAATATAAATGTATACACTAAGTAGACCGAATTTGGTGGTCATCTGCACTGAATAGCTTCAAATTTAGAGAATACAGACTTCTATTTGTTAAAAATATAAATGTGCAGATTGCAACAAGGAATTGCGGATCGTCCTCATATTCTTTTTCTATATCTTCCTTCCTTCAGCTTTTGTTAGGCTTATTTCATACATATATAGCAATAGATGAAATAGTAAAACATGCTTGCTGGTCGCTGCACCATCTTCTGTGCAACAGGGCAAGGATGGATTCTATAACTGCAGCTGAAATCTCTTTTGGTGACATATTGTGTCACTTTTCTTTTAGCAATAAAGTTACGTTTATCGCTGTAGTTCTGCGACGCATTTCTGTGTGGCTTTGAAATCTCCAAATCTAAAGTTTGTATGTCTCAGTTCAAGCAGAAGGACAATTTTGATGAGTCGGGGAACAGGTCAGAAAACACTACAGAACTCCAGAGTACAAACAGAGCAATGCACACAAGCAGGGAATTAAGTTGCCTTTTGGTGAAAGCATAGATTCTTTTTTAGCTTTCTGAGTAGGCACCAAGTAAGAGCAGAATGCAACTTAATCATAAAAAACCAGCTGTGCTGTTAGAAAGAAAACCCCAGAATAGCAGGCCAGATTCTCAGCTGGTGTAAATTGACATAGTCGGTAAACACCAGCTGAGAATCTAGCTGAACATCTCAACGGATTACTCTAAGTGACTGGAGAGTACTATATGCCAACGCTTATGATTTACTTCTTAAGGAAATTTAGAAGTGAGGAATAATGGGATGTTCTCCAGCTGACGAACATCATCATAGTCATTAATTATTATC
This sequence comes from Chelydra serpentina, assembly GCA_037349315.1. Classification (NCBI taxonomy): domain Eukaryota; kingdom Metazoa; phylum Chordata; order Testudines; family Chelydridae; genus Chelydra; species Chelydra serpentina. The sequence goes on along the minus strand of JBAIAC010000029.1, from coordinate 47,987,207 downwards.
ATGCTAGATTCAAATACTAAAAAAGTCCACCCCAAAAAACTCTACACACCCCAACAATTAACTGGATTTACAGCTGAAGGTGATGACCACCCAGCAGTAAAAACTAATATCTACAAATCTACAAATAACGAATTAATTCAGGTAATCAATAAATCATACTGACACAACAGTCCCCAAGATTCCCACACATGTACCCTCAACTTTCTCCCCAAAACCCTGTCAAACAAATTGGATAAAATGATCATAACAAACAGGTCAGTCAGGATATTTGAAAGCTCTAATGAGCAAATCAGGGTGCCAATCTTAGGCAGCCGAATTGTATGACCCTTCACTGCATTAGATACTAACAGGGCTTTTTCGTTTTCATGGTGACATATTCTCTGCTTCTCACTTTATTCTGATGATGGCCCCAATCCTGCAACCAGGCTTCAATTAGGTTCCACAAGGAACTCCCTGAGCAGCTACAATTGCAGGATTGGGGCCTTCATTTGCAACACATTTGCTCAACTCTCAGGCATCAATTTCTCCACGGCTTTGCGCTGAATCCTGTCCATTACTTGACTTTTGTGGGAGCTTGACTTGAATACTGCAAGGCAGAGCCCTTGCTGAGCCTTTTATGTAGATGGAAAATGTATGGCTCAAATTGTGCTCTTGATTACACACACATATAACCCAGCTGGTTTCAACGGGGTTGCACGGATTGAAGAGAGTACCCTTGGCCCATGATCTTCACTTTTAGTGGGGAGGATATAAAATGGCTCTTCAATTCTCTCCTCCTTTATATTAGACCAGGGCTTTCTTTTGGAAAATAGTGGAAGCCACTTGAACTTCCATGAAAATCACCAGCTTAGAGTCTGCCGACTCCAAAATTTTGCCTTGTAAATAGAGCCTATTCCTGACACTGGGAAAAGCCAGATTAATCCTTTGAAATCAGTGGATTTGCATCCATGTAAGGGAGGTTAGAGCCTAAAAGAAGTGTTGTTATATCCTGTGCGGCAATGGATTCAAATACATGTACAGTGCCTAGCAAAATGGGGCTCTAATCCCTGATTAGGGCTTCTTGGCAATACTGCAGTGCAAATATGAAACAATCATAATAATAATTATTGCTGGTAAGTGTTACTTATAGATATATACCTGGGATTTTCAAAGGAGCTTAAGGGAACTATAGGCCCAACTAGCATTGACTTTCCTTTAGAAGTCAGAGCCTATATTTTTAAACTTTGGAGATATGCGTCTGAAAGCAAGGACCTTTTTGTTTAATAATTTTCATCTAGCCCAGTCAAGAGGCCAGACTGTATCTATCATAATGCTGTTGCAAATTAGCTCCCCAAAGGCAACGTATTTTTTAAACATAACAACGTCACAGTATGTTTCCTTCTTTCGCACAGCCTAGAGGAAGCAGAGCATTCGTACCTTGCTCGGTAAAGCGTTCTCGATAGAAAATGTCTGTGTTATTTGTAGAAAAGATGCAAGATCAAAATAAGCTGCAATATGCAATGACCCTGTTATATAGTCTAACAAAGTCTGTGGAAAGGAAAGGGCAACAGATAGTTTGACTGCAGTTCTGTTGCTCTCAAAAGAAAAAACTTACTGGAGTTCTTCCTTTTGGGGAGCTATTTTGTAAACATGAGAACATAAGACTACAATTTAGAGTTGCATTTCTGCTTCTGCAGGGGGTCTTTTTGCATGTTCTGTTTTAATTTTGTAAGTTTCAATTTCAGCAGGACCCTGATAACATGTTTAACTCAATAAGTTATATAAAGGCAGCGGCTATGGAGATCTGGTTCTGCGGGGAACGCAGAAGTGATCAGAAAACAAAAAGAAAATTGCCCATTTGCTGTTTCTGCATACGTACAACTAGAAATGAGCGACAGCCCCACCTCCATGTCCTTCTCTTCTCTGCCTTTAAACTGCAGCTTGGAAAATAAAAAGGGGGCAGATGTCTGCTAGTTCTGTTTGATTTATATTTACTGGACTATAAGTAGGGGCATTTCCAGCAGATCGAGGGACGTGATTATTCCTCCCTATTCGGCATTGGTGAGGCCTCATTTGGAGTACTGTGTCCAGTTTTGGGCCCCACACTACAAGAAGGATGTGGATAAATGGGAAAGAGTCCAACGGAGGGCAACAAAAATGATTAGGGGGCTGGAGTACATGACTTATGAGGAGAGGCTGAGGGAACTGGGATTGTTTAGCCTGCAGAAGAGAAGAGTGAGGGGGGATTTGATAGCTGCTTTCAACTACCTAAAAGGGGGTTCCAAAGAGGATGGATCTAGACTGTTCTCAGTGGTAGAAGATGACAGAACAAGGAGTAATGGTCTCAAGTTGCAGAGGGGGAGGTTTAGGTTGGATATTAGGAAAAACTTTTTCACTAGTAGGGTGGTGAAGCACTGGAATGGGTTACCTAGGGAGATGGTGGAATCTCCTTCCTTAGAGGTTTTTAAGGTCAGGCTTGACAAAGCCCTGGCTGGGATGATTTAGTTGGGGTTGGTCCTGCTTTGAGCAGGGGGTTGGACTAGATGACCTCCTGAGGTCCCTTCCAACCCTGAGATTCTATGATTCATGCTGACTTCAGCAGGGCTCTGCCCACATGCACTAGCTGGCAGGATTGGGACCAAAATGTACTCAAACACTCCCAAACTGTGCTGGACATCAGGCCAATCATTCAGCACACGCAAGCACACATATGAACATGACTTTTCCTGTGTCTGGCTTCAGAGCCCAACACTCTAATCATGGTTACATCACAGCTCACAAGTGACTCTAACCGCCTGTTGACTACAAACACAGTGTAGTACCACATTCTGTGAGGCAGTCTTCTCTCTTTCACTCCCATCCCCTTCACATACACCCCACACACCTCCCAAGACTGACCTTCATTCCAGGTATAAATGGCAGCTAGGAAATGTATCACTGTATTACAGACCACAAAACAAATTCCTCCACCAAAGATATGCATAAGTAAGAGAGGAGAACTATGGAATAGTTAAAAAAAACAACAGATCAGGTTAGAAAATATCATGATCAATTAAAAAAGAAAGCATGATCTTAGCAGACTCATGAGACAGACTTAAGGAAAATGTATTCAACTATGCAGCTGTATATATAGTACTACAAACACAAGCCTTCCTAAGGGCATGTAGATATCACATAACATTGTTATCCTTTGCATCAACTCTTAACAATTGTGTACTAAGTCAATAATGTCCCTGTTCCCAATATGCCTGCTGTTTGTGTGCCAACTGAAATGGAACAACTCTGCATTTGAAGTTATGTAACAACGTGAATAATAAATGTATTGCAGCAAGTACAGTGCAGGAACTGTTTACATCTTTTGGTGATCAGTGTGGTAGAAAACCTTACAATAGATATGCTAGTAAGCATATCTGTGACTTACCCCTTGAAACACAAATAATAGAATATCAGGGTTGGAAGGGACCCTAGGAGGTCATCTAGTCCAATTCCCTGCTTAAAGCAGGACCAATCCCCAATTTTTGCCCCAGATCCCTAAATGGCCCCCTCAAGGATTGAACTCACAACCCTGGGTTTAGCAGGCCAATGCTCAAACCACTGAGCTATCCCTCTGCCCCCAGGCAAAAAAAATGTTTGCCTTTTTTTAATATCCTGCCTGTAGGACACGTTTTTTCTGCCTCTCGTTTGTGATACTAGTGATATTACAAATCTTTGTCACTTAACAATGAATCAACTCCTGCTGCCTTTTCCTTACCTATTGGTCATGCACTTTGGTTTGTGACATCATAACCTTCTCTACAGCAACCAATTGTGATGTCGCATGAGTTTTAAGGGCAAAATAAGCTCTTAAAACAAAAATCCTCTTCTGGCAATAAGAAAAAGGGGAAAAGAACTGTAAGAAAATAGAATGACAGCTAAGCCAACTTCTCTCTAAACCTAATGTTCACCGTCAGGCATCAACTAGTTTTTAAGCTCTCTAAACATTAAGGGCCACATTCTGCCATTCTTCCTCAAACCTTCATCCTCAAGCAGCCTCATTAAAAGCAGCGGAGTTACTCAAGGTACAAGACACTGCCTAACCTGAGTAAGAGAGGCAGAATCAGGCTCCAAACGATGCACCAAATTTATGACTATATAAAATACTAGCACCTGGAACGTTATTACTGGATCCCAACTCTTCTTCTAGAACATTCATTCTGTTTTAAATCTAATGCACTAATTCAGATTGTACAAAAATTACATCAGGATTAAATCTCAACAGTAAATTATTTCTCCAGGGACTGTGGCGTTCTTTAGGATCCGTTGTACCTGACTGGCTGTAAAACTATCAGCAAAGCAAGCGGCGGTTTTGATAATGAATCCTGAACTCAGGCATGAACCCGAAAGAAACGTTTCAATTCAGAAGCTGCTGCCTATCTACTAATAATTTAGGGTCAGATTTTTAGAAGTGTTTAGGTGCCTAAAGGTGAAGCGAGGCAGCTGGTGGGAATGTCAATAGAGCCTAAATTAATTAGGCAACTAACTCCTATTGAAATCTATGGCCAGGGCCGGCTCTAGGATTTTTGCCACCCCAAGCAAAAACATTTTTGGCCACCCCTACCCAACCCCGTTTTTTTCTTGCTCCCCCCACCCCCAGCCCCACCTCAACTCCACCCCTTCCCAACCCCTTCCCCAAATCCCCAGCCCCGCCTCCTCCCCCGCACGTGCTGCATCTCCCCCACCCCATTGCTTCCTGTGGCCCCCCCGCAACTCCCCACCCTAGCTCACCTCCACTCTGCCTGCTCCCCTGAACATGTCGCCGCTCCACTTCTCCCCACTCCCCACCTGAGAGGGAGGGGGGAGAAGCGAAGCGGCGGCATTCAGAGGAGTAGGCGGAGGGGGGCACAGGAAGTAATGGGGGGTAGAGGAACAGGAACCGGTCCCTACCCCAGCTCACCTCTGCTCTGCCTCTGCCTCCTCTCCTCAGTGGGCCACGGCCACTCGGTTTTGCCCCCTCCCTCCCAGGCTTGCCGCGCACGAAACAGCTGCTTCGCGCGCGGCAAGCCTGGGAGGGAGGGGGAGAAGCCGAGCGGTGGGGGCCCGCTGAGGAGAGCAGGTGGAGGCAGAGCAGAGGTGAGCTGAGGCAGTGCAGAGGTGAGCTGAGGCAGTGGGGGCACATTTCTAAGGGCGGCATGGCCGGCGCAAGAATGCCGCCCCTAGGAATGTGCCGCCCCAAGCATCTGCTTGTTTTGCTGGTGCCTAGAGCCGGCCCTGTCTATGGCAATTAGGCACCTAACTTGCCTATCAAATTTATTTCAGCATAATCTTTCGTAGGCTATAGCCCACTTCATTGGAATCATATTCATTCTATGCATCTGATGAAGTGGGCTATAGCCTACGAAAGTTAACACTGAAATACATTTGTTAGTCTCTAAGGTGCCACAAGTACTCCTGTTCCTTTTACGGATACAGACTAACACGTCTGGTACTCTGAAACCTGTAACTTGCCTAAGCATTTTTAAAAATCCCAGTAGGTGTCTAAATATCTTCTAATATCTGGCCGTTAAGTATTTCACTGCTGATTGTGCTGCTGTATTGTACGGTATACTCCTTTGAGATCCCAATGAAACATTGGGCCAGATTCAGAAAAGCATCCCTATTCAGTGAGGTTGCTCATGTACATGCTTAACTTGGAGCACATGCTTAAGTGCTTTCCTGAATCGGGGCCATTATTATTATCTAATATTTATACTGCAGCAGCCATGGCTGCAGGCCCCAGTCAGTCTCAGGTCAGACAGTCCCACTCACTCCAGTGGCATGAGAACAGTCATGCCACAGGGCAGCCTGTTTGTTTCTGGAGGTGCAACGATTTTCTAGAATAAATGCTGCCACTTGATGAGAAACCCTGATTTGATAGGGCATGACAAGATCAGGGTTGGGGACTCAGACTCATGTTTGTATGGTGCTTAGCACAGTGGGGACGTGGTCTGTGACTGGTGCCCCCTAGGTGCTGACACAATAGAAATAATGTTCATCAAGGCATACTTAGTGGCAGCATAGGAGGTACACACTTGGGTCTTTTCTACACTCAAACATTGTACCACTGTAACGATACAGGTAAGGCAATACAAAACACCCCAATGGGGACACAGTTATTTAGTATAAAGGTGTCTTATACCTGTATAGCTTATCCCTGTATATGAGACATACCCATACAATGCTCGTTGATAATAGTATGATGACTGTGACCACACTGGGAATGTACCAGTATAACTATTGTGGTTGGCAAAAAAGAAAATTACACTCCTTGATGATATTGTTATATCTGTACAAAAACTGTGGGTACACCAGGCTTCAGCATATAAAAACAGTGTTAACCCCCTCTCACTCTTACACACACACACACACACACACCCCTATCGTGACACATTCTTTATGGACCTAGTCTGAAACCTAGGGAAGCCATTGCATGTATTTCTGTTCATTTCATTGGGCTTGCAAGTTCTTGCAAACCTCTCATCCTCTGCCTTCCAAACACACTGCAGAGCTGAACTTCTTCCAATACAGCATTATCCTAACAATCTGTCAGCATGCCACACACACAGGAGGCTACTCATGCAAACAACCGATGAAGATCAGACCAATGAAATAATATTTCTAGCCAACTAAAATTTTGGTCATATGCTGTAGCAGCAGCCATGGTATTTATGATGCCAGCATACGCCACTATGAAAAAAAATCTCAAAAAGATTCCAGTATATAAAACAAAAATATAGTATAAAAATGGATCAAATTCAATACACCATACATCACATTAAACACTGTTACAGTAGATTTGAGTCATCATCTTTTAAGATGACCATTTATATTGTTTTGTCTGATTAGGTAAGGAAACATCTAACACCATCAGTTCATCTTAATCCCTCTACTTTTTAGAGTAACATATTTTAGGTTCAATACTGCAGTCTGCCTGCACCCAGAGCTCCCAACTTTCTCAGTGTGGTTTTATGAATATTTTGCAGTTTTCACATCATTTGCAATGAAAAGGGCTATTTAAATCTAAGATTCTATTACTACTGACACTAACTAATACAAGGACTTCTATCATGCATTGAACTTTCACATGTCCAAAATGTTTCATTTTTTCAAAGGAACTGGAGTACCTGCATGTGGCTGCACTTTCTGACCACATTTCGAGCAGAGGAGAAATCAGATTACACCTATACTTTGACTGAGGGAGGGGTAGGTGGTGCTGCAGTTCAAAACACTGGTCTTTGAACTGTAGTGACCTGGGATCAAGCTCCAGTTTAGGTCACAAGTGAAAGCGAGTTCAAGGGATATCTTCCTCATGATCAGTCACCCTTATTAGAAAACTCATTGCACAGGGCAGTATTTTGAAAGGGACTCAGATTTGTTCCGAGCGATACAACAGCCTGATGTACTGGGAGGACACCTGAATGCTGTGGTACTCACACACCAGCCTGCACTGATGCAATAGAATGCAAACATCATGACAGAGAACGTCGCAAAACAATCATTTTGTCTGATAGGATAAATGCAAATAGATGCCCACTCTGTTAAGTTTAAATATTTACCTGAACTGTGCACAGAGGATAAATGACATGGGGTAGAATTTTCAAAATTGAATTAGGTGTGTAAGTTCCATTTTAAAAAGTGGCTTAAGTACTTAAGAACCTAAGGCCCATTGACTTTCAATGAGACAGATTAAAATTTTCTAGAGTGCCTAAGTCCCTTAGGTGCTATTGAAATATAACCCCTAGCCTCTTAAATTCCTTTTGACAATGGGACTGAGGCATTTTTGAAAATTTTACCTATTTAACTCTTCACTGTAAACTATGTAAGAACTGAAATATTGCCTGAATTTTTAAAAATACAAGGCTTTAATTTATGTTTTTTTATTGGCATTGGTTGATTGTTTTAAATATCAGTACTGAACAGTGTTTATTATAGTTTAAAACTTCATGAATCATTTTCTCCATGTTTTAAATTAAGTATAACAGATGGTATATTTACAAAGTAATTAGTAATTCCCTGTCCATGCTGGCTCCCTCCCTTTGTGTGTGCTATAGTATATTGTGTGCCTATTTCCCAATATTTTAAACTCACCCACAGCACAACTCAGCGGCCATACAGTTGTATCTACACAAATGGATTCTATATCTTTTCCAATTCTTCCATTTTACCCTTCACTACACAGAAAACTGATTTATGAGATATAGTTTTAATTAAATCTGATTAAAACCTTCTTTTTTAGAGAGGAGACCTATTTCCCCCTTCTAAAACTCTTTTCATCACCACTCGACTGATCAGTCTGCCCTTTTAGGTTCCCCTTTACCTCTTATTTCAGGCACGTTAATCAATGGCATACACCACTGAAAGATTTCAGAACCATTGGCTTTGCAGTTATTTCTGATATGCCATTCCAATACATTCTGTTTGACAGCCACCAAACATAAGCTTGTAAGATCTTCAGGGGAGAGATTCTATCTTCACATGTTTGTACAGCACCTAGCACTCTGGGCCCCTCTGGGAACTGATCTAGTCTAAATAACTGCAATCTCTTACATTCGATCTAATATCCCCAAATCTAGCATTTCTTACACTACACCTTATTCATGTGCCCTCAAAAGTCTGTTTTTCTCAGTCACTTACCCGGTCTCTACTGCACAATCCCTACCTGGGGTTGGTCTGAGAGTGTCATAAAACACTGTAGAGAGAATTTTATTTCACTGTAGCATCCTGACATCCAGCTGCTGATAGAGCACCTGCCACACCCGCAGCCTGTTGGTGCTTTACAGCACTTAGTACAATGAGAGAGTTAATTCAATCAATCTACTGGCCAGCAGAGGTGTGTGAGGGGGGTGCGCTCTCCTTTTCTAGCTAGTTCACCTCTTGCATAGGTTGCACTAACCAGCTGTATCTACAGCACACCACAGAGGGAACCCATCTAAGGAATGGGAAACAAGTGTAAACCAGTCACTCTTAGGGTCCTAACTCAAATCCCTTAGGTACCTTGAATCGAATGTAAGAGATTGCAGTTATTTATACTAGATCAGCTCCCAGAGGGCCCCAGAGTGCTAGATGCTGTACAAACATGTGAAGATAGAATCTCTCCCCTGAAGATCTTACAAGCTTAGCTGTGGGGGGAGGGATAGCTCAGTGGTTTGAGCATCGGCCTGCTAAACCCAGCGTTGTGAGTTCAATCTTTGAGGGGGCCATTTGGGGATCTGGGGCAAAAATTGGGGATTGGTCCTGCTTTGAGCAGGGGGTTGGACTAGATGACCTCCTAAGGTCCCTTCCAACCCTGATATTCTATAATTTGCACACCCATTTTTCATTGGTATGGGAATTGGGCACCAAAAACTATAGGCAGCCTTTAAACTCTCAATCTTAATATGAGAACAAAAACTCCATCTAATCTCAACAATGCTTGTGCTGACCTAGAAAAAGGGACTGTGTAGTGACTGGAATTCACTACTAGGCACTTTTCTGACTTCGCGCTGAAGCTCCCACCATGCAAAGCAAATTAGCCTGCCTGGCTCCCAATGGAAGCCAAATCAAATGGGAAAGAGGGGACATCCCCTGAATCCCAAAAGAAAACGCTGGGTGGGGGGAAGGAGGCGGGGAATACCTAGTTGACAACAAGAAAAGTGTAAAAATCTCACTGCCAAGGCCTGCATAGCTGTTCCTTCTTCACTAACAAGTCGTGTGACCATTGAGATGCATGTTAAAAGCAAGTAGAAGGTGCCATAACTGACACATTGCTTTTACTAGTCCTCCCTCTGGAAGTGACCTTAAAGAAACAGTCACACCCTAACAGCTATGTGAGTATTAATACTTTATACAATGAGCTCAGAAGAAAATGATGGGTGACCTCTTAGACATGCCTCCCACCCCCCTCAATCTCAGACATTTTAGGTCTGGTTTCTAATCCAGCAGAGGGGGGGGAAAGTAATTTACACTGCGCTGCATCGTGGAGCCTTTTTTAGCATTCAACTAACATACAGAAATAACAAGGTCTCCCAATTGTTAGAACATGCTCTACCTGGAGTTCCTGCATTCTTACAACAGCCCAGAGGTGAAGAGACTACAGAATACCTTCTGGGTCCAAATTCCCCCCTGATGGAAAAGAACACAGTTACTGACTTCAGTAATGCTTTGTCAATTTATACCAGAAGAGCTTTTGGCCCTTTCATAGAATATCAGGGTTGGAAGGGACCTTTGGAAGTCATCTAGTCCAACCCCCTGCTCAAAACAGGACCAATCCCCAATTTTTGCCCCAGATTCCTAAATGGCCCCCTCAAGGATTGAACTCACAACCCTGGGTTTAGTAGGCCAATGCTCAAACCACTGAGCTATCCCTCCCCCTTTATTTCACTGCATCTACTGAACCATTTTTGGTGGCTTATAAAAATGTTAACACTATTAGGGAAGAAATCAATTTCAAAATGCATAGCTAAGGAGAAAGACCTATCGAGCAGAAGGAAGTTCAGCCGGATTGGGTTCAGTGGAGGAGCAGAGCAAGAGAGAACTCCTAAAACATTAGTCGTTTGCAGTGTTGTTGTAGCCATGTTGGTGCCAGGATCCGAGAGAGACAACGTGGGTGAGATCATATATTTTATTGAACCAACTTCTGTTGGTGAAAGAGACAAGATCTCAAACTTTCAAGATTGAAAAGCTCTGGATAGCTCAAAAGCTTGTCTCTTGAAACATTAATGTCGGTTCCAGACAATAGTTAGTAGAGCTGGTTGGAAAATGCTATTTATTTTCTGCAAACAATTTTGAACAAAAGGAAACATTTTGTTTTGTTTTGTTCAAATTTTCTCATTTTTTAGACAAAACAAAAACTGAAAATGTAAACATTTTTCAGGAAAAAACCATCCGTTTTCATTGTGTTTCTCTCTCCCTTTCCTTGCACTGGAATATTGTCCAGATTAGTGTTTCACTGAAAAGGAAAAAAAGAAAATAAAATTTCAACGAAATGAAAAAAACAATTTTCCTCAAAAGAAACCTATAAATGTAAATTTGTTGACCAGCTCTGTCTAGGGTGGTGTTTTATCTCCCAAATGCCAGTGGGAACAGAACAGGTCTGTTTATGGGATAAGTGGTAACCTGATCTCCTCTCTGACAATCTGAAAGGGGTTTTCTTGACATCCTCCCACTGATGCACAAATATAATTAAACAATATTCCTTCATTTTCCAGCAGGTTAATATTCTACAGCCTCACATGCTCACCATTTAAAGGTGGCCAAATATCCCAACAACCACATCCTTAAAGAGAATACAGAAAACAATAGCAGAGAGCACACATGGTCTGTCTTTGCAGCTCCACATTTTATGTTGTCTCAGCTTTTGCTGCCTACTTTATGCCACACCTAGCACTAGAGGGCAGAGTGCACTGTCCCCACCAGAAATACATTGCTTAGCTCTGTGATCAAGACCTCCTTTACTGCACAGCAAGCTGAACCTAAATTCTGCAACCAGGTGCCTAAATCCTGCAGCAAAGGCAATCAGTCCAGTAGCTTCCTGTGTTCTTTATTTTGGGGTGGTGGAATTGAGATGAGTGGGGGAAGTTTATACTTCTCTGAGATATAATTAGAAGCTATGTGTAAACTCAGGAAGGTAGCACTACAACAATTCAAGTCTGAAGAGTTTTCTTTGCAAGCCAGAAGGGCTAGAAACAATATCTGTTTGTTTGCTTTTTAAATTAAAACATATATTTAGTAGCACAATTCTATGGCAAGGAGTGAATTCTATTGCAAATGCCACAGCCACAAAATCATAGAAGACATGGGGTTCTGCCTACAATGGAAAATAACAGACTCTCCTCCTCTGTGCTTGGATAGCAAATAGAAGTCAACCTTCCCAACAATTTCCTCTGATCACAATCAGCACAGGTGCTTAATTGAGACGAATTCTTATAGCCTGCCCTCCTGGTCTAATTTACACCAGTGTACAACAGAAGTAATTCCACCGAACACCAAACCAGTGTAACCCTGGCAGAAGTAAGATGAGAACTGGGCCCTACGGGACTAACACGAATCTAATAAGAAAAGTGTGCCCTAATTTTGAAGCATGCCAGTACACTAACATAGGGTTATAAAAAGTGGTTTCAAGCCATGTCACATGACTAAGGTAAAAGTATCTAAAAGGTCAGGTATTAAAAAATGAAATACAGGTTACAAATAAAAGCAGAGATGCAGGTTATACATAAGCAACATATCTTGTTTGTGAACATCTGCACTTGTGATGTGCTGTAGTAATTAAGCAGATCAGATGACCACAAGAAATAAGCTATGCTCTCTCTCATAGTGAACACCTCACAGGTCTCAGAGCCTACACAGGTCTCAGGCTCCTTTACAGTATAGCTGGATACTGATAACCCAGAGCCTGGTGAAAGAATTTTAGCTCTGTAGTTTGTTCCTGAGATTAGTCACATTTTCTTCCACCCTAGACAACAGATCTTCATTCCTTTTAAGCAAAAAAGAAGGAAAATGCTCCTTTCTGTGCCCCTTACTTGTAAAGTTGTAATGGTGCATACCACAAAGTGCAGTGCATCCTCTCACGGCATCCATTCCTATCGCAATCCTGAGATTTGTGTGTGTGAATGACAGATGCTGAAATGTGCTTCTGCTCTGGAAATACAAACCCCTTTGGGTGGTGTCATATTTTGTCTGTCTTAACACGCTCAGTTCACATGTAACCCTTCTGTCTAGTGTCATCAATTTTCTAGGGATTCCTTCTAAAGACTTAAACACCACCGATTGAGACCCCACCCAGAAACCTGGGAAGCTGTGTATGCTCCTCGCAGGTCCTTGACAGGCAATGCTGCCCTACTCACATGCAGTGAGCTCAGGAGGTTAAAACTGAACTTGATTTGGGAGAGGGGCAACAGAATAAACTTGGGAAAGCCAGCAATTAATAAACTAATAATACTAGCTAAGACTTCTCCTACACCCTAGGAGTCCCAGCCTCAGTCATCCTCTAGCAGTTATAAGTGACTGATGTATTCTAGCCCCCTCACTCCTCCCCACTTGCAGTTTGTTGCCCAAAGTTTGTGGGGTTAAAGGATGCTGGCTGGTCCTGGGACTCCATCACAAGACCTAGCTGAGATGATTGCAGCTTTAATTCTAGGGTAGAGAGAGTTGTGTCCTCTCTGCAGCTAAAGTCTAAGTCACCTAAGCTTGGCACCATTTATCACTTTGAATCAACCACGACTCTGCACCACCCACTGTTTTGTAGCAGTCTCAGCTCAGCAGAGAGAGAGATCAGTGGTATTTAGGATCCTCAAAGATACTGGCTCTCTGACCCAGCTGTGCCCGAAAGCAGTCTCAGTCAGGGTGACCAAAGACGCATTTTTGTAGATCTCTTATCCAATAGCGTAGCCAGGGGGGGAGCAGGGAGAGCAGCCGCTCCCCCACTGAGCAGAAGCGGTGCCTTTTTTTGCTCCCGACGCCTTTTGCTCCTACGCTGCAGCCAGAGTGGAGCTTTTTTTTTGCTCCCGGTGTCTTTTTTTGCTCCTGATGCCTTTTGCTCCTACGCTGCAGCCAGAGCGGAGCTTTTTTTTTTGCTCCCGGTGTCTTTTTTTGCTCCCGACGCTTTTTGCTCCTATGCTGCAGTCAGAGAGGAGCATTATTGTTTTGCTCCCGGTGCCTTTTTTTGCTCCCGACGCTTTTTGCTCCCGGCGCCTTTTTTTAGCTCCGCTCCCCCTGTGCTCTAAACCTGGCTACGCCACTGCTCTTATCCCTTCATTTCTCAACAGCGTCAACTGCATCTTTATGCTCCCAAACTCAAAACTTCACCGTATTGTAATCAAAACGCCCCAAACTGTCATGTAACTGAAATGCAAGCAAGGCTTGGCCTATTCAGTCATTTACTCTGGCTCACCAACAGATGGCAGCAGAGAGTTCCCTGCCCACTAAATCCCCTGTCCATGTAGAGTTCTCAAGCAGCTCTGGGTTGCTTTTCTCTGTTCGCCAACAGATGTCAATAGCGAGCACCCAACTCTCTAGGGCTCAGGGTACCTCTCAGGGTATCCACAACCTGTCAGCAGGATGAGTCAATTTTTTTTGGCCAAAACTGTTTTTAAATAGAAAATTGGGTTTCTGACTAAATGAAAATGTACCACTGTCCTCAGAAAACTGACTTTTCGTTCAAAAACTGAGCACCTGAAAACTGAATGTTGGCTGAAAAACCGAAGGTTTCAATTTGGAAATGCTGCAGCCACATCACTTCCATGATGCAGTGGGGCAGCTCACCAAGAGGGGACATTATGGTGCATTACTGGAGATGTATTCTGGCCAGGCAGCCCCACCATAGAGGAGAACGGGGCCACAAGGCACCTAAAAATACAACTCACATAAGGCACTGCAGCAACATTTCTGAATCAAAATGTCTGATTTCCTGCTGGAATTTTTCCATCTTGAATTTCTTGCCAAATTAATGTTCATTTTGTCATCATTTTCCACAGAGAAAAAAAATGCTTTGTCCAACCAGTGCTGTCAGCCCAGCAAATTCAATCTGGACTGAGAGTCAAGCTGGATTCTTTTCCTCTCACATCTCATCACCTGTTGTAACAATCTAAAAGCCAAATTATCCTCTGGGTAAATCTTTGCAGTCCTTATTGCCTTCAAATTGTGCCCTCACTTCTATCTGTATGAAAGTGGCTGAGGAATCTAGACTGAGGATTTCATAAAGTTTCAGGCCAGAAGAGACCACTAGATCATCTAATCTGACCTCCTGTATCGCACAGGCCACCCAGCACCTGCCTCTGAACCCAACAACCGTAATGAGGCCAAAGTATTACAGCCCTCTCCTCAGGAGACTAGACTATGATGTGGCACAGACGGAGAACAGGGGGGGATCAAGGTGCACCAGTGCTCGAAGCCCCACAATGGCAGAGAAATGATTAAGTGAGATATACCCAGATAATCCTAGTGAGTGACCCACACCCCCATACTACAGACAAAGGCGAAAAATCCCCAAGGTCACTGCCAATCTGATCTGGGAAAATTCCATTTCAAGCCCACATATCGTGATCAGTTACATCCTGTGCATGTGAGCAAGAACCAGACAGCCAAGCACCTAAGAGGGAAAATGCTCATTGCCACCTTGGAGACCCAGCCCTCCCCATCCAATGTCCCATCTCCAGCCACAGCCATCTTGATGGTCTGCAGAGTCTTGATTACTGGTGATGGGAGACGGGGTAAGAACCCAGCTTGAATCTGAGTCCATATAAAGTGTGCAGGGCTGTCACAGAAAGAAATTACCCTCACAACTGTAAACTACATACAGCTGTTGGAGAAATGGGAAGTATTTTCTGGGCAATCTTTTAAAAGAAATGATTTTTTTTTTCATTTTATTCAAAAATTATGGAAACATTTCTTCTTCCAATACAAAATGAACATTTCAAAAATGTACTTCATTTTTCAGTTGAAAAAAAATCACACGATTTGGAAGAAAATGGAAAAAAAGGTGTTTAATTGAAAACCCACTTTAAAATGTTTTAACCGTCCAGGCACGGTTCTTGTGAGATCACGGAGAGGTGCTTGGAACCGCACAATAGAGGCACTGTTCAGAGTAGAACTGCACTTCAGTAGGCCGCTTTTCAAAACAGGCCCCTGGAATGGAAAAGTGGGGTAAGGCAGCAGGCATAAACTGCCAAGCGTGTCACTGGCTCAAATGAACGAAGGTGGCTAGCTGGCCAAACTACCAGGGAAGGCAATTCGCTCACATCACTTTGGCACAGGCCACTAGACCCAGAGCACTACATGGCTTGAAAAATGAGGGAGCACCTTGGAGGATGGCAGTCAGAAAAATAGCTATGGCACGTCGGCTATGATGCTTCAGGCTGCTAGGCAATGCTGTGTGTTTGTTTGATTCCCCTGAGGGCCACTTAGGGATTTCCTGCTGACTTTGCTCTTGCCATACAGCTGTTATCAGCTGTAGCGTGCAGGCTTGTGTCCAATGTTCTACTGCTTTGTACATATCATCCATCTTCTGTTTTTCCCATCCTGGTGACCTGGTGGTTACTTCTTGCTGTAGTGCTGCACACTTCACACTGCTGCTTTCTGGTCAGGACCAGCTTCCACCTAGCTCTGTAGTTGGTACAGTTATCTGAAGAAGGCTAAGGTGTGTAAGGCATTGCTCTGAAAAGTCTCCTGGCTTGGATGTCAAACAAGACATTGCACAAGACACTTAACCTCTAGGCCTCAGTTTCCCTATCTGTAAAAGAAGGAATGATAACACTTCCTTTGTCCCATCTTTTGTCTGTCCAGTTTGTAAGATCTTTGGAGCAGGACAAACACAGAGAGATTAAGTGACAAAGTCACACAGAGCATCTGTACAGAGCTGAACCCAGCTTGCCTACGTCTGACCCAGAAGACCATCCTCCCCCCCCCCCCCCCCCCACTAACTGTGCTTTTCAGGTGCCAAACTTACATTTGTCTAATGTTTTAAGTTGCTTTTAAAAACTGGTCAGGATTTGACCCTCTGGCTCCAAATAAACAATTGTTCTCTGAATGTATTTTAGTTTCCAACTAATATAGCTGCATCTGTTTAGATGCATTTAACAGCTTTTTATTTCATAAATCTAAATTACAGATGTGCAATTCAAATTTGGAGAGAGACAAAAGCAAACGAGGTTAAACAGCTCAATGTGAGTCACTCTAATAAGAGTTATTGTTGGTTTAGAAACTTACTTGGGCAGCGAAAGCTGAATAAAGGTTTCAAAGCCATTTACTTTTTTTATTCTAGTTCCTAAAACAAATGTTTGAATGTGAAAAGCAAGAATCTGAAAACACTGCCGAGCAGCTAGTGAAAAAATGACCCAAAAGGGGTGACGTAGAGAGGAGAAAAACCAAGCAAACATGAAAGGCAAAAGACAGACACCCAAATTAACAAAGCAGATAGCGAAGAAAATGAGGATTGTAGGCTGTGCTGATCTCTGGGAACCGATCCAAGGAGCTCAGTACAACAAACAGCATGAGCCACGGCTTTCCAAACAAACAGGAAGATGGATTGCATGGGGTAAAGTGTTTGTCATTTACAGTGTAATGACAAAAGTAAAGATGGGCCTGGGCCTGCTCCCACTGGAGTCAATAGCAAAAGTCTCACTGGCAAGAGGTCCGGTTCTGGAGGTGTGGTTTCCATTTAACAAACCCTCGGTCACGTTGCAGAGTTACACACTGGGTACGTCTACACTACAGAATTAGGTCGAAATTATAGAAGTCGATATTTTAAAACCCGAATTTATGGAATCGATTGTGTGTCCCCCCACTAAAGAGCATTAAGACCATGAGGTCAACGGACTGTGTCCACAGTAGCGGGGCTAGCGCCGACTTTCGGAGCATTGCATTGCGGGTAGCTATCCCACAGTTCCCGCAGTCTCCGCCGCCCATTGGAATTCTGGGTTGTGATCCCAAAGCCTGATGGGGCAGAAAACATTGTCGCTGGTGGTTCTGGGTACATGTCGTCAAGCCATCAAACGTCCCTCCCTCCCTCCGTGAAAGCAATCTTTTTCGCGCCTTTTTCCGGGATTTATGGGATTTCCGGGTTTGCTATGGAAGCCTGCTCAGCTCACAATTACCGTACATCTCCAGCGTACGCCGGGACATTAGGTCTAGTGGGGATTCAGTCGCACTATAATACAGGCAGAGGGATAGCTCAGCGTTCTGAGCGTTGGCCCGCTAAACCTGGGGTTGCGAGTTCAATCCTTGAGGAGGCCATTCTGCCTGAGGCTGGTAGTCGTGGGACTACACAGCATAAGCTCCTTGCCTTCTAACAGCAGATGGTCCAATAAGCCATAAATGATCGTAGTTGTGAGACTACACAGCTGCAGATCATACAATATGCTTGAAATTCGTGTGCTCCTGGCTGGTGGCCTATGGTGTGGCTGGCCGGGGGTGCTTGGACATAAATGGGAGTGACTAGAGTGACTCTGGTTGTTCTTTTTTTTACGTTTTGTTTAAGGGAGATTCAGTACTGCCTGGAACACGGGCAGAGGGATAGCTCAGCGGTCTGAGCGTTTAGCAAAACCCAGGGTTGCGAGTTCAATCCTTGAGGGGGCCAGGAGATGATGATGGATATCAAGCCTATTGAACCATCTGCAGCTAGAAGGGAAGGCGCCTACGCTTGCTTCCAGGCATATTGTACCATCTGCTGCTAGAAGGAAATGAGCCTAACCCTTGCTCCCCCCTCCCTCCATGAAAGCAACTGAGGGGGGAGCCAAAAATCCTTTCGCGCCTTTTTTCATGCGGGTGCCATATTGCTGACACCATTGTTATCCACCCGCCGCTTCTGCTCCCACTCTGCTGTCCTGCAAACAGCATACCAGGGAAAGCATGGAGCATGATCAGATCACCGCAGCTGTTATCGCCGTTATGAACACCATGCGCATTGTCCAGGAGTATATGGAGAACGAGAACCAGGAGCTGCTACAGCTACAGCAGACGAGGAGGCGACAGCAGCGCCCTGAGGACAGTGATGAGGACATGGACACAGACCTCTCTCAAAAAAGGCCCCCCCCGCAAGGTGGACATCATGGTGGTAATGGGGCTGGTTGATACAGTGGAATGCCAATTCTGGGCCCGGGAAACAAGCACAGACTGGTGAGACCACATAGTGCTGCTGGGCTGGGATGAATCCCAGTGGCTGCGAAACATTCGCATGCGTAAGGGCACTTTCATGGAACTTTGTGAGTTGCTTTCCCCTGTCCTGAAGCACCAGAACACCAAGATGAGAGCAGCCCTCACAGTAGACAAGCGACTGGCGATAGCCCTGTGGAAGCTTGCAACGCCAGACAGCTACCGGTCAGTCGCGAATCAATTCGGAGTGGGAAAATCTACAGTGGGGGCTGTTGTGATGCAAGTAGCCAGGGCAATCACCAAGCTGCTGGTACCAAGGGTTGTGAGTCTGGGAAATGTGCAGCTCATACTGGATGGCTTTGCAGCAATGGGGTTCCCGAACTGTGGAGGGGCGATAGATGGAACCCATATCCCTATCTTGGCACCAGACCACCAAGCCAGGGAGTACATAAACCGAAAGGGTTACTTTTCAATAGTGCTGCAAGCACTGGTGGATCATAAGGGACGTTTCACCAACATCAACGTGGGATGGCCGGGAAAGGTACATGACGCTCGCATCTTCAGGAACTCTGGTCTGTTTCAGCTGCAGCAGCAAGGGACTTTCTTCCCAGACCAAAAAATAACCATTGGGGATGTTGAGATGCCTATAGTTATCCTTGCGGACCCAGCCTACCCCTTAATGCCATGGCTCATGAAGCCGTACACAGGTAGCCTGGACAGTAGTCAGGACCTTTTCCAAGTGCAGAATGGTGATGGAATGTGCATTTGGGCGTTTAAAAGCTCGCTGGCGCAGTTTATTGACTAGGTTAGATCTCAGCGAAAACAATATTCCCATTATTATTACTGCTTGCTGTGCGCTCCACAATATCTGTGAGAGTAAGGGGGAATGTTTATGGCGGGGTGGTAGGTTGAGGCAAATCGCCTGGCCGCTGGTTATGTGCAGCCAGACACCAGGGCTATTACAAGAGTATAGCAGGGTGCGTTGCGCATCAGGGAAGCTTTGAAAACCAGTTTCATGAATGGCCAGGATGCTGTGTGAAAGTTCTGTTTTTCCCCAGTAATGAAAAGCCCCGCACCTTCATTCACTCTACTTCCCTTTACCCAAACCGCCCTGCCCTCCACCCCCCGGTCACCGCTTGCAGAGGAAATAAAGTCATTGTTGCTTTAAAATCATGCATTCTTTATTAATTCGTAAAACAAAGAGGGGGAACTATGGGGGTAACTGCCACAGTCTCCCAGGATAGGTGGTGGAGGAAGGGAAGCACCAGGATGGGTGGTGGAGGAGGGGATGAGGGAAGGACAAGGACACACAGCACTTTAAAACTTATTGAATGCCAGCCCTTTGTTGCTTGGACTGTTCTCTTGGCTTGAGTGGTTGGGTGCACAGAGGCCGCCCAAACGCATTCTTGGGCGTCTCGGGGATGAGGTTATGGGACTCGGGAAGGAGGTCTGATGGTTACACAGGGGCTGTAGCAGCGGTCTGGGCTCAGGCGGCCTTTCCTGAACCCTATGCCTTTCCTCAGCCATAAGCCGGAGGATTTCCGTTTGATCCTCCAGTAGCCTCAGAATTGCATCCTGCCTTCTCTCTGCACGCTGACGCCACCTACTCTCTTCATCCCGCCGCTGTCTCTCTTCATCCCGCCGCTGTCTCTCTTCATCCCGCCAGTCATTGTCTTCAGCACGCCACCTGTCCATGCGATCAAATTCTGCCTTCCTGGACTCCAACAGTGTCTGCCTCCACGCATTCTGCTGGGCAGTTTCAGTGTGGGAGGATTGCATGAGCTCTGAGAACATATCGTCTCGATTCCTTTTTTTTTTACTTCTAATCTTTGCTAGCCTCTGGGACGGTGATGAAAGGGGTGGCGTTGAAACATTTGCAGCTGCGGGAGGAAACAAACAGGAGAGGAGTAGTTTAAAAGACACATATTAGAGAACAATGCTCCAAACATTACATATCACATGTGCATTTGGTCCAAGGTTGCACTTTGCCTGTTATATTGAGGGTCTGCCGGTTTGGTGTGAGAGATCACACAAGCAGGTCCGGCAGGCAACAGAATTTGGCTTGCAGGCAGCCATGGTAAGCCACAGTCTATAGGCTTCCTTAACCTTCATAACATGTTGGATTGTTTTCAAACAGCAACCTCCTCATTTCCCATAACAAACAGCCTTTGGGCTGGCAATTTAAAACTGGTTGGCAATTGAAAAGGGAGGGGCGGCGGTTTTTGGGTTAACATGCATTGCGAACCTAATCGACACCCCCACACACACACACAGACACATCCAAGATGTTCGTTGTTCCCCCCTCCCCCGACCGTGTGGGTCACAGCGGGGAAGATTTCCGTTCAGCCACAGGCAAACAGCCCAGCAGGGACGGACCCCCTCTGAATACCCCCTTAATAAAATTCCCCTATTTCAACCAGGTGACCATGAATGATATCACTCTTGTGAGGATAACACAGACAGATAAAGAACGGATGTTGCTTGAATGCCAGCTGTCAGGGTTCCCTTCCCACTCTAAACTCTAGGGTAAAGACGTGGGGACCCGCATTAAGAGCCCCTAAGCTTATTTTTACCAGCTTAGGTTAAAACCCCCAAGGTACAAAATTCCCTGCACCCTGAGAAATGCTTCTTTCGCTGCCACCATCAAGTATCTAACAGGAATCCAGGAAAGGAATCACTTGAACTTCCCTCCCCCCCTAAATACCCCCTCAAGCCGTACACCCCCTTTCCTGGGAAGCTTGAGAACAATCTCCCAACCAATTGGTTACACAGTGATCTAAAAACCCAGCCCCTGGGTTTTAACACCATAGAAAACAGTCAGCTTCTTAAAAGAAGGATTTTATTAAAAATAAAGAAGGTAAAATCATCTCTGTAAAATCAGGATGGTAACTATTTTTCAGGGCACTTAATTTCCAAACTCAGAGAGATTTCCCCCTCTGGACAAAACCTTAAAGTTACAGAAAACCATGAATAACACACACACACCCCCGCCCCTTCTAAGACAGGGAATACACCAAGCAAAATTAAACAGAAAATCTATTCGCTATGCTATCTAAACTTACTTCAGAAAAGGGAGGTTTGATTTTCTGTAGGTTCCTTCTGTCTTCCAAGATCACTCTGACTCAGACAAAGAGACACTCACCCAGCCTTCCCCCCTCCCAAAATTTGAAAGTATCTTGTCCCCTTATTGGTCAGATGCCAGCCAGGTCAGGTGTCAGTCTGGCTACCTGTATTTCTTAACCCTTTACTGGTAAGAGGATTTTATAGCACTGCATCAGACCCTCTCCCCCTTCCCTTCATTTATGACACCAGCAAACACCGGGACCATACGCCGCCATGCTTTGCAAAGCAATGATTCCAGACTACGTGCTACTGGCCTGGCGTGGTAGAGTGTGTTACCACGGAGCACCGGATAAGGCTGCCCTCCCCAGAAACCTTTTGCACAGGCTTTGGGAGTACATCCAGGAGATCTTTCTGGAGATGTCCCCGGAGGATTTCTGCTCCATCCCCGAACATGTTAACAGAGTTTTCCAGTAGCTGTAGCTGTACTGGCTGCGAATTAATCATTAAACACGCTTGCTTATAAAACATGTATTAATTTAACAGAGGTACACTCACCAGAGGTGGGTTCGTAGGGTACTGGCTCCAGGGTGACAAAGAGTTCCTGGCTGTCGGGGAAAAGGGCTTCTCCGCTTCCTTGCTGTGTCTGTGCGCTATTTTCAGCATCATTATCATCATCTTCCTCTCCCCGAAAATGCTCCTCTGTGGTTTCTGATGATCCACATACGGAGTCATACCACATGGGTGGGTCAGTGCTGGCTGCACGCCCTAGAATGGCATGCAGCTCATCATAGAAGCGGCATGTCTGGGGCTCTGACCCAGAGTGGCTGTTTGCATCTCTGGTTTTTTGGTAGGCTTGCCTGAGCTCCTTAATTTTCACGCGGCACTGTTGCGCGTCCCTGTTGTAGCCTCTGTCCTGCATGCCCTTGGAGACTTTGGCATATGTATTGGCGTTTCTTCTTTTGGACCGTAGCTCTGCTAGCACGCTTTCGTCTCCCCATACAGCGATCAGATCGTGTACCTCACGCTCGGTCCATGCTGGAGCTCGTCTTTGGTTCTGGGACTCCATCATGGTCACCTCTGCTGATGAGATCTGTGCTCACCTGCAGCACACCACACTGGCCAAACAGGAAATGAAATTCAAAAGTTCGCGGGGCTTTTCCTGTCTACGGGGCAGAGCATTCGAGCTCAGACTGCTGTCCAGAGCGGTCAAATGTTGCACTGTGGGATAGATCCAGGTGGCCAATACCGTTGAATTGCGTCCTCACTAAACCTACATCGATTCGGCAATATCGCTTTAAGCGCTAATCCCCTCATTGGGGGTGGAGTGGCGAGATCGATTTTAAGAGCCCTAGAAGTCGATGTTAAGGGCTTCGTCGTGTGGACGGGTGCACGGATCAATCGATATAATGCTAATAAATTCGACCGAAACTCGTAGTGTAGACCAGGGCTATGGGGGGAATTCCTCGATGTGCTGATAGTGTCTGTTTCATTAACCACTGTATCGACACAAACCAGATCAGAGTCTCCATCAAGTGGGGACCCAGCTGCTGCTTGCTATGCTAGTGCATAGGTCCAGCCTTGGCAACAACAATTACACATAGTACTTTGCATCTTCAAACCAATAAACATTAGCAAAGTGTCCCTTGGGCATGTGTACAAGGGCGTTGCGTAAGGAGACCATGTAAGAGCCAGGCATCATTGCAGCCCCTGTGCATGGCAGAGCACAGAGAATCCTCTGCCCTTACTATCGTGGGAGTGCATGGCATATCCAAAAGGTTTGGAAGGGGGCTACAGCTCTGCCCCTTTTACACACCCACTACAAAATGGAGGAGTGACTCGCTGCGCCTAAGATCTGCAATTCCACACCAGCTCCCTCCATTATGAACTATAACCAAATGTATCAGAGGGGTAGCTGTGTTAGTCTGGATCTGTAGAAGCCACAAAGAGTCCTGTGGCACCTTATAGACTAACAGACGTATTGCAGCATAAGCTTTCGTGGGTGAATACCCACTTCGTTGGATGCATAACCAAATGGTACATCTACCCCCAAGTAATTTACTAATTCACTTCAGTTACATGTTTTACATACTGGAAGCACAAGGCTGAAAGCGAATCCTGGATAAATGGTGTAACTCAGGAAAAGCATCCGTGTCATTGCTAACGTGCCCGACATACATGTACAGTGTCAATGTATGAACTAACTTTGCAACATGCACATGAGCTAGGACCCACATGCATGTTGGGTGTATATATGTCTCTACGTTAAAGATACACACAAGCTTGGGTATTCTGTCACTCATCTTTGCTATTAAACCACTACAAATTATGAAAACATTTGAAATATGTCAACCTTGATTTCAAGACAGAGTTTGTGCAATCTGTCTCTCTTCAAAGTGCAAGGGGTGTAGCAACAGAAGGCTTCCCTGGGATTTGAGTCAAGGAGTGGGAGTTTATAAGAAGGTCAGCATCTGCAGATCTCAGGGCACAACCAGAGCCATCTGAGGTCTCACATTGAAGCAGAATTTCATTAAAAAGCCTGTGTAAAGTGTCCCAAAGAGTTAGATGGGCTTAACATTTCTGATGATTTTACTGTGCGTTGACATTCAGATCAGTGTGTTAAGAAAATGTCTAGTTCCCTTAAAATTGGCCAAATATATTGCACCATTACATTGCATAAAATATGTGATTGCATATCTATTTAAACCAGTGGAACTGACCAGATTTCAGATGACAATATGTATACTTTGTGAGAATATGTATACTTTAGCTATAGATCAAATATTTATTTTAGGTTACATTTAAAGATGAGACCTGTTTCTTTGACAGTAAGTGATGGAGCAAACAGGTAGAGTTGTGGGAAAGAGATCTTTATTCACCATGCATAGCAGCCAGTGTTACATGGTAAGAGGCCTGTGTTTGTCCACCCTAGCCTCCGTTTACATTCCAGACCCTCCCCGTAGTGTCACATCAATCTAGGTCCCCCGTGAAGCCTGATACTCTTTTTCAGTTCCACTTATCATGCTACAAGCCTATTCAAATGAACAGGACTTTTCACATGCTTGCAGTTACGCAAGTGCTTAACTACCTAGCTGAATTGGGGGCTGAAATTCATTGTTATGAATGAAACACAAATATGCAGCTGAGATCTCAGGCCGAACAGTCGCTGAAATAGTACCCTGACCAGTAAGTTTAAATAATAATTCTGGCTTCTAGCAAAATACATCTTGGGCCACATTATAGCTATTAGACCTTCCATTTGTGCTGGCAAACAGGCACTTGAACATACAAAAGAGACAACTGTAAGGTTTTTGTCCCCCCAAAAATGCAGAATTTACAAGTACTTTTGAGGTAAGCATTATTGTATGGGCATCTTTGAACACCCATTTCACTGTCTGCTCATGGATTTATTTTTTAATATTATAGGGATCTGGGGAAAAATCTGTCAGGGGGCAGTACTTGGTCCTGCTAGTGAAGGCAGGGGACTGGACTCAATGACCTTTCAAGGTCCTTCCAGTTCTATGAGATAGGCATATCTCCATATATTATGTCTTACAACAGTCTCAGTCTTGTCTGGTTTCTTAAATGTTTAACACCCCATGCCATAAGCTCTGCCAGTTACATGTGCGCTATTGTCAACCCCAAGCATTGAAAGCTCATGAGTCAGGCTCCAGATTCTCATGAGATTTTTTTTTTAAATCATACATTTGGGGTTCTTTTTATTTTGCCTTCTGCTGTTGAAACCTTTAGAGTTCATATTTTCAAGCTTTTCTGAACAATCATAAGGGGCAGAAACTTTTTTTAAAAGAAAGCTCAAATTCTCACATTATCACCTGATTCCAGGACCTGGGGCTTGAAGAAAACACTAAATGTGAGGCTTGTGATAAAATTGAGAGCACTGATAACACTGACTAAATAATGACACGGCAGGTCATTCTTTACTGGGACAATGTGAGGGGAGGACAAGGGAGAATGATCTGGAGGTCTAGTATTAAAAGTGTCTATTGGCATTGGCCCTCCTGACTGGTAGTACTTTTCTGTATGTTTGTATGTCACAGCTTAGGTTATGTTATGTTTTGTCCCTTGCTATAGGTCACATACTAAACTATTTCTTCACACCTGGTATTTGCAGAGACAGAATACACATAATAGAAGTGGGACACTACATTCATCCTTACTATGGCGAGGACCATCCTTTCTGCAGTATGTGCCTTTCTGCAGTATCCAAACCAGACATCATGGCCTAAGGGCATTAGACACCTGACTCCCACTGAAAAGCATTGGAAGCCAATTGGATTTGGGCACCTCGCTCCCATAGACACCTTTAAAAATCCCAGTCTATATTGACTCCTTTGGGGCAGTGTGGTAAATTTCTCCAGCAGACCCTCGCGCTTTTGAAAAGAGGGAACTCTTTGAAAAAAGCAATTAGTGATACTATAAATGTTTCATTGACACACACACCCAGCAAAATCCTTGTTCATATGGACCAGAGCTGAGTTGAGGCATAATGTGAGCAAGAGACAGGCGATTAAAATTGGAGGAGGAGGATATAAGGACCAAAAGTCCCCTAGATGGGGACCGTCAGCTTACAAAGTGGAGCTGGCTATAATATTTTCACCAATATGTTTCCAACGAAAAATGGTTTTTCAACCAAAGCAAAAATGTTCATGACAAAATCTTCACTGGGGTTGAAATGTTCTATTTTTGCCATGATAAACCAAAAAATGGAAAGTGAAGAAGGTTGGGATTTTTCATTAAAAATGTCAGGCTTTGGTAAAAAAAAATTGGTGTTTGAAAAATTGTACTGAAAACTGGTTTTGAAAACCATAAATTTGGGGAATTTTTGTTTGCCAAAACAAGTTATATATTTATGGCTAAATATAGAGCCAGATCCTCAACTGATGTAAATCTTCATTACTCCTTTGACTTCAATGAAGCAACACTCACTTTCACCAGCTGCGATCTGGCCCACACTCCTGTGCGTTCAGTATGATTTTTCAATGTCTCCTACATCAGCCAAATCAAAGCCAATTGTAACAAGAACCATCAATGGCATTTCTCCTCAGTGAGGACTATTTGCCTATCAGCACTTCAACCTTCTACTCCCACCTCCTCTGGCTGTCGAGCTTTTTTATTGGCAAGATTATTTTTAATGGGTTATTGTAGCAAGGCGGGCTGGTGCCCCACCACCCCGCAGAGTGAAAAACCGGCCCGGTGGCCATAGTGGGCAGAGCCAGGAGGCTCTGGGCCCACCCTGCAGAGAGACAGGCCGCGACCTGGAAGTAGACCGGCACGACCCGGAAGCCTCAGGGCTCACTTGAGGAGCAGCCACCGGGGAGACCAGACACCACCGGCCTAGCTCGCGACTGGGAAAACCCTGCGGCCCCAGGTACCCACCAAGACTGGCCAGACTTGCCGAGCGGCCACTATCCGGAGGAGTGGCCGGACCTGCCGAGCGGCCACTATCCGGAGGAGTTGCTGGACCTACCGAGCGGCCACTATCCGGAGGAGTTGCCGGACCTGCCAAGCGACCGCGATTCTGAGGAGGAACCCATGGGGCTGGGACCCGCTGAAGACACCCCCTGGACTCAGGTACCTCTCAAGGGGGAGTCCGGAAGTAGCCTGGGGGCAGCGGACCCTAGTCCAGCTGCAGCATTGCCAGAACCAATGTCAGTGTGTTGCGGCCAGGATCCCCACTGACACAGCGGCGGATCCTTTGCCGCTGTTAGGGCCCCGGGCTGGGACGCAGTGGAGTGGGTGGGCCTGCGTCCCCCCTGCCACCCAACGTGTGGGTGGCAGTCTCCCCCTCTCCCAGGTTCTCCAGAGCTAGGACCTGGGCTTGCCACCACCTATATTGATTGCTCAGCCCCTGCTTGAGGGCCTGAGCCCTGAACTACTTATTGCTCCGCCCTGACCCAGGGCCTGGGCCTATTGAACTCTGTGCTCAGCCCCTGCCTGAGGAGCTGAGCCTCAGACTATTTACTTGCTTTCTGCCCGCCCTGACTCAGGGCCAGGGCTTAGCCTCTACCACTTGCAGGACCCGACCGGAAGCGTTTGGGCCCAAGACCAAGGATTCCCCAATCTAACCGAATGGGTACAGCGAGGCGGGCTGGTGCCCCACCACCCCGCAGCAGATGGAGGGAGACCCCTACAGTTATGTATTAGGTTATTTATTCCCCTCGCCCCAAATCCCAAAGTGGCTGAGTATTTTCATTCAATCTTTCCAAAAATATATCACCTTGGGCAGAGATCAGGCATAAAAAATTTCATCCTGACTGGTGCAAGTTCTGGAAAGTTATAAGGAACTGAAAATAAGGAGCCGGAATGGAGATTTTTTTAGACAACCTCAAAGATAATTATCACCAATAATAATAAGCACAGAGAGACACAAAGTATATTTGCACATTTTAATTCCAGCTCTTTATATGGCACACAGGGCACATCAACAAAGCAGATATATACAAACATGATAGTATCTGGTATGACTTGGAAGTGTAATTTAAAAACCAAGATGATAGAGCCTTGCTACAAGGTCATGGGCATAGCTCTATCTCTACTGCCAGGAGAGACCAAGGTTCAGTGTCTGATTCTGTTCTCTCCTGCCCTTGGGAGAATGGTGTGTTGCTTCACAGTGAACCTGCTGACCAGTTAAGGGGGAACTTTGACAGTCTCTGAGCAGAGTCCCGCCCAGTCCTGCTCAGCTGGAAGCAGCAGTGCTGAAACAATTTGTATAGTGGGGGAGGGGTGCTGAGAGCCATTGAACCAAACTGTAAACCCTGGATATGGTGGAAACCACTTCAAGCCAGGGGGTGCTGCAGCACCTCTGGCTGAAAGTACTGGAGTGTTTGCAGTGCAAAGCCTCAAAGATAGGGTGGGGTCCCCAAGAGGAGTTCTTGGAGGGTTTATCACAGTAAGACTGTAGACTGACATTTCTAAGGAAACCAGACTATGCAGCTTTCCCTGCCCGCTCCAGCTGGAGTTCAATAAAAAAAAGCTTTGGTCAAGTATGTGCAAACAAATTGTAAATGTCAATCAACATTCTGGGCAGCCTCCAAGCAGGCCAAGGAGAAGGAAGCTGGGCAGGCATCGAATGCAACAGAGACTAAGTCCAGAAATCCTGCCCATCTAGCCCTGCAATACAACTGGAAATGAGAGGTTTCCAAAAAACAACATGCTTGCGCACCAGGCGATACACACGAGTAGCATGAGAGAGAAGGAGAGGGACATACAGAGTGTTCCAGAAAAATCACTGCAGACTAGGAGCGAACGTAAGTTCACACAAACAACTCCAA
Source organism: Chelydra serpentina (assembly GCA_037349315.1). NCBI lineage: Eukaryota > Metazoa > Chordata > Testudines > Chelydridae > Chelydra > Chelydra serpentina. Next base: position 47,958,294 of record JBAIAC010000029.1, on the reverse strand, counting down.
ACTCAAAACAAAGCTTTGTTGAAAGCAAGTTTCACCAGCTTTTCTCTCAGAATCCCCATATCAACCCGGCTAGCTCAGTCCAGCCTCACTAGCTTTGTGGACTTCAGCAAAGTTAGTCTGCGTTTTAAGTTTGTTACAAAATCTGGCACTCAGTGAGTTTTGGGAAGGTTCATATTGCACTGTGATTATTTCACACAGCACTGCATCCTTTGAATGGACATCCCTGAGGAGGACGTACCTCACACATCCACAGGGCAAAAAAGTTGCTTATGAGAACGGATGAAAGAAAAAGTCCACAGAAGGAAAAAACGTGTAGCCGGATCCCCAGTAGATCGGCACAGTGCCCCTGGAGTCAACAAGCAAAGTCCCACACGGTGTAAACTAGCATCAGTGGAGTTGTGCCGATTTACAGGAGCTGAGGATCTGGCCCATAGTTATGTCCCTCCTGCTTGAGTTTCAGTGCCTGCATATAAGAGCATCCAGTACGATAAAACAGTAAGACAAAGTGGTGGGAGTCAAGCGGAGAGATAGCTTTGAGTCCAAGAGAAGAAAGATTGCTGCCAATGATGCTGCAAAGTGCCAAGAGAGTCCTTCAACTAACTTCCCTGTTCTGGAACAGTTCCCGCTACCACTGAGTTCTGAGGCTGCCCTCCCTGGACTTTAGCTTAAGAGCAGGACTGTTCCTTATAGAAAAAAGAAGGGCAGCTGCTCTAGTTTTTGGACACAACCTCAGTGTCCCATCTGAGTTTTTCCACCTCCTCTCAGCAAACCAAACAGGGAAAAAGACCATTTAATAATCAAAATTCCCATTTTTAAAAAATTCATTGGTTATTATTTCAGCTGTGTGACCTCCTGAGGGGACTTTCTAAAGGCCCACTTTGTGCTGTCGACTGAAAAAAAAAACCCAGAAAAGACACAACCTGCTTTGTTCTGCAGGCTGAATAAGGATTAAATGGCTGTAGACTGGGTTTGTGCACACACACGCGCACATGCATGTGCACACACACATGCACACACACACACATATGCATGGGGGAAGAGTGTGATCTGAAATTTTCACGAGCTCTTGCAGATCACCTGTCTTGACGCTGAGCGTGGCATGGGAGAATGCACAATCATTGTCATGTGTGTGACGGGAGCTGAGTTCCAGCCAATCATTGTGCTTTGGTTCAGGGTCTTTAGCATTCCTAGCTGAATGTCTGACATCTTTGTCACCTACTAGCTAACTTGCCTACCCTTTCTCCGTGGATTTCTCCACCTTTGAGGTAAGAGCCTTTTCTTCAAGAATCAGCCCCTGGGCCTGACCCCATTTTCCTGTTAGTCAGACAGCACTAAAGACTCATTTGTACTTTAAGGCTGTTTGAAATGAAGATTCCTAAAAGGGCCAATACAATTTGTTATCATGGAGAGCTGTTATGTGGAACAACAATCCCTGGAAGCACAGCTTGTCTTGGCAAGGTTAACTTTTTAAGTGGATTAGTTAAACCCCATTAAATCCCCATGTGGATTCTCTTATTCGGAATTAAGGTGGCCTCAGTTCAGTTTACTTTAATTCATTTTGATTTAAACTAAACAAAATTAAGACCACTTTAACTGTGAATAAGAGAGCACACAGAGATATAATACAGTTTAACTAATCCACTTTAAATTCACACCTTTAGTTAATTGGGATTCATTTTCCTGAGGGTTCCCATATAGACAAGCCCTTACTGGATCTTTTCAAGTGTGGAAGTGATAAATACAGCTAACCACATGTGCAAATAACTGAATGAGCTGTTCAGGAAATGATTTCTTTCCCCACCAAAGATTTCAGGTTTAAAACAGGATAATGTTGGGTTTCATTTGTCAAACACATAAAAAATTTCAGGTTTTGACAAAAATGAAAACTTTTGGCATAAAGTGGCATTGAAAAAGTCATTTTCTGTTGGAATAACATTAACAGAAAATTTTCAACTCAGTCTACTGACTAAATTTATTCTAAATCCCACTTAGAATAAACTTAACACACAAGGAATGCCTTACTGAAGCCCGAGCTTTAGAGCCCAAACCTGCCATCCTTACTCCCACTGCTATCAAGAGTGAGACTTGATCTAGAGCAGTGGTCTCTGAACTTCTCAGTCCAAAGTGTGGCCATGGTCAGGGAGCCACAATCAACACTGTGAACTACAGTCAGTGGTGCAAAGGGAGCAGTAACTGCCTGCACATGCTCTGCTGGGTGTAGAACAGGGAGACAGAAGGACTGCAGTGTGCTGTGCTTCTCTCCCCAGGAGGACCATAGCCAGCTGAAGTAGGCTATAGCAACCTCCAGGCTTCTGTAACCTTCATTAAAAAGGATGGGCTGGGCAAAGAACAAGGGAGGCCTGCCTGGTTTTCGGTTTTCTGCTTCTTCCATTCTCCTGTGCTGCCAGGGGTGGCTGTATGGGAGGGAGGAGCTGTTCTTTGCTAAGTGCTTTGTCAGTCAAGCTCTCCCATGGCTCCCACAGCCTGGCAGCCATGCAGCCCCCAGAAGTACTTTCCCCTCCCTCCCCTGCAATGCAGCAGGTGACCAGTAGGCGAGCTACTGAGCAGCTGCAGCAGGAAAGGAACAGCAGCTGTTCTGCACAGGAGTCCTGGCTCACTCCAGAGCTAGAGCCACAGGGGTAGCAGTGGGAGGCAGTTGAGAAGACAGCACTAGCGGCAGCTTAGCTATGAGTCTGATTAAACACTTTGGTTTAAACATCACAAGGCAACCTGGGGAGGACATTTTCAATCCATAATCATTTTCTTCTTGTTATGGTTACCCTGAAGGAACATGATCTAGGATTCACAGACTAGATACTGAGGATTTGCATACATACCTAAAGAGGCAACTGTATCCATGCGGCTGCGCGTGCAGCAAAGGTTATCCACTAAAACCCATAGAGCCCCCAACTTTTAGTGCACTGGGGGCAGTTTTCCATCTATCCCTGCTGCAAAGCTGCCAGAGCACCAGGACATCCATCCACCAGAGGATTCATTGCCTCGTACAGTGATCAAAAATGGTGCTCTGATTCAGGTCCCCTAGTCCTGGCTCCACCATTGAGCCAGGGACTAGACTGGCACCAGGACAGCCACTGGAGCAGGGGAGGGGGAAATAAATGTGAATTACGGACACCTTTGCACTTCTCCACCTACAGCTCAGTATATGAGACAGGAGGGTTTCTATTTTTCATGGAGTTTTTACAGACCTGAGTCAAAAGCATTAGCAGCAGCACTTTGTAAAGCCATTGTTTTATTCCCATTTCAGCACAGCTGTGGACACCCCAGAGAGCACAGTCTGGTGGAGAGCTTAACATGTGGGTGTCATTTGAGCATTAACTGAATCTAAGGTGTATGCCATGTTAAAGGAAATTAGAGGAGTTCTCATCGCTACTAGGTGGAAACTCTCTCTTTAAGGTGATAATGAGCAGTGAGTACACCGCTTCCATCCAGGTGTGAAGAAGCAGCATAATAAACTTTTTACTGCTTACACTCTAGCTCGCATCGCTAGACCTGCTTGTTATCATTACAGTCTGTTCACAAGCAGCTGAACATCTGGTAGATAGGTACACGTATACAGACACACGCTATATTTAGATGTCCCAATGTTATAGGGACAGTCTCGATATTTGGGGCTTTTTCTTATATAGGCTCCTATTACCCCCCATCCTCTGTCCCAATTTTTCACACTTGCAATCTGGTCACCCTAGCTATATTACATCTATGGCGATATGTGTGTATGCACTCTCACAAACATATACATATACTTACGTGTATGCATGTACATCTCTATAGACATGTGCCTACAGGCACACTCACAGAGGGGCAACTGGAAAGTTTTCTTTTATCTTTTAAGTGCTACATAAGATATTGCCAGTTCCGACAACTAGAACTGGAATACCTGTTCAGACCTGGTACTGGTTTTTATTTACTGGTAAAAATGTAAAAGAATAAAAGAAAACTTTTAAATTACATCCACAATGTGTATTTTATATGCTACACATGACTAAGCATATGTCTATAGCTGCAGACAAACATATGTAATTGTGTACACATTATATCCATATGTCACACAAGCATATATGTGATGTATACACTCAAACATTTTAATGTTGTGACTTTAACTTGAGGGAATGGCAGTGTATATATAAGTGGCTTACATTTATATTTTACATGTGTAAACTGCATGCAAAATGAGCAGGCTGTGTCCAGAATAGAGGCTTTCAGCATCTCTCAGAAAGGCAGGCAGGACTGGGAACCACACAAGCGGTAACTTGAGTGGAGTCCCAGATCAGCAAGAGCACAAGTTTAGGAAGATGTTAACCAAGAACATGGTCTGAGAACATTCAAAAGTACTTGTAAGTCAGCTGAATAATTGCATGGATCAGAATGGAGATTCGAACAGAAGGAGAAAAAAAAAGGAGGGTAGAAGAGGTATGAGATACTGTAGAGTTGACAGCAATACAGACAAATAGCTCAGTGGGAGCATAGCAGGGTTCAGACTCAAAGGTTCAAACATTTCTAGCTTGCAGATGGCAATCCTAAACAAGACAAACCAGCTGGTGTTGAATTTAGTCATCCCAATAGTAATTTGGTTCAAAGTGTAGATTTAACTCATTCAGTACAAAAAAATCTAAAGACCAGAGGCAAGAAAATCTATGTCTGGCTTTTACAGTGTGACAGCCTGGAAAAGACCATGGAAACCAATTTTCCAGAGCTTTCACAAACTTATTGCACATATGTTACATCAAGCTGGACTTCTAAGCTCCCTTTCATCAGTCCCTCCTTATTCAGCAAAGCACATGCTTTGAGGCATATTAAACATGTGTTTAAGTGCTTAACTGGATAGGGATGAGTCAAGCATGTGCTTAAGTTCTTTGCTGGCCCATGAGTTTTCATTTGAGTTTTGCTTTCCCCAAATACTGAACTCTTCACGTGGAATTTACCTTAGTCTATACATATCCATTTATTTCTTGATTTTAAGAGAAAATATCTCCCCAGCATTTTACTTCTCATGTCGTCCTACATTCCAGAGAGATGGTGCAAACTGAAATATGAAGAAATCTAGAATCATCAGTTGAGCTTATTCTCAGAAAATCACTGTCATCTATCGGTCTATCAGCCCTCACAGAGAGAGCACCGACCACAACACGTCAGATGTGTTGTTCTAGCCAGTCCTCCAACTACCGGCTGGCCAAGCACCGGACACCCAATTGACATAGCGCACAGCAGCCTAGAACGCCTGAGTGATCCGCCAACCGCAGCCTCCTAAACAGCTGGGATTACAGGCACGCACCACCACACCGGGCCTCTCAGAAAATAAACCCACAAAAGGAGCCTTTTAAAGCCTGGCATTCACGGAGGGCCACTAGACAGCAATCCAAGTATAGTGTAAGGATGTTACAGCCATTCTTCAGTGCTCAAATGTAATTCATTAATGTTGATGAAAATTAAGTGTACCTGTCTAGGGCAAAGTAAATCCCTTAAGATTGTCATGAGAATTGGATTGGTTTGTCACAGAAATGTAGGGCTGGAAGTGATCTCGATAGATCATAGAATCATAGAATCTCAGGGTTGGAAGGGACCTCAGGAGGTCATCTAGTCCAACCGCCTGCTCAAAGCAGGACCAACCCCAACTAGATCATCCCAGCCAGGGCTTTGTCAAGCCTGACCTTAAAAACCTCTAAGGAAGGAGATTCCACCACCTCCCTAGGTAACCCATTCCAGTGCTTCACCACCCTACTAGTGAAAAAGTTTTTCCTAATATCCAACCTAAACCTCCCCCTCTGCAACTTGAGACCATTACTCCTTGTTCTGTCATCTTCTACCACTGAGAACAGTCTAGATCCATCCTCTTTGGAACCCCCTTTTAGGTAGTTGAAAGCAGCTATCAAATCCCCCCTCACTCTTCTCTTCTGCAGGCTAAACAATCCCAGTTCCCTCAGCCTCTCCTCATAAGTCATGTGCTCCAGCCCCCTAATCATTTTTGTTGCCCTCCGCTGGACTCTTTCCAATTTATCCACATCCTTCTTGTAGTGTGGGGCCCAAAACTGGACACAGTATTCCAAATGAGGCCTCACCAGTGCCGAATAGAGGGGAATAATCACGTCCCTTGATCTGCTGGAAATGCCCCTACTTATACAGCCCAAAATGCCGTTAGCCTTCTTGGCAACAAGGGCACACTGTTGACTCATATTCAGCTTTTCGTCCACTGTAACCCCTAGGTCCTTTTCTGCAGAACTGCTGCCCAGCCATTCGGTCCCTAGTCTGTAGCAGTGCATGGGATTCTTCCGTCCTAAGTGCAGGACTCTGCACTTGTCCTTGTTGAACCTCATCAGATTTCTTTTGGCCCAATCCTCTAATTTGTCTAGGTCCCTCTGGATCCTGTCCCTACCCTCCAGTGTATCAACCACTCCTCCCAGTTTAGTGTCATCTGCAAACTTGCTAAGGATGCAGTCCACACCATCCTCCAGATCATTGATGAAGATATTGAACAAAACCGTCCGCAGCACCGACCCTTGGGGCACTCCACTTGATACCGGCTGCCAACTAGACATGGAGCCATTGATCACTACCCGTTGAGCACGACCATCCAGCCAGTTTTCTATCCACCTTACTGTCCATTCATCTAAGATCATCTAGTCTAGCCCCCTGCACTGAGGACGTATTAAGTATCCCTACACCATTTTGACAGCTGCTTGTCTAACCTGTTCTTTAAAACCTTCAGTGACAGTGATTCTATAACATCCTTCAGTACACTTTTCTAGTACTTCACTACCCTTATAGTTATATGTTTTTCCTAATGTCTAACCTAAATGTCCCTTCCAGCTAACTAAACCAATTATTTTTTGTCCTACCCTCAGTAGTCAAGAATAATTGTTTATAGCATCTTTGTTTTCTGTCGCAAATCCTAACCTATCATCTACATGCTGTCTTTGTATTACAAAAAAATAAACCCATTGAAGTCAATGGGAGTGGCACATGCAGAATAAAAAGAGACTATGGCTGAGTGTCATCATGAGAATCTGAAGTTAGAAGCTTATGTTTCAAAATATATCGGGCAATATGGTTAGTCTTCCTGCTCTCTCACCATCTGCCCATTCTAGTCCTCCCTGTTTACAGCTCCAGGAAAAAAATCTGTAGGATGGCCAGCCAATCACAGCACAAAAATTAAGAAAAGATTAAAATTATTGCTTATGAATCCTTGGGAAAATTATATTTCCTATTTATCCAGCATGTGGACAGTAATTGATAACTATTGTTATTTATCAGGAAATAATTCTATTGAGGCATAATGGTGACATCATAAGCCACAAGAACAAAGATCAAATGTTTTATAAATGACTAGGTCCCCAAGATGGATTTACTTCTTTGTTATACTATGCAATCTATTTATTGCCTTATTATATATATAGATTCACACACTCAACAGATCAGTTCACATGCATGAATTTTAATACAATATGTAAATAAGGGTAGTGATGGCATGAATTTAATTGCATGCATAACTTTTGGTAGGATCAGAGCCAAAACTAGTAAAGGCTCAATTATCAAAACAAATTGGGTGACAATGTAGTATAATGCTAGTACACTGGCCTGAGACTCATGAACTCTGGACATAATTTCTGGCTCAGTCATTGATCTGCTGCATGACTTTTCACAAGTCCTTTCACCCCTGTATCCCCTGCCATCTTTAGTACATCTTATCTATTTAGCCTGTAAGCTCTTGGGGGACAGGGACTGCCTCCTGTTATATATATATGCACAGTGCCTAGTACAACAGGGCTCTGATCTCAGTCTAAGTATTTGTGTGATACACATAACGAATAATATAATCTTAGTCTCATCCTGAGACAATGTTTTATTTGGGTCATTTGTACTCTGTTGCTAAGATATGTAACTGATATACACATGTGGAATATATGTAACAGGATCTTTGGTCTGCATTATGCAGGATGTCAAACGTGATCATAATGGTCCTTTCTGGCCTTAGGGCTTGTCTTCACTACTGGGGTAAATTGACCTAAATTACGCTACTCCAGCTCCTTAAATAACATAGCTGGAGTCGACGTAGCTTTGGTCGACTTACCCCAATGCCTTCACTGCATTGCGTCGACAGGATATGCTCTCTGTTTGACTTCCCTTACTCTTCTCAGAGAGGTGGAGTACCAGGGTCGATCAGAGAGCGCTCTGCCATCGATTTAGTGAGTCTTCACTGCATTGATTGTAGCAGCATCTTCACTCCCTGTAGTGAAGACCAGCCCTTAAGATTTATGAATCCAAATTCTAAATACTCTGCAAAAAGTCCTCATTGGTTTTCTAGTCTCAGGTCGTTTAACTATAACTGTCTCTAAAGTATTCTTTAACCGGGCAGTCACTACCACCATTTGCATAGTGTATTAAAACTGCTTTGCTCATGTAATATGAATTTTAAAGAGAGCCACATAGGACAAACAGTACAAGGAGGTAATTCAAAGGAATCAGGCAGTTACTCATGAGCCAGATTGTCTTATCCTTACACTGTGTAGTAACTTGCTCCACAGCTCGTCCTGTTGATGGGATGACTCGGTGTGTAAGGTATTTTCATTGTGCCCAAGGGTAGCACAATACAGCCGTGTGGATCCTACTGCAGCAATGTTGAATTGTCCGTTACTGATAGAAAAATGGCAGGCCAGATTCTAAACGGGTGTACATTGTACTAGTTCCGTTGGAGCTACGCAGATTTACACCACTTGGGATCTGGACCATTGACTCCACTGGAGCTGTGCCAATTGACACCAGCGAGGGGTCGGGTGGGAGGTTCTGAAGTTCCAACAGATTAGTAACATATCCACTGAATCACCAGAGTTACTCAGAGGCTCTATGGTTATCAAAAAGGCCACACCTGCTGGTGTGTAACACACACATTAGATTAGGCCTAACAAGTCAAATTTATGATATAATGGAGCAGGGTGTGGTCAAGGAGGGCCACATTCTTAAAACATTGCCTCATGTAAAGAGGAGCTGGGCCAAACTACCATTTCTCTCTGTGCTATTACTCATTAATTTGACGAAGGGGGCAAGGTTCCCATCTCTGCCAGAAAACAGGTATGGAGATATGCAGCCCTCTGAGCAAAAAGTCAGGGGTCCAATTCTCATTTACATGAAGTCCCCTTTACTCTGCTCTTGCAGTTTAAAGGGACCTTAGTGCAATGAGAATTAGACCTCGGGTCTTTTAGGGACTTTACCCTGGTAAGATTTTGGCATTTCCTGGGGAGAACTGCTTTTCATAACTGTTTTCTTCCTGTAAAAATTGTTTCCCCCATCCCTCCCCGTTTTATGCAATGGATCAGAATGGCTCTTCAAAATCATACAAAGCTACATCCTCCCATTTTATATATAAAAAAAGTTCAGCCCCATCTACTGTGAAGCGATGCCATTGGAAATTAAAAGACTTGATTCTCATTTGTATTAAGGCCCCTTCACACCACTCTCTGGCAGTGCAAAAGAGTCTAAGAATAGGGATAAATACCCACTTTAAGGCCCCTTAAAGGGGCTTTAGTGTATATGAGAATGAGGCCCATAAAGAGGTTGTAGACACGAATTCAGCATTGATGAAACAACAAATACATAGCACCATCCATGGTGCCACAGAAAGAATGTGACATATCCCTAGATGGCCCCACATTTATAAGCTGCAGGAGTCAGCGAGTCATGCTTTCCTAATTGGTTGAGAGAGGAGATTGCCACACAGACCCAGCACACTTTGTAGCATTTGAACATGTGGGTCATCACATAGATAATTTGGAGAGGGAAGGAAATAGCAAGTGCCATTGGAAAAGCTGAGAGCGCCCCTCTGGGAATCATTCAGAGGGTCATTGACAGGATACAGGGACAACATAAGTCACCTTCTTTGTAAGTGTCTTTGCATTACAGCAGTAGTGGGGGCAGTGCTAATTAAAACAAAGCCACCTCTTTATTGAGGAGAACAACTTCGCAAAATGTGTACGTTGTACCAGGAGGGAAGGAGAACACAGGTGCAAGAGACCCAGCATTTTCATTTGTACTTGCTGGTAGCTCCCAGGGGAACATGGTGATGTGAACTAGGCACTAAAGAACATCTTGGTCCTCCACAGCCAGGACCTTGTGTAAAGTGATTGGAATGTAGCTACCAGGCTGATATGGAATCATTTTCTACCCACCCACTTTGCCAAGGTGTAAATGATTACCCAACATATAGGGCAGAAGAAAATCAGAGCCAAATCCACCCTTTATGAGGGCTGATTGTGATAGCCTTCAGTGTGGAGGCGTGAAATGCAGAGTGAACACAAAATCAAATAGACAACTGCAGTACGTGCTGTCCCTTTCTAATTCACTGTGCACACACCAATAGCCCCTCTGGTTAGTGGAGTTTTAGAGCAGAGAGTTTTAGAGCTGCAGAGATCCAGGATTGCCAGTCCCAATTTGTTTTTAATCTTGGTTGTTTTAAAAATCATGAAATTTTAAAACCAAGCAAAAAAAAATGTTGGGTTCTTTTCATTTGCTTTCTGGTTTTTGTGTCTGTAGGATCCATGGGGATCACACTTTCATGCTATTCTCTGCAACCATGAGAGCTAGCAACTTACTTTCTTAAAAATTCAAGGGTGTGATTCACATGACTCCAGCAGCTGAGGATTTAAGAAAAACACTAACTATTATGAAACTCACAAGAGTTGACGGGCAAACAGAGGCTTCACAATATATGTTGCTTCTCACCCTGTTGCCAACTAGAATGTTAGAACACAACAGAACAATATGTTTCATTCACAGACTAGTCAACCCAAAGAATAAGCCGAGAAAGCAATTGATTTTAGATGAGTTTCAGAGAAAGCTAGCCCTTTATAAAGCAGGTGTGGGGAGACAGAGATGAAAGATACACTAACAATGAAGGAAAAGGGCAATGAGATATCTTAAAAGGGAAGAAGTCTGTTAGGCCAAATGGCCTTTTTCCTGTCCAGCAGTGTGTCCAGATCTAAATTTGGGCTGTTAGTCAGAATGGATGCCTTAATATTGTCCTTTGTGATACAAGTTGATTGGCCTGAAACATACAAGATGAACAGTAATGTTTCCAATAATGAACATTCACCGCCTTGACTTCAGCACAAACATTGCAGGACTGTGTTAGTACATAAGAACCTGAAAGTGAAGTGTGCTAGACATGGACTACAAACAAGAGTGAAAGCTAGCTAGTTTAATTCTCATGGCCCCTGCAGAGAGAAGGGCCAAAAGAACAAGGAACAAATTAGATTGTAAAGATTCTCTTCTTTTCTATCATCTGAGTTGTTACTAGTAACATTGATAAGGAAATAAAATAGGGTTATATATTTAGGTTTTTATAGGGTTTAGGTATTAGGTATTTATTGTATTTATTTATTTTAGGTATTAGATATTTAGGATTTTGTAGGGTTTAGGTATTAGGTATTTAGGGTTTTGGTATTAGGTTTTTATAGGGTTTAGGTATTTATAGGTTTCGGTATTTATAGGGTTAAAATAGGGTTATATATTTTTAAGAACAATTTGGGATAAAATTCCCAGTTGTGTAAAAAGGAGGAGCTCCATTTAAGTAATGGTCTCAAGTTGCAGTGAGGGAGGTTTAGGTTGGATATTAGGAAAAACTTTTTCACTAGTAGGGTGGTGAAGCACTGGAATGGGTTACCTAGGGAGGTGGTGGAATCTCCTTCCTTAGAGGTTTTTAAGGTCAGGCTTGACAAAGCCCTGGCTGGGATGATTTAGTTGGGGTTGCTCCTGCTTTGAGCAGGGGGTTGAACTAGATGACCTCCTGAGGTCCCTTCCAACCCTCATATTCTGATTCTATGAAGTCACTGGAACTATGCTAATTTACCCCAACTGAGAATTTGGCACTTTATGTTAAGCAAAACCATGTATAAATACTCATTAGAGACAATTGCTGTCTTTCATTTATCCTTCCTCGCCGCTTGACTATATTAATTGTAGCAGTTGAACTGTACGATGGAAAAGCCACCTTTCTATGAGTAATCAGATGGGCTCATGAATAACATTATTTCTAGTATCTGACTTAAATAAATTCTTTCACACTATTACTTGTTATTAAATTAGGCCCAAATCCTGCCTCAAGCTCCATTAGTATGAACTATTGCACCTAATGGGAGGCAGTATGGCCTAGTGGATAGCACACTGCACTAGGAGTCAGAAGTTCTATTCTTGGCTTTGCCATTGGCCTGCTGGGTGACCTTATCCATAGATATTAAGGCAGAAAAGGACCATTGTGATCATCTAGTCTGATCTACTGTATAGCACAGGCCAAAGACCTTTCCCAAAATAGTTCCTAGAGTAGATGGTCTAGAAAAACATCCAGTCATGATGATTTTCAATGATGGAGAATCCATGACGACCCTTGATAAGCTGTTCCAGTGGATAATTACTTTCACCATTAAAAATTTACACCTTATTTCCAGTCTGAATTTGTCTAGCTTCAACCTCCAGCCATGGTACTAGGTTAGTCCTTTCTCTGGTTGATGGAAGAGCCCATTATTAAATATTTGTTTACCATGTAGGTACTTATAGACAAAACAAGTCACTCCTTAACCTTCTCTTTGTTAAGCCAAATAGATTGAGCTCCTTGACTCTACCACTATAAGGCACATTTTCTAATCCTTTAATCACTCTCATGGACAGCTCCAATTTCTTAACATCTGTCTTGAATTGTGGGCACCAGAACTGGACACAATATTCCAACCGTGGTCGCACCAATGCCAAATACAGAGGCAAATTAACCTCTCTTCTCTTACTCAAGATTCCCTTGTTTCTGCATCCCGGGATCTCACTAGTTCTTTTGGCCACAGCATCACACAGGGAGCTCATGTTCAGCTGATTAGTCACCTTCCCCCAAAAATCTTTCTCGGGGTCACTGCTTCCCAGGATAGAGTCCCATCCTCTAAGTACAGCCTACATTCTTTGTTCCCACATGTATACATTTACATTTAGCCGTATTAACAATTATTAATATTGTTTGCTTGTGCCCAGCTTACCAAATGATCTAGATCGCTATGAATCAGTGACCCGTCTCTTCATTATTTACCGCTCCCCAATTTTTGTATCTTCTGCAATCTTTATCCCTGATTATTTTATGTTTTCTTCCTGGTTATTGATAAAGATCTTAAATAGAGTAGGATCAAGAACAGATCCCTGCGGACCTCACTGGAAACAAACCTGCTTGATGATGATTCTCCGTTTACAGTTACATTTTGAGACCGATCAGTTAGCCAGTTTTCAGTCCATTTAAGGTGTGCCGTGTTCATTTGATATCGTTCTCATTTAGTAATCCAAAGTGTTGTGTGGTATCAAGGCAAACACTTGTGATATCAAGGCAAACACAAGGCAAAAACAAATAGTCTACATCTATTTCATCAGCACTATTACCTTTATCAACCAAACGTGTAATCTAATAAAAAAAATAAAGATAGATCCTGTCAACAATTTTCCATAAACCCATCTTTATTTGCATGAATTATATTACCCTCCTTTAGTTCTTTATTAATCGAGTCCCATCTGAGCCACTCCATCATCTTGCTTGGGCTTGATGTCAGACTGAGAGGCCTATAATTAGTCAGGTCATCCCGTTCACCCTTTTTAAAAATTGATACAATATTAACTTTTCTTCCAGTCTTTGCTGAAAGTCAACATTAATGGTTGAACGAGCTACTTAGCCAGCTCTTTTACACTCTCAGATGCAAGTGATCTGGACCTGCTAATTTAGACAAGTCCTTTCACTTGTATGTGCCTCAGTTTCCCCATCTGGACAATGGTGATAGGATATTGAGATTCTTTGTAAAGTGCTTTAAGAGCTATTAATGAAAAGCCCTGTATAAGAGCCAGACAGTTTTATTATTACTACTACTACTGGCTTCAATGTGATTCTTTATGGGACTTTTGGAAGCTGCTGACACACAAATAAATACATGTGAGAAATCCTGATCTCAAGGCTGATTTGCAGCTCAAGTGGGTTTTCATGGATTAGTCTTGATATAATCACATTTTTTTGAGAGCCTAAATAATATGTGCTGGGCACCTCCCAAAAGCCAAGTGGTAGACATGGCCTTTGCTTCCAATAGCATACAGACGAAACCTGACCTGACAACAATTTAAGGTCAACCATTCAGCAGCGGCTGGGGGTTTGAGGGAGAAGGAGGAGGATAACAACAATATGATTTGTTGGTTATGCTCTACCCTAATTAACCCAAATAAATACATATACCACTGGGGCCAGACTGCAGCAGCAAGGGTATCTAATACAGCAGCAAGACCCAGTTCACAGGGGTTTAAAAAATACCAAGATGTTAATAAATAATAATAATAATTTTAAAAGGAAACACTTTACATATTATAACTCCAACAGGTCCTGTTTCCACCAGCTGAAACTTCTTCCTGCAACTCCCTTTCCTCGCTAGAAGGCAGGGAGTTTAAGGGTGATTGACAGCCCATCTGGCCAATCAGTACTCTTTCCTTCACTCCTATTTCTACAACTCCATCACACAGATGTAAAAGGAGTTGTGCTCTGTCTCTTATTTTCTCAGGTGTTCAGTTTTGGTATGAAGGCCCCACTTTCTGTGTGGAATGAGATGCAGTTTGGTTCTTATTAGAAATGGCTGAAATACTGGACCTACTTGCGTACCACTAAAATATCTGAATAATCTACTAGCCTAATCTGCCTGGGACCTAAAAGAAATGACAAGTGAGTTATGTGTTTGGTGTCTCAAATAAGTTAGCCCCAAAAATGAGTAGGCCCAGGTGGCATTCCCTTTTCTTCAACAGCAGGCCCCACTCTTACCATTGCACAGACTTAAGAAGATAAAAACTGCCATAATGCGTGGAGAGGAGATGAAGAGAAAGGAACAAAGTGATTAACTTTATGATGCTGTGTCTCAGTCTGATGAGTCCTCCCCCCATTCTAAAGTCAAGCAGATGGATTGTGGTGTAGTCTGAAGATGGATCAGTAGCGTATATAGAGCTGTGCACATCTGGCATACAGGTGTTTCAGCTGCTCTTTGGTTGGCAATAATATCAGCTCTAAGATAGTACCCAGAGTTCATAGGAAAATGTACCTGAGGAAAAGTGATGGGAAGGCATGAAACATCACAAATTCCCTACCTAGTGTCACTGCTTTTTAACGGGTGTCCCCTTCTGTAAACCAGGAGCTAGATTAACTTTTAGTTTCTCCCGCCGACATAGCTTCTGCCGCTCACAGAGGTGGTTTTATTATGCCGAAGGGGGAGCTCTCTCCTGTCGGGGCATAGAGCATCTTTACCAGATGCACTGCACGTATAGACAATGTAGTTGTGCTAGTCATCACTTCTCGTATTAGTGACATCCACCGAGGCATACAACATGGTGAGTTTTTAGGTTAATCTGTAAACTAAATTACGGTGATTAATTACTTGTATTTTGGTAACACCAAGACTGGCGCCCCATTGTGCTAAGCACTGGACATAGACAGGGTGCGAGCCAGTCTCTGCTCAGAAGAGCTTACAATCTAAACAGAGAGCAGGAGGGGGAAAAGAGCTGTGAAATGATTTGCTCAAGGTCAGTATAGAACCCAAGTCTCCTGACTCCCACTCCAGGACCCAACCCACCAGCCAACCCCCTCTTTCAACCCCCTGTCCACAATGCCAGAGATACAGGCTGAATAGTGGGAAACACAGACAGGGAACAGTAATTTTTGGTCAAGGTGGTCAAACAATATAAGATCTTCCCGAAAAACATCTGCAGTCCTTTTCTCAGAGAAAGTCTATCCCAGCAGGACGTTTCCCTGCAAAGTCTTCACCCTTACTGGGTGAATAAGAGATGGCTCAAACTTACCATATACTCTGTGTCACTCAGAAATGGTATAGACACACAAATCATTTGTGTTGCTTTCACTGGCACCAGAGTACCTGTTAATTTCACAAATCTAGGCTGCGTTCTTCCCTGCAGAGATGGCCCCAGACCAAAACCACATTCCAAATCTCAGTGTACCTCAATAAATGGCCAAATCTGAATACCCAGACATTTGGAAAAGCCTGGATCTGGAGTTGGATCTGGATTTTGAATTCCCAGCTTTGAGAGTTTCTGATTCTAAGGGTTTGGTTCTGCTCTTATAAGACACAAAGTTCTGGTCCAATGTGTCTATTCTGGCCCATGGCTAATCCCCTGGTTCTGCATATTAAGATTTCACCATTGTAAGGTAGTTTCTAAAAGCTATTCTCTAGGAAAGTTTTGGGGCAAGTTCTCTGGCCTGTGTTATACAGGAGGGCAGACTAGATTGTCACAGTGGTTCCTTCTGGCCTTGAAATCTACGAAAGTGTGCAGCGCTCATGGGGCATGACAGGCAGCCCTCAGCTCTTTATTAGAGCCCCTATCAGCAATCTTTGGGGCAAATCATGCTTTCATCTCCTCTCTCACCAACAGAATAAAAGATGTTAGCTCACCCACATTGTCTCTTGAGTAATTTTGTGTCATCTGCAGAGGTGAAAGTAAGCTGGTACGGTCCAGTACAGCATACCGGCAAGAGACATTACACTGTGCCAGACTGGAACGCCTTCCCCAGGCTGGCGATTTAAAGGGCCTGGGGCTCCTGGAAGTGGATGGAGCCCCGAGCCCTTTAAATTGCCACCAGAACCCCGCTGCCAGAGCCCCTGGGTGGTTGAGGTGATTGAGGTAAAATCAGGCAGTGATTTTAAGGGCCAGGGGCTCCCACCACCGCTACCGCAGTGGAGCCTTGGGCCCTTTAAATATCCGCCAGAGCCCCGAGCCCGGGATAGCAGTGGTAGCCGGGAGCCCCAGGGGCTCCATCAGTGATTTAAAGGGCCTGGGGCTCCGCTACAGTAGTGGCAGCTGGAGCCCCGGGCCCTTTAAATTGCCCCCGAGTCCCAGGGCTCCCAGCCGCGTCTGAAGCTGGTAGCTCCGGGGGGTGATTTAAAGGGTCCGGGGATTTAATGGCCACGCCTCTTCTGGTTGAGGCCCTGCGCCCTGCTCAGGACTCCAGCGTACCGGTAAATCCTTTAAATTACTTTCACCCCTGATCATCTGCAAATTTTGCCACCTCACTGTTTACCCACTTTTCTAGTTCTTTTATGAATAAGTTGGACAGTACTGGTCCCAGTACAGATCCTTGGAGGACCCCACTATTTACAGCTCTCCATTGTGAAAACGGACCTTTTATTCCTACCCTCTGTTTCCTGTCTTTTAACCAGTTACTGAGCCATGACAGAACCATCCCTCTTATCCCATGACAGCTTACTTTGCTTAAGAGTGTTTGGTGTGGAACTTTGTCAAAGGCTTTCTGAAAGTCTAAGTACACTATATCCACTGGATCTCAGTGATTGTGAACTTTGGGACCAACACACTTACAACAACACTGCATACAACAATGGAAAATTACTCAAGATAGTCAAGTCCAAAGATGAGTGTGAAGATTTACAAAGGGATCTCACTAAACTGGGTGACGGGGCAACAAAATGACAAAAGAAATTCGGAGTTGATAGGCGGAAGATAATGCACATTGGAAAACATAATCCCAACTATACATAAAAAATTATGGGGTCTAAATTAGCTGTTACTACTCAAGAAAGAGACTGTGGAGTCATCATGGACTGTTCTCTGAAAACATTCACTCAGTGTGCAGTGCCAGACAAAAAAACAAACAGAATGTTAGGCACCATTAGGAAAGGGATAGATGACAGAAAATGTAATGATGTCACTATATAAATCTGTGGTTCACCCACACCTTGAATACTGTGTGTAGTTCTAGTTGCCCCATCTCAAAAAAGATATATTAGAACTGGAAAAAGTTCAGAGGAGGGCAAAAAAAAATGATTAGGGGTATGGAACAACTTCCATATCAGGAGAGATTAAAAAGCTTGGGCTGTTCATCTTAGAAAAGAGATGACTAAGGGGGGATGTGATAGAGGTCTATAAAGTCATGAATGGTGTAGAGAAAGTGTATAAGGAAGTATTATTTACTCCATCACATAATATAAGAACCAGGGGTCACCCAATAAAATTAGTAAGCAGGTTTGAAACAAACAAAAGGAAGCACTTTACACAACACCACAGTCAACCTTTGGAACTCGTTGCCAGAGGATATATACAACTGGGTTAAAAAAATAATGAGATAAGTTGATGGAGGATGGGTCCATCAATGGCTATTAGCCGAGATGGTCATGGACGCAACTCCATGCTCTGGGCATCCCTAAACCTCTGACTGCCAGCAGCTGGGACTGGATGACAGAGAACGGATCACCTGTTAGACTCATAGACTTTAAGATCAGAAGGGACCATTATGATAATCTAGTCTGACCTCCTGCACAATGCAGGCCACAGAATCTCACCTACCCACTCCTGGAATAATCCTCTCACCTATGTCTCAGCTATTCAAGTCCTCAAATCATGGTTAAAAGACTTCAAGATGCAGAGAATCCTCCAGCAACTGACCCATGCCCCATGCTGCAGAGGAAGGTGAAAAACCACCAGAGCCTCTGCCAATCTACCCTGGAGGAAAATTCCTTCCCAACCCCAAATATGGCAATCAGCTGAACCCTGAGAATGTGGGCAAGACTCACTAGCCAGACACCCAGGAAAAATTTCTCTGTAGTAACTTCTAAACATCCCATCACTGGCCATTGGGCCTATTTACCACTGATAGTCAAAGGTCAATTAATTGCCAAGATCATGTTATCCCATCACACCATCCCCTCCATAAATTTATCAAGCTTAATCTTGAAGCCAGATGGGTTTTTTGCCCCTACTGCTTCCCTTGGAAGGCTGTTCCAGAACTTCACTCCTCTGATGGATAGAAACCTTCGTCTAATTTCAAGTCTAAACTTCCTGATGGTCAGTTTATATCCATTTGATCTTGTGTCCACATTGGTACTGAGCTTAAATAATTCCTCTCCCTCCCTGGTATTTATCCCTCTGATATATTTAAAGAGAGCAATTATATCTCCCCTCAGTCTTCTTTTTGTTAAGGTAAACAAACCAAGCTCCTTGAGTCTCCTTTCATAAGACAGGTTTTCCATTCCTCAGATCATCCTAGTGGTCCTTCTTTGTACCTGTTCCAGTTTGAATTCATCCTTCTTAAACATGGGAGACCAGAACTGCACACAGTATTCCAAATGAGGTCTCACCAATGCCTTGTATAATGGTACTAACACCTCCTTATCTCTACTGGAAAAGCTCGCCTAATGCATCCCAAGACCGCATTAGCTTTTTTCACGGCCATATCACATTGGCAGCTCATAGTCAACCTGTGATCAACCAGGACTCTGAGGTCCTTCTCCTCTTCCATTACTTCCAACTCATGCGTCCCCAGATTATAACTAAAATTCTCATTATTAATCCCTAAATGCATAACCTTACACTTCTCACTATTAAATTTCATCCTATTACTATTACTCCAGTTTACAAGGTCATCCAGATCTTCCTGTATGATATCCCGATCCTTTTCTGAATTGGCAATACCTCCCAACTTTGTGTCATCCGCAAACTTTATTAGCACACTCCCACTTTTGGTGCCGAGGTCAGTAATAAAAAGATTAAATAAGATTGGACCCAAAACTGATCCCTGAGGAACTCCACTAGTAACCTCCTTCCAGCCTGACAGTTCACCTTTCAGTATGACCCGCTGTAGTCTCCCCTTTAACCAGTTCCTTATCCACCTCTCAATTTTCTGTTCTGTTCATTCCCTCTAAAGCATCTGGCACTGGCCACTGAGACAGGATTGGTCAATTGGTCTGACTCAAAGTGGCCATTCTTATGGTCTTTCGAGACAACTTAGCTGGAGTTTCCACTCTATAGCTGAACTAGATGTGTTGCACATAGATTTCATCATGAGCATTTCACATAGCACGGCTCAATCCATTGTTGATTCACATGTGACAACGCTAGCTCTCCTCAACTAATTTTAGATGTCACATTGCCATGAATTACAATTATTTATTATGATTTTAAGTCCACAAAATGTGGTGGGTGCAATTCAGGCAGAAAATAAGGCAGGTGCCTGCTCCAGATTGCTTTCGGTCTTCTGCCCTGATCCTACACTGAAGCAAGAGTCATGTGAAAAATAAAGAAAATCAGATAAAGAAAAGGACAGGGACGGAGGCATGGAAGCAACCTATAAGCAAAATGACTGAGCTCATGTTTGGCACATACTTTGTTAATGTCAGTGTCATTCCTTAACTATGCATGAATAGGACTCTGTGTGTGCATGTATGTGTATATATATATTCCATCCTCTTTCTTGCTCACCCACCTTTCCCTATCAGTCTTACTGCTCTGATTTACACACTTTCCTGTAGCTACTCAAAATTGCAATCTTATTTTCCATCTTTCCTACTCCCCACCACCAGTACATACCCTTATTCACCCTTCCGCGTAAAGCATCACAAAGCCATGGCCATGTTGTTGTTAGTTGGGTTTGTCTGTTTGTTTTTAAAGAAACACGTCCATAAAAAAGAGAATCCATCCAAAAAAAAAAAAAAGAAAGAAAAAAAGAAATCCAATAGCATGGATGAGCTGCAGCTGCATAGATAGTATGATTTGCTGCAAATGACATTAAACAGCAATGTCCGTCCCTTTCTCAACTCTGCGTTGCTCTTATTCCAATCTTATGTGCATCAGGGAGTCGCTGCATACTTGCTGTCCATGGCCTCTAGCATCGTAAGCAGTTTCTGTTGCCAGAACACTTGGGTGTTGTTCTTTGAGTTTTGATTCTTAGGAATGCTGCTCAAGAACAAGGTGGGTGGGTACAGCTGGGGAGAAAATTCAGATGGTCCTCTAGAGTTCAGAAACGGCCCTGCTTTTTCCTGCTTCAACTTCTCATTAGCAGTTTCCACCTTTTGGCAATTTCTAGCCTTGCTTTCAGTGATGTGCTGCCAATATTTTAACAAGGGACTCTCACTAAAAAGTCTTCCCTTTGCCTGCAACAAACCCCCTGTCCCATGCAAGCAGAGAAGGGATGGGGTTGAAGAATCCTCTATTCATTTCTTTTTCCATTTAAAGCAAAAGGCTTTCTCGCACCTATACCCATGAGGCCAGGCAGTGCCTTGGAGTAAACATATTAACGGCCCTTCCCTGGGGATGGTTGAAAAGTAGTCTGAGTATATAGCTAGTGAAGGACAGTGTTCAGCTTGTTTAATTTGAAGTAGAGTGGGGCAAGGGATTGTAGGAAGGGAAATCTGTGGGCTTCTGCCCCGGGAATTGTTGATATTTGGTTCAATGTGGTCCAAACTAAAGGCTAAATAAATGGCTTTTCAGAAGTTTATTATGAACCATAAAGATCAGTCCCCTTTCTCAAGAATATCCAAAGACCTCCATCAGATTCACAGAAATTACCTCCCCAGCCATGCTGATGGGGCATCAGGTGGGGAGCTGTTCCTCTATTTGATGACAGCTTTTAACACAGGGGAGATTTGCTCTTTTGGCTTCCATGCATTTTGCAATTTTTAGAGCCCTAATCATTCAGTCACTGAAACATGTGCTTGACTTTTGCACTGTCAGCAGACCATTGACTTGAGTGGGATTCCTGACATGCATGGAGCTGACCATGTGTGTAAGTATTTGCAGGAGCAGGGCCTAAAATGTGTATGTAAATCCACAGCCTGGGATTTGCAAGAGAGGGGGTGTAAACCTTCAGATTGCAAAACAAAAACTACTCTATGTGCAGAGGTGATAAAGAACCTCATTTGATTGGGCAGTGTTTGGACATTCATATAGGTGAATGGCAAAACCTATGAACACCCTAAAGCTTAGCTTGTGTTCTTTGCTTTTATGGTGTATAACATGACAGACCCCGGTGTTGTCGGGCGGGATTGAACTGGGGATTTCCAGAGTTTAGTGCATGAGCCTCTACCGCATGAGCTAAAAGCCAACTGGCTCTTAGCTAAGTCTGTAGAGCAGACTCCTTTTATCTCTCTCTCTAAGTGGTCTCTGTGCCACTAGGTAGGCCACAGCACCACACCCAGGAGGTATGTGGGTTACAATGGCACCTCCAACTATGATAATGGCAGCTTCCTGATCTGAATTAAGAACTTGCACTGCTACAGAGTGTCATGGGAAATTCCCCGCCCACCCCCCACCAAAAAAATAACAGGCCTGGATCCCAGAGAGCCTTCCATTACCTACAGTGAAAGCTGGAGGTTTCACATGTATCATTAAGGTATAACCCACGAGTAAGTGCTTGCTACCCTCTATGCCCAGTCTGCAGTTGTGAGTGTGTTATTGTGCTTTAACTCAAGCAGTAGCAGCTTGTGCTTTGTCAGCTCTGGTGGCCCCCGGTTTAGTCCCTGGTGTGTCAGCCAAGATAGGGGCCATCACAAAGACACATCCTTTGGTAAAGGGTGGTGTGAACTTGCCTGGCCCCATGGTACTTCAGACAGCTTTGAACAGGGCTTCACCACCTCTCCTTTCAGCTTTTGTTAGGGCCAACCTGCCTACCACACTAACAGCAAAACCATGCCGGTAATGCGGCCACTGCTAACTTCTGCTTTGCTGCAGACTGAGGCATGCCATCCATATGTGTATATCTAAAACTTAGGATTCACAGGCCCTGATTCCTATTAACACTAAGATCCCATTTACTCTGCTCCATGGAGGAACCTTAAAGTGAGTCTCCGTGTCATCTGTGCCCGCTTTACATTGCAAGAGGGGTGCGAAAGGGGCCTGGCTGCAAAGGCAAACCAGACCAAACAAATCAAAGAGGGAAAGAAGATAAAGGAATGGGGAAAGTCAGAAAAAGAACAGCAAGAAGGGCAGGTGAGACAGACCCTGGATGAGAGGGAATGAAAATGCTCATTGCTAAAAGACCCAGCAGAAACAAAATTGACTCAAGTTGTCCTTTCTGGCTGGGGTTGTGTTTCCCATAGGAAGTGCTGCCACAAGTCACTGCTCTAAGATGAGTGGTGGGCTGAGGAGGAATCATGATTTTTCCATGGGCAAAGGAGTTGGGGTTTTTAAAAGGGCTATTTGTCATTGCTGTTTTTCCAGGGCAGTTAGGCCTGGGTGAGTTCACCTCCCGCCCTAGTGGGCAGCATTTAACTGAAACCAGCTTTTATTGACAGTGAACAAGAGCGGAAGCAGGTATAGGGGTGTGTGTGAAAACCATGGGGCTTACATCTAGTGAAGGGGGAGTGGACTCTTCTCTCCCTCGCTGTAAGCTGCCTCTGAGTCGTACATTATCTGGTGCCATTAATGGGAGTATGGCCTGCAGGAGAGTCTGATGACACATGCTGAGGAGATTTTCCATTGCCCGTGAATGGGGGCAGATAAATCCTCCAAGATCTGAAATGCCTGAGGTAAATTAAGATTATAGGATTTATTCTTGTCTGCTAAGAATGTTTGGAGAAGACCAAGGGAGCAGAGGAGAGTTTGGTGATAGTGCAAAGGGATTGCTGTTTGGGAATCAGAGGCTGGAAGGGATATGTTGTTTAATGGTTTCCCAGCTGTAAGAGGCACATAACTGTGGCTTGCTTTTTTTCATCTGCAAGACTTCAGCAGTGGACGGTCGATAAGAGTTCATACCAGTGGAGGCAGAAAAACATGAGCAAGGGGTATCTGTTTTTAGTCTATCTTCACTCACGGCATTGGATCTGACTTGGTCACTTTTTTTCTCATTTTTCTGATTATCTGAATTCCTTTCTCCACTTGCTTCCTCATGCCTGAAGCCTCACAGGCAAACTCTGGACCTTTACACAAGTGTAGAGAAAGTGGCTCTGCTTTCGGAGCAGCTGCTCAACTACTTTCTGTCCAGCTAGGACCACAGTTTTAAATAAGCAGGTGCCCAAATTGTGCCTGCAACATAATGCACACGTGGGCAAATGAGTAAGGGAAAATGGGCATGAAAATTGGATAACTGCGTACACACACACACATAGCATATACAGGGATGCAGTGTAACCTAATGGAAAGAGCACTGAGCCACCATTCAGTAGACCTGAGGTCTATGCCCATCTCTGCTACTGGTTTTCTAGGTGACCATGGGAAGTCACTTCATCTCCCAGTGCCTCAGTTTCCCCATCTGTAAAATGGAGATAATGATACTGACCTCCTTTGTAAAGTGCTTTGAGATCTACTGATGAAAATGCTATATAGAAGCTAGGTATTATGTATAATTACCTCTTCTTGGTCCAGGGAACTACCTAGAAATCAGAAGACCTGGATTCTGTTCCTGGCTCCCCTGTGTGATCCTTCTGTGCCTCAGTTTCCCAGACCGTCAGCTTTTTGGGGTAGAAACTATCTCTCACTATGTGTCTGCACAGTGCCTAGAGTGACGGGGCCATTGGGTATAACTGTAATCTGAACAACAACAGTCAGGTTGCCTATACACAAAATTATCTGCTTGCCTGCAAAATATACATGTGCAAGGACACTAGTGAGATATCCATTTTTTGCTCCTCATCATTCTCCCTTCATGCTGTGTGTAACCCAGAGTGCTACCAACAAGCAGTAGACATTCCCTTTCTGAAATGCTCCAGGGGTTAAATGCATAGGGCTAACCTAAATTTGTTCCTCATTCGTTTTCTCCTACTATAACATATTGCCTTTTCTGTGTGCATGCCAGTGTGATATTTCCCTCTAGTGGCTGGCCCACAGTGGCGTTAAAGAGTTGCTACTGCTATGAGATATGGGAGTTTTCCATAGAGACCAGTGGTTTGGAAGCAGAAGGACAAATGGTTCTAGATCGCAGATGCACGTGTGATTTATACAGTAAGTGGGTCTGTTGTCTTCACACATGGATTTGTTATATACTACCTACCTTGACTTTTTCATGAGAATTATGAAATGCTGCTCTTCGAGGCTAATCTGAACACAACCCTGGCATGACTGTTTAAATGAACTCTGAAAGTATGAGGCAGGCAGCCATCAAATACTGAGACAGCAAGCGGAGTGTGCTCTGTGTGGATAGTGTTGTGTACATATCCCAGCACACACACACACATAGAGATATTGTGTTTATGTATCAGGATCTATGCAAACATTTTGGATAGAGGTGGGTGGGAAATGCTTTTACCATCCCGTGAGGAAACTTGGAACACCCAGCAATTAGCAGGAGATTCCAGTTCAGATCTGTTTGCCTCAACGCCACCAGAACACCACTCACACACCCTTTGGAAAGGCTAAAGGAGGGAGCCCTCTAAGGGCTTGTCTTCACTACCCGCCGGATCGGCGGGTAGCAATCGATCTATCGGGGATCGATTTTTCGCGTCTCATTAAGACGCGCTTAATCGATCCCCGATCGCGCTCCCCGTCGGCGCTGGAAAACCACGTCATCGACCGGCGCAAGTGGAGTCGACGGGGGAGCTGCAGCGATCGACGCGCCGCCGTCTTCATGGTCAGGTAAGCCGATTACGATACGCCAATTTCAGCTACGTTATTCACGTAGCTGAATCTGCGTATCGTAGATCGACCCCCCTCCCCTAGTGTAGCCCTGGGCTCAGGCAGATTTAAGTCTGGATTCAGCAAGGCACCTAAGCACCTGCTTAATTTTAAGCATGTCAGTGGGACTATGCACATACTGAACGTTAGATATGTGTGTAAGAACTTCGCTGACCTGGGACCTTGAGGAGCTCCACGGCGGAGATTCTCTTCTCCAAAAACATGAGGTGCTCTACAGCTGAGGAAGGCAGGACGGGCATCCCCAGTTGTGAGGCTCTTAGGGAATGCAGCTGGAAATGAGCCTCAAAGCCTTGGTAGAGAAACTCACGCTAGCCTGAAAACAAGAGCATGCCATCTTGAGCCCTCCCAGCAGCGGCCAGGCTGGGAGGCTTGCTCCCAGCTGCTGTGCAGAGATAGCCCTGTTCTAATGAAGTGTTTCTCCTATAAACTTCCTTCTTCCTCCCTTCCCAGCTTCCAGACCCACGGGGGCTGTACACACTTTGCCTAATCCCATGCTATAGAGATGAGTGCACACCTACAATGCATTCCCAGCCAGCCTCACCTAGCATGTCCTAAAGGGCATAGGAATGAGTCCCACTCTGGCTCATTTTAGCAGCTGCCCACAGAAACTTCCTCAGCTCCTGACTCACCTTACAGGGCATCAAGAAAGCCATTCCCCTAGCCTCCGATGGCCCTTCTAAGTCACAGCAGCAGTGTTTGACTGGCTATGGCAGTGCCAGCTCAGATACAGCACGACTGGCTATGGCAGTGCCAGCTCAGATACAGCGCCACATGCTGCCTTCTTTGGGTGCATCCTTCAGAGTCTTAATGAAAAAGAGCTACTGTGCCTGCTCAGAAGCAGTATTGTGGAAGGTTCATAAGGGATGTCAAAACAAAAGCAATTTCTTCCCATACTAGGTCAGACCCTGCACCTCAGTATGGGCTATTTCCTTACCCGATTGCAGCTTTCAGTTCCCAGCCATGGCAGCCCTAAGGATGTTCAAAACATGATTGGAAGGAACATTTGAGGATAAAGTGTGCTTTTCACTCCCCTCGTGCTCAAAAACAGCTGGCTCAGACTTTAAAAACAAAAACGAATCACCTTCAGGCATGGAAAAATCCAGCCCAAAGATAGCATGTCTCACCAAGCGACGATAAGCAGATGAAAGCACGGAGTTAGGATGGAAACTGTTGTGCAACCCTGCACTGTACAATATGCCTAAATAAAGCAACCATCGCCACAGCAGCCAGGTTTGCTGCCTGCCGTTGTGGCCACCACGCCAAGGACTGACCCAAGGATTTCCAGAGGTACAAGAATGTGCAGCTACAATTAAAAAGCCAACGTGAGAGCTGTGGGACAAATAGCCTCTTGATTAGCCACAGAAAGCTCATCCTGGATATCTGAGGCACCCAATCACTCGAATCACGCCCCCATACACACACTTATGTGCTGTCCACCAACAGAGAAGGAACTGGAGACCTCCAGAGATCAAGCTAGAGTCGCTACAGCTTGAGCTGAAGAGTCCCAGTCCAGCAGTGACGGCTGTATATCCCCTGTGGATTGGACACACGTAACGCACATGGGTTATACAGGCACAGGTGACAGAGGGGACCAGTTAACAAAAACTGAGTTATTTCCATGTAGATCAGAAGGGAGGATTTTGCCCTCACCCCTTAGATCTCCATTCTGACTGAGCCCTGGGCAGCCAGGCCATGGAGAGAAAATGGCCCCAGCCTCCAGACAGCCATGCAGGGTTACCTGTACTGCGAGTCCAGGCATGGGGAGGAGAGTGGGGCTGCATGTCCAGTATCCATGCAAGCAGCAGGAGGGAGCAGACGGAGTCTCCGCTGGCTGGCTGTAAGATAGGCAGTATGCTAGCTAGGGGTCTGGCCAGTGCAGCACAGAACAGCAGCTATGGGTGCCCTGTCAGGCTGTGGAGCATCCTCCAGTCACGCATCATCTCAGTCTGGTCCCTAGCAGGTGGGACATTAGTTCTGTAATGGTCTGTGGTTAGTGCTGTGGGACTTTGCTCTTATATTCCTAATGGTTCCTGGACCTGGTGCTCTCTTGTGCCCTGGGATGCCCCTCTCCTCCAGCAGCGATGCTCTTCTCCACCCTATTGCAGGATGGGGAGAGCCACTGGCCCTTCTCATGCCCCCACATGGTGCTTTGGGGGAGACAACAGCACCTGGGAGCAGGAATAGATTAAGGGATAGGCTCTATTGGCCTGTGTCTAAGGCCCAAGACTCCCAGAGTCATGTGGCCAGATCAGACTCCCAGCTTTTTAAAAACACAAAGGGCCAAATCTTCAAAGGTATTTAGGTTCCTAATTCCCATGGAAACACTGGGTTAGACCCATGGTCCAGCTAGCCCAGTATCCTGTCTCCAGAAGTAGCCAGAGCTACAGCGGGCGTGTACAGAACACAGCAATTTTGGAGAGAGTCACCCCTGTCTTCCCCTCCTTGCTTGTGGCAGTCAGAGGTTTAGGGACATGGGTTGCATCCCTGACCACGTTGGCTAATAGCCATTGATGGACCTAGTGTCCATGAACTTTATTTTAACCCAATTATACTTTTGGCCTTCACAACATCCCATGGCAACGAGTTCTGCAGGTTAATTGTGCATTGTGTGAAAAAAAAAGTATTTCCTCTTGTTTGTATTAAACCTGCTGCCTGTTAATTTCATTTTAGGATTGTGGAAAAGTATTCTCTATTCACAGCTAGGCACCTAAATACCTTTGAGAATCTGGGCCTAAGTCTCTAGCTCTCATAGCTAAAGCCCGAAAATGTTACCTGAGCATAGCTGCTGCAGTGCTGCCTGCCTGAGTCTGCAGAGAGCCTAAGACACAACTGAACTTCCTCATTCATTTCACTAAGATGTTACCTCCAGGACCCACTGTGCTGGAGTGTGTCTAGCAGAGAAGTGGCCTCTTGCTGCTCATGAGTGGAAGTGGCCCTGCTGCTTTTCCTGGGTGGAAAAATGGACCTCATGCTACTGCCTTTGCCTCTCTGATAGGGGAAGAGCTCTCAGCAAATCCCACACCAGGACATAGCATGGGGGTAAGGCCCTGGGAAATCCTGTTTCTATAGCACCTGGCATAATGGGACCCTCTAGGGACTATGATGATAATTACAAGGATAAGCTGACCATCTTGTTGTCTTGTGTTTCTCCTGCTTTTCTCCCTTTGGGATTTTTGTTTCTTTTTTTTTATGGATTTTCACTGTGGGCTGGGGAGATTTGATTATGGCTCTCTCTTTTTTCCCCCTTGCCCTTTATCCAGGGGGAGGAAGATGGCTTTAGGGCAAACAGAAAACATTCATATGAATAGTATTGATTTTTTGGGGGGTGGTGCTTTTGTGTGATGCCAACATCCTATCTAATCAACAGGCCGCTCTGTCACTTGAAAGTTAGACGAGCGGCTGAAAATATAGCTCTCTGTTCCAAGCCCCAGAGTTAGTCAAAAATTAGCTTTGAAGTAAAGATACCATTAAAATGAATAGCATCAGGAGACTTCGAGAGCAGAGGCAGTCTGAGAAGGGAAAAGTACAAAGGAGGGAAACACAAAACAGCAGCTTAGATTCTGCAGGATGCAGCAAAATCTGCAGCAACACCTTGAGGAACCATAGACTTTCTGCACTTGTGGCTTTCTGTGACCCCTCTCATATAGACAGCAACAGATGGGGTTCGGTTGGAAATACGCTCTGCAGTGTATGTAATGGGAACTCTGTTATTGTTTTAAGTCCAACGCAGTCTAGCAATGAAGGATGTCTGGTCAGAAACCACATCCCTTCGGAGTAGCCTCAAAGGTAAATGCACTGATTTCCATTGCTCCCAGTCACAGGGCTGCCACTGGACAGAATGAGAACTCCTCTCCGGCTTCTCTCACCAATGGTGAAGCACAGGGGTTTTCTGCCTCTGACCTGCATAGTATTTTACTTCCCCACGATTAAGGGCAGGGGGAGGAAACAGACTATAAACTTCTCGGTGGCTGCAAAAATCAATAACATCTGCTGCAGTTGTGAGCAGCTGGTTCAGAGAAATACAAAGCAGAGGTGCCCCAGTTTGTTGCCTGTTGCTCCTCCTCTCCCAGGGGCTGTCACTTGGGCAGCATGAGGCCTGAGAGCCACTCCTGCTAGGAAAACAAAATCTATAGCGCTGACTAAGGAAGGGGGAGAAGGCTAGCTCACAACCATGGACCCCTGGGTGCTGTCTCTTTGCAGGATCAGGGCCTTAGGGAGCCTGTATGCAAGTCAAAAGCTAAAGTGTTCCCTGGACTGCACAGTGCCACGCGAGTGTAAGTAAGGGGAAATAAGATCCCTCAGGGGCTACCCAGAGCTCAGATCCAGGAACATAGGGGTAAGTGGGACCTGCATATCTGCTATCCTCTCAAACTGGTAGAAGGGGAACAAGGGGAGTCTTTAGTGTCACTGTAACCCATGGCTCAGGTTGTTCTGAGGCCTCCTTCCACAGGAGAGATTAGTCTATTACAGCGCACAGTTCCAGAGCCTGCCTGTTTAGCTCAGGATACACAGAGGTGTGGGGGAGTTGTCAGGTCTGGGAAAGGTACTCTGAGCATCACAGATCTTCCCCAGACCTGAAGAAGAGCTCTGCGTGGCTCGAAAGCTTGTCTCTCGCACCAACAGAAGTTGGTCCAATACAAGATATTACCTCACCACCTTGTCTCTCTAATATCCCAGGACTGACATGACAACTGATAGAGACCAGTAAATTACCACCCCTTCTGCCTGGAGCAAGGAGGTACAATTCTCTCCTGGCAAAGCTATGCATTGCCCTGTGCTCAGGGCTTTGCTACAAATCTAGTCCCATGCAACCAAGTTACATCTCAGTAAAGGCCTGATCCTGCTGCTCTAATTTGCAGAGTAGTACCTCCCTGCCCCAGCAGCCCCTCTGATTTCAGCGGGTAAGGTACTAGCAGGGAGGAGGAGTGGAAGAAGCAAGGCTGTTGTAATAGGGCCATGCTATCACTTACTCTCCCTTCCTGTCTGACTGATTTCCTGACAGAAGGTGCAAAGCGTGAGCCTTGATCGGAAATTATCTCAATAAGCTAGGCACCATTAAAGGGCTTAACTACCTTTGCAGACCTGGGCTTTGAGCTTCAGCTTGTATAAATCATTATAACGCTATTGAGGCTGAATACGCCAGCTGGAGACCTGGCCCCACAAGTAACGAAGCATTTTCTGAAATGCCTAAAGAAATAAAAAGCAGGGTGTTAAACTATTCGTATTAATTGCGGGTCTTCGCGGTTTGATTTCAACCAATGCCAAACTTAACCCTGTACTGCAAGCACCATGGAGACTTGAACAAATTTCCTTTTACCAAGCGCCTGCTGTTGCGGCTGCATTGTAGTCAGGTTCCACTGATGTACTACAAAGTATTAAGAGGCACCAAGTGAAAGGGGAACTTCGGAATAGTCTTGTGTGGCACAAGCTACAACCTACTAGCAATGGTGAGAAGCAGTTTTTGGTAGTGCTTTAAATGAAACATTGCAGGCTGTAGATTTACCATAATTGTATCCTGTATGTTGATTGGGTTCAGTGGGTGGGTGCTGGGTGATAATGGTGGCCAGAAGGTCAGATTGCATGATCTAGTGGTCCCTTCTCGCCTTAGAAAATACAATAGAGAGTTTCAATGCCCATACAGTGTCTTTTTACAGTGTCTCCCAGCAGCTGATCACAAAATGCCTTCTGAGAATTAAGCCTTCCAAATTGCTGAGAGAGCTAGAGAAGTATTATATTTCCCCATTTGCAAATGGGGAAACTGAGGTACGAAGGCCCAAAGTCTCAAAAGGTATTTAGGCACCTCACTCCCATTATTGCTCCTAAGTACCTCTGAGGGTCTGGGCCTAAGCAACTTGCCCAAGATCAGAAAGGAAATCAAATTGTACAGAGATCTGCAAACTGCCCACTCTGCACTTTAACCTCAACCTGCATTTTAACCATCCATCCTTCTATTAAAACATCTTAGTGTAACCCTTCTGCCAGTTGGGGTCGGCAGCAACAAGGGCCGGGTTTAATATCTAAAGGTTCCTTTTCAAAAGTGCAGCACAGAAACAGCTCAAGCCTCCACCTAGTAACCTGGGAGAATTACACATCACCTCCTGGGCACCTCTAAGAAGCAATACTTCCCCTCTCGCAAGCACAGAGTCTGAGTGTAGAAAAGAACCATTTAATAAAAAGGGAGAAAGGAACCCAGGATTAACTTGGGAAAACGTCACAAGCAGGATTCATAAGCATAAAACCGTGAGCAAAACACTCACCCCGGAGTACATTAGGCAGTGTCCTTTTGCCACGGGTTCTTAAGTCCAACAACCAAAAGTTCCTTTAACAAGCCCCCCACCACACCCCATTCACAGTTGTTGCCCTTGGTCAGTGAAGACCCAGAGTTTGGAGGTGCATCTATGTGAGTTCATCTCCCAGCCTGGTCAGGTCAGGAAAAGCACCTTCCTCACTCTGTTATGCAGGCACTCACTCTACCATCAGCTGTTCCACCTACTCTAGGATGTCTTGAAGTCATAGAATCGAATCATAGAATATCAGGGTTGGAAGGGACCTTAGGAGGTCATCTAGTCCAACCCCCTGCTCAAAGCAGGACCAATCCCCAATTTTTGCCCCAGATCCCCAAATGGCCCCCTCAAGGATTGAACTCACAACCCTGGGTTTAGCAGGCCAATGCTCAAACCACTGAGCTGTCCCTCAAGTCCCACCACCACACACAGCTCTTACTGATTTCAGCTCTTAATGGGGGGGGGGGGGAAGAGTCCCAGTGCACACTAGACAGTCTTTAGCATCACAGACACTACCCCAAACCAGATCTAATGCTTAAACATAGCTCTCCCTAATCTCAGCTCTATTAGGCTACAACAACAGACTCCATTACCTTTAAGAACAGTCTAAGCCCCCCCCCTACCATCACTGGGCTTTGGCACCCCAGCCCCTGCCTAGCGAGTGCAGTTTAATTGATGGTGAGCCCCTCAATGAGGGCCTGCCACGCACAGTTGTGCTGCCATTGATTCACACAACAAGGATAACAACCCTTTATTATCCCTGCCCCCAATAACAAAGTGACTTGTGATCCAACATCAGACAAAAACTATCATTTGGGCAAAGCATTCCCATCATGCTGAGCATCATGCATGCAAACAAGGTTGGCTCCTGAAGTCCTCTTTCCCCACTCATCACTAGATGTCAGGGGAGAGCTCATTCAGACCCTGCTTACATTAGTAACTAAAATACAGTACACAACTACCACATTTCCCCCTCCTATCCCTAAATCCTGACCAACCTCCAGCTCCCCAAAACCCTACCACAAGCAAAATTTTGACCCTGAAAAGGAAGATTTGCCAGTGATTCCAAGCTGTCCATTAGGACTTTGCTATTGCTATTGATTTGACGTGGAAGGCACTCAGATGCCATGGTGATGGGCAGCAGCATAAAACCCTAAGATAAATAGCTGGATGAATCAGTTTACAATGAACTTGGTAAGCACAATGAAGCAGCAGGCTGCACAGAGTTTCTGAAGGCAATACACACTTATACTGCCATTTCAGAGAGGCTACGCTGAAACAGTAGTCAGCTGAAGCTGGCTCTTATTACTCCACGCTGCCACACATGAGATCAGGGTCTGCTGGTTTCCCCTGGGCCAGCAGGAGCTAGGGAAGCTGTGTAAACAATGCAGTCAGAAAGGGAGCAGATGAGTACCTCAAAAGCAACCACCAGCTGAATCCATTGACAGACTTTGAAGAGTGCCTTCCTCAGTCCCTCATAGGTAAAACTATCATAAATGTGTAGCAATGCCTTGCGCGGGTAAGAGAAACATCTGGGAAACACCATAGAAAAGTTGGTATAACTTGATGAAGCCAGTAGGAGTCTCTGGAAATTAAACAAAGTCCTATAGAAAACTCTGAAAACACTCAAGACTCTGAATCCAAGACTCCACCTCTTCCTGGCCCGGCCCCACTCTGCC
The DNA here is from genome assembly GCA_037349315.1 of Chelydra serpentina. NCBI lineage: Eukaryota > Metazoa > Chordata > Testudines > Chelydridae > Chelydra > Chelydra serpentina. The sequence continues at coordinate 47,924,909 of JBAIAC010000029.1, read as the reverse complement.
CTCTCCCTCCTGCCCACTGACAAACAGCTGATCGGTCGGTGGGTGGCTGGTGGTTGCTATTTTTTTTCCATGGGTACTCCAGCCCCAGAGTGCCACAGAGTCAGTGCCTATGTCTGGGACTCTCCCACTTCACAGGGTCCTAGAGCCCAGGCTCCAGCCCAAGCCCAGAAGTCTACAGTGCAATGAAACAGCCCCGCAAGCCCAAGTCCCATGAGCCCAAGTCAGCCGGCACAGGCCAGTCATGACTTTTTAATTGCAGTGTAGACAGACCCAGAGAGATTAAGGTCAAAAGTATCCACTAATTTTGGATGCCAATTTGACAAACTTAGAACCTGCTTTTTCAGAACACTTAGCATTATATAGCAATTTGTGTGTCAATTCACAGCTCCCATTGACTTCACTTGTAGCTGTGAGTGCTCAGAACATCTGCAAATAAGCCCCCAGGGTCTGAAGTTGGATACTCAGAAAATGAGAAACAGAGTTAGTGGCCACCTGTTAAAAATTTGTTTTAAGCAACTTACCCAGCCACACACAGCAAGTCAGTGGCAGAGGTAAAATCCAGTTCTCCAGGGCAGCTTTCAACCTCCTTAACCACAAGACCATTCTTCCTTTTCCTGTAATCCCCTTCCTCATTCACTGCACACCTTCCAACTACAGCAACACACGAGGCTGGGGTCTGACAGACAACAGTCTCCTGCATTTAGAGTGACTAGATGTCCCAATTTTATAGGGACAGTCCCGATTTTGGGGTCTTTTCCTTATATAGGCTCCTATTACCCCCCACCCCCTGTCCCGATTTTTCACATTTGCTGACTGGTCACCCTACCTGCATTACAAAACCCTGATTCACCCCCTGAGCAGGTCCATCCTGTGCACTGAATGAGACAGGAGTCCAATGGAGAAAAAAATAGCATGTGATCATGTAACGAAAGATTGTATCATACTGCGTACACACAAAGGGGCTCAATTAACGTTTCACAAGCAAAAATGTTGGCATTTCCTAACTTTTGAGTGCTTAATTTTGCAACCTCCCTAATGTTATTTTAACCTAATTTTTATGTATAATTTCCTAGGTAATTTAAAAAGCAAACTGAAAATATAGAAATTCCCTCCTGTGGAATCACATTAACACCCATATGGGTCATCAGCCGCGTTGGACTCTTTAGATCCCAGCACAGGCCTCTGCCCCTTGAACCAATTAAGTAACTGACAGCAGTAATAGGTTGTGATCCTCTATATAATGAAACTGACCTCCTTCATAAAGCAGTTTGAGGTCTATGAATGAAAAGCACTATATAAGAGCTAGGTATTATTATTATTATTGTTATATGAACCAGCCACTGTAGGGCCATGAGACACACACTTTGCCAGTGGGTTTCAGACATTGTTATTGATGGTGGAGGAATGGTGAGATTCAGAAAGCTTGGTTCCATTCCAGGTCTTGAGGGCAGTGTGCTCTAGTAGCTACACGTTCTTCTGTTCCTGTTTCCCCTAATCCTGACTTCTCCTACCCATTCCCTCCAGCCTGTCTTTCTCCTAATCCTGTCTCCCTCCCTAACCCCCAGCCCAGTCTCCATACACCAGATTTTCAAAATAGCTCAGCACTTCCCATTTTGATATTTATGACCAGCTTCTGAAAAAGTTCAGCATCTAACAGTACAACAGAAAAGAACAACATTATCACAAAGGTTTATCACTGCCTCTTCCTCCAGTGAGTTGGGTACTGTAATATTCTTGGAAGTCCCCAAGTGGCACTATTGCTGATGGCCTTACTAAATATATCTTGAATGTATAGGTGCATCATGTAATGTATCACAGACAAATGCTTTTTGTCACTTGTGGTGCACGTTGTTTGGAAGCTGAGAATATCCTAGTAAATCTCTCTCCCCTCTTCTGCCTGATTTATTTTCTTACATTTAGATACTGCCTAGAGTTTGTACCCATCCAAACAAACAAAATATCACACAGTACCAAAACATTGCAGGTACTTCTGAATAAAGAGACAACAATTGCAGTTAACGTCTATTGCTATTGCTGCCAGTCATACCTGCTTCCTTGTGGTGCTGATCATTGTTTCTGGAAGCATCACCAATCCATCAGATAAAATGACATTTTAGTCTAGGATATAAGAGGAGAAGATACAGACACCGGAGAGAAGGGCTATTTTGTTACTTTTATGTCTCAAATAAATAAATAACACTGGAGGCATGGGAAAATGCACTCTCTTCTGAAAGACACACTGGTTTTGCCCTATTCCTTTGAAATTAGACCCCCAGGAAAGTTTCAAGGCAAGCATTAATAGGTAGATAATGCTGACCAGGTGCTCCTTGTGGAAAACATATTCGCCCCAACAACAAACAAGGGGCTGTGGGAGGGATTGGGGGTGGAAATCATATTTTTTTAACATTTTCCTGTTGAATTGCTAGTGAAAAGGCAAATCAGATTCTATGGGGGGAGCAGGTATCGTTTCACTTTAAAAAGCAGGTTCACAGTGGAAGTAGCCACAGTTCTATCAGTAGCAACTTTGTAATTTTACTCGAGTGCTGAATTCCCTCGTTTTATGTCCCTTTCCACCATGGCTCGGATTCCCAAGGACTCATGGAGCTATATAAGCAAAGGATGGGTTCATGACTATAAAGGCACTGGAATGGGATTCAAAAGCCACGTATTCAATTCCTGGTTCCCTCACAGACTTTTTGTGGGACCTTGGGCACGTCACTTAATCTACCCTGTACTTCCGTCCCCCCATCTGTAAATGGGGGACAATATTCACTACCTCACTGAGGTGAGAGTGAAGTCCATTGGGAGTTGCTCAGACACCACAGTGAGAAGAGCTAGCTGGAACCAGCGTGAAAGCTAGTAGTTCCACACAGCTGTCTGCTTTACAGCCTATGGTCCACCCTGGTGTAAGGGTACAGCTCCGCTTCCTCAATTAAGCCGCTTTTACTTATGCCAGCAGTGAATCCTATCCTTATGATGAGGCCCATGTTTGTTTGGTTGTGCCCAGAATTACCTGGCTTTGCTTTGAAATCCTCTCACCCATACCATGTAATCTGCAGTGTCACAGGCCCAGAGCCTCAAAGGTATTTAGGTGCCTAACTCCCATGGGGGTAGGCCCAGGGGAATCCTGTTTGCACAGCACTTTAACTTCCGTGGGAGTTAGGGACCTAAATACCTTTGAGGATCAGAGCCACAGTCACTCTATTAGTAGCCATGGGCCAGAAGACTGTGTGGTCAAGTTCCCCGTTGGCATACTCAAAAAGGCAGCCACTCCAATGCAGAGCTGAGGGGAGATGCGATCTCTCAGAGGTGCCTTTCACCTGACCCCAGGTGAAAGTCTGGGTCTCACAGCACATATCGAAAAGAGCAGGGGCTATTCCTGTGATCCAGACAAAGATGGTTCTGATCATAGCCTGTTCGTGAGCCATGACTAAGTGTATAGCAGCTGCCACATCTGCCCACACAGTCACTGCGTTATCAGTCCAGTTTCTCTCTCATCCCTTTCCAAAGCACTCTGTGTCCTGTGAAACCAAATCCTACACCTAGGGCCCAGCCTAGCCACTGTTTGCCAAGTAGGCCAGTCTCCCTACACATAGTCTTGCACACTGTAAGGCAAGAAGGGACTATCATGATCATCTAGTCTGACCTCCTGCATATTGCAGGCCACAGAACCTCACCCAGCCACTCCTGTGATCGGCCCTCACCTCTGGCTGAGTTACTGAAGTCCTCAAGTATCAGAGGGGTAGCCGTGTTAGTCTGGATCTGTAGAAGCGACAAAGGGTCCTGTGGCACCTTATAGACTAACAGACGTATTGGAGCATAAGCTTTCGTGGGTGAATACCCACTTCGTCAGATGCAAACAAACATGGGCCTCACCATAAGGACAGGATTCACTGCTGGCATAAGTAAAAGCGGCTTAATTGAAGAAGCGGAGCTGTACCCTTACACCAGGGTGGACTATGGGCTGTAAAGCAGACAGCTGTGTGGAACTACTAGCTTTCACTCTGGATGCATCCGACGAAGTGGGTATTCATCCACGAAAGCTTATGCTCCAATACGTCTGTTAGTCTATAAGGTACCACAGGACTCTTTGTCACTTCTGAAGTCCTCAAATCATAGTTTAAAGTTCCACCATTTATTCTAGTTCAAACCCGCAAGGAACCCGTGCCCCATGCTGAAGAGGAAGGCAAAAATCCACATCATTTCTGCCAATCTGACCTGGGGGGAAATTCCTTCTCAACCCCAAATATGGTGATCAGTTAGAGTCTGAGCATGTGGGCGAGACCAACCAGACAGACACCTGGAAAGAATTCTCTGCAGTAACTCAGTGTCTTCCCCAGCTAGTGTCCAATCACTGGCCGATGGAGATATTTGCTAATAGCAGTCATAGATGGGCCACATGCTATTGTTGGCAATCTCATCATACCTTCCCCTCCATAAATTTATCAAGCTCAGTCTTAAAGCCAGTTAGGGGTTGTTGTTTTTTGCCCCCACTGCTCCCCTCTGAAGGCTGTTCCAGAACTTCACTCCTCTGATGGTTAGAAACCTTCATCTGATTTCAAACCTAAACTTGATGGCCAGTTTATATCCATTTGTTTTTGTGTCCACACTGATCCTTAACTTCAAAGAATCTCAGGGTTGGAAGGGACCTCAGGAGGTATCTAGTCCAACCCCCTGCTCAAAGCAGGACCAACCCCAACTAGATCATCCCAGCCAGGGCTTTGTCAAGCTGACCTTAAAAACCTCTAAGGAAGGAGATTCCACCATCTCCCTAGGTAACCCATTCAAGTGCTTCACCACCCTACTAGTGAAAAAGTTTTTTCCTAATATCCAACCTAAACCTCCCCTTCTGCAACTTGAGACCATTACTCCATGTTCTGTCATCTTCTACCACTGAGAACAGTCTAGATCCAGCCTCCTTGGAACTCCCTTTTAGGTAGTTGAAAGCAGTTATCAAATCCCGCCTCATTCTTCTCTTCTGCAGGCTAAACAATCCCAGTTCCCTCAGCCTCTCCTCATGAGTCATGTGCTCCAGCCCCCTAATCATTTTTGTTGCCCTCCGTTGGACTCTTTCCAATTTATCCACATCCTTCTTGTAGTGTGGGGCCCAAAACTGGACACAGTACTCCAAATGAGGCCTCACCAGTGCCGAATAGAGGGGAATAATCACGTCCCTCGATCTGCTGGAAATGCCCCTACTTATACAGCCCAAAATGCCGTTAGCCTTCTTGGCAACAAGGGCAAACTGTTGACTCATATACAGCTTTTCGTCCACTGTAACCCCTAGGTCCTTTTCTGCAGAACTGGTGCCCAGCCATTCGGTCCCTAGTCTGTAGCAGTGCCTGGAATTCTTCCGTCCTAAATGCAGGACTCTGCACTTGTCCTTGTTGAACCTCATCAGATTTCTTTTGGCCCAATCCTCTAATTTGTCTAGGTCCCTCTGGATCCTGTCCCTACCCTCCAGCGTATCAACCACTCCTCCCAGTTTAGTGTCATCTGCAAACTTGCTAAGGGTGCAGTCCACACCATCCTCCAGATCGTTGATGAAGATATTGAACAAAACCGGCCCCAGCACCGACCCTTGGGGCACTCCACTTGATACCGGCTGCCAACTAGATATGGAGCCATTGATCACTATCCGTTGAGCACGACCATCCAGCCAGATTTCTATCCACCTTACCGTCCATTCATCCAGCCCATACTTCTTTAACTTGCTGGCAAGAACACTGTGGGAGACTGTATCAAAAGCTTTGCTAAAGTCAAGAAATAGCACATCCACTGCTTTCCCCTCATCCACAGAGCCAGTTATCTCATCATAGAAGGCAATTAGGTTAGTCAGGCATGACTTGCCCTTGGTGAATCCATGCTGACTGTTCCTGATCACTTTCCCCTCCTTTAAGTGGTTCAGAATTGATTCCTTGAGGACCTGTTCCATGATTTTTCCAGGGACTGAGGTGAGACTGACTGGCCTGTAGTTCCCCGGATCTTCCTTCTTCCCTTTTTTAAAGATGGGCACTACATTAGCTTTTTTCCAGTCATCCGGGACCTCCCCCGATTGCCATGATTTGTCAAAGATAATGGACAATGGCTCTGCAATCACATCGGCCAACTCCTTTAGCACCCTCGGATGCAGTGCATCCGGCCCCATGGACTTGTGTTCGTCCAGCTTTTCTAAATAGTCCCAAACTACTTCTTTCTCCACAGAGGGCTGGTCACCTCCTCCCCATACCGTGCTGCGGAGTGCAGCCGCCTGGGAGCTGACCTTGTCTGTGAAGACAGAGGCAAAAAAAGCATTGAGTACACTAGCTTTCTCCACATCCTCTGTCACTAGGTTCCCTCCCTCATTCAGCAAGGGGCCCACACTTTCCTTGACTTTCTTCTTGGTGCTAACATACCTGAAGAAACCCTTCTTGTTACTCCTAACATCTCCGGCTAGCTGCAACTCCAAGTGTGATTTGGCCTTCCTAATTTCACTCCTGCATGCCTGAACAATATTTTTATACTCCTCCCTGGTCATTTGTCCAATCTTCCACTTCTTGTAAGCTGCTTTTTTGTGTTTAAGACGAGCAAGGATTTCACTGTTAAGCCAAGCTGGTCGCCTGCCATATTTACTTTTCTTTCTACACATCGGGATGGTTTGTTCCTGCAACCTCAATAAGGATTCTTTAAAATACAGCCAGCTTTCCTCGACTCCTTTCCCCCTCATGTTATTCTCCCAGGGGACCTTGCCCATCAGTTCCCTAAGGGAGTCAAAGTCTGCTTTTCTGAAGTCCAGGCTCTCTGTTCTACTGCTCTCCTTTCTTCCTTGTGTCAGGATCCTGAACTCGACCATCTCATGGTCACTGCCTCCCAGGTTCCCATCCACTATTGCTTCCTCTACTATTTCTTCCCTGTTTGTGAGCAGCAGGTCAAGAAGAGCTTTTCCCCTAGTTGGTTCCTCCAGCACTTGCACCAGGAAATTGTCCCCTACACTTTCCAAAAACGTCCTGGATTGTCTGTGGACCGCTGTATTGCTCCCCCAGCAGATATCGGGGTGATTAAAGTCACCCATGAGAACCAGGGCCTGTGATCTAGTAACTTCTGTTAGTTGCTGGAAGAAAGCCTCGTCCACCTCATCCCCCTGGTCTGGTGGTCTGTAGCAGACTCCCACCACGACATTACCCTTGTTGCTCACACTTCTCAATTTAATCCAGAGACTCTCAGGTTTTTCTGCAGTTTCATACTGGAGCTCTGAGCAGTCATACTGCTCTCTTACATACAACACAACTCCCCCACCTTTTCTGCCCTGCCTATCCTTCCTGAACAGTTTATATCCATCCATGACAGTACTCCAATCGTGTGAGTTATCCCACCAAGTCTCTGTTATTCCAATTACATCATAATTCCTTGACTGTGCCAGGACTTCCAGTTCTCCCTGCTTGTTCCCCAGGCTTCTTGCATTTGTGTATAGGCATTTAAGATAACTCACCGATTGTCCTGCTGTCCCAGTATGGGGCAGGAGCCCTCCCCTCTTGCACTCACCTACTTGTGCTTCCTCCCGGTATCCCACTTCCCCACTTACCTCGGGGCTTTGGTCTCCTTCCCCCGGTGAACCTAGTTTAAAGCCCTCCTCACTAGGTTGGCCAGCCTGCTTCCAAAGATGCTCTTCCCTCTCTTCGTCAGGTGGAGCCCATCTCTGCCTAGCACTCCTTCTTCTTGGAACACCATCCCATGGTCAAAGAATCCAAACCCTTCTCTCTGACACCATCTGCGTAGCCATTCGTTGACTTCCACGATTCGACGGTCTCTACCCCGGCCTTTTCCTGCCACAGGGAGAATGGACGAGAACACCACTTGCACCTCAAACTGCTTTATCCTTCTTCCCAGAGCCACGTAGTCTGCAGTAATATGCTCAAGGTCATTCTTGGCAGTATCATTGGTGCCCACGTGGAGAAGCAGGAAGGGGTAGCGATCTGAGGGCTTGATGAGTCTCGACAGTCTCTCCGTCACATCACGAATCCTAGCCCCTGGCAAGCAGCACACCTTTCGGTTTTCCCGGTCAGGGCGGCAGATAGATGACTCAGTCCCCCTGAGGAGAGAGTCCCCGACCACCACCACCCTCCTCCTCCTCTTGGGAGTGGTGGTCGTGGAACCCCCATCCCTAGGACTGTGCTTCTCATGCCTTCCAATCAGTGGAGTCTCCTTCTGCTCTGTTCCCTCAGATGTGTCATTCACTCCACTCTCTGCACTAGTACCTGTGGAGAGAACATGAAAACGGTTGCTCATCTGAATATGCGTTTCTTGTACATGGACTTGTCTCATACTCTTTCCTCTTCTGGAGGTCACATGCTGCCAATTATCCTCACTGGCCTTCTGTCCCCGCTGCGTAGCCTGCTCTGAATCCTCAGAACACTGTGCCCGCTGAAGCCTATCCTGACGTCTATCCAGGAACTCCTCATTTTCTTTTATGGAACGCAGGGTTGATACTCGTTTCTCCAGTCCTTGAATCGTCTCCTCCAATATGGAGATCAGCTTGCACTTTGTACTGACAAAGTCGCTTCTTTCCTGTGGAAGAAAGACAAACATGGCACATCCTGTGCAGGTCATGACAGCGGATCGCTCAGCATCCATAGTCCCTTCCTTCGAAGAGTTTCCTCACTTGTGGCAGAAGCTACTCAGGGAAACCTGCAAGGGGGTTGCCACAGTAGGCTCTCTCCAGGCGAACTCCCAGGCTAACTCCACCTGTTTGCTTCTCTGCTATGCACTGCTCAGCTGGTTCGCAGCTGACTGACTGTCTTTTTAGAAGAGCCTGGAACGAAGCACTCCCAATTCACACTATTCAAACAGGAAATCAAACAATCAAGCACACGGTCAAACTACCAAACTGTCCCTTCAACAGATACTCACTCCCCCGTCTGCAGCCACCAGGTTGCTCTGCCTCTGCCTTTAGTTTGGGTTAAAAGAGTTAGGAATGGCAAGGATAGCTTGCCCCCTTCACACTCCCCTTCTAAACTCCCTCTCAAACTCCCCTGTTTGCAGCTCCTGTTCACAAAGCTCCCTGGTTGCTTGCTCACTGCTTTATAAAGCCCTGGACTCCCTGATTAGCCCCGCCCCCTGATTAAGGCTTCTAGGTTTCAAGCCTGGTGTAGAAGCTCAGCTTCCTACTGCCAGCCACAGCACACGGTCCTTCACACAAACAAACAAATGATCACACAGCAAGTACCCCCAAACACACACTACAGACAGCCACTTACCCCAAGGGTCCTGTATTTGCTCCTGCTTTACCTGGAGCAATTCCTCTCAAACTCCCCTGTTTGAAGCTCCTGTTCACAAAGCTCCCTGGTCGCTTGCTCACTGCGTAACTTAAATAACTCCTCTCCCTCCCTGGTATTTATCCCTCTGATGTATTTATAGAGAGCAAGCATATCTCCCCTCATCCTTTGTTTGGTTAGACTAAACAAGCCAAGCTCTGACATCTCCTCTTGTAAGGTAGGTTCTCCATTCCTCGGATCATCCCAGTAACCCATCTCTACATGTTTTCCAATTAGAAGTCATACTGTCAAGGGAAAGATCTTGTAAATTAAAAAGTCGATACCAGGGTTACAGCAGGGGTGGCACCCCAGTACTCAGATTCAAACAAAGCTGGGCCTGGGGGGTTCTGCTTTTTGACATACTGTATATTTGCATCGTCCAGTCTGATGCATGATAATAATCCCTAGCTCTTACAAAGCACTTTTCCTCCATAGCTCGCTCAAAGTATTTTACAAAGGAGGTCAGCATCATGATCTCCATTTTACAGATGGGAATCATAGAATCATAGAATCTCAGGGTTGGAAGGGACCTCAGGAGGCCATCTAGTCCAACCCCCTGCTCAAAGCAGGACCAACCCCAACTAGATCATCCCAGCCAGGGCTTTGTCAAGCCTGACCTTAAAAACCTCTAAGGAAGGAGATTCCACCACCTCCCTAGGTAACCCATTCCAGTGCTTCACCACCCTACTAGTGAAAAAGTTTTTCCTAATATCCAACCTAAACCTCCCCCTCTGCAACTTGAGACCATTACTCCTTGTTCTGTCATCTTCTACCACTGAGAACAGTCTAGATCCATCCTCTTTGGAACCCCCTTTTAGGTAGTTGAAAGCAGTTATCAAATCCCCCCTCACTCTTCTCTTCTGCAGGCTAAACAATCTCAGTTCCCTCAGCCTCTCCTCATAAGTCATGTGCTCCAGCCCCCTAATCATTTTTGTTGCCCTCCGTTGGACTCTTTCCAATTTATCCACATCCTTCTTGTAGTGTGGGGCCCAAAACTGGACACAGTACTCCAAATGAGGCCTCACTAGTGCCGAATAGAGGGGAATAATCACGTCCCTCGATCTGCTGGAAATGCCCCTACTTATACAGCCCAAAATGCCGTTAGCTTTCTTGGCAACAAGGGCACACTGTTGACTCATATTCAGCTTTTCGTCCACTGTAACCCCTAGGTCCTTTTCTGCAGAACTGCTGCCCAGCCATTCGGTCCCTAGTCTGTAGCAGTGCATGGGATTCTTCTGTCCTAAGTGCAGGACTCTGCACTTGTCCTTGTTGAACCTCATCAGATTTCTTTTGGCCCAATCCTCTAATTTGTCTAGGTCCCTCTGGATCCTATCCCTACCCTCCAGCATATCAACCACTCCTCCCAGTTTAGTGTCATCTGCAAACTTGCTAAGGGTGCAGTCCACACCATCCTCCAGGTCGTTGATGAAGATATTGAACAAAACCGGCCCCAGCACCAACCCTTGGGGCACTCCACTTGATACCGGCTGCCAACTAGACATGGAGCCATTGATCACTACCCGTTGAGCACGACCATCCAGCCAGTTTTCTATCCACCTTACCGTCCATTCATCCAGCCCATACTTCTTTAACTTGCTGGCAAGAACGCTGTGCGAGACTGTATCAAAAGCTTTGCTAAAGTCAAGAAATAGCACATCCACTGCTTTCCCCTCATCCACAGAGCCAGTTAACTGAGGGGAAAACTGAGGGGAATTGACTTGTCCCACGTGACCCAGCAGGCCAGTGGCCCAGCCCGGAATTAAACCCATGTGTTCTGAGTCCCAGTCCCGTGCTCTATCCCCTTGGTCCTAACCCCTTCTCCTCAACCTCCTTGCCACACTTCTGTTCTCCCAATGCACTCCAGCCACCTCCTGGAGGGGGAAGCCTGGTAGCCCTGTGCACACTCTCCTCCATCATTGTTGAGGGAAGGGAACGGCGGGCCCAACACTCCATTCCTAGTCTGTGAAGGGCCAGCGAGTGAGGCACAATACCCCCCCAAATCCACCTTCAAGGTAGCTTGTGACATGCCCATTTCCCACCCCTTGTGCCTCAGTTTTCCCATAAGGGAGACAGGTCTAATGCTTACCTACCTGAGAGGTGTGTTGGGAGGCTTAGTTAATTGATATTCAATTAAAGTGGTATGAGATCCACTGATGCAAAGTGCTGTAATTCTGGACAGCCAGCTGAGATCCCAGGACTCCCCAGGTTCCAGTTCACTTCCATCCCCACAGTTTATCCAAACCTCTCAGGCCAGATTCTGTGCTACACCATGCAGGAGGCACAGCACAGGCACCTAGGGACAGTGGTGGCTCTACACCCACCCACCTGGGCTTGCTGGGGACTTAAATCCCTAATGTAATTTAGAGCAGCCCCATGGCCTCTATCTTGCTAACTTCAACTGCCCAAACTAGCTGGAATGGAGAGCATTCTGGCCACACCCCCAGCCACTCCTACACCAGATGGTGTGCAGGAAAGCAGAGTGCGTCTAGCTCCCCATTATCAGACTGAACCACTTTCATCTCTACACCCAGTATATGGCTAATCTTGAGCTCCCTGCCGCCATCCCCTCCCCGTGCCTCAGTTTACCCATGTGTAAAGTGAGGTTAATAATACAGACCTCCTTTGTAATGCCCTTTGAGACCTACTGATGCTAAGTGCTGCATAAAAGCCAGGAGAAGTACCATAGCATTTTCCCTGGGTATGTGACACAGGGATTTAAGGAAGTGCAGCATTGAACATTTGCTCCACCCCAAGCAAGGGACTATCCCATGGTGTCTTTCTCCTTCCTCTGCTTCATTATTCCCCCCACCCTCCCCAACCAACAGGGCTGTAGCAACACAAGTGCAAAGGAAAGCCTTGTCTGTCATCCGCCGGCACACACCCACACACGCAAGCCACTTCTGTCAGTGCCCAACATGTAAGCTTTTCTAAGTGGCCCTGGGCAGTCAGTCAAGTCCTGAACTCTTCTACAGAATGTGGGTGTTATTAGATAATTAATAACTTCTTAAAAAAGGCTAAATGGAAGCTTTCCTTAAAGAGAGGAAATAATAATATATCATTTTTGATATGTGAGCTGAGTCAGCCCTCGCAGGGGAAATACAGTGTCTTCCATGAAAAGCCAAAAGATTACATGGGGCGTCCCCTGGGCAGTCGTGACTTATAGGGCTTGCCTCGTTAGTCTGAGAAGCCATGGCTGGGCAAATGAACAGCAGCATGTTCATTATTCTTCCTGCGTAGGAAGGAGTCTACTGGCACAAAAGCCCCCTGTTGTCCTGCGGCGTGACCCAGTCGTGCTTAAGCGAGATGAGTTCAGTATCCCTTGGTGAAATTTAACCTGTGTGTCTCCTGAGCCTAAATGGTGTTTAGGAGACATTGTGCGAGGCGTGGGTTGGATGGAGCCGTGGAGCTAGGCTGAAGTGCTACAGCTGGATTGAAATGATGAGCTTATCTGTATGTTTTAAAAGGCCCTAGAGCATTGGCTCTTTGCATTCTCCCAGGGACATCTAGCTGAAATTTGCTGACTGGCTGGAAGGGCGAAGGTTAAACGACACAGCCTGCCCATTACCTAACGGGAGATACTGATTGACTTTGAAGGATGGTAGCCCTGCAGCTTCCCTAGGATCCAGGAAAGTGAGGCATGGTCCCAGACCTGGGACTGCACAGGCTGCATGATGAGAGTGCTGCTTCCATCTCTGGATTTAACCCTTTCCCTGCTATCATACAATGCGCTCTGGAGAGGCTGTAGAACTACAAACTAGATTTAAACTGTGCAGCCTGCTGTGGCATAGAAATCAGTGGACTTGTTTTTTAAATGCATGGAAGCCGGAGGCGTGCACCCAGACTACTGCCCCCAAGGGTGGGGAGTAAATGTGTGTATTTGCAACAGGGTCAGTTTCATCGTAAAGGGGGAACAAGTAGTCACCGAGAGTGGGTGCTCGGCATTGGCCTACCCCCACTCCCATGGAAGTCAATGACAGTTTTACATTATTTTGCTTTAAAATATAACATAAAATAGGCAAGCTTTCCTGAGCAGAGCATCAGATCTTCACATGTTGTTTGATTAACAGGTCCCGTGCAGGGTTTCCGGTACTTTGAATTCTCCAGGCTGGTGAGGGAATGGGAACAGGGCAAATTCCATCTGTACTTCAACATTCCAAATATGCAACCATCAGCACAAGATATAGTGAAGGCATTTTGCCTTTGTACAGTAAAATAACTATTCCTTGACTAGCCCACATAGCCAAAAAAAAAAAAGATGATGTGCCAGGTATTATATGTGTAACACTGACACACAGACACCATTGGCTGGATTTCATAATGCAATACATAACATGACACTCACTTTAAACATGTAATTAAAATAGGTATTGAATTATATACAGTGGGTCGCTGAGTCTCTTTCTCAGGCAAAACTACCCTGGTAATTGTTTGTTTGGAAAAGGTTTCTAAGGAATTAAAGGTTTGGGTTGAGTTAAATGTGCTGGGAATAAATCCTAACAGGCACATGTTGGTGTCACAGACGTTCAGATAGCAGAAATCTTGCTTCTGGGCCAGAAGGCTAGGGGTTCACGTTTTGCGCCACAACTTGGGGTCATGAGACAGCTGAGACGAGCTCGTCGATTAGGGTTCATGAGTTTTTAGTTAACCCAGGTCAGATGGCTTGGTTGTCATGGGTTCATAAGCTCCAGGGGGTGGCTTGGAGCTTCAGATTCACATCAACACCCCCAGCCATGGAGGTGTGCAGATTTTGGTGTAAAACTTTCACACAGCCCTAGGTCATACCTAGTGCTGGTTCTCCTTCACAGTGCGGTACTTACAAAGAGTGCTGCAATTATCAAGGGCATTGACCTGAGATCCCCTCTGTCCTTCTCTTAGCAGATGATAAAATTCCATAGTAGTTTTCTTAGGGAGTCAATAAAATGCCCCAGTGTTCTGTGAGCATAACACTAGCCCTGCTTGTAATTAACTGCATTGCCAAGCTCAGATCCTCAGCTATGGGGAAAGTGGTGGACATGATATATCTTGACTTTGGCAAAGCTTTTCATACGGTCTCCTACAGTATTCTTGCCAGCAAGTTAAAGAAGTATGGATTGGATGAATGGACTATAAGGTGGATAGAAAGCTGGCTAGATCATCAGGCTCAATGGGTAGTGATCAACAGGTTCGATGTCTAGTTGGCAGCTGGTATCAAGTCCCAGGGTGTTGGTCCTGGGGCCAGTTTTGTTCAACATCTTCATTAATCATCTGGATGATGGGATTAATTGCACCCTCAGCAAGTTCACGAATGACACTAAAATGGGGGGGAGAGGTAGATATGCTGGAGGGTAGGGATAGGGTCCAGAGTGACCTAGACAAATTGGAGGATTGGGCCAAAAGAAATCTGATGAGGTTCAACGAAGGACAAGTGCAGAGTCCTGCACTTAGGACGGAAGAATCCCATGCACCGCTACAGGCTGGGGACCGATTGGCTAAGCAGCAGTTCTGCAGAAAAGGACCTGGGGACTACAGTGGATGAGAAGCTGGATATGAGTCAACAGTGTGCCCTTGTTGACAAGAAGGCTAACTGCATATTGGGCAGCATTAGTAGGAGCATTGCCAGCAGATGGAGGGAAGTGATTATTCCCCTCTATTCAGCACTGGTGAGGCCACATCTGGAGTACTGCGTGCAGTATTGGGCCCCCCACTACAGAAAGGAGGTGGACAAATTGGAGAGTCCAGCAGAGGGCAATGAAAATGATTAGGGGGAGGGGGCACATGACTTACGAGGAGAGGCTGAGGGAACTGGGGTTATTTAGTCTACAGAAGAGAAGAGTGAGGGGGCATTTGATAGCAGCCTTCAACTACCTGAAGGAGGGTTCCAAAGAGTATGGAGCTCGGCTGTTCTCAGTGGTGGCAGTTGACAGAACAAGAAGCAATGGTCTCAAGTTGCAATGGGAGAGGTCTAGGTTGGATATTAGGAAACACTATTTCATAAGGAGGGTGGTGAAGCACTGCGATGGGTTACCTAGGGAGGTGTAGAATCTCCATCCTTAGAGGTTTTTAAGGCCCAGCTTGACAAAGCCCTGCTTGGGATGATTTAGTTGGGGTTGGTCCTGCTTTGAGCAGGGGGTTGGACTAGATGACCTCCTGAGGTCTCTTTCAACCCTAATCTTCTATGATTCTATGGCAAGTTTATATCCAGCATAAAATGCACCCTAATTAGCACATCTGAGCATAGCATGATATTATCATCATTCATGGAAACATTTAACCTTATTTTTTACTCCTGGCCTTCAAAATCTCCTGTGACAGGGAGTTCCACTGGTTAATCCTGCCAACATTTTTCCTTTCAGTAGTTTTAAGATGTATGATCATTTCATGTCTCTAGGTGGCTCTGGGTGTTGAGTTATGAGAGAAGGTAAACAGGAACATCTGAATGACATTCTCTATGCATCACTGCATCTATTTCTATCATATTAGCTCTTGTTTGTGTCCTCACTATACTAAATAATTCTGAACTAATCCTAAGGTTCCCCTCCCTGAATGTCAGGAAGTCTATCTCATCTGGAAGGCTTTCCATGCCTCTACGGGTGCTTGTCGAGGTTTGAATCTTGATTCATGAAAGCAGCTCTGTTCAGGATAGCACTGTAACACATGTTTAACTTTAAGCCTATGTAGAAATCAGTGGACTTGTTTTTAAAATGGATGGAGGCCTAAAAGACTGCTGGTGGGGTGGGGAGTAAACACTGGGTGTGTGTCAGTTTAGGTTTAAGTGTAATCCTGAACAAGAACAGATTTAGGCATTGTTTTCCTGAACCATTGCCTTTATTTGTAAGAGAACCTTTATTTATCAGAGAACATGCATAGGAAGATGTCCATTATGACATGTTTTTTTCTCTCTTTTTTTCTAGACTGTCTAGTGTCTGAGACTGAAGTGGAATTGGGATGTATCCAAGTTTGTAGCCTCTGAAACCTTAACAACCTCAAGTAAACTGGTCCAAAAGACCCCTCTAGACCTCCCTAGCTCTGAACTCTTGCAGAGCACTTAGACTGAGTGGGAAAACAGCACCGAAGCAAATGGGCTGAAATTTTGCAACATTTCTCCCCAAAAGACTGACCCAAAAGAAACGAAAAGAAAAGAAAACCATGTTGATTGTGTAGTGTCGTTGGGTTTTTGTTTGGGGTGTGTTTGGTTTTATTTTATTTTTTTCTGAACATCATAATTCAGGAATACATTTATGAGAAATCTTTTGGGTTGGATTTTATCTTCCCTTTGCTGTATTCTTTTTTTTTAAATGTATATTTTTAACTCAAATGATTTCTTGTACAGTAACATCAAAACTGGACCAAGGCGCTCAGAAAAAAAAACATCATTGCCTCCCCAAATCCTGCATGATTTGTTTCAAGTAAAGTCTGGATTACAGATTCTGCTCTCCACACACCCATCGCCTCTTCCAATTGCTCCATGATTTGCTACAGCTAACATTTGTTAATGTTTCATTTTCTGTTCCAGTGTATATGTTGCTTATTTGTTTTATTTATTGAGATATTTTTAACAAGCTAAGAGACTGCAATGTGGCTGTGTATACTGCTTCTCTCGCCACTAAAAATAAAGATGTCCTGCATCTACTGGAGGTATTTGATTTACTTTGTGATTTCACCATCCAACACTTAATCAAAAAGGACACTAAATTCTTTATTTGTAACTTTCACCTTGTCTACATTTAAATGGCCACACCAGTCACTAAAATCAGTTCCACTGGTTATAGGGCTTACTACAGTGGTAATAGGGTGAAATTCTATGGCTTGTGTTATGCAGGTCAGATTAGATTATCAGTTTGCCTTCTGACCTTGGAATCAATTAAACCAGCGCAAACCTCTATGTTTAATTGATTTCAACCTTTCTTATATTTGGTTACTAACTGACTTAAGCTAAATGGATATAAGCCAAATTTAAATCAGTTTTAGAGTGACCTCCCAGGGGTTTGCACTAGTTTAACTAAACTGATTTTAAATCATACCTTTGGTGCAACTTTTATTGAAGTCAATGTTTTTCTTAAATAAAATATAATGCCACTTAACCGTGTATCTATTTCTAAATTACTTTCTCTAAAAATGAGAACTTATTTTATGTACTATCTATATGATGGTAGTACCTAGAGGATTCTGTCAGCTAGGGGCTGTACATAGCGGGTGAAAGCCCCTGCCCCAAAGAGCTTACAACAGCACACATACAGAGAAGAGAATTGCCCTGGGTCACAAAACATATCAGTAGATAACTGCCAGAGCAGTGGATTATCTACCAGACCTCTGAAGTCTTCATGAACTGTGTGTGTTTGGGAAGGCTTAAGGCAGTAGTGATGTTTTGCCAATGAACGTTGTAATCATCTCTGTAGATAACAGGATGTCCCAAAGCTAAGCTGCTCAGAGGGAGGCTTGGGTCACCAAGTCTGTCACAAATTTTCCAATTCAGTATCAGCTCACAGTTGTTAGTGGATTTTGCAAAAGCAATATTGTGACCTTAAATTATTGTACAGAGACCCAGGTCCCTGTCCTGAAAAGACTGGGTAGTCCCATTAACTTTAATGGGATGTCTAGAATGACCCAGTGAAAGAAACAGGCAGTTCCAACAAATCCAAAGTACTCTTAGCCTCTATTGTCAGATGGGACAACAGAATGCATACCGTGTTCTATCATGTTGGTCCTTGATACTACTACTCATTAGGACTGCTAAAAAAAAACCCAAAGTACATTTCACAAAAAAACAAAGACTATTCAATATTTTGTCTGGAATTTCCCTATGATTTTTTTAAAAAATTTCAAAATTCTCTGAAAAGTTTTGTTTAATTTCAATGGGGTAGAAAAAAAACTCACTTCCTTTCACTTTTTGACTTTTTTCTCTCTCCAGTAAATGATAAAAATGTGAGAGAAATGTTTTGTTCTCCATAAAAACAGATTGAATTTCATTAAAATATTCACAATTTTTCATTTCAATTTTTTTTGTTAAAATTCAAATGTTCTGAGCAAAATAATATTTTCTCAATTTTTTTGGAAAAGGCACAGGGGAAGATGAAGCATCTGGTCTGAACAGTTTACAATCTAAGGCCCTCATCCTGAAACTGAGGATAGGTTAAGCTGCACTGATTTCAATAGGACTGCATGCAGGTGAAGAGGCACCCATGCAGGCAGCCAGTTGTGTGATCGGGTCCTAAGTAAAACTCCCATTAACTTCAAGCCTTGGATAAATTGAAAGCTCATTGAAATTAAAACCCAACAAAAAGGAGAAAATTAAGGTGTATTCTGCAGTGCAACTATATATTGGCCCTTGCTCACGCTGGCTGGCTATAAAAACTTAATCTAGTCTTAAATCAGCAAGCAGCGGGGCGTGGAGAGGGAGGGGGGAACGTAGGTGTGGTATCACTCACTGCTAAGCAGACACATTGTACCCAGGTAAGAAGCCTGCCAAGTTGACTTGAAATCTCAGCTCATTTTTTAAATCACATTGCAGGTTTGATTAAAAAAACAAAGGAAGCTTGAATTCCTGTTCTCGCAGGTAGTCATTGTAGCCACATGCTTACTTAAGAGGAAATCACAGGCATACGCTCTGTCACCCCATGGAACTCATCAGCAGGCTCTGAACCCACTTCCTCCAGAGTCCACAAAAGACCTTTTCCACCTCAGCTACAGTAGCAACCAGGCTCTCACCCAATCCCAGTGCTACTAATAGTACAGTAGCAACCAGCGGCACAAATGGGCTGTTATCCATTCTGTGAGATGCCCATAGAGGGAAATAGTGCAGCCCTTCCCCCAAGGTGTTCGTTTAGCCTTTTCCCTTTTCTCTCCCAGGTGCCTGCAATCACCAGTCTTTGGAGAGCCTCTCCTCTCTCCTTGCAACAGCAGGTCCTGGGTTCTTTTTACTTGGCACCTGGTGCCTCCATACAAAGCATCTTCCCACTGTGCCAGATATCTAGGGGTTGTGGCCTTGAGAAATCAATGAGAATACTACAAGCTGGCAAGGAGTGTAAAGCCAAGTGCACGGGGGACAATAAATTAAACAAACCAAACCCCAGCAAAGGAATAAAATAACAGGACAACAGAGGGAGTGACTTTACTAGGAACAAGAACATAGGATCTGGGGAAGTAAAGGGTTACAGTTAATTAATCTTTAACCAATATCTATAAATGAATTAATTCCCACCTCTTAACGCGATCAAACTCCTTCTACCCCAGCTGCCTTCCTGAGGTGGATGTCACTGTTGAGGTGGCATGTCCTGAGACAGAGTGTTGCAGCAGTGTGGCATCAACTAGCTTAATCAAAAGCTACCTTATTTTCTCTTCAGGCCTGAGTCCTCTTCTGACTCCAGCCAGGCTCTTGGTCTCCTGGTCTGGAATCTTCCTGAGGTGTTGGCTGGCTCTTGGTAGCCGGTGCTAGGAGGGCTCTCTCCTTCTCTGGATACTGGTCACTGCAATGCTGGAGCTAGAGTCTCAAAGCTGGGACACCACATGACACGCTATCTCTCTCCCAGCTTCCAAACCAAAACTGAAGCAAAACTCTCTCTCCTTTGTGTAGTCAGGCTGTCCCCTAGTAGGAAGGGGGTCTGCACAGCCCTGACTTATCATTGGTCCCGTGTACAGTTCATCCAGCTCACACCATGAAGAAGACTCCTTATCAGCCCCAGCAGGGGTTTCTAGTTCCTTCTGTCACCAATCCTGATTCCAAACATGCTGGGAATGGAATCAGACACTTTGGCAGTCATCTTAATTGGAGTCCTTTTGGTAAGGCCCCCTACATTCTCAGACCGGAGCTCCAGGAGCTGGGATTCAGAAAACCCCCCAGAGGGATTACAATGACATACAACTTGCCAGTGGGTTACACAGCAACTGGTGAGCCAACACTGGAATGTTGTGTTTCAGAATTCCTGGCTCTGGGAGCAGAGTGTGGTCAAGTGGGTACAGATAACTCAGCCAAGCACATACTTTGACACATACCTTCTTCAGAACAACATGACAAAGCGAGGCCCAAGGCTTGGCTCTGCCGTGTTAGAGGCTGGGGTTCTAGTCATGATGCTCTTTAACATGACATGCAACTTTGCAGTTTTTATAGCTGCAGGTAAATGCCTACTCTAAAATAAGAGAGAAGGCCTTACTTAATAAGCATTGTGGACAGATGCATTAACAGCAATCAACACAGAAGCTGGGACTAGAGTGCTTAGCCTTCTGGCTTGAAGCTCACTGAATACTCCCCTAGGCCACAGGGGATTGTATAACGGAGGAGCTCTCCCAATGTCTTAAAAATATCTGACATTTTCCCTGAGAAGCAGGCCAATATGACAGACCTGCCAACTGCATGAGTGTCAAGTGAGATGTGTGATACTTAACAGGTCATCCTGGGGAGTGGGGGGAGCCAAGGCTCACCCTCCTCCACCCCTTTCCCTGCAATGCACTGGCCTACAGCAGTGAGCCACCACACAGTAGCAAGTAATTGTGCCAGAGGGTTATCTGCTCACCAGGGCCTACCTACATTCTCTCCTATGGGTGTCTCCCAAATCAGGGCCCCCAAACGTAGTGTCCAGTTTTGAAAATTTGGGCCTAAGTTCCTTGAACTTTGGTGACTGCTCTTCAAAATGTTAAACAAGAGCAGCAATTTAAGATTTTGGTCATGAATTATACAGAGCGGCACACCCTGATGAAGTGTTTCCATTGACTTCAGTAACTCCACATCGGGCTCCATGGGATTGGCCAACGTAAGCAGTGATGCACATCCATGAATATCAGTGGAGAATCGACCCCTACAATGCTAACTGACCTGCTGCTATACAATGTTCAGATAAACCTAGTTTAAAACTGTTCTGAGTCTTTCAGCGAGTGCCTGAAATGAGAAATTCTACCAGGAGGTACAATAAACCAGAGGAAAAGTTAAGTGCAGCGAGCTGTGAAACTATCAGAAGACCCTATTCCAGACCAGTACACTTTATTATTTACATATGCAGTCCTCACAAGGTGGTAAGAGTTGCCATGTAATCTCTCGTCAGTAATCATTTCTCCCACTTTATAGCACAGCAGGAGACAGCTGTTTTGTAAGCCAAGTGAAAGGAGAAAATTGCATGTTGCACCAACTGTTTGTTCAGAATTCAAATGCAATCATTCCAGTTTAGGCAGGGTTTCAGCCATGTCTTTACACTGTGATTTCAATGCCCTTTCAGCCTCAGTCTCGTAGTCTCAGAATTTGTTTTGAATATAGTAAAGTGCACTAAACCTTTTTATGATTTCCTGTAGTACTTCAGAGCCTTGGAGTGAAAGTGCCTTCTAAATCTTTTTCCAGGACTCTCCTGTCACTTTAAATATTTGCAAGTATGTTGCCAGTTTCAAGGTAAACCCTGAAAGAAATGATGCAGTTAAGAGTAAGATAGGTGCTCGATTCATATTTAAATACAGACCTATCCATTCAGCTTTGGTTTTTGTGGCAAAAGATCCAGAGCAGAGATGAGCTCTTTAAAGTTCTTACTCTAGGTGAGACCAGATTTAAACTAATGAGCACCCACATTTGGGGTCAAACTCTCAAAAAAATTCAGCACCCAAGAGCTCCCACTGTGCACCCAATGTGCTGAACTCTGTTGAAAAGCTGGTTAAATATTTTAGTACGTAAATGGGAGTTGGGCTGTTTTGTCTTTGAAAATTTTGCCATTTAAGAATAAAAGCTGTGATTTCCAGAGACTACCTGGATTTAGGAGCCCAACTCCCACTGAAAACTCAAAGATCTTAGGTCCCATTGAAAATTTCAACCACTGAGACTTTCATGGAGTCACTGGGGTCATTAGAGTGGAAAGGTGATCCTGTGGTTGGAGCATTAACCAGGGATTTAAGAGATCTCTGTTCTGCTCCTGGCTCAGCCACAGATTCACTTGTGATGGTGGGAAAGTCACTTAATCTACCTTGTTCCAAGCTGTTCTGTTTGTAACATGGGGAGAATACCTCTCTCCCTCAAAGGCAGTTGTGAGGCTAAAATCCATTCATGGTCATGAGGCGCTCAGATCTGGTGGAGGTGATGGTCACATAATTCCCTAGCTAGACAGTACAACGTGTGATATCTGAGATGTCCCAGATATATGTAATAAGGGGTTACAAAAATGAACCAGGAACTGGACAGAGGTCTTCACAGGATTTGTAAATTGTCTAAAAGGGTATATAGATACATTCCTGTGTTGAATACTCATCGCAGGCAGGTTAGCAGGAGCATTCTGTCCATACATCCTTGCTTGGCTCAGTTTTGGGGTATCCTTTGCTGTTCACCTTTAAAGTGTGAATCCTGTTCCAGTAGAGACCTCATAGACCAGGGGTCTCAAACACGCGGCCCGCAGGGTTCTTTTCTGCAGCCCACCAGCTCCCCGCGGCCCCCCTGCCGCCCCCACAGTTTACCTACAGAGACTCTGACCCTGTGTGCACCAGGGGCAGGGCAGGCTCCCTGCCTGCCTCCCTGCCTTCCCTGCCCCCGCACAGCTCCAGGAAGTGGCAAGAACCTGGGGGAGGGGGGACACAGGCCTCCGTGCATTGCTTTCACCTCAAGGCTCAGCCCCCCGCAGCTCCCATTGGCCAGGAACGGCGAATCGCGGTGAATGGGAGCTTCGGGGGAGGTACCCGGAGGAGCGGCCAGGGCAACACACAGACCCCTTTGTCCCCCCTCCCCCAGGTTCTGGCCGCATCCCGGAGCGGCGCGGGGGCAGGGAGGGCGGGCGGGCAGGCAGGCAGGGAGTCTGCCCTGTCCCCGGTGCATGCTGGGCCAGAGCCCACCCCAAAACCGCTCCTGCACCCAAACCCCTGCCCTGAGCCCCCTGCCGCACCCCAAACCCCTCCTGTACCCCTACCCCCTACCCTGAGCCACCTGCCACACCCTGCACTCCTCCTGCATCCCAACCCCCTGCCCTGAGACCCTGCACCCCGACCCCCTGCCGTGAGCCCCCTGCTGCACCCCGTACCACTCCTGCACCCCAAGCCCCTGCCCTGAGCCCCCTACTGCCCCCTGCCCCCTTATGCCCTGCCACACCCCTCACGCCTCCTGCACCCTACACCCCATCTCCCTGCCCTGAGCCCCCTGCCACACCAAGCACATCTCCTGCACCACCACACGGGTAGTGATCAATGGTTCCATGTCTAGTTGGCAGCCAGAATCAAGTGGAGTGCCCCAAGGGTCGGTGCTGGGGCCGGTTTTGTTCAATATCTTCATCAACGATCTGGAGGATGGTGTGGACTGCACCCTTAGCAAGTTTGCAGATGACACTAAACAGTGATATGCTGGAGGGTAGGGATAGGATACAGAGGGACCTAGACAAATTAGAGGATTGGGCCAAAAGAAATCTGATGAGGTTCAACAAGGACAAGTGCAGAGTCCTGCACTTAGAACGGAAGAATCCCATGCACTGCTACAGACTAGGGACCGAATGGCTGGGCAGCAGTTCTGCAGAAAAGGACCTAGGGGTTACAGTGGACGAAAAGCTGAATATGAGTCAACAGTGTGCCCTTGTTGCCAAGAAGACTAATGGCATTTTGGGTTGTATAAGTAGGGGCATTTCCAGCAGATCGAGGGGCGTGATTATTCCCCTCTATTCGGCACTGGTGAGGCCTCATTTGAAGTACTGTGTCCAGTTTTGGGCCCTACACTACAAGAAGGATGTGGATAAATTGGAAAGAGTCCAGTGGAGGACAACAAAAATGATTAGGGGACTGGAGCACATGACTTATGAGGAGAGGCTGAGGGAACTGGGATTGTTTAGCCTGCAGAAGAGAAGAATGAGGGGGGATTTGCTAGCTGCTTTCAACTACCTGAAAGGGGGTTCCAAAGAGGCTGGATCTAGACTGTTCTCAGTGGTAGAAGATGACAGAAGAAGGAGTAATGGTCTCAAGTTGCAGAGGGGGAGGTTTAGGTTGGATATTAGGAAAAACGTTTTCACTAGTAGGGTGGTGAAGCACTGGAATGGGTTACCTAGGGAGGTGGTGGAATCTCCTTCCTTAGAGGTTTTGAAGGTCAGGCTTGACAAAGCCCTGGCTGGGATGATTTAGTTGGGTTTGGTCCTGCTTTGAGCAGGGGGTTGGACTAGATGACCTCCTGAGGTCCCTTCCAACCCTGAGATTCTATGATTCTATGAACTCCCTTCCATGAGCCCCCACCACACCCCTCCTGCACCCCTTGGGGGCAGGGAAGGGGCAGAGTTGGGGTGGGGATTTCGAGGAAGGGGTTGGAATGGGGGCAGGGAAGGAGTGGGAAGAAGTGGGGTGGGGGCGGGGCCTCATGAAAGGGGTGGAGGGGGGTGGGGCGGCGAGGCGGGGGGTGGTCAGTGATGCAGCCCTTGGCTCAATGTAGTAGTTCTCATGTGGCCCTCGTGGTCATTTGAGTTTGAGACCCCTGAGACTCAGTTGTAGAGTATATCCTTAAATATATTATATACTTTCATTTTTGTCTTTTCCTACTCAAGTGCCAGTTATCATGAGTGGGAAATGCTTGCTAATGCCAAAGGCACTGAATTTACCAAGACTCAAAACAAATCAAATATCTTTCTGCATGAAGCATTTGCTGGAAAATGATTCATTTCTCTAAGACAGTAACATGGCCAACATTTTTTAAAATGTTAGACTTTTAAATCTATATTTAGGCCCTGATACTCAAAAGGCTCACTAAATAAGCGAGGTACTAAATCTTTATGTTTCAGAGGCTGTGGATCTTGCGTTGGCTCGCCCAATAACAGAAGTAATGGGTTCATTGGTAACCTTCAGTTTGTGATATCTTCGATTTGTTTGCTTAGTTATTTGAAGAATCTGTCCAGTTTAAATGTGGCCACCAGATATGGATGAAATTCCCTGGTGCTCCATATTCCCTCTAACAGCCTTCTCTTGCCATGCATCCTTTCAGATACAGCCAGTGGCAGGACATAAGGCTAGGTTGTGCTTTGAACCACACTCCCACACAAAGAAGAGGTGGGCAGGGAGTGTGTGGAGAGGGTTGGCAAACAGGCAGAGCCTTGGCTCCACATTCCCATACTCACTGGCCAGTGCAACCGAGCTAGCACGGGCACATACTGTGATGTGCTGTTGGAATAGGCCAGCAGCAAATTACCCCTCACCCACCCCAACGCAAGGAGGAATCAGGAAGAGAATTGTGATTCAGTGGTGTGTCTAGTTACAGCCTCTCCTTGGCCTGTTCCTAGGATGAGGGGGCTTAGACCCCACCACTTGGTCAGTGCTAGCATGTACTGAAAGTGAGGCTTCCAATCTCCCCATTTGTTTCTGTTCATAATTTTTCTCTTTCCCATTCCCTCTCCTAGATCAAAACTCCTCACAGTTTCTGTATACTAGCTCCAGCTCCTGTCGAACTCATACCTGCCGCATTTCCAACTCAGTCACTGAATGAGCCCAGCTTCTGCTTTTGCCCTGCATATAGACAGGGGCACTGTTGAAATCCTACTGCAGTAATGAAGTCACGCAGCCCCAGTGGCAGTGCTCCTGTGGAGAATGGATGCATTTTGTGCTGGGAGTCTCCTTCGGGCTTGTTAGCATCTGCTGGAGATGGATGGCATGTTCCAATGGGTTCCCAATACGCAGGCAACCAGGAAGTCTGTCTGGTGGGCTGTTTTCTGCGTGATCCACTGATTTGGATGCCACAAAGACATGCTTAAAGGATTTGGGAACCAGAACTGGAATGCTGTGTCTTGGCAACAAGGGAGGGGAGAGAAATTGGCTTTCATCTCCCCTCTTGCCACAAAAGACAATAAATAACCAGGAAGCTTCAAACGAATTTCAGACTGAAGAATTTCTGCATCCTCCAGATTCAGAAACATTTCAGGGATTTCTCCTGCAAGGCCTCTCTCTCATGTACTCTCTGGGAAGGTTCCCCCCCCTTTTTAGAATAATGGGTAGATCTGCTTTTCTAGAACCTTGGGTGCCTGACCTGAGTCTTGATCATCTCAGCCATAAAGGAATATTCATTTCATTCCAATCTGTTTGTTTTGTATAGGGGATGATAAATTATGCCAGGGGAAGTGGTTGGGGAACCATTTTTCATGAACTATCAGCTAGTGCTCCCATCTGACTATCCAGGTTTGGCTCACTCAGATGGGCCTCACCTTCCTGTTCTCCACCGTAAGAACAGCAAGGAAGCTGCCTTTTGTAAGGGCCACGTTATAACCTCATTCTGTGAGGAGCTCTCATTGATATTGACCATAAGCCCAACTCCCCCAGTCCCAGCTCAGCGAAACTCAGAAATTGGGCCTCAGATTCTATTTTCTGTGTGACCTTTGGCCAGTTACCTAGGCTGATGTTTTCACAGGAGCCTCAGAGACAAAGGGCTAGTCTACACTACCCGCCGATTCAGCGGGTAGCAATCAATCTTTTGGGGATTGATTTTTTGCATCTAATGTAGATGCGATAAATCGATCCCAGAACGCACTCCCTGTCGACTCCGGTAATCCACCCTGATGCGAGGCGGAAGTGGAGTTGACGGGGGAGTGACAGCCTTCGACAATGAAGCGTCCTCACGGCGAGGTAAGTCGAGCGAGGTACGTCGACTTCAGCTACGTTATTCACGTAGCCGAAGTTTCGTACCTTACATCGACCCCCCCCCCATAGTGTAGACCTGCCCTTAGTTGTCCAAGTCCCATTGACTTTCAGTCTCAATTTCTCTGCCCCAGATCCTCAAAGGTATTTACGTGCCTAACTCCTACTGAAATTTAGGCCTCACTTGCCCATCTTCCCTGTCTGATTGGTGTGTGGTAAGCTGTTCAGATACTACATGGATGAGCACCCCGGCAAAGCTAAAAAATCAATAGATTCCACATCAGAGCTCTTTGTTATTACTGTATCTAGACAATAAATATTGCACAAGTAGGCCCATAACATGGAATCCCCCAAATATTGCCCTTCCCATGAGAGGGGTGGCAACCTACATAAGATTCTCCTGATAGAGTTACACCCTCGTTATCCTATGGGGATGAGAGGGTTGTCCCTTTGGAGGAATAGACCACGGGCCATGCCTCAAAATCCTTGCAGAGCCTGGGGGATCCACAGGAGGCACAGAGCTATCTGCATGGGTCCACTGGATTTTCTGACCTCCAGGACCACTGGGCAGAAAAGATAATACAAACTGCATTACCCCCCTGGCCATTCTTGTCACTGACCCTTCTCAGTCTATGCCCCTTCCAGGGCTTCTCGCAATGTGGCAACACATTCTGCTTGGATCCCAGGCTTGAGGGAATGGTGCCATAGAGGCACAGAGGGGCCCCTTGGTAAACTGAGCAATGATCCTACCCATTAGCGATATGACTAGATGGTATTCACCTCTCTCACATAACTCTTCCATCGCCTACTTTAATATGAAGTACCACTAATTAGGTGGTGGCTGAGTGCTAACTGTTTTTGCCATCAAACGGAAACATGTGTCTTTCATGCATAAAGCAAAATAAGGGGTGTGGAGGAAGAAAAAAAGTAACATCCAAGTCAGAAGGGAGGGTAAACAAAGAAACTAAACAGACAAGTAATATCGTCAGACCCATTTAACTAAAGAGTCACTGTCAGGTTATAAAAATCATTGTTCAAATTCTCTGCTGGGGTAAATTAGCATTGTTCCATTGACTTCAACAGAGCAACACTGATTTACACCAATGGAGTATGTACACTCAATTTTTTTTTAATAGCCCTTACCTGTGGGTAATAACAATAACCTCAGATTATCCCAACAAAAATATTGCTTAGACTCTAGGTTTTGTTGCAAACGCTGCAGAGAAGTGGTACAACTTATGAGGGCATAATACATTTTTTAAAGAGTCATAGAATCATAGGATCATAGAATCTCAGGGTTGGAAGGGACCTCAGGAGGTCATCTAGTCCAAGCCCCTGCTCAAAGCAGGACCAAACCCAACTGAATCATCCCAGCCAGGGCTTTGTCAAGCCTGACCTTAAAAACCTCTAAAGAAGGAGATTCCACCACCTCCCTAGGTAACCCATTCCAGTGCTTCACCACCCTACTAGTGAAAAAGTTTTTCCTAATATCCAACCTAAACCTCTCCCTCTGCAACTTGAGACCATTACTCCTTCTTCTGTCATCTTCTACCACTGAGAACAGTCTAGATCCATCCTCTTTGGAACCCCCTTTCAGGTAGTTGAAAGCAGCTAGCAAATCCCCCCTCACTCTTCTCTTCTGCAGGCTAAACTATCCCAGTTCCCTCAGCCTCTCCTCATAAGTCATGTGCTCCAGCCCCAAATCATTTTTGTTGCCCTCTGCTGGACTCTTTCCAATTTATCCACATCCTTCTTGTAGTGTGGGGCCCAAAACTGGACACAGTACTCCAAATGAGGCCTCACCAGTGCCGAATAGAGGGGAATGATCACGTCCCTCGATCGGCTGGAAATGCCCCTACTTATACAACCCAAAATGCCATTAGCCTTCTTGGCAACAAGGGCACACTGTTGACTCATATTCAGCTTTTCATCCACCGTAACCCCTACGTCCTTTTCTGCAGAACCGCTGCCCAGCCATTCGGTCCCTAGTCTGTAGCAGTGCATGGGATTCTTCTGTCCTAAGTGCAGGACTCTGCACTTGTCCTTGTTGAACCTCATCAGATTTCTTTTGGCCCAATCCTCTAATTTGTCTAGGTCCCTCTGTATCCTGTTCCTACCCTCCAGCGTATCAACCACTCTTCCCAGTTTAGTGTCATCTGCAAACTTGCTAAGGGTGCAGTCCACACCATCCTCCAGATCGTTAATGAAGATATTGAACAAAACCGGCCCCAGCACCGACCCTTGGGGCACTCCACTTGATACCGGCTGCCAACTAGACATGGAGCCATTGATCACTATCCATTGAGCCTGACCATCTAGCCACTTTTCTATCCACCTTACAGTCCATTCATCCAGCCCATACTTCTTTAACTTGCTGGCAAGAATATTGTGGGAGACTGTATCAAAAGCTTTGCTAAAGTCAAGAAATAGCACATCCACTGCTTTCCCCTCATCCACAGAGCCAGTTATCTCATCATAGAAGGCAATTAGGTTAGTCAGGCATGACTTGCCCTTGGTGAATCCATGCTGACTGTTCCTGGACTCCCATGATTCTCCCACCCTTACACTTGACTCTGGGCTAAAGCACCCTGTGGATCAACTCTATTTACCTGGAAGGGCCCCCTGGGTAGTCGCAATTCATATCACTGGGAGCTTGTGACCAGTGATGGATACAGAGACCAGGCAGCCTTCTTAAACCCAAGGATTGTTTAATCTTAACAGTAGGAACAAGGCAAAACCTAAGAGAAAAAGAATTTTAACCCAATAAACAGTCTAATGAATCAAGTATCAGAGGGGTAGCCGTGTTAGACTGGATCTGTAGAAGCGACAAAGGGTCCTGTGGCACCTTATAGACTAACAGAGGTATTGAAGCATAAGCTTTCGTGGGTGAATACCCACTTCTTCGGATGCTTTCCACTGCTTGCATCCGAAGAAGTGAGTATTCACCCACGAAAGCTTATGTTCCAATACCTCTGTTAGTCTATAAGATGCCACAGGATCCTTTGTCGAGTCTAATGAATGTCTACAGTACATGAGACTTACCTCACCTGTGAAGGGAGCCCATGAAAGCCTAGCTCCTTCTGACACCGTGGTGGGTGTCTGTGGGTGTCAGCCTGTTTCCCCCAACAGCTCACTGACCCCTGGCCAGAAAGAGTCCTTTTAACCTGCCAGAAGTCCCACAGACTCTGAGTTTGGGACCTATTGCCTAACACCAGTTTGGTGAGCACTGCAGGGCATTGAGCTATCCTCATCGAGGCTAGCTGCTCTCCCATTCTCTTGTACCCTCCACAATTTGGTAGATGGGCCGCTATCTGAAGCTGTTGTACTCTTTCCTGCCAGGCAGCCTCTCCTTGAAGTAACCCCCTGTATCTGTAACCCTTCTGCCAGATGTTGTTGGCAGCAAAAAGGGCCAGACTGAATTTTCTAAGGATTCCTTCTCAAACCTTAAACAACACTGACGTGAGACTCCCTGCCCTTGAAACTATATACGACCATGGGCACCATTGATAGGCAATATTTCCCCACTCACAAGCACCGAGACCAGGGGTTACAACAAAGTGAACTTTATTGGGCAGGGGAGTGCAGACTAAACTTGGGCAAGTCAGCAATTAATAAATTAGCAATATGAGGTACGACTCCCATCTCCACAGGGTGTCTTAGCAATAGCCCCAACCTCAATCCTCCTCTGGCTGTGGTGAGCAGCTGAATCATTCTAGCGACTTCCCTCCTTCCCAGTTCCCCACTCACAGTTTGTTGCCCTGGATTGGTGGAACCCACTGATTATGGTAGGTCAGGTCTGCCTGGGCTGATCTTGGGGGCTCTACCACCTGAGCTAGATGAAGTGATGTCAGCTTTGATTGCAGGGTAGGACTAGCCTGCACTGGTGTCCCTCAGGTAAGCTACTGCTCTCTCCGCAGCTTCAGCCCGAGCCACCTCAGCTCTGCACCATCCTTTGTCTCACAACTACATGAGCTCAACACAGTCCACATTTTCAGAGTAATCTCAGCTCAGCTCTTTAGAGAGGAATCCATAATATCCAGAGCCCTTAACAGAGCCCTATACCACCAGTGAGGCACTGTCAACATAAAGCAGGAAGCTCCTTCATTCCCTCTCCTTTTTTAGGAATGCCCAGGCAACCTTATCCAATTGTACCGGACTTTAGACCCCTCACCTCAGACATATTTGGTATAAATCTCTCACCCCTTCATTTCCCAACAGGGCCAATAGCATTTTATTGCCCTTAAACTCAGAATTTGTCTATATGTTAACCAAAATGCCCCAAACTGTCATATAGCTGAAATGCAAATGAGGCCTGGCCCATTCAGTCATTTCCCCTTGTTCCCCAATAGATGGGTCTTTGATACTGTAAAAAATGACAATAGGTTTCACAAATGTGGGGCCAGATTTTCAGACGTGCTCTGTTCTCAACATGGAGTTTGGCCATTGACTTCCATGGGACCAGGATTTCACTCTGTATGTGGCCCAGATTTTCAAAGTGGCACATGCCAGTCAGGTTTGCACAGCTAGGAAGGTATTTGCATAGGGGCTGTGTGTTAGACATGGGCTTGCTCTATCATTATTTATTAATACTATACGATCTATATGTTTGTCTTTTGGGCGGGGGGGGTTGTATGAACATGTAAGCCCTGTGGCCTGAACCCTGAGAGAGTTGGAAACTCACTGTTGACACCTGTTGGTGAATAGGGAGAAGAGTGGCCCAGAGCTGCTTGAGAACTCCAGATGGCCCAGGGCTTTGTTGGCGGAGGGAGCTCTCTGCTGCCATCTGTTGGGGAACAATGGGAAGTGACTGAATGGGCCACGCCACTTGCATTTCAGCTACGTGACAGTTTGGGGCATTTTGTGCCTACCTGTCACCAGTGCATCTCCAGGTGGGTAGGGGGAGCTGGGCAGAGACTCAGAATTTTAAAAGCAAAACCTCCATCAGCCGAGGCTGACATTACTGACAGGAGAAAGCAGGCTATTGATTGCATTCCCTCCACTGGGCTCCTCAGGTCCTGCTAGGGATAAAGCAACCCAGGAACAATTTTGGGAATCTGATCCCCAAGCAGTCGCTCAGCCCTCACTGGGAGCCGTTACTGTTCTCAACTCTGCCCTGGTATTCCTTTGCTGTGCTGTAATCAGCTCTCACCTTACCAAGCCTCATGCTGTGACATGTTTATATGACCAGGCCTTTTCCCCTTCATTAGTACCAAGGTCGGGAGAGATCAGAGGTCAGGCCCAAGCTCGATGATTTCACTTTTAAACAAATCCAACACCTCCCCCTGTCCTTCCCCTCAAAGAGGCTGTCACATAAATTTTCATTTTGTACCACTAGTTTTTCCTTTGTGTTAACAAAAGGGATATTTCATTCACTAAAACCATCAGGTCATTCCTTCTTTATTAATCCTAGAGTATTTGTGTAGCTCTTGTCAGTGCCCAGCTCCTGCACTTAATTTACAAAGTGTCAATGAGGAACTCTGTAAAAATAACAGTGGCAAAGGTTTTAAATACAAATTCAATATGATCTCCCACCCTCACGTAGTGCAACGATTTTAAACTGAACCAGCTGGAACTCAGCAACCCAGAGATTCCTGGTTGTCCAATTTTATTCTCTCCCTCAGTTGTTTCTATAACATAATTGCAGGGAGTAGCAAAATTGGTACTATTAGAATTAGCATGTTTCGGTGAGAAACAAGGTAAAATGCAACAGATTTGTTTAATTTTCGTTAGTTTCACTCATCTGAACCCAAGAGTTCGAGCTAAAACTTAGTAGGTAGAAATCCCTGAAAACCAAACCCACTAAGATTTTGTGCAGCTTCTGAATGCCTCTATGATTCTCCCTGGGAAAGAGTGATTCCAGGAGAGAAAAGAAACCTACTGCTAAACATTCTCTCTGGGAAGCAGGACACAAGGTTGCTGTAAATCTGCATTTCCACAGCATTAGCCCTTTTTCTGGACTCTCACATTCCACCTTTTCAAACGTTCCAGGCAAGCAATTCACAGCAGGGACTTTGGTAGCAGTGCCCCCTGCTGTTTAAAAGGAAATTTCAAAGGCCATTTGACCTGGGAAAAGAAATTAGCCTTCACAATGTTGGGTTAGGCGATTTAGGTTGGTATTGCCAAAGGAGTTTAAGGGAGTTAGTTGCTCAAATCCTACTTAAAGTCAAATTCCCTTGGTCTCCCTTGAAAAACCTGATTCTTCAAGGTGCTTAGTGCACTGGAGGTCTGAGTTCAAACCCTGCCTTACATCACAAATAGAAATGAATGTTGTGGTTCCAACTTAGTCCCCAGTGAACATAAGTGCTATGGCACAGCCCCCTGTAATAGGAAGAGAGGCTGAGACATAAGCCCTTGTACCAGAGGCCTGGTATGAGGCAGGACTTGCTCACAGACTCTGCCAAGAACAGGGCTGATATTGCAGAAATACACATTCCTAAGAAGTGCTAGTCACAGAGTACTCACGCAAACACATCCCAATATCAAGTGGTACCAGAACTTCCCAATATTAAGGATGGTACAAAAACATTTCCCAAGAATAACAGGAACACACTGATCCCTCCTAAAAGATAAGGTCAGGATGATAGTACATAATAGAAATGTTTTAATTGAACCAACATGTGCAAGGTGAGGGGTAATAACTAGCCATGTCAGGGGACAGTAACTAACTATGTCAGCAGGACAGTACTAACTTGTTTGTATCAGGATATAAAGATGTATCTCAGAGGGAGTGTCTGTCTGGCCTAAGTAGGAACGGAAAGTCCCACTGTTCACTGAGCTGGTCCGTTGTTACGGGCATATGTGTATTAGTAGTCCGGTAGAGTCTGCGGCACACTAGTACTGTGCTTCGTCGACAATTAGCCTGGTTGGGTGCCTCGGTCCCTTAACTAATCTTGTGGTCATTGGGTGGCTCGCTCGAGGTCTGCCGTGCAGCTGTCTGTGCAGGGATGGGGTGGCACACAAAGGGAACACACACGCAGCCAAACATCTATCAACATCTAACCACACCAGCAAGTTCCACTCAAGAGCACTGGAGCAGGACATGCATCTTCTGCTTGACATTTGTAGTTTTGTAACCACTAGTATAGTGATGCAGGTGAAGAATGAGGCCCAGGTATAAAGTTGGGAACATACCACTTCCCCATGCCTGCTCATTGTAGGCCCAATTTTAGCTGTTTTTAATTAACCCTCCATCTTAAAAAGTAAGCAACCCAAACATTACCTTTAAAAAGTACTCCAGAGAGAGAATTTCTAATCCAAATTACTTTTTAACAAAGTCCTTTGGGCTCTTCTGAAAATCCCAGGCTAAATCTATGACATTCAAATAATTCTAATAATAGTAACTCTAATGAGACAGGAAATAGAAATATACCTGTCATGTCATTGGCCAAGCAATCTTGCCTAATTTCAGTAGTCCAATTAATGTCTAACTCGGGATGGCCTGCCGGGGCCTCAGACTCCACAAAAAGAATCCCAAGGTCTCTCACTGGCCAGGACAGTGATTGCCTGGCACATCACATTACCAATTAACCAGTCTTAGGAAGTGGCACTGTTTGGGACACGATTTACCTTTGATGGTGGCCTACAAATTGTACCTTATGCTGCCCATCTTCTTTTACTGTCCTTTACTTTTTTACTCTTAGGTAAAGTATTGCCTAAGTGAATCGAAATCCTCCGTCTGTAATAACCAACACGTCAAAGTCAACTCGTATCTAAATATAAACTCCACACAGGAATAAACGTCTTAAAAATTATCTGATGCAATGTCACACTCGTATTGGCAATGCTGGGACATTGCTTTTATTCTCTGTTACACAGTTTGAATCGCTGCATACCAAGGACCATCACAAGAGCTCTGTGTAGCATGCTGTAGCGGGGTGGGCACCCCGCTCCTACCCTGAGGGGCTGGAAACAGCCCTGGGAGAGGGCTGAGGCTGAGAAGCTGGGCTGACTGGCAAAGCAGCCACAGCTGTGGCCAGTTAATCAGGGCCCAGCTGGCCCTTATAAGAGGGCAGTGGGCCTGGAACAGACTCTCTCTCTGCTGTTAGAGGGAGAAGGGCTTGGCTGCAGGGACCTGAGCAGGTACCTAGGATGGAGCAGGGCTGGGGAAGGCCAGAGGGGCTGGGGCGCTCTGGCCTGAGAAAACCCCAGGCTGTGGCCTAGGGTTAGGCCCAACTAGGTACTGGGGTTGTGGGGGCAGCCCACAGGTAGGCCGAGGCAGCAGGTCCAAACCCCCTTTGCCTGTGATGAGTGGCTTATACTGCAGTCTTCCCCAGGGCGTGGGGGCTAGCTGGTGACTGGCAATAGCCTATGACTGAGGCGAGGTGGGGATAGTGGGTTGGGGGTCCCCTGGGGAGGGGAGACCCAGATCTGTGGGGAACTGCTGGGGGGCAGCACCCCAGTTAAAGGGGCACCGGGTCCTGGGAGGGGCACGGGCCAGAGTGGTCAGGCAGATCACCGGCCGGCAGAGGGCGCGCCAGAGGCTAGATGAGCTAATTCCCAGAAGAAACCAGCAGGAGGCACCGCCAGGTGAGTCCGACCCTGTCACACATGCGCTATACAATCATATTCTGTTCCCTTCTCTTCTGGTCTCCTCTAGGGAATTGCACAGAAAATTCCCTGCCAATGCTACCACCAGTTCAACTGCACATGTCTAACAGGAACAGCAAAGACAAGAGGAAGCAAGCTAAAAAGAGACATGGAGACAGACAGTGGTTAGGGGTTGTATGAATCATTCTCTATACCCAGTTTCATCCATTATGATGCTGAGACTTATAGACTCATAGACTTTAAGGTGAGAAGGGACCATTATGATCATCTAGTCTGACCTCCTGCACAATGCAGGCCACAGAATCTCACCCACCCACTCCTGGGATAATCCTCTCACCTATGTCTCAGCTATTGAAGTTCTCAAATCATGGTTTAAAGACTTCAAGATGCAGAGACTCCTCCAGCAAGTGACCCGTGCCCCATGCTGCAGAGGAAGGCGAAAAACCTCCAGGGTCTCTGCCAATCTACCCTGGAGGAAAATTCCTTCCCGACCCCAAATATGGCGATCAGCTGAACCCTGAGCATGTGGGCAAGACTCACCAGCCAGACACCCAGGAAAAAGTTCTCTGTAGTAACTTCTAACATCCCACCATTGAGCCTATTTGCCACTGAGAGTGAAAGGTCAATTAATTGCCAAGATCATGTTATCCCATCAAACCATTCCCTCCATAAACTTATCTAGCTTAATCTTGAAGCCAGATAGGTCTTTTGACCCCACTGCTTCCCTTGGAAGGCTGTTCCAGAACTTCACTTCTCTGATGGTTAGAAACCTTCATCTAATTTCAAGTCTAAACTTCCTGATGGCCAGTTTATATCCATTTGTTCTTGTGTCCACATTGTTACCGAGCTTAAATAATTCCTCTCCCTCCCTGGTATTTATCCCTCTGATATATATCCCTCCTTCCTTCCTCCAACCAATGTCATTAATAAAAGTGATAGAAATGCCATGAGCCACCAGAGCCTTGTCTACAGTAAGGCACCTCCCATCAGATCACTAGTGGGACTTTTCCCCTACAGGTACACAAGGCTCAAATTCAGATCTTGGTGTCATGCTAAACTAAGCTCAAAACCAACAAAGAGTCCTGTGGCACCTTATAGACTAACAGACGTATTGGAGCATAAGCTTTCGTGGGTGAATTCCCACTTCGTCGGATGCAAAAGGTTAAGCTCAAAAGGTTAAGGAGCTCACCCTTGTATAACTGTCCAAGGTTTTTTGGGCTGGAAACCTCACAGGAACATACTGCCTCTCCCAGGATTGTCAATGTTTCCTGGTTTCTGAACAGGAAAATATTATTTGAAAAGTTAACCAACCTTTTTTTAACCTTAGGCTAGGTTCAGTTCTACATTTTGGTCAGTGGTTCAGGCCAGTTCTCAGCTGCCAGAGCCTTGTTCCTCTGCTGGAAGCACATGCAAACACCATCCTCCAGTGTTGTCTCAACACCAAAAAGCGGCTAACACCAATGATTTACAGCCCATCGTTCTAAAAATAAATAGTCTGCAGGGCCCAGTTACTCCAGGGTCAGCTGGCGTGGAGAACATGGGGCCAGCCCCTTCTGATATTTACTATGAAAGATTACATGCTTCCCCTTCTCCTCTTCCAGTCCAAATCTGAAACTGAGCCAAATGATGAACAGGAGAATAGTCAGTAACGAGGATAGGGTTTCCATTGTGCATTCAAAATCCCAATCCAAGCCATACTCATGGGGCCTGATGAAATTAGGTGCCGCCCACTGATGGTGACAGTTAGGCACCAGCTTCTTTGAATAGACCAGCCTTTAAGGGGAATCCACCCTGAGTCATTTCTCTCTTTGAAGAGGGTGATTATTTTGGTTCTCAGAAGAGTGGAGGGATAACTAAAGCCAGGCACTGTTCAAGCTCACAGCGTCCAGCTCAGTCAGCTGTGCCTTAATTCTGACCTCTGGCACTTCCCACACACACCACCTGCCCAGACCCCTTTTTCCTTCCCCCCTCTTTTCCTTGTCCCAAGCTATTTTGCCAAGGCTTTTTTGTCCTGGCTTTGTAAGGGAGCCTGCAGGATATGAAGAAAGTGACTTCCAGCTGAGAAGCGCTTAACAGCTCTGGCTCTGCCAGGGGAGGCAGCTTCTTAGCTCTAGGAAAGCAGGCCACAAGGGCCCTGGTTTAAATTAGCTGAGAGAAGGTACAGAGGGAACACACGGCAGTACTACAGCCACTGCCTGTGCCTGTACATGAGTTGAGGGGAGAGTTTGCCAACAAGGTGTTCGCTCAGAGGGCCTGGCTGCCAAAAGGTAGGCACCACATGGGCAAACATCCAGTAGGAAGTAGAGTGAGACCTCTAGTCTGTAGGCCCAATCATGCAAACGCTTACTCAGGGGGTAGTCCCGTGGTAACCAATGGGAGTATTCACATGAGGGAAGACTGACAACACCAGGGGTGTTGAATCAGGTCTCAAGAGATTAGTTGCTTTGGGAATGAGTTTGTTAACCAATGGTGTTATTATTGCACCCTGCATTACCTCCCACAATCAGAAAGTTGCAGCCCATTAGTGAGCTGGAATGGTATATAAACATTTTTTTTCACAATATACAACCCATTGTACTGGAGAATTACTCAGCCTCATTGATGACCAGTCTTTGCTGTTTCAAAGTAAATATTTTCAAATGCTACACATTGAATATGAATGTATTGCATTTTCCCATATGTCTTTGACCTATACAATGAACAGCTCTCACAATTAAAAAGTTATTGCCAACTACTCTATGGCTTCGTTTCTATTTCTTCATTGTTTGACAAACTCCTTGAGAAGCTTGAAAATAAAGGCCCTGATTCAGGAAAGCACTTCATCACATGCTTAACTTTGTCCCTATTCGGGGTAACATTTAAGCACTTGCTGATCTCTAAGCAGATGCTTACAATTAAGCATGTGCTAAAGTGCTGTCCTGAATTGAGATGTTTCCTGAATTGAGACCAAAATTTCTTTCCTTCTTCATTAGTTCCTAGATTTTCAAATGCCACCCTCCATTTTTGCACTAACAATTATTTGCAGGTGAAATTTCTCATGACGATGTTGATCTACCTGATTGCAGCCATGAATGAGGTACTTCAATAACTAAGGGTCTGATCACTAGATAAGAGCTATGTGGGTGAATAGGAGCACTGGACTGGGACTCAGAAGACATGAATTCTATTTCTGGCTCTGCCACTGGCCTCTTGGGCAAGTCACGTCCCCTCCCCATGCCTCAGTTTCCCCATCTGTAAAATGTAGATAATGATACTGACCTCCTTTGTAAAACACTTTGCGGTCTACTGATAAGAGGAGCTAGGTATTATTAATTGTTATTATCCATACAAGTGCCTTGAGAAACAGATGCCTCCTTAAGAACCATATGTTCATCCCATCCTTATCTCTTTGTAAAATGTTTATTTTTCACTCCCCACATGCTTCAGAGCTGAGCAGAGGCATATATAGATGGACAAGGAGTGCAATATATCATTGCACTTAGAAGGGAGACTAGAGACCGTTCCCCATCTGTCTGAAAATCTCCTAGCAGTTTGGAAGTGACTAGTATAAAAAGGAAAGGAGATCCAGTAAGAGTGTGAAGCCCTAGATTTCAGGGACAGCGTGGATGGAGTGTGGCAGGTATGCAGCACCCAGCACTAGAACTGGTCGCAGTTTTTCTAAAACTTCCACCCTACAATGTATGTGAACATCTCGAATTTGAGGGTGAAAGTTCTTCACCATTTTTAAACCATCTCTCCCCCCTGCATGAAAGGGAGTTTCCTTTCCTTTTTGACAGAGCCCTAACATGACTTTTTAACCAAACCACGCAGGGCAGCTGCAACCAGGGAGGTGTCAGGAATAGGTAAGTGGGCAGTGAGATGTCTACGAGGGGGGTTCTGCGTATTTACAGACCAAGCTTTCTTTCATACCCTAGACTGAAATCATGCTGCAGTATTGGACAGGGCAGTTCTGTCGATTTCTCTTGGCTTTCATTGAAAAAGCCTCATTTCCCTGACACTAAAACCACCCAGCCTCTCGGTGGATGGCGGGTATCAACTGCTCACATAGGTGTCGACTTACTCAGATCCCGGCGGGTGCTCTGCCCCAGGCTCCACCCCCACTCCACTCCTTCCCCCAAACCCCCACCCCACCGCCACCTCTTCCTGCCCCCATTCCTCTCCCTCCCCCCGCCCCCAGCACCTCCTTCACCACTGAACAGCTGATCCACGGTGTGCAGGAGGTGCTGGGAAGGAGAGGGAGGAGCTGATCGGCAGGAAGAGGCACTGGGGGAGAGGAGGAGCAGGCTGCCGGGGAGTGCTGAGCACCCACTACAGCCCCGGAGCACCCACGGAGTCAGCGCCTATGACTGCTCACATTTTTTTCACTACGGCCTAGAACAGGGCTTTGGAGCAGAGCCTGCGGAGTAGCTCCGGAACAGTGGAGCTGCAGGTTTTTGCCTGGAGCTGGAGCAGAGACAGAGCACAGCTCCAAAGCCCTGGCCTAGAACCCAACTGCTGGTAAGGGCAGCTGAGGAGCCTGCATGGGTAACACTGTGAGAACACCCCTTTCGCAAGCACGCCTCCCTCCGTTACAGTAATGCCACATCGTTGCCACCCATTCCAAGGACACGTGGGCAGCTGAGCATATGCAACAATGGAGAGTAGACTCCAGCTGCCCTACACAGCAATGAGGACTGGATTCCAGCTGCCCTATACAATTATGGAGAGTAGGGGGGTAAATACAGGGCTCTCTGACCTGTGCCCAGGCTATCCTGTGGCTAGGTCCTGGATCAGGCCTTTAGGCCATATGGAGAGTCAGATGTAAATAGCAAGTGTTTGTAACCCCCAGGCACTCAGCACAAGGCAGTGGCTGCAGCTGGAGTGAACACCCCAGTTGTGCACTTGTCCTAAGAAGAGGGCAAGGTGTGTGTTCTGGCTTTTCATGTAGAGCCAAGACACCCTGCCTTCTTCTCCCCTTTGCTCATGTTCCTGCTGCCGGAGAGCCACCTCCATGGGTTGAAGACAGACAACAGTGAAAGCACAGCACACTGACCACGAGTCCCCCCTCCGCAGCCAGGCCACAGAGCAAGAGAGCTAGTCAGAGCTAAGTGCAGCCTCTGGAATGCAGTGCCTGGCTGGAATGACTGTAAGCAGAGCACTGCCAGGACCAAGCAAGAGAAGCATGTTTTTATTTAAAAGCCACATGCTGGGGCGTATCAGCCAGCCCATCAGAGCCCTCCTCAGTCTGTGGATACCCAAGGCCTTGGTGAGCAGATGCTCTCACTGAGTCATGCTGATATCACCACCCTATCTCACCTTCCACATATGCACAGCAGGAAGGCTCAATTTCTGCTTTGCCCTGGCCATTGCCGAAATTCAAGACCCGCGGGCAAGAGAAACACCGATAGCTCCTGAAGGTGTTTAGTGACTGCTGACCCCTGGGAAGGAATGCATGGCAGCTCCACAGCCCAGCCACTGCTTTCCCAGCCGAAGAGAACGCCATGCTTTGTGAAGCTGGAGATCTCTGCAGGGAAGGGCTGTCATTACTTGGAGGAACACCACCATGTTTATCCTTCCACTGAGGATAATGAGGGCAGGAGTTTAATTTTATATACATATCTATTGTTTATTGGATGCTTTGTAACTCTGAGCTGTTTGGACAGCTTAGAAAATGCTCAGGAGAAACAAACCACTAAATTCTAACTGAAATCAGAAGGCATTTTGTTAAAGGAAAAATACCAGCAGTGGGAAAGCAGCCAGCATTTAATCTATTTTAAAGCCAGAAGTGACCGTAGTGATCATCACATCCGACCTCCTGCAGAACACAGGCCAAGGAACTGTTGTAATAATTGGGGCCTAACAGACCTATCCCAAATGTGAGCTCAGCTGTTGGAAAGTGGATGAAAGTTTATAAAATCATAGAATATCAGGATTGGAAGGGACCTTAGGAGGTCATCTAGTCCAACCCCCTGCTCAAAGCAGGACCAATCCCCAATTTTTGGCCAAGATCCCTAAATGGCCCCCTCAAGGATTGAACTCACAACCCTGGGTTTAGCAGGCCAATGCTCAAACCACTGAGCTATTCCTCCCTCCCATGATGGTCCCATCACCTATCACAATCAATGTCAATGGGATAAAGTCCAAAAGGGAGACAGAAAAATTGAATGAGTCCAAACAATGGATGCAATGCAAGGACAGCGTGGAGATCACGGCTGGTAAACAAGAGGAGGACGGAACCGGCAATGGATGAGCCAAAACTGGTGTGTTGGAAACTAGGCCAAATAGTGGACAGAATAATGAAAGGATTGGCGGTTCCGCCCACCACCTCACCTGGAGGTCCTGAAAAGAGAGCCTTTGTGGGGATCGAATGTGGAATGGATTCCTGGCAGAGTCCCGAGGGACTGGCTGCCAAGCCTCTGCTTCACTACAAAGACTGTCCT
Organism: Chelydra serpentina; assembly: GCA_037349315.1. NCBI lineage: Eukaryota > Metazoa > Chordata > Testudines > Chelydridae > Chelydra > Chelydra serpentina. Next base: position 47,883,133 of record JBAIAC010000029.1, on the reverse strand, counting down.
TTGGGCACGAGCCTCACGGACAACTGTGTCATTGTGACACACAGACCTCAGCACACCCGTGGGGACACCTGACCATCACCGCTGCACCCACAAGGACCCCAGCCCGATACATGTGGGATCCTTCTCGGGCTTCCCCTCTCTCGGGTGTTCCTTTCCATCCCCCACTATCTTCCTCCTGGTCCTCTCTCTCTCCTGGCTTTTCACCTGATGCACTGCATGGCATCAGCACAATGAGACAAGATGTCCCGTCCAGCTCTGCCTAGCCTGCGAAAGATCGGTGAAGGAGAGGGGCCTGCTCACAGGGGCAGTGGGAGCTAGCGGCCCTGCAATGGAAATACTGTTGGGGCTCTGCCCCTGTATAAACTCACCTGGAGGTGCCTCTCCTGCACCCAGGATCAAGCCAGTGAGCAAGTAAGAGCTACTGCGACTCCCTTTGCAGCTGGCTGCCTCTCCTAGAGCCAAGTTTCCCTCGCTCCCCCTCCTGTCCCTTCACCCCCCATTCACAATGAGCTTCTGCCTCTCCTGCCTGACCAGACCAGCCAGTTGGTGTCCCAAACTGGAGTCTAGCGCAGGGGTCTCAAACACGTGGCCCGCAGGCCGCATGGGGCTGTTTCCTGTGGCCTGCCAAGCTCCCCTCCCCAGCGAACCGCGTCCTCAGCCTACCTCCAGGCCAGGGGTGAGCAAACTATGGCCCCAGGCCGGATCTGATCCCTCAGGGCTTTGGATCTGGCCCGTGGATTTGCCCACCCCATGGCACCGTGGGCCCTGCACTGCTCTGGGAAGGGGCGGACACAGGGTCCCTAGGGTCCTGGGGTGGGGGGGGGGCAGAGATCTCCATGAGCTGCTGTTGCCTGTGGTTACCTCCTCTGAAGCTCCCATTGGCTGGGAACGGGAACCACGGCCAATGGGAGCTTCAGGGGAGGTACCCACAGGAAAGAGCCCCAAACTGAACTCTCTGCTCCCCCTCCCCCTGGGACTTGGTGCCGGCTGCTTCCTGGAGTGGAGCGGCACAGGGCCGGGGCTGGGGCCAGGGCAGGCAAGGAGCCTACCCTGGCCCTGGTGCGTGCCCCTGTCACCCTGGAGCCGCTCCAGGTAAGCGGCGCCGGGCCAGAACCCGAATCCCTCCTGCCTCTGCACCCCAACTCCCTGTCCTGAGCCTCCTGCCTGCACCCCAAACCCCTGCCACATACCACACTCCCTCCTGCATCCCCAACCCCCTGCCCTGAGCCCCTTGCTGCACCCCACAGGCAGGGGTGTGTGGGGGGGTGATGCGGCCCTCAGGCCAATGTACGAGTCCTCATGTGGCACAGGCGCCGACTTTCTGTGGCGCCGGTGGGAGCTCACGCCCAGCGTCGGGGGCGGGGCCCCGCTCCCGATGCCGGGCCCCGCCCCCGACGCCGGGTGACGTTGCGGGGCCCCGCCCCCGATGCCGGGCCCCGCCCCCGACGCCGGGTGACGTTGCAGGGCCCCGCCCCCGATGCCGGGCCCCGCCCCCGACGCCGGGCGACGTTGCGGGGCCCCGCCCCCGACGCAACGTCGCCCAGCGTCGGGGGCGGGGCCCCACAACGTCTCCCGGTGCTAAGGTAAGATGGCGGCGGGCCCCAGGGTTGGCGGGGAGCTGGCCGCGGGTCCCGGGCATGGCGGGGAGCTGCCGGTGGGTGCGGAGCACCCACCAATTTTTCCCCGTGGGTGCTCCAGCCCCGGAGCACCCACGAAGTCGGCGCCTATGTCATGTGGCCCTTCTGGTGACTGGAGTTTGAGACCCCTGGTCAAGCACAACAGCAGCTGTGACCAACCTGCCAGGCCAGAGCATCTATCTGTGACTGACCTGTTGCCCAGTATTCTGAACACCTCAACAAAAGCTGTATTTCCCCCTCCATTACAACCCTAACTCTTTGTCCCTCTTGTGTCTGTCTGTTACATCAAAGGCAGGGAAGGGACTGTCATTCACAACTCAGAACTGAACAGAGCTAACCTGTTCCTTCCCACCCAGAAGGACCTGGGTTGCTAGCTGAGCAGGGGCAGAGCAGGAAGTAAATTGCCCAGGCAAAGGGATGGCACTTATTGGTTCCCCCTGGAGCAAGGGAGAAGCATGGCTCAGATTGTGAATTACAGTCATGATTCAGCCCCTGCTCTGTTCCTGGGGCAGCACAACTTCCTGGTTGCAATATGCCAATCCATCCCTATGCATTTGTACAGCACCTAGCACTACAGGGCCCTGATTTCAGTTGGACTCTCTAAGCACTACTCTAATACATGTAAATAATAAGAATACTAGCACAGTGCAGTAAAGGTGACTCCATACACTGTACCATGCACCCCACAGCCCCATCAGTTATCCTAATCTAGGATAGTACCCAGCAACAGGCTCCAAGGGGTGTAACACAAGTGGAAATATCAATATGTAAATCAAGCCAATTCTATGTGATTGTAAAATAATTCATCATCACACCATGAGTGCCCAGAATAGAGAAGTGCTGAAGCAGAATTTGGGCTAGCTAGAAATTAGAAGTATTATCAGATCTTACATTGTCTACTTAACATAAAGCAACAGCAAACCTAGGACCTGACTTCTATTGACCCCCAAGTCACAGTATCTAGAGTAGTTAGTAAGAAAGCAGATTTATCCTGCCACTGAAGGCAATGTCTGCAGTTTGAATACCATGTCCAAGTTAACCATCACCAATGGAGAGCAGCCAGAAACAGTGGAAAGAAATATAACGTCATGCACTTTCTTGTGTATCTTTCTCTAGATACTTAACCTCCTCTCCCCCTTCTCTGCTGGTTCCTTCCCAGCTTCCAGACTCCCACCATGGGGTCACGGAATCATAGGGTTAGAAGGGACTGCAAGGGTCATCTAGTCTAACTCCGAGCCAAGATGCAGGATTTGTTGTGTCTAAACCATCCAAGCCAGATGGCCTCTTGAAAACCTCCAGTGAAGGAGCTTCCACAACCTCCCTAAGCAGTCTGTTCCATTGTCCTATTGTTCTTACAGGTAGGAAATTTTCCTGAAATTTAATCTAAATCTGCCATGCTGTAGTTTGAACCCATTGCCTCTTGTCCTGTCCTTAATGGTACATCCACCAAGCCCACATTTCTCCATCTTACTTATCAGAATGTCATGTGGGACTGTGTCAAAAGTCTTGCTGAAGTCCAGGTGTGTTATGGCCACCGCATTCCCCCTATCCACCAAACCATTTACCCTGTCAAAGAAGGAAATCAAGCTGGTTTGGCATGATTTGTTCTTAGCATGACTCTTCACAGCTTTCTGCCTCCTGGGCTCCTGACATTTGATTGTCCCAGATCAGTGTAAATTTCCGAGCCACCTCACCTCCCAGCACCAGTTTACTAACCAAATATCAAGGCCTGATGACAATTTGGGGCATTGAGAGGCAGAGATGACTGGCACTTTTCCAACAGAATGTTTTTCTCTCTGAAAATGCTGATTTCTCAAACTGTTACATGAAAATACATCGATTTAGACAAAAAGTACATTTTGAAAGAAAAATTGAAAAAAAACCAACCTTTTGACATTGAATGTTTTGATTTTCTGTTTTGAAACAACTTTTCATTTCAATTTTTAAAAAATTGTATTAAATATTATCTACAACGAAGAAAACTCAAAGTCAGAACATTTCCTTGTTATCATAATGAACCATTTTGATCGACCCATAACAACAAATTTGTATTTTGTTTTGGAGGAAATGTAAATGTTTGTTTTGTTTTTGTTCCCTTTTGGAATATGAATTTTCAAAATCACAGATTTCCTACGAAGTGAAAAATCCAGTTCCTACCCAGCAATATTGAGCAGTTAATGTACAAGTTAATGTAGCATGCACACACACACACCAGAGGAAAATAAGTTATTAACATATGTGGGAAATGGAGCTAAAGGGAAAAAAAGAGCAGAGGGGGAGAGAGAGGACAGAGGCTAGAATTGTCCGTGTGCCAGTGGAGAGTGACTTGGCCGGAAGATGGTTTTTACTGCATTTAAATGTGTAAGATATATTTTGATTAATTCTAGTAGACTACACCAGCCATCCTTACAACTCCCAGTGCACTAATTAAGGAGAAGAGGCGGACAGTGACTCATGCTGGAAGGAGCCCAGCAATAAAAAGAGGAATCTTAGTACTCATACAACTGAGAACATCCCCAGATCAGCACAGTTGGGAGAAAGGGCAGACTGATAATGGAGGCTCTTTGATAAAGAAATCTTCCCAAGGAAGGCTGGCGCAGGAGCTTGGCATGGCCCACACAGAGGCAAAACAGGGCACAGGTTTGGCCAGATGGCCAGAATTTTGATTGACTCAGCTGAGTTGTCTTATTTATTCTTTGTAAGTTTCTTTGTCCTATGAACAACTAATTGAGCTGATTATACACAAAGATTGGGGATGTGGATGGGACCCTGGCTTTCAGCAGCCAACTATATCTGGCATACAGCCAGCCATACCTGCCTGGGAGATGTTCTGGTGGCTTGGCTCCTTCTGATCCCCTCCTCTTCACCTCCCTGCCTGGGAGAAGTAAGTTCTTGTTTTGCTCATCCCCTCTTGGAGCCTGATGGGACATTTACCCTTTTGGGGGGAGCCCAGAGAAGGCAATGGAGAGTTTGGATTGGAGCCTGGGGTGATAGCACAGTAGGAAAGTTCTCTTCCCCCATGCCATGGTGAGGATATGGGCTCAGGACTAACAGCAGGAGTCTTCTTCCCTGTCCTCACCTGAGGAAGTAGGGATCTATGATATATAAAGGAAGTGCAGGGGAGAAGAGACTGCAGGGGCAGCTGCTTTGTTACGCTTCAAGGGGAGGGGTGAAACGGGGCTGGGAACTACAAATGGATCTCCTGACGTTAAGCATACGACTACACTGCATCTGGGAGCGTGCTTCCTAGAGCAGGGAGGCAGACACGTGCGAGCTCTGCTCAAGCTGGTGCACTACAATTAGCAGTGTAGCCGGGGGTAGCATGAAGGGCAGCTCTGATGTCTGTTCTTGGGCAGCTAGCCCGAGCTGCTGCCTGCGCTACCCCCAGTGAGGCGGATATGTTTAGTGTGCTGCTCGAGCTGAGCCAGCATGGCTCTGTGTACATGGGCTGAGAAGCACGCTCCCAGCTGTAGCATAGAAATAGCCTCCTAGGCACATCACCACTGCAAAGAAAAACCCTCAGTGCTGCGTTTCAGAGCCTGGGTCAGTTGACTTGGGCTCATGGAGTTCAGGCACTGAAACCTGTCGAGCGTCTCAGAGCCCAGGCTCCAGCCTGAGCAGGAATGTCTACACTGCTCATTTTAACCCCACAGCCTGAACACCGCCAGCCCGAGTCAACTGACCCAGGTGCTCATTCAATTGACCAAGACTCAGTGCTGCAGAGTTTGGGTTTTTTTGCAGTGTAGACATACCCTAAGAGGAAGGCACTCTTACCATATGTCACTGAAGCCCATTACTGTTTTGTAAGGCAAGGAGATAAAGGATCAATGGAAAACTCATTTATAATTGGAGATATGCCAATCTCCTAGAACTGGAAGGACCTTGAAAGGTCATCAAGTCCAGTCCCCTGTCTTCACTAGCAGGACCAAGTACTGTCCCTGACAGATTTTCTTTTCCCCCCAGATCCCTAAGTGGCCCTCTCAAGGATTGAACTCACAGCTCTGGGTTTAGCAGTCCAATACTCAAACCACTAAGCTATCCCTCCACCCTAGATTACTAAAGCAATAGAATACTAAGTGAATTTTATTAAATATTTTTGGATGTTTTTCTACATATTCAAGTATATTGATTTCAATTACAACACAGAATACAAAGTGTACACTGCTCACTTTATATTATTATTTTTAATTACTAATATTTTCACTCTAAAAATGATAAACAAAAGAAAGTATTTTTCAATTCACCTCATACAAGTACTGTAGTGAAATCTTTTTATTGTGAAAGTGCAATTTACAAATGTAGATTATTTCTGTTACAGAACTGCACTCAAAAACAAAACACTGTAAAACTTTAGAGCCTACAAGTCCACTCAGTCCTACTTCTTGTTCAGCCAATCATAGAATATCAGGGTTGGAAGGGACCTTAGGAGGTCATCTAGTCCAACCCCCTGCTCAGAGCAGGACCAAGTCCCAATTTTTGCCCCAGAACCCTAAATGGCCCCATCAAGGATTGAACTCACAACCCTGGGTTTAGCAGGCCAATGCTCAAACCACTGAGCTATCCCTCCCCCACAAAGCCAAACAAGCTTATTCACATTTACAGAACATAATGCTGCCTGCTTATTATTTACAATGTCACCTGAAAGTGAGAACAGATGTTTGCATCGCACATTTGTAGTCGGCATTGCAAGATATTTACGTGCTAGATATGCTAAACATTCGTACGTTCCCTTCATGCTTCATTCCAGAGGGAATGCTTCCATGCTGATGATGCTTGTTAAAAAAAAAAGCGTTAATTAAATTTGTGACTGAACTCAGGGGAGAACTGTATGTCCCTTGCTCTGTTTTACCTGCATTCTGCCATATATTTCATGTTATAGCAGTCTCAGATGATGACCCAGCACATATTGTTCGTTTTAAGAATTCTTTCACTGCAGATTTGACAAAACTCAAAGAAGGTACCAATGTGAGATTTCTAAAGATAGCTATGGCATTCAACCCAAGGTTTAAGAATCTGAAGTTCCTTCCAAAATCTGAGAGGGATGAGGCATGGAGCATGCTTTCAGGAGTCTTAAAAGAGCTACACTCTGATGCAGAAACTACAGAACCCAAACCAGCAAAAAAGAAAATCAACCTTTTGCTGGTGGTAGCTGACTCAGATGATGAAAATGAACATGTGTCAGTCTGTACTGCTTGAGACCGTTATTGAGCAGAACCAGTCATTAGAATAGACATATGTCCTCTGGAATGGTGGTTGAAGCAGGGAGGGACATATGAATCTTTAGGGCATTTGGCATGTAAATATCTTGTGACGCTGGCTACAACAGTGTCATGCGAATGCCTGTTCTCACTTTCAGGTGACATTGTAAACAAGAAGCAGGCAGCATTACAGGGGGGAGGGATAGCTCAGTGGTTTGAGCATTGGCCTGCTAAACCCAGGATTGTGAGTTCAATCCTCGAGGGGGCCATTTAGGAATCTGGGGCAAAAATTGGGGATTAGTCCTGCTTTGAACAGAGGGTTGGACTAGATGACCTCCTAAGGTCCCTTCCAACCCTGATATTCTATGATTATCTCCTGCAAATGTAAAAAAAATTGTTTGTCTGAGCAATTGGCTGAACAAGAAGTAGGACTGAGTAGACATGTAGTCTCTAAAGTTTTACATTGTTTTATTTTTGAATGCAGGGGTTTTTTTTTACATAATTCTACATTTGTAAATTCAACTTTCATGATGAAGAGATTGCACTACAGTACTTGCAATGGGGGAATTGAAAAATACTATTTCTTTTGTATTTTACAGTGAAAATATTCGTAATAAAAATAAATATAAATTGAGCGTTGTACACTTTGTATTCTGTGTTGTAACTGAAATCAATATATTTGAAAATATAGAAAACATCCACAAATATTTAAATAAAGTATTGTATTATTGTTTAACTGTGCGATTAATTGCGATTAATTTTTTTAATCGCTTGACAGCCCTATATTTTAAATTTCAAAAATTATGCTAACTGAGCCTCCATCATTTTTCAAACAAAACTTTTTTTTCTTTTTCTTTTTTTTTGCAAAAAGTGCAGCTTAGGCAAGACTAAAAGTTTTCATGAATTTGTGTCAATTTCGCCGAATCATTTTGTTTAAAACAAAAATCTGAAAAAATCAAACCATTTTGTTTCAGTATTTTGTAAATGAAATGTTTTGATTTTTTTAAAATGACTTTTCATTTAAAAATGTCCTTAAAAACAGTTTTAAAATGATGAAAATCAAAACGAAACATTTTGTTTTAGGTGAAACGAAGTGTTCCATTCAACCCACAATGAATTTTTTTCCAGCTTTTTGGTTCACTGACAGTTTTGAAAAGCTTCCTTTTTATTTTGAACCAAAATGATACTTTTCCCCTTTTTTTGGCATTGCCAGCGAACTGAAAAAAAATTCTTATTCACCCAGCTCTAACTCATCAGTACAGAATTCTCTGGAGTGGCCCCTTCTCAACAGCTCAGTAATTCAGCACCAGATTAATTTTCAGTTCATACCACTGCCCTATCAATGGGACAGGGTCTGCTTAGCTTTAGAAGCCAACACTGACTGAAGTGTTGCGGCACTTAGGAGGGGGGTCTCTGAACAACAAATTGAAAAAGACTCGCCTGAAAGCCATGGAGAGTTCAACAGCTCGTAAGTGGTGTCACTGTCAATTGCTTGCCTCAGACCTCCTGTTAAACAGACTTTGTGCATAAAGTAAAAAATATTGGTGCTTTGAAAATCTGCGTCTGAGTCTGGAATGCGCACACATCTGCACTGCATACAAATGGAACTGCCTAGATTTGATCTTACAGCTACTTTATGCAGCACAGCAGATTCCCAAGGAAGGCATTCAGTTCCCAGGGACAAGGAGGTGCTGATGGTTTGGGTGGGAGGGGGGAACTGGGAGTTTTTCAATCCCATTTCTTACTTCTTTCTCTTCAGTTCAAAAGTGAAATGAGCGTGGTAGGTCCTAACATAAGCCCGAGTGGGGATTTAAACATTAAACCACAGTAGCGGTTGCTGCAAGGACTCTTGCCTCAGACTGGACTAGTACATGAAGGTCCCACCTGAAATGGTCTGGCAATGTTATCATAGAATCATAGAATCTCAGGGTTGGAAGGGACCTCAGGAGGTCATCTAGTCCAACCCCCTGCTCAAAGCAGGACCAACCCCAACTAGATCATCCCAGCCAGGGCTTTGTCAAGCCTGACCTTAAAAACCTCTAAGGAAGGAGATTCCACCACCTCCCTAGGTAACCCATTCCAGTGCTTCACCACCCTACTAGTGAAAAGGTTTTTTCCTAATATCCAACCTAAACCTCCCCCTCTGCAACTTGAGACCATTATTCCTTGTTCTGTCATCTTCTACCACTGAGAAGATGTTAAGCCTGGAGCCAGCCAGCATTCTCAGTTCTTCACCATCAGAAGCCTATACAGGTCTCTCAAAAGTTCAGTGAGAAGGACACGCATAAAAATGGTTGGTTTGTTTGTGAAACACAGAGTACAGCCTCTTCTGAAACTTCTCTTGGGACTACAGGAGGAAAACAAAGGAAGCTACTTGCATGATACTTACTATTCAGTCACCAGTGCAGAAGGCTGTATTCTCTCATAGTCATTTTAACTCCCTGGAGAACTGAGAGTATTAGAAATCTGAGCCACAGCATCAGATTAACAACATCATTCTCCTCCATTCTTTCTTCTATGTGTCATTGAGTCACTTTCAGAATAACAAACATTCGGATTCAGCTAACGTGTATGGGGGGGCAGGTGGACCTTGTTGCCAATTCCAATTTAATTTCTTTGGGTTCCCTCTTTAAACAAATCTAATTCTTGGCACTTTTGCATTACCATGTAAGAAAGGAAGCTGCAGGGTGTGACTTCCCTTCTCCCCCACACCATGTCACAGGTCAAATTCAAATTTGGCAGCAGTGAAAATGCTCTGTGTGTGTCCACCTCAAAACTAAATAGACTCCAATCTCGCAACATTCATACACCATTAACACGTAACAACTCCATTATACAACAGGATATTATTTTCACTTCCCCCTCTGTGGTCATTGACACAAGTATGACTATCAGCTACTGCTACATACCCACTAAGGGGAGCTAGAGGGTAACTTGTTGCCACGCTGATTAGTATTGTAAACCTATGATTGGAAGGATTAATTTTTTTAATTGGTAAACATCGATTTCATGGTACATGCACAAACCAACAAAAATATCTCCATTGATAAAATCAAACTTTTCAGACAGGCAAAGTAAGAAAAATGCTGCTGGAGAACTTAATAGAGTTTGATTTAAGGATATTCGCTTTGTATAGTTTGACGTGATGTTGACAATTAGTGTTTTAACAATTATAAAGCTTTAACTTTGGGAAGCTCATCATCTACTGTCATTAAAGCATTATTGATTGATCCCCTCACTAGGTGTCCCTGGCCCATGACTTCCCGCAGCTCTGAACATTTACATTGATAACGTTCTTAAAAAATGCTTAAAAATAAATATTGAGATTAGCCATCAAAGTGATTAAAAATAAAAAATCTAATTCTGCCAAACTTATGTAAAAGGCATAAGTAAGGGAAGATAATATGGATGCAGCATACGTTTCTATATAGAATAAACTTACTTGGAAATTGTACTAATATTATTATTTTGTTGTAGTCCATGATACAAACACATAGCAAGTCAGGGAGCATATAATGTGTGGACCTGAAGGTTTTCCAATACTGATGACCACTGTTTATAGACTCCACAGGAATCTCATCAGATCAGCATTCAACCTGGTGGAACTGGCATTCACGTCTCACAAGTTGAAGTGTCCATTTCTAATGTGGGTGGCGAAGATCTAACTACTTTCAGGGGTGGGTGGCGGGAAGGGGGTGCCGGTTTCCCATGTTGAAGAAGACAACAATGATCTGATTTGGGCTGGGTTCTTTTGAAGATGTCAGAACAACAAAATAACCCACAAGTTGGAGGGGCTGTTGAAACAGGCATGAAAGATAAAGACAGGGTAGCTGGATTGATACGCTGGAGGGTAGGGATAGGATTCAGTGGGACCTAGACAAATTAGAGGATTAGGCCAAAAGAAATCTGATGAGGTTCAACAAGGACAAGTGCAGAGTCCTGCATTTAGGACGGAAGAATCCCATGCACTGCTACAGACTAGGGACCGAATGGCTGGGCACCAGTTCTGCAGAAAAGGACCTAGGGGTTACAGTGGATGAGAAGCTGGATATGAGTCAACAGTGTGCCCTTGTTGCCAAGAAGGCTAACGGCATTTTGGGTTGTATAAATAGGGGCATTTCCAGCAGATCGAGGGACATGATCATTCCCCTCTATTCGGCACTGGTGAGGCCTCATTTGGAGTATTGTGTCCAGTTTTGGGCCCCACACTACAAGAAGGATGTGGATAAATTGGAAAGAGTTCAGCGGAGGGCAACAAAAATGATTAGGGGGCTGGAGTACATGACTTATGAGGAGAGGCTGAGGGAACTGGGATTGTTTAGCCTGCAGAAGAGAAGAATGAGGGGGGGATTTGACAGCAGCTTTCAACTACCTAAAAGGGGGTTCCAAAGAGGATGGATCTAGACTGTTCTCAGTGGTAGAAGATGACAGAACAAGGAGTAATGGTCTCAAGTTGCAGAGGGGGAGGTTTAGGTTGGATATTAGGAAAACCTTTTCACTAGTAGGGTGGTGAAGAACTGGAATGGGTTATCTAGGGAGGTGATGGAATCTCCTTCCTTAGAGGTTTTTAAGGTCAGGCTTGACAAAGCTCGGGCTGGGATGATTTAGTTGGGGTTGGTCCTGCTTTGAGCAGGGGGTTGGACTAGATGACCTCCTGAGGTCCCTTCCAACCCTGAGATTCTATGATTCTACCTTGGTACCAAAATGCTAGTACAGCAAAATGCCAGCAGCCAGTCTCCACTATTGCAGCAGTGGAACTACACACACTGGTGAGCGATTTCCCACCCAGGATATATGCAAGTTATTGTTACTGGCTGGGTTAAACCACACACTGGTGCGTGCAACAGCCACCCTTCATTCAGGATAAATATAAGAAACAATGAAGCTCCTTTATGGAACTAAATGGCTGAAACAATAGGAGTCTCCGTCTACAACAGAGACTCATACAAAACTGGAGTAGAAGCCAACCCATGTGACCCACAGGGTTTCCCTGAGGATTGAGACAGTAAATGCAGGGGCAAGGGCATAGACTGGTGGATTTCAGGTGGGGTAGGGGTGGGAAAGAAGCAGAAGAAACCCCAGGGATGCTGAGAAAGAAACATCAGAATGCCAATGATGCAGATATGCAGTTGGGAGAAGCATTTGGAACATGACCTGAGAAAAACCTAGAGAGAGAGAGAGAGAGAGCTTTTGGGCTAAGTGTTGGCTGGAAAGTGCCATGGAACTGTGATGAAGGAAATTATTTCCTATTGTTCAATTCCTGCCGTGCTCAGGAAAACAGGACTTTGTACATTCTTTGTAACTAAACAGGATTGCATCAAAGGAACACCTGACTTTTATGACTGATTTCATCTCTTACTGAAACAATCCTCCAGAGCCTGAATTTTGGCTAACCTCTCAGGTCAAAAGGGGTAGCAATATCGTGCTTATGCTTGTTGTAGTTGCAAATACTTGTGGGTTAGATGGACACAGCTATGTGTAAGTCCTCATTTTCTTCACCCAGTGTAATCCAGGTGGGAGGCCAGTGATGTGGAACTCAGGAGGAGACCTGAGTTCTAGTCCCAACTTTGCCACTGACCACAGGAAAGTCACCTCTTTGTTTCTCTCTCACCAGGTGTCTGTCTTGTCTATTTAGGTTGTGAAGTCTTCAGGACAGGGACTCTTGCAATGTATTTGTACAGCACCTAGCACAATGGAGCTTGTAAATAAGGCCAGTAACAACACATCTAGCCCTGTCAGATGCTTTCCTTTCAGCTGGGAACCTCTGAGTACATGGGGACAGCCATATAAGGAGAAGCCCTCTGCGCTTTTAAGAAACATGATTTTCTCCTGCACTGCCTTCCTTTTTAATCTTCTCTCCTGTTTTTTCTTCTTGCTATTGCAGCTGGGTGGCTGAATGCTGATGAGACAGTATTAGGTCCAACCCCAGACAGCCATTTCCCAGTAATTGGTTCAGGTTGACAGAGAACTGACACCAATGTTTGCTTGGGTTATTGTTGTCAGGTTATCCCATCAGCTACAAATATTTTAGAGGAGGAGTATGACTGTGGTATGTCTGAGGCATCAACTTGTGTGGAGATAGGAGAAACCACTGCCCTGTACTGGAATATGGTATGCTGCTTAATATAGCAGGTCTCCAGCATCTGTTACAAGAAATACTAGTTCATCCCATTGATGTTATAAATGCCCATGGGCCAGATTGTGAACCCCTTACTAATACTGGGGATCAGGCCTGTCAAGAGAAATTTGGGGCCACCATACTCCATGCTTGCTGTGGCCCACCCCCTCCCATTTCACCCCTGTTACTGAGGTTTCGGGAGGGGGTGAGTTAGGGCCCCCAGTACAGTTGTCGCCTCCCCCCCCCCCGCCTTTCCTCCCCACATCAATCCTGCTGGGGATCAGTTACTCATATACGTAGCCTCGCTGAAGTGAGTAGGACTACCCCTACTGCTCATCAGTGTACAGGATTCACAATTTGGCCCTGATTTTCAATGACACCAAGGCCCCTTAATGCCAGAGTAGGATAAAAGGGGTCTCAGCATAAATGAGAATTGGGCCCTGTGAATTCGGATCTCCCGCTCACTTTGGAATTCATTGTATATCTATAAGGGCATGGCTCATCATGCAGTATGACGTTCACATTCCAGACTTCCTGATGCAATAACACTGCTAAGCTCATCTGCACTTACCTCGCAGTCTTTTTAAATATTTGAAAACTTTAAAAAAATATAACAATACGTTCTACTCATTGTTAAAAAAGGTTTCCTAGTTTCAGCAGTTTTCCTTTTGCCCCCACTCTCCCGTCATGTAAAAGATTTCTCCTTTTGTTTTCATCATTACCATTACAAAATTTCTTAAAACCAACCAAAAACAAGATTAGATGTAAGCCTGATAAGAGCAATTTTCAAACTATAAAATTGAAATCAGAATTTAAACTGGGAAAAACCCTTCCCTGTTGACCTTGTTGTTGTTGTTGGCATCTCCCTTCACTTTGACAGATGAGCGTTCAGATGATGTTGACTTAAGTTCTGGGTTTGTTTTGATGACTTCTCACATGAGAAGCGAGTCTGATTCTGGATTTGCAAATGTGGCTGCATATCTTGCAAATGTAGTTGTTACTAGGGGGAGGGTTTGAGTCACTGCCCATACAACGTGGTGGTCTCTTCTCCTGCAGAGACCTCACACACCAATCCTCACAAACGGACATGGCGTCAGGGCACACACCCTCTTCATGTCCAGTGCAATGAGTCCACAGGTTTTAATGTCTGTCTTGCATGCTTTGAGGTTGGCCTTCAAGGTGTCTTTATATCTGAGGATGGGTTGACTCTTAGCGCAGGTTCCCATTTTGAGTTGGCTGCAGAGCACTGCTTTCAGCATACAGGAAACCTCCACTTATGGGGGTCTATTCAATCTACAGCAACTCAGGACCCACACCAAAGTAATTGAACAGCTATGAAGAGAGCTCCTGTTTGTTGATGACTCTGCTCTCATTGCCCCCACACTCGAGGACATTCAGTTTATTGAGGACTGCTTTGCTAATGCCTATGCCTAAAAATGCTTCAGTTTTACAATCAGCCTGATTTACAATCAAAAAGACTGAGTCTTGTACCAGTCAGCATCGGCCCACCAGCATTCCGAGCACCATGATCCCATAGTCACAAATGACGACATCCCCCTCAATGTGGCCAGGAAATTCTGTTACAGCCATGGTACGTGGAATAAGACCATTCAGCACTTGGCAAAGGCCAGCTTAGCATTTGTCTGGCTGACCCACAGGTTCTGGAGGGAGCGTGGAGTCTGATAAAAACCTACCATGCTGTTGTACTCACCCCAGGAGCACCGGAACGGGGGGGGGCACAGGGGGCCATGGTCTCCCCATTTTTTACCAGCTGTAAGGGCAAGCAATGGGGGAAGAAGGGGAGGGGTCTTGGAGGGAAGAGGTGGCACGGGAACGTGGCCTCGGGGGAAGAGGCAGCGTGGGGGCGGGACCTCGGGGGAATATGTGGCATGAGTGCAGGGGCTCAGGGAGAAGGAGCAGCATGGGGGCCGGGCCTCAGGGGGAAGGGGCAGTGCTGGAGGAGGCAAGGCCATGGTTCAGACACCAGTGCCCCCCCACACACACTTTTAGGGACCTTGTGCTGGTCCTAACTCACCCCTCTCCTCTATGGCAGCGAGACAGGGGTACTTTACTAATGCCACATCAAACTGCTGGAGAGCTTCCAGCTTCACTGCCTAACATCCATCTGCAACATCAAGTGGCAGGATAGGATCCCCACCAATGAAGTCCTTGAGCGGCATCAGATCTGTGGCATCGAGAGCAGAGTCATCAGCAAACAGGAGCTCAGCTTCACTGGGTTGGACATGTGGCTTACTATTAATCGACAAGGTCTGTAAAGAGACATGGCAGGGGAGATAATGTCTTTTATGGGACCAACTTCTATTGGTGAGAGAGACAAGTTTTCAAAGTTACACAGATCTTGTCTTCGGTCACTTCAGAGCTCTGTGTAGGTTCGAAATGTCTGTAAAGTAAGGTCTGGTTCTAGAGAACCATGTAAGGGAGTGCTTATCTTTAAGCACTTGGAAAGTAGCATGTTTAGTCGATAGAGCACTGAACTGCAACTCCAATGCCTGGAGGGCTAGACTTGACTCTGTTACTGACCTACTGTGTGACCTTAGACAGCTGACTTTACTTTTAATTCCCTACTCCTCTTTGATCGATTGGACTTTAAACTGGTTGGGGCAGTGACTGTCTCTCACTGTATGCATGCATTATTGCTATTTAATAATATCTAGCTCTTATATAGCATTTTTCATCAGTGGATCTCAAAGTGCGTTACCCAGGATGTCCGTGTCATTACCCCCATTTTACAGATGGGGAAATTGAGGCACGGGGCGGTGAAGTGACTTGTTGTTCCAGGTCACCCAAGCAGACTAGTGGCAGAGCTGGGAACAGAACTCCATTCTCCTGAGTCTAAGCCCAGTGCTGTCTGTCCACTAGAGCATACTGGTGTGATGAAGAATGAATTTGTACTGTGCTAGGTGCTGTACAAACACAAGACAGTCTCTGCCCCAAAGAGTTTTCAAACTAAATACATTAGCACAATGGGGCCCAATCTTGGTCAGGGCATCTTGGTTCTACTGTGGTGAACAGTATTCACTCAGTGCTTACGGCACTTGCAAGAGCTCTGCTTTATTCTCTGTGTGTCCAGTTCCAGCCTGGCAAGCACAGCCCTGCCAATATCAGTTACCATAATAAAAAAAATGTTTTGCCAGCCTGAGCCTATCTGAGGAAGTGGTATGGGCTGGTATGTTCCCTATTAGTAATGATACAGAACACAGAGCAGAACTGCTACTTCACTCATGGTACCAGTGACTAGTTTTGTATTCCAGAGGAATGGCATTTGTATCAGTCATTAGTGAAGCCAGTAGCATAGCTGCGGGGGGGAGCAGGGGGAGCGGCTGCTCCCCCTTGAGCAGAAGCGGTGGAGACGTTGCCTTTTTTTAGCAGCACTAAAAAAAGGCGCCGCTTCTTTTTAACCGCCGCTTCTTGCACTCACCCGGCGGCGCTCCGGGTCTTCGGTGGCATTTTGGCGCGGGGTACCACCAAAGACCAAAGTGAGCCGCCGAAGTGCTGCCAAAGACCCGGAGCGCCGCCGGGTGAGTACAGGGGGAGGCGCCTTTTATAGCGCCGCTCTCCCTGCGCGCCGGACCTGGCTGCGCTACTGAGTGAAGTCCAAAAAGGGCCTGAGGTTCAGCCCAGACAAATTGCCAAAAGTTCTTATTAGAACTGGGTGGATTTTTTAAAACTGAAAATGCTTTTATTTCAAAATGGCCTTTTGCCAACATTGAAATCTCTCATAAAGATTATTTCTTAAGTTTTCCATGCATTTTTTGCACGTTTTATGATTTTTTTTTGTTTTCAATTTCTTCGTTGCTTTGTCATTTTCCATTTCCAATATAAGATGCTCAAAGATGGGTTTTGAAACATTTTAATGTATCTAAGCTGCCCCCAATGATTTCTTCTTTTGAAAAACGTTGAAGACAAAACAGAAATGGCTTTGAAATGTCTGAAAAAATGTCACATTTTTTTAACAGCTCTAGTTCTTATGTGAAATGGATACGTATATCATCACCCTCCCAACAATCAAACATTTGTGATGCTAACAGGATAATTTTTCACTACAATGTCTTAGTTAAGAGCAGAGTAGGAAGGAATGACATGAAACTGAAATATTTATCTGACACTGGGCTAGAAAATCAGATCGCCTTAAATCCACACCTCTGAGCAACATACTTAAGCCAACTTAAGTCCCCGTATAGAGAGCAGTAGGTCTTCTTTTGACCTAGCTACCACCTCTCAGAGAGGTGGATTACCTACCCCAATGGGAGAGGCTCTCCCTTTGATGTAGGTAATGTCTACACTGTAGCGTTTCAAGTGTAGACAAGCCCTGGGTGAAGAAGAAGGGAGAGGTTTTTTTCTTTCACTAGGAGCTGTGGTCAGATGTTGGCTGCATGTGTATTCATTCAGCATGCTGTCCCAGCACTGCACAGATAGTGAAGATAGCAGACCTTAATTAAACTACCCAATAAATTCACAGACTCGGTTTTCAGCGAAGGCGCCTGGCCAGGTTTATTGTTGACAAAGCACAGTAATAGCACCTGGCAGACACTAGGAGGATACTAAATAATAAACTACAAAATTAAGTCGATTTTATAGAAGTCGATTTTTCAGAAGAGATTTTATACAGTCGATTGTGTGTGTCCACACTAAGCGCATTAAGTCGGCGGAGTGCGTCCTCCCTACCATAGCTAGCATCAACTTACAGAGCGGTGCACTGTTGGTAACTATTCCACAGTTCCCGCATTCTCTGCAGCCCATCAGAATTCTGAGTTAAGCTCCCAATGCCTGATGGGGCAAACACATTGTTGCGGGTGGTTTTGGGTACATGTCGTCAGTCGCCCCTCCCTCTGTGAAAGCAACAGCAGACAATCGTTTTGCGCCTTTTTTCCTGGGTTACCCATGCAGTCATCATACCACGGCAAGCATGGAGCCCGCTCAGCTCTCCGTCACCGTTGCAGCTCCCGGGTGCCTTCGCAGCAGATGGTGCAGTAGGACTGGAGTGGAGTGGCTGGGTGCCCGGAGCCTCCCCCTGTGTTCTTGGGCGTTTGGGTGAGGAGGCTATGGAACATGGGGAGGAGGGTAGGCGGTTATATAGTGGATGCAGTGGGGGTCTGTGCTCTTGTTGGCTTTCCTGCAGCTCCAACAGACACTCCATCATGTCCGTTTGCTCCCCCCATTAGCCTCTGCTCTTTGCGCTCACTTAATTCTTTCCTGGCCTCTGCCACTGAATGCCTCCATGCATTAAGCGGTGCCCTATCAGTGCAGAAGGTCTCCATGAGCTCGGAAAACATGTCATCGCAAGTGCATGTTTTTCGCCTTCTAATCTGCGATAACCTCAGGGGCGGAAATGATGGGGGGGGTGTAGAAACATTCTACACTCTACGATTCTGGGCTTGCCTGAGCTCCTTAATTTTCACACAGCACTATTGTAGCCTCTGTCCATCATGCCCATGGAGATTTTGGCATATATTGGCATTACATCTTTTGGAACGGAGTTCTGACAGCACGGATTCATCTCCCCATACAGCGATCAGATCCAGTACCTCCAGTTTGGTCCATGCTGGAGCTCTTTTGCGATTCTGGGACTGCATGGTCACATGTACTGATGAGCTCTGCATGGTCACCTATGCTGATCAGCTCGCCATGCTGGCCAAACAAGAAATGAAATTCAAAAGTTCCTGGGGCTTTTCCTGTGTACCTGACAAGTGCATCTGAGTTGAAAGTGTTGTCCAAAGCGGTCACAATGGAGCACTCTGGGATAGCTCCTGGAGGCCAATACCGTCAAATTGCTCCCACACTACCCCAAATTCGACCCAGCGAGGTTGATTTTAGCACTAATCCCCTCGTCAGAGAGGAGTACAGAAATCGATTTTAAGAGCCCTTTAAGTCGACAAAAATGGCTTCATCATGTGAATGGGTGCAAGGTTAAATCGACCTAACGCTGCTAAATTCAACCTAAACTCGTAGTGTAGACCAGGTGTGACGGTGTACCCCATAAAACTTTATGGGGAGATGCTTATAAATGTATACATGATGTAACTGGACTATGTTTTATGCTACATGTGCCATGTAACATATCTCTGTGAAAGTTATGACCTCCTGAATTTATTCCTCCCGTTTAAATGCATGTATCATTGTTGTAGTTGAAGTTATGAATATTGGTTGTATTTCTTGAGAAAGGAATGTGCAGGTTAAGTGCCCAATAAGAAGCACTTAACAGACAATAGAACTTGCAGACACCAATCCACATCTGAGCTTTGCCAGGAATGTGGCTGGTCTGAAAAGGAACTGAGTTGTGCATGGACAGGTGACTTGTCCTTGTGACCCCAACTCCATTTGGTAACTGGATGCTACACAGGGAGAGGGAGGGGTGTCCACCCAGAGGATAAAATCTATTTAAACCCCTAGGAAACCCCTCCATTTGGTCTTCAGCTGGCTAAAGAAAGAAGCTCTCCACCCCCCAAGGACATACCTGAGAGAGACTGAACAAAGGACAGAGACAATAGGGGGTGTGAGCGACTGCTGGACCCAGGCTAGAAGCTTTACAGCCTGTGAAAGAGGGAAAGCTGGTGCTGGTGAGGTTTTGATATCTGCGTGAAGTTTGATTAGACATAGACCTGCGTGGTTTATTTTATTTTACTTAGTAATTCAATTTGTTCTGTCTGTCACTACATTAAAATCACTTTTTACTTATTAAGTTGCCTGGAGTGCGAGTTGGTACCTAGGGGGGCAAACAGCTGTGCATATCTTTCTATCTTTGAAATAGAAGGCGAACCATTTATGAGTTTGCCCTGTATAAGCTTTATACAGGGTAAAACAGATTTATTAAGGGTTTGAACCTCATTGGGAGTTGGACACCTGGGTGTCAAAGGCAAGAGCGCTTCCAGGAGCCTTACAGTTGTGAGTGGACTTGGTTCGGACCTGGGTCTGTGTTTGCAGCAGATCAGTGGAATCTGGCTCAAAACAGACAGGATTCGGGAGTCCCAAGCCGGAAAAGGCCTGGAAACAGGGGCAGAAGTAGCCTTGGCACACCAGGTGGCAGCACCAAGCAGGTCTCTGTGATCCCAACCCGTCACACCAGGACTAAGACATGTATGCCTGTGACAATGGACGCAGCTCAGTCAGTGACTTTCCATTCCTGCCTCATCTGGACGAAGACATTGCCTCTGAGATACATCTTTATACACCAATACAAACAAGTTACATATTGCCCCTGATGTACCAGGGTGCCACCCTCTGACGTATCAGGGGCCAATGCAGTAAAAAGGGCGAGGCAAGTGAGGCACTTGCCTCGGGCACGGAAAGCTGAGTGGCGGAGAAAACTCCATCTCGGCAGCATTTCGGTGGCAGCCCAATCGCTGCTGCTGTTTTCGGAAGCATTTCGGCGGCAAAGGTCCTTTGAATCAGGCCCCATGCCTCGGGCGCAAAAATACCTAGTTACGGTTCTGGCCTTGTACATGTTGGTTTGATTAAAACATCTTTATTCATCATGCTGTCATCCTGACCTTATCCTTAAGGATAGGTCAGTGTGTTCCTGTTATCTTTGGGGAATGTGCTGGTAGTAAGGTGTTTTGGTACCACCCTACTGGAATGTGTTTGCGTGAGTGCTCTGTGCCCAGTACCTCTTAGGAATGTGTGTTTCTGCAATATCAGCCCTGTGCTTGCCAGATTCTGTGAGCAGGGCCTGCCTCTTGCTCACAACCTGACTTTGCTCCATATCAGCAAAGTTTTGAGCACTACTTTAGTTCAGGTCTCAGGCCTCATACCACACCTCTGATACAAAGGCTTATGTCTCAGGCTCTCTTCTTACTACAGGAGCAACCTGTTAGCAACAGCACCAGCACAGAAATAGTTGGAACTAAGGACTGGTATACACTAGGAAGTTAGATTGTTAACCTAACACCCACTGTATACAGCATTAGGTTGATGGCCAAATTCTCCCATTACCTAGCTATCACCTCTCCGGGAGGTGGTGTACCTATGGGGGAATCCCTCCCATCGGCATAGGTAGGATCTTCACTGACATGCTGCTGTGGTGCGGCTGCAGCATTTTAAATGCAGACAAGCCCTAAGACACGGTGGGAAGGAGGTGGTGACCAGCCCTCTGTGGTATGGGGAGGAGGTGACCAGCCCTCTGTGGAGAAAGAAGTAGTTCGGGACTATTTAGATAAGTGGGACAAGCACAAGTCCATGGGGCCGGATGCACTGCATCCGAGGGTGCTAAAGGAGTTGGCTGATGTGATTGCAGAGCCATTGGCCATTATCTTTGACAAATCATGGCAATCGGGGGAGGTCCCGGATGACTGGAAAAAAGCTAATGTGGTGCCCATCTTTAAAAAAGGGAAGAAGGAAGATCCGGGGAACTACAGGCCAGTCAGTCTCACCTCAGTCCCTGGAAAAATCATGGAACAGGTCCTCAAGGAATCAATTCTGAACCACTTAAAGGAGAGGAAAGTGATCAGGAACAGTCAGCATGGATTCACCAAGGGCAAGTCATGCCTGACTAACCTAATTGCCTTCTATGATGAGATAACTGGCTCTGTGGATGAGGGGAAAGCAGTGGATGTGCTATTTCTTGACTTTAGCAAAGCTTTTGATACAGTCTCCCACAATATTCCTGCCAGCAAGTTAAAGAAGTATGGGCTGGATGAATGGACGGTAAGGTGGATAGAAAACTGGCTGGATGGTCGTGCTCAATGGATAGTGATCAATGGCTCCATGTCTAGTTGGCAGCCGGTATCAAGTGGAGTGCCCCAAGGGTCGGTGCTGGGGCCGGTTTTGTTCAATATCTTCATTAACGATCTGAAGGATGGTGTGGACTGCACCCTTAGCAAGTTTGCAGATTACACTAAACTGGGAGGAGTGGTTGATATGCTGGAGGGTAGAGATAGGATACAGAGGGACCTAGACAAATTAGAGGATTGGGCCAAAAGAAATCTGATGAGGTTCAACAAGGACAAGTGCAGAGTCCTGCACTTAGGACGGAAGAATCCCATGCACTGCTACAGACTAGGGACCGAATGGCTGGGCAGCAGTTCTGCAGAAAAGGACCTAGGGGTTACAGTGGACGAAAAGCTGAATATGAGTCAACAGTGTGCCCTTGTTGCCAAGAAGGCTAACGGCATTTTGGGTTGTATAAGTAGGGGCATTTCCAGCAGATCGAGGGACATGATCATTCCCCTCTATTCGGCACTGGTGAGGCCTCATTTGGAGTACTGTGTCCAGTTTTGGGCCCCACACTACAGGAAGGATGTGGATAAATTGGAAAGAGTCCAGCGGAGGGCAACAAAAATGATTAGGGGGCTGGAGCACATGACTTATGAGGAGAGGCTGAGGGAACTGGGATTATTTAGCCTGCAGAAGAGAAGAGTGAGGGGGGATTTGATAGCTGCTTTCAACTACCTGAAAGAGGATTCCAAAGAGGATGGATCTAGTCTGTTCTCAGTGGTAGAAGATGACAGAAGAAGGAGTAATGGTCTCAAGTTGCAGAGGGGGAGGTTTAAGTTGGATATTAGGAAAATCTTTTTCACTAGTAGGGTGGTGAAGCACTGGAATGGGTTACCTAGGGAGGTGGTGGAATCTCCTTCCTTAGAGGTTTTTAAGGTCAGGCTTGACAAAGCCCTGGCTGGGATGATTTAGTTGGGATTGGTCCTGCTTTGAGCAGGGGGTTGGACTAGATGGCCTCCTGAGGTCCCTTCCAACCCTGAGATTCTATGATTCTATGGAAGGTAAGCGAAAAGAAGGATGGCTCAGTGGTTAGGATGCTACCAGATCCATGGGTTCAAATCCTTGCTCTACCACAGGCTTCCTATGTGACCTTGGGCAAGTCACTGAAGCAACGCTTTTCAAAAGTGACATGATTCTCAGCCTGAGCACCTTTAGGGGGTTGAATGAAAAGAAGTGGTGAGTGCACAGCACTTTCTGAAAATCAGTCTTGCATATGATAAATTTCTGCAGATGAAAAACAAGACCCTGCAAGAGACCTGGGTCACCTGATATCCCCTATTAGAAGAATAGTGATAACTGAATACATCACCCAAGACATGAAGAAGGCTCCCTTCTCTGCCATGCTGCAGGACAGGGAAAGAGACAGAGGCAGTTTAAAATGAACGTTATGTCAGCAGGGGTGCACAGGTTTCATTTCATTATAATAGGTGTCTACAGAATGTGTTTTTACTGCATCCGACTGCCTGTATGCAAATTTTTAAACCAGTTCTGAACCTAATGCGATGATAGTATTTCACATATACATACATAGCATATTTAATTCCTTTGGTTTATAAAATCACAATGCCCCACAACGTGTATATGATTTGGCGGTAACTAGTTTGACTCTCAAAACGGAGACAGTCCATGCTACAGCTGCCCAGTGAATGAAAGAATTTAGGCTCTGAATCTGGCAACTTTAATCACTTTAAAAATCATCTGTTGCTCCAAAAGCTCTCCATTTCCTTTTACACAAGCCCCTACGTCAATTTCAAGTGCCGTACTCTCAAAGCTGAAGTTACTAGTGTACACAGACTTTGGGATCCTGCTGGTTGCATTGGACTATGTGCATCTGTTTTAAACTGTAATCATCTGGAATAAGGAAAATTAAATATATCATAAGGATCTATTTTCTTACATGTTGACAGGCTTAGGGTTATGAGTGAGGAAATGAGACTTTCAATGGGAGCTTATATAGTCGACAGAGGTGAAATAGTCCAGTTAACACTGGTATCTACCTTACCTGTTTCCTTTCCAAATGGATCTGTTAGTGCCATTCTATAAGATCACACATGAGTGTTTCTTGATGTGTCTTCAGTCCTGATTTTGCAAAGACTTATGCTCCCCTTGCACACACAAGTAATTCCATTGATTTCAATACGACTACTCTCAGGCAGCAGGTTAATAGTCTTTGCAGGATCAGGGCCTGGGTAGATATGTGTATGCGTATCCTCTGCTACACGGGTAGGCACCATTTTTCCAAAAAGTGGAGAAATGCCTAATCCTGGGAGCCACAAGAGAGATGCCAGAGATGGCATAGTGCTGTGCAGCTGTCAGGGCCGGTGCAAGGAAGATTCGCGCCCTAGGCGATACTTCCTTGCACCAGCCCTGCGCACCCCCCAGCTAACGCCGCCCCCCTGCAGCAGCCAGCGCCCCCCCCCCTGCAGCTCCCCAACCCTCCGCGGGCCGCAGCAGCTCAGCCCCCCACTCGCAGCAGCCTCCCTCCTGCCCGCGGCGCCCCCCCAGCTCCCGGCTCAGCCGCGGAGCCGGGAGGCAGCCACGGCCAGCCGCCCTCCCCCCCCAGAAAGCTGGCTAGATCATCTGGCTCAACTGGTACTGATCAATGTCTCCATGTCTAGCTGGCAGCCGGTATCAAGCGGAGTGCCCCAAGGGTCGGTCCTGTGGCTGGTTTTGTTCAATATCTTCATTAACGATCTGGAGGATGGTGTGGACTGCACCCTTAGCAAGTTTGCAGATGACACTAAACTGGGAAGAGTGGTAGATATGCTGGAGGGTAGGGACAGGATACAGAGGGACCTAGACAAATTAGAGGATTGGGCCAAAAGAAATCTGATGAGGTTCAACAAGGACAAGTGCAGAGTCCTGCACTTAGGACGGAAGAATCCCATGCACTACTACAGACTAGGGACTGAGCGGCTAGGCAGCAGTTCTGCAGAAAAGGACCTAGGGGTTACAGCGGATGAGAAGCTGGATATGAATCAACAGTGTGCCCTTGTTGCCAAGAAGGCTAACTGCATTTTGGGCTGTATAAGTAGGGGCATTTCCAGCCGATCGAGGGACGTGATCATTCCCCTCTATTCGGCACTGGTGAGGCCTCATTTGGAGTATTGTGTCCAGTTTTGGGCCCCACACTACAGGAAGGATGTGGATAAATTGGAAAGCATCCAACGGAGGGCAACAAAAATGATTAGGGGGCTGGAGCACATGACTTATGAGGAGAGGCTGAGGGAACTGGGATTGTTTAGCCTGCAGAAGAGAAGAGTGAGGGGGGATTTGATAGCTGCTTTCAACTACCTAAAAGGAGGTTCCAAAGAGGATGGATCTAGACTGTTCTCAGTGGTAGAAGATGACAGAAGAAGGAGTAATGGTCTCAAGTTGCAGTGGGGGAGGTTTAGGTTGGATATTAGGAAAAACGTTTTCACTGGTAGTGTGGTGAAGCACTGGAATGGGTTACCTAGGGAGATGGTGGAATCTCCTTCCTTAGAAGTTTTTAAGGTCAGCCTTGATAAAGCCCTGGCTGGGATGATTTAGTTGGGGTTGGTCCTGCTTTGAGCAGGGGGTTGGACTAGATGACCTCATGAGGTCCCTTCCAACCCTGATATTCTATGAGTCTGTGATTCTAACTTCCATGGATTTCAATGGCAGTCCAGTGCCTAAATACTTTTGAGAGTATGGGCCCTCGTTACTGGGAGAGAAATATACTCTCCCAGTATATTGTGGAGTTGTGGAGTCAGAAATTGGCAGTGGTGACACCAGCATGTATTTTTTTAAAATAAAAGCATATTTGATCTTGAGGTGAGTAAGTCATGACCCTAAAAAATGTCCCTATTTTTGATTTCAGAAATACTGTCACCTTAACCATAGCATCTCAATGTGATGTGGTAAGCGATGTGGTGTGGTCTAGCAGGCAAAGAGAGTCGAAAGATCTGTGGGGAAATTTTGGTCCTACTTACATCAATGGTGGCTTTGTCATTAACTTTAATGGAGCCAGGATTTCATCCTATATTCTGTTTCTGTCTCTGTCCCATATCTGCTGTGTGATCTTGAATAACTCACTTCACCTCTTGCACCTGTTTTCTCGCCTGCTCTCGGTCTGGCTTGTCTTTGTTTGTTTGTAAGCTCTTTGCGACAGGGAATCTATCTTACTATGTGTCTATTCAGCACTTGGCTCAATGGGGTCCTGATTTCAGCTGGATCCTCTGGGCATTATCCTAATACGTATTAGTAAGTAAACTCAGCACAGCAGCAAGGGATTTTGCCTTTTCCTAAGAAACTGGGGTAAGATGCACAAACCTGTGTCACCTAAAACTGTTTGAACCGTGCCCCTCATTTTAAAAAGCAGAAAAACAAAACAAAAAGCCCCACATAGACATCACACAGAGAGACAAACTTGGAAAATATCAGCCATTAAGATTGCCAGTACATTTAATGCGTGTAATGGGGAAACTCTTGGAAATGTCCTTTATGAGCGGGCAGCATTGTTTAGGCAGGCTTATTGATCTACCTTGGGAGCAGATGGGGGAAAGAATATTGATGTTTTTGAATAATAGAACCCCTGAACAAGAATATGCCTGAATAGCAGTATCCTTTCACCCATCTCAACCAGACACAACAATCCATGTCACACAGTTAAGAGCTGTGTAACATGGAAGCCATTTGCAGTGCACATCAACAATAGCTTTATTGATCTGACAGATGAATAATCTTACAGAGTTTTATGTACCAGTAGATGACATACTTTATATTAACTATCTGCATATACTCACATACATACAGCTACATCTCTGTTACATATGATTCCTGTAAAATCAGCCAAACACTTCTCTTTCTCGAATTAAACACATAAAACCCATGGGGATAGCTCAGCCACTATGAACAACTGTACGCTAACAAAGTGCATGTTTACATTTGTGATTGGGATGGGGTGGGGGAATTGTAAAGGAAATCTATGTCAGCTTCTAGCTTCTTTGTTTATTGTTCTAAAGCATGGGGAGGGGGAAATATAGTTGATTTTTTTTTGCGGGGGAAGCTATGAAAACTGAAGATGACTCAAAATTTCCCAAGAGGGGCACAATCCTCTGGCTGAGCATGGCATGTTGGGATGCATGCGTGCAAACACAGCTTGCAGATGTGCATTGGGAGTCTGCATACCTTAGTCCCACAGTACACATGCATTTAGATGTAGGAAATCTAAGCATCAATGTATATAGCTCAGCCTACTGTGTGACCTGTGTCTCTGCTATAGCTGGGCTGGTTTGAACTGAGACTCACGCCTGGTCTTTTCCCCTTTTGTCCTGCGGCTGTGTGTTGTCCTAACCCCTTCTAGTGGGCAAGGGTTTCTGCTAGTTTAATTGCTCCCTCCACACAACCTAGCCCTTAGTCCCATAGTTAGTTCTGGTCATAGCGATGAAGATCTGGCTCTGGCTCCCCCGTTACAAAGATGACTGGAGGGTCACAGTAGAGAGATGGGAGTTGTTCCTTCCTGCCCAGAGGTGGGTCACAGTGCTCCTGGCCTGTAGCGATGGCCCGACCTAGCATCTGGCTTCCTGATCTCTTCCAGAATGAGACTTTCACTGAAGATTTTTTCTGGGCTGATTTTGTTGAGGATGTGTTTTTAAATGGGAATGTGTCACCTGGATAAGGGCAAAATTTTCAAAACTGGGAGCTTAAAGTCACGCCCCTAAGCTTCCAGCAGCAGTCAATGAACTGAACAGGAGTGGTGGACAGAGATCTCACTGTCAGGCTCCAGCTCAGCCCTTTCAGGCTGGCTGGAAGAGCTACAGAAGGTGGATGTAGTTAGTCTACTGGCTGCATGACTCTACACCTGTCCAGCCCACCCCTGTACCTACACACCTTCTAGTGCAAATCTATGGGCCTGATGGTGTTAAAGAAGGAGTTTCATAGGAACAGGCCATACCAGATCAGACTATTGACCCACCAAGTCCTGAGCCTGGCTTATGGCAGTGACTGAATGACTGATATTCCAAAGGTGAAAATCTCCCATAACACAACCTCTAGAATGGCTGCCTACAAGGTAGGATGGGACTCTGTAAGGAGATTGGTTTGACCCCTCACCACATGTGGTGTAACCATTGTAATCAATTAAGCTTGTGATCCTGCAGGATGCTACAGAGCAGCAGACAGTTGTACCCATGCAGCGTGCCAGGTGTGAAGAGTGTTCTGCCCGTGGGTGTAACCCTTCTCCTTTTCATGGCTGAATAACACTAGATTTTGCCATATCTCAACAGACATGAATTTTGAAAGTGTCTCAAGTTTTGAGTCAATCCGTTTACCCGGGACATGGGGCTTTCTTAAAAAAGTCTTGCCTCGTTTTCAGGGAAGTCATGGTGCTGAGTGCCTGACCAGACAGCTGCTTGCAAGTTGCAGTGCGAGAACCCCTGGTGAGTGCAACATCCCATCAAGAACATACGGAAGGCGGGCTTTGTTTGCAGAGGAAGGGACATTTGAATCAGACACAGAAAGCTGCAGCGAGGGGAAAGGGAACACGTGGGCGGGGGCATGGAGGCTGCCGATTGAAGTATGGTCTTATGGTTAAACCACTGGGCAGCAACTCAGGAAATTTGAGCTCAAGTCTTGCCTCTGCCACAGACTTCCAGTGTGGCTTTGGGTAAGTCACTTATGTCCAGATCCTCAAAGGTTTTTAGGCTCCTAACTTCCAGTGGGAGTTAGGCACCTAAATTCCTTTGAGGATTTGTGCCTTTGTCCCTCTGTGCTTTAGTTCCCAATCTTTAATGAGAGGATAACAATGCCATTTCTCTTCCTTGTATATTTAGATTGTAAGTTCTTTAAAGCAGGGGCCGGCTCTAACTGCATGTTAGTGGCCCCGATCCTGATTGGTGCTACTGTAATACAAATAATAATACTAATGCTAGTCACTGTCATTTTGTATCATGTCTGTTCCCCTGGGGAATAGCTTCACTGGGAAAAGCATGTCTCCCTATAAAGATACTTCAGAGCTTGGTTTTGTTGCTCCCCCAACCTTCCCCCTCGATATTATGACAGAATCTTCTCTCTCTGAGACGCGATCACGTGATGACAAGGCATGGCCTGTAAATCTCCCGTGCATGGCTTTCAGCAGCCTGCCATTAGCTGCCCATGGTGGAGTTTAGGGTTAGATAAATCAGCATGACAGTGGAGCAGAATGCAGGGATTTAAGCCGCTGCTCCTATCCAATGCATGTCCCTTTCTGATCCTGACCCGTGAAAGCAGGCCATGTATGGAAGGGGGAGAAAGACTTTGAAGTCCAAAGCTGCTGTATCTCCTTTTGAAGTCATTAAGCAGGAGCTCTACTTGATTGAATTAGCATTCCCTGCTTTAAATGGAGGTGATCGTGGGCCGCAGAATGGCTGGGAGCACGCAGTCTGGCTGTGCAGACTTCAGTGTGCAACACTTATTGTTCTGTTGCGCTGTGTGCAAAATGGTATGTGCTGGCGGGACTGTCCAGACAAAGCAGTGAGTGCTAGCATGACCCAGGAGACCCAGAAAAGAACCCAAAGGGAGCTGCCGTCTCCTGCTTGCAATCAAGGTATCCTCATGCATACAGCTCCTTTGATTCTTAAGATGAGAAGTAAAGACTGGGAAGCCAAATGAATTATACTCAGTTGGGAGGAAGCAGAACCCCAACTCCGAGAAAGGGGCTGGGAAATCAGCTGAAAGGGGGAAAAAAAATCTGACCCAGCCCTGAACTTCTCTGGCAGGGATGTGAAATGCATGAGGAAATACGGTGCAGCCTGCAATTTTTCATTATATTAGTGGGAGCGACATTATTGGGTCCAGTAAATCAGCCAGATGGCAACACCAGGGATTAGACAAGAAGGTGGGATCAGCAACAGGGTGTTGTGTTCTCCCCCCATCCCTTAAAGAATTTTAATCACCACAAATTCCAATGTGCTGTGGTGGGTTTGTTTATAATAAAATCTTTACAATGCGGAGAGTATTTCTCTCTCCCTCCCTCCCTGCAGGACAATCCCATGCAGCTTGACACACAGGCCGGAGGGACGGTGCGGAGGTAGTCACGTGTTCTGTAGGCTTGCTTCAATTATTTCTCTCTTGAAAGGATGGTCTTGCAGGAAAGGTACCAGAGGCGGAGATAGGGTGCCTGGATTCAATTCCCAGCTCTGCCACAGAATTAATCTATGCCTCAGTTTCCCATCTGTAAATGCTAATGCTAACACGTCCTGTCTCGGTTGGCTTGTCTGTGTGAGGTTTAATCCCATGAATTCCCACCACCCCTTTTAACCCTGCCTCTGGTTGGGGCTGTCTGCAGGAAAAGAGCCTGGCAGCTCTGGTTGCAAAAACGTGAGCCTCTCCTATTTGAGATAAAGACCTTGGTCCATTCATGAGGGTGTAAATGGCAGAGACACATGTGGTCCACTATAGCAGGGACAAAGATTCACCCTGGTATTCATGTGGGTCACACTTTGGCCACACCTGGGTTGGAGCATTAGGAGTGCCCAGCTGTTCATGTCCCCATGCAGACAATCACTTGTAACAACTCCCCGGCCTGGGCTGTCTGTGGTGATTGAATCTGGAAAGCATATGTTGCTACTGCTGGAGCTAAAGAATTTATGTAGCGTCGGACTGCCTCTTACAGCTCCCTAGCACAACGGAGCCTAGATCTCAGTGGGGCCGCTAGGCATTCCTGTATACAAACAATACTGATGGGCCCCAGCCAGGCATTGTCTGTCTTGTGCTTTGTAAGACTTCTGAAACAGCAGGGAAAAGAGTGTTCAAAAAAATAAAACGAACCAATAAAAAACCCTGTGAAAATCAACTGACTGGCAAAGAAAATAGCTGGCTCCCTTATTCTTGGGTTGTTTATTCTACATAGATATTGAAGCTGTCCTCTTTGGTCCATCACTCCAGGAAAAAAATCCCTGACTGGCTTCATCTTTCATCATAATTTAGAGATCGCTGCATTAAGAGGGTAGCGCCCATCCCCTCTTGCCTGTGTCCAGTTCCTTTCAGCCCCTTATTTTCCTTTTCTGGCAGGCTTTTGCTGTGCGAGCTGTGAAACATGGGCAGAATCTGCTGGAGCAGAAGGGGGAGAAAAAGTGCTTCCCCGAGGATTCTCTGTGATTTCTTGCAAATGTTTACAGGATTAATACTGGCAAAAATCAAACATGCAAACTATGGCCAAGATATGACATCAGAGGGCTAACAGACTCCAGAGCTACTTGGCTAGATCTCGAAGAGATAAAAGGGTAACTGTGTGATTAGACTGGAATCGTAACTGATTGCCTGAAGAAGACTTAAGGCACTTTTGGGGAGGTAATAAATACTATAGCCTGGAAAGAAGCAGCTTCAAACAACAACAAACAAGCACATGGGCCAGCAACCCTTAAGAGCCCTGCTGAAAGTCCAACAATGGCCAGAAGTTATAATGACCCAGAAGGAATGCGCGGACTCCCACACAAATGATAATTGTCTTGCTGCAGAGATCCAATGCTAGCACCCCGCGTTGGGGCCTGCAGAACTCCCTGGCTGTTTTCTGGTGTGGTGGCTGAAGAGCAAGACTCAAGGGGGGACAGCCAGCTTTCCTCATTATGGGGGCACAGGAATGAAATGGGGGTGGGGCATGAAAGCCTTTTTCAGTCTGAACTAGTACATGATGTGCTTCTGGCTTGTGGGATGTTATTGTCAGGGTAGCTGTGATGTGGAATTTAGCCAGTGGTTCCTGGACTCCTTCTCTAGTAAGAGGTGCAAGGGGCGTGAGTGGGCAGCCCAAAAACAGGTGGGACTGGGACAGGCAATGAAGGCAGCATGAGTATATGCCTGCATGAGCATGCTGTCTTGGTGCACGTGTAGCTAGCAGTGCAAAATTGTGTGTGCGTAAGTAGTTCAACAAGACATGCCAGGCTACACAAGTGCTGCCAAAGGGTAAAAAAGAGATACATATCTCAGGGGTAAGTGAGCTTTGCCCAGGACTGAGCTCCCATTGTTTGGGATGTGGTCCCCATTGTCCACTGGCGCTGTCCAGCCCTGACCCGGTGGGCCACTTCTGCTAGGGCTGGGCCCCACACTACAAGAAGGATGTGGATAAATTGGAAAGAGTCCAACGCAGGGCAACAAAAATGATTAGGGGGCTGGAGCACATGACTTATGAGGAGAGGCTGAGGGAACTGGGATTGTTTAGCCTGCAGAAGAGAAGAGTGAGGGGGGATTTGATAGCTGCTTTCAACTACCTAAAAGGGGGTTCCAAAGAGGATGGATCTAGACTGTTCTCAGTGGTAGAAGATGACAGAACAAGGAGTAATGGTCTCAAGTTGCAGAGGGGGAGGTTTAGGTTGGATATTAGGAAAAACTTTTTCACTAGTAGGGTGGTGAAGCACTGGAATGGGTTACCTAGGGAGGTGGTGGAATCTCCTTCCTTAGAGGTTTTTAAGGTCAGGCTTGACAAAGCCCTGGCTGGGATGATCTAGTTGGGGTTGGTCCTGCTTTGAGCAGGGGGTTGGACTAGATGACCTCCTGAGGTCCCTTCCAACCCTGAGATTCTATGATTCTATGATCTGTGGCTCCTGATCAGCCCAGAGCAAATTCTACTCCCTCTAGCTATACATCTTGTACACATGTTTCTGTGTTATAAAACAAATTCCCCAAATTCTGACTGATTCAATTCAAAACTGGAACATTTCCAGGTCCCAAATGATGTTCCCAGGACACAGACATTATATGAAGGACTGGGGCAGTCCCATTTGAACAGTGACATGTGGTCACCTTAATCAGGGTGGCTTAGAGACTCCTAAAGGACGGACAAACTGATTGCTATGAAGTACAACATTAGAAAAGACAATGGTCTATAAGTGGCCCAAGCAATCAATATGAGTCACTTGTAATATTTTAAGCCAATGACTTTACACAGTCCTGAGATAGGAAATAATTGTTAAACAATTTAGACAGTATTATTATTATTATTACTACTAATTATTTGTGTTACATTAGCACCCAGAGATCCCCCCATCATTGCTAGTGCTCGGTTGTGCTAGGTGCTGTACAAACATGCACAAATATATGGTCCTGGAGTCATGAGAAAGGCTGATAACTCCTCCAACTTTAACTAGTCACCTGCCTCCCCAATCTAGCCTCACTGCTTCTTTGCCCTACATGGATTTTCGGCATCCTGCAGATTATTTCCTGTAGTATGCCAACAGACCAATGGAGGATTGGGTTGTTTAGTGTCTCTGCAAGAGATCTTCCCCTTCTACAAATTTATTTCAAATCCACTATTTCAAATCTGTGGGACAGGATAGTAATAAGCCAATAGATTTTATTGCACTGAGTGACAGCGGATTGAATGTGGGTAATGAAGATTTTGACACAGGAGCAATGCAGGAAAACATTCTCAGGGCAGAAGGGTATTTGATTAGAGCTGGCTGATGGAGTGACATGGATCAGAGCAACAAGGAGAAGACAGTAAAGGAAATTACATGGCTAATCATCACATGGCCCTCTCCCCCAAATGAAAGGCATCCATCCCCTCTGAGCCGCTCTGAATTAGAAACATTAAGCAAATCTCCAAGGCTAAGAGAGTTGGTGCTCAATGCTGTCGACTTTCCATGGCCGTAATTCTCCTGTGTCTCCTTATTGAGGGCAGGGCTGTGGGCCATGTCAGCGATGGGGTGGAACTACAGACTCAAGATGTG
This sequence comes from Chelydra serpentina, assembly GCA_037349315.1. Taxonomy (NCBI): domain Eukaryota; kingdom Metazoa; phylum Chordata; order Testudines; family Chelydridae; genus Chelydra; species Chelydra serpentina. The sequence goes on along the minus strand of JBAIAC010000029.1, from coordinate 47,849,787 downwards.
CAGAAAAACAGACGAGAATAGGAAATGTCACTGCCTGATTGGCTAGGATTGATATGACCTATGCGGGGGAGTGGGGCGGGGGTGTTATAAAAGAAATTTTCTGGGATAGTTATGGCAGTGCACATTACCATCAGTTTAAACTCCTTGGATTTGAGCAAGGCACTGTTTGTTGGTGGCGGGGAGGGGAGGTGGGCCTTGCTTTGTTTAGGTTTACTGTCTCTGTGAACCTCCAGTAATTTGGTAACAGAAAAAAGGGGTTGAAGGAGAAAAATTGGCCCAATTCTCCAGCTTTGCATGGCTCTGCCAGCCCAAAGGGGCTGCAACCAGATGGATCCGACCAGCTGGAAATTTGCCCGGTGTAGGAGGAACGTCCAAGCTCTGTGCCACCTGCACTCCTGGGCTTCTAGTTTAATGGACATGGCCCAGGCATGTCTGTACTTCCTGCTGCTTCCAGCTATGGGAATGGATCACTGAGGCCATATACAGACAGACATGTTCAAACATCCCTGAGCTGTGCAAATGAGCTCAATACTTGAGTACCCCAAGCAACAGCTGCAGCGGCACAGGAGCCAGCAAACAGAGATGTAAATAGGGGAGTTTGAGTGGGAGTTCTGTTGGAGGAGAAGGTGGTGGTGTTGTGGTTTGTTTTGTGTTTTCCGGACTAACAGGATCAGGTGAGAAGGCTGGCAGATACAGAGGAAGCAGTGTCATGAGCCAAGCAGTGGAGGACACAATGAGGATGACTGGATGTGGCAGCTGCGGTATGTATATGATTCTGGAGGGGGCACCTGATAGGAGTTTTGTCTGCATGAAGTGCCGCCTGATACAGCTGATGGAAGAAAAGATCCGAGGATTGGAGATGCAGGTGGAAACTCTGATTGAGTTTAGACGGGGGTTCGAGCAGTTGATGGAGCAAAGGCATGAGGTGGCTGAAGGGGAAAGCTCAGAGATGCAGATGGAAGCAGGATCAAAGGCCTCTGAGGGGGGACTGCCGGGTGAAGAAAATGGACAATGGAAGCATGTAACTAACAGAAGCAGGCAGAGGCAAAGACGGGCCAGTGAAGGAGAAATAGAGCTCAAGAACAGGTTTGCAGAGTTAGAGAATGAAGAAGGGGTACAGCAGGTGGTCACTGAAGGTGGAAGGGCAAGGAAGAAGAGAAGAGCGGCTAGTCCCATAGAAGAAGGGGAAGAGTTGATGGAGACAACACCAAACATGAGCCCCAGGAGGATACAGGATGGGTTCAAGAGGATTACAAGGGAAAATAGGAATGCAAAGGACTTGCAGCCAGAGGGAACAGGGGATAGATTGGAGAATCACACTGTCACCAGGAAAAGGCAGGTCTACGTGATTGGGGACTCCTTACAGAGAAGAATAGACAGGCCTGTAACCAGAGCTGATCCAGAGAACAGAAGGGTGTGCTGTCTACCGGGTGCTAAGATACGGGATGTGGACCTGAGGTTGAAGAGGATCCTAAAGGGAGCGGGAAAGAATCCATTGATCATCCTTCACGTCGGAACAAATGACACGGCTAGATGCTCATTGGAACGAATCAAGGGGGACTATGCCAGGCTGGGGAAGACGCTTAAGGAAATCGAGGCTCAGGTAATCTTCAGTGGGATTCTGCCTGTTCCTAGAGAAGGGCAACAAAGGTGTGACAGGATTATGATGATCAACAGATGGCTCAGGGATTGGTGCTACAAGGAGGGCTTTGGGATGTATGGCCACTGGGAGGCATTCATGGACAGAAGACTGTTCTCTCGGGATGGACTTCACCTGAGTAGGGAAGGAAATAGACTTCTAGGATGGAGGCTGGCACAACTGATCAAGAGAGCTTTAAACTAGGAATTTGGGGGAGACGGTTGGGAGATGTCCAGGTAATCTCCACGCCGGATTCTAACATTGAGAGGGAAGACAACGAAGTAAGAGAGGATATAGCCGGGGGCAGGAGAATGGACATAAGGAGGAAGGGCAGAGTGGATGCTAGTCAAATAGGTCATACTGGCAGTACAATGTCCATACCAAATTGGGTAAAGAATGTGAGTGAGGCCAATCAGCAAAAATTAAGATGTTTGTACACCAATGCGAGGAGCCTAGGTAACAAAATGGAGGAATTAGAGCTACTGGTCCAGAAAGTGAAACCAGATATCATAGGAACAACCGAAACATGGTGGAATAGTAGTCATGACTGGAGTACAGGTATTGAAGGGTATGTGCTGTTTAGGAAAGATAAAAATAAAGGTAAAGGTGGGGGAGTAGCATTGTATATCAATGATGAGGTAGACTGTAAAGAAATAAAAAGTGATGGAATGGATAAGACAGAGTCTGTCTGGGCAAAAATCACATTGGGGAAGAAAACTACTAGAGCCTCCCCTGGGATAGTTCTTGGGGTGTGCTATAGACCACCGGGATCTAATTTGGATATGGATAGAGACCTCTTTAATGTTTTTAAGGAAGTAAATACTAATGGGAACTGTGTGATCATGGGAGACTTCAACTTCCCAGATATAGATTGCAGAACAAATGCTAGTAATAATAATAGGGCTCAGATTTTCCTAGATGTGATAGCTGATGAATTCCTTCATCAAGTAGTTGCTGAACCAACAAGGGGGGATGCCATTTTAGATTTGGTTTTGGTGAGTAGTGAGGACCTCATTGAAGAAATGGTTGTAGGGGACAACGTTGGCTCGAGTGATCATGAGCTAATTCAGTTCAAACTAAATGGAAGGATAAACAAAAATAAATCTGAGACTAGGGTTTTTGATTTCAAAAGGGCTAACTTTAATAAATTAAGGAAATTAGTTAGGGAAGTGGATTGGACTAAAGAATGTATGGACCTAAAGATGGAGGAGGCCTGGGATTATTTCAAGTTAAAGTTGCAGAAGCTATCAGAAGCCTGTATCCCAAGAAAGGGGAAACAATTCATAGGCAGGGGTTTTAGACCAAGCTGGATGAGCAAGCATCTCAGAGAGGTGATTAAGAAAAAACAGAAAGCATACAAGGAGTGGAAGATGGGAGGGATGAGCAAAGAAACCGACCTTATTGAGGTCAGAGCATGTAGGGATAAAGTGAGACAGGCTAAAAGGCATGTAGAATTGGACCTTGCAAAGGGAATTAAAACCAATAGTAAAAGGTTTTATAGCCATATAAATAGGAAGAAAACAAAGAACGAAGAAGTGGGACTGCTAAACACTGAGGATGGAGTGGAGGTTAAGGATAATCTAGGCATGGCCCAATATCTAAACAAATACTTTGCCTCAGTCTTTAATGAGGCTAATGAGGAGCTTAGGAATAGTGGCAGCATGACAAATGGGAATAAGGATGTGGGGGTAGATATTACCATATCCGAGGTAGAAGCCAAACTTGAACAGCTTAATGAGAGTAAATCAGGCGGCCCAGATAATCTTCATCCAAGAATATTAAAGGAACTCGCACATGAAATTGCAAGCCCATTAGCAAAAATTTTTAATGAATCTCTAAACTCAGGGGTTGTACCATTTGACTGGAGAATAGCTAATATAGTTCCTATTTTTAAGAAAGGGAAAAAAAGTGACCCGGGTAACTACAGGCCTGTTAGTTTGACATCTGTAGTATGCAAGGTCTTGGAATAATTTTTGAAGGAGAACGTAGTTAAGGACCTTGAGGTCAATGGCAATTGGGACAAATTACAACATGGTTTTACAAAAGGTGGATCGTGCCAAACCAACTTGATCTCCTTCTTTGAGAAAGTAACAGATTTTTTAGATAAAGGAAACGCAGTGGATCTAATCTACCTCGATTTCAGTAAGGCATTTGATACAGTACCACATGAGGAATTATTGGTTAAATTGGAAAAGCTGGGAATCAATATGAAAATTGAGAGGTGGATAAGGAACTGGTTAAAGGGGAGACTACAGCAGGTCATACTGAAAGGTGAACTGTCAGGTTGGAGGGAGGTTACTAGTGGAGTTCCTCAAGGTTCAGTTTTGGGACCAATTTTATTTAATCTTTTTATTACTGACCTCGGCACCAAAAGTGGGAGTGTGCTAATAAAGTTTGCAGATGACACAAAGTTGGGAGGTATTGCCAATTCAGAAAACGATCGGGATATCCTACAGGAAGATCTGGATGACCTTGTAAACTGGAGTAATAGTAATAGGATGAAATTTAATAGTGAGAAGTGTAAGGTTATGCATTTAGGGATTAATAACAAGAATTTTAGTTATAAGCTGGGGATGCATCAGTTGGAAGTAACGGAAGAGGAGAAGGACCTCGGAGTCCTGGTTGATCACAGGATGACTATGAGTGGCCAATGTGATGTGGCCGTGAAAAAAGCTAATGCGGTCTTGGGATGCATTAGGCGAGGTATTTCTAGTAGAGATAAGGAGGTGTTAGTACCGTTATACAAGGCATTGGTGAGACCTCATTTGGAATACTGTGTGCAGTTCTGGTCTTCCATGTTTAAGAAGGATGAATTTAAACTGGAACAGGTACAAAGAAGGGCCACTAGGATGATCCGAGAAATGGAAAACCTGTCGTGTGGAGCTTGGTTTGTTTACCTTAACCAAAAGAAGGCTGAGGGGAGATATGATTGCTCTCTTTAAATATATCAGAGGGATAAATACCAGGGAGGGAGAGGAATTATTTCAGTTCAGTACCAATGTGGACACAAGAACAAATGGATATAAACTGGCCATCAGGAAGTTTAGACTTGAAATTAGACGAAGGTTTCGAACCATCAGAGGAGTGAAGTTCCAAGGGAAGCAGTGGGGGCAAAAGACCTAACTGGCTTCAAGATTAAGCTAGATAAATTTATGGAGGGGATGGTTTGATGGGATAACATGATCTTAGTCAAAGGTCAATTAATTGCCATCAGTGGTAAATAGGACCAATGGTCAATGATGGGATCTTAGAAGTTACTACAGAGAACTTTTTCCTGGGTGTCTGGCTGGTGAGTCTTGCCCACATGCTCAGGGTTCAGCTGATCGCCATATTTGGGGTCGGGAAGGAATTTTCCTCCAGGGTAGATTGGCAGAGGCCCTGGAGGCTTTTTGCCTTCCTCTGCAGCATGGGGCACGGGTCACTTACCGGAGGATTCTCTGCATCTTGAAGTCTTTAAACTATGATTTGAGGACTTCAATAGCTGAGACATAGGTGAGAGGATTATTCCAGGAGTGGGTGGGTGAGATTCTGTGGCCTGCATTGTGCAGGAGGTCAGACTAGATGATCATAATGGTCCCTTCTGACCTTAAAGTCTATGAGTCTATATAGACTGTGGCTCTCTGTTCTCCCCTAGTGGTTAATCCACATATAAGTCTATGAGTCTGCAATAGCCTTTCAGCTGCAGAACCTGGACACAGAGAAGGGACATGACATACTCAGGTCACATGTCAAAAAAGCAGAGCTGGGACTAGAAGCCAGGTTCCCCTAGTCCTAGTTCCCCGCTGTAACTGCAGTAGCTTCTGTTCATGGGAACAATCTGGATTTGAAGGTGAAACAAAGCCAAGCCACCTCTAAACTGGAAACCTGAATCGAATCATTTAGAAAGAGGGAGAAAATGCATATTGTATCCAAGAAATTCCAGCTCCATTACCTAAAAGAGAGAAAGAATCTTTAGTGAAATATAAAGCTCTACTTCTGAATGCGCTGCTGGCCTGGGGTGCTTAGTCTGGGAGAGTCTGTAATTCTCTAACAAATGTGTTAGAGAACAAGGCTCAAACCACCCAGTCAGGGCCTGTACTCTAAGCAGTCTTTTACCACAACTTCAGAGAATGTTTATTTTCAATGTACTTCATTTTCCATGCCATTAATCTCTACAGTCTCTGGTTCCAAGCAAACGACAGCCACGTCCCACCAGACAGGTTCCAAGTGAATTGAATAATTTCTTGTCCAGAAGTCTTTAGCAAAGATTATGGAAGCATGTGAACTCAGAGCTGGTCCTAAGAAAGCTCCAAATGGGGCAACTGCAAGTAACTTGAACCTGGCTGAAATGTTTTCATTTTACATTTTTTTTAGATAAAAAGTGGCTTTTCAAACAAAATTATGTATTCTTTTGCAGAAAAATTTCATTTTGTCTTAAATTCTTGCTCTCTTTTAGAGGATAAAACAAAAAACAAAAACTTTGGCAGGGAAAATTCTGTTTTCAGTAAAGTGTTTCATGTTACCAAACCAAAACCTGAAAATTGTAACCAAACATATTTTTTTCAGAGGAACAACAGAAAATTCCCATGGGAATTAAAAATTATTTTAGTTTCCCCACAAAAATAACTGGCTTTTTTTTAGCAGCACTAACATGACACCCCATTGAGCAAAAACCCCAGTGCTCATGTTTGAAGTGATTGATGTAGACTATATTTGTATCAGTGTTGCTGTAGTCCTGTCAGGGTATTAGAGAGAGAAGGTGGGTGAGATAATATCTTTTATTGGACCAACTTCCGTTAGTGAGAGAGGCAAGCTTTCAAGATCACACGGAGCTCTGTATAAGCTCGAAAGCTTGTCTCTTTCACCAACAGAAGTTGGTCCCAACAAAAGATATTACTTTACTCCCCTTGTAAACTATATTTCTCTTTTAAATAAGACTGGTGAAAGCCTCTTGAGGAGGGCAGGTGAGCAGGGTTTTTCTTGTGGGGGATTGGAAATACTGATTCTTTTCTCTTTATCCTCAGAGATTTCACACCTCCTCTAATACTGTAATGCTGACATTGTCTGAAACTTCTGAGATTTCCCCTTGGCTAGAGCTGGTTCATCTCTGCTAGCAAGAATTATGTTCTGTGCTGCAGAAACAAACTCTAGTCTCTAGCTCTCTCTTTCCAGTTAATCCCAGCTGTGTGTGTGTGAGAGAGAGAAAGAGAGTGTGTTTCCCCCCCAATCAGTGTAAATCAGAGAATGTTTTGTATGTGTGGCCATTTGTCATCATGAGATCATTCATTTGCTCTCAGCTAATTCTTTACAGGCATCTCCACCCCAGATTTTCTATCCCTCCCTTGGCTGCTCAGTGCATGTTGACACCCCTCCGTGCTCCATAATTTCAGCTGGCAGGGCAAACACCTATTTAGGGAGGGCCGAACCGGCTACCTGCTGGCTGACCTGTTAGTGAACTCAGGAAACAAGCTACTCCAGACCCAAGACAAGAGTCAAGACTCCATATTTTTAGACTAGTGGGAGACTGGGAGCCATGAGGTTGCGTGTTTGTGTGTTATTTTCCTCTTTCCAGAACCAAATGCCAGCAAAGTTTAACTAGAGGAGTTTTATGGCACAACACTCGGAATAAATTGCTAAACAGACTAGCAGCACCAGGACTTTGAACAGGGATTCTAAGAAACAAGGGCTCTGACAGACTGGACCATGATCGATTGCATCACCGTGTCAGCTTCCTTTAAGTGAATGTGAGATGGAATTCTAATGAAACCTGCAGATACTTTACTGCTTTGGTTGTTTTGCACCCCCTTCCCCTCCCCCTTCAATCCAGATCTTGGAAGCAGCCTGTGATACTTAAGTCTTTAAGTCCTGCCTTTCTCAACTCATAAAGGAAACCAAAATAAATTGTTTTGAAATAACAGTTCAAATCAAATTACCCATTATAGATAAGGGGGACAAAGGTCAAATATGAAAAGGCTTCAGATGAAAGAAGAATTAGCCTGCAACCCACAAGGAATAATTCAATTCAAGTCTGGTTTTCAGAACCCCTAGAATCTGGCGCAATGAAGGTCCCTAATGAAGCCAAAAGATAAACTTGGCCAAGATCATATGTTATACTGCAGACGCAGAACCATTTCACCAACCACATGATAAGCATCAACAAGCCCATAAAATGTTAAAAGTGTATTAACAGGTTAGAATCTACCATCAATCATCAAAGAAGACATAGAAGTCACCAGGCTGCACGTTGGGGTTGTTGGTGATGACAGTGCCGGGATTCGTTGAGATGATGCTCATGGAATTCGGCTCGCTGGTTGGATCATTAGCTTCCCTGACTGCTGTCAGGTACTGGCGGGTGGCGTGATGAGGATGCTAATCCATTGCCCCCAGTGGTCATCTAGGTGTGAGTTTAGACAGCTCACAGAGTTACCATGCCTACCTGAAGAAGACGGCAGCTAAAGTTAAGACGCGCAACAATCTTCGTAGCAAACTGGCAAGTTCATCATGGGATGCCCGTGCTCCAACTTTGCGGACGTCAGCTCTTGCCACCTTGTATTCAGTGGTGGAGTCCTGCACACCAGTTTGGAATCTATTGTCACACACTGAATTGGTGGATATGCCATTACATGCCGCCATGCACATCATCTCCGGCACCCTGCATCCAACTCCATTCCCATGGCTCCCAGTTCTGAGCAATATTGCTCCTTCTCATATCAGACGAGAGGTTGCCATTGGCAAGTTACTGGAGAAAGTATGAGCCAACCCAAGCCTGCCACTGCACAATGACCTTTTTAAACCACCAGCTGCACGTTTGCCGTCGTGTCGCCCATTATGCTTTCATTCGTCATGCCAGGGTGTTAGGGCGGAAACACTCTGGCAAGAGGAATGGATATCTGTTATACTCCCCAACCAGTCCCTCCCCGCCAACCCCACAATTTTCCCGCCTGGTTTTGACCTGCCCTGTCGCCAATGGTCCCTGTTGAACAGGTTCCGGACCGGGCAAGGTCTCTGTGCAGCCAACCAGTATTGCCGGGGCCTTCGTGACAGCTCTTTGTGCAACGGTGGCACAACACAGACGATGACACACATTGTCGATGAATGCCTCCTGACTATGTTCAACGGTGGCCTAGAAGAACTGAATCACACCACTGAAGATATCATCTCTTGGCTAGACGATTATGCACACATTAAATAAAATAAATCAAAGAAGAAACCAAAAAAATACTGATTGGGTTCCTACCAGAGCTATTTAGCTCTGTGATTTGAACTTGCAGGGGTGTCAATGACCTTTGCTTTTCCACAGCCCCCCCCCCCCCAGGTCTGCAACTCCTGAGTTTGGAGTATAAGCAAGCAAAATTCCAAGTGTCTTGGGTAAAGACAGTCTGGTTCTGCATGGTTTCCATGTGGGAGCAAACAATCCTCTCCTCCTCCTTGCACTCATTGGGTTCTTCAAAACTTTCCCAATTTCCACTGCTTGCATCCGAAGAAGTGGGTATTGACCCACGAAAGCTTATGCTTCAATACCTCTGTTAGTCTATAAGGTGCCACAGGACCCTTTGTCGCTTCTGCAGATCCAGACTAACACGGCTACCCCTCTGATACCCAATGCCACAGAATCTTGTCAAACCTTCTGATGAACCAGGGACAAACTTTCTGCACCACCCAAACCAGAACTTCATAGAAGCTGCAGCTTTACCAAAAACTTAGTAATCACTTTGTTAGAATGCTAGTTCTCCAAATAGTCAACAGAAGTCAATTTCTTAACGGAAAAAAAGAACGAGGAGTACTTGTGGCACCTTAGAGACTAACACATTTATTTGGGCATAAGCTTTTGTGGGCTAAAGCTCACTTCATCAGATGCATAGAGTGGAACATACAGTAGAAAGAAAGATAGATAGATAGATAAAACATGAAAAGATGGGGGTTGCCATACCAACTCTAAGAGACTAATCAGTTAAGGTGAGCTATTATCAGCAGGAGAAAAAAAACTTTTGTAGTTATAATCAGGATGGCCCATTACAAACAGTTGACAAGAAGATGTGAGTAACAGTAGCATGGGGAAATAGATTTCAGTTTGTGTAATAATTCAGCCACACCCAGTCTTTATTCAAGCCTAATTTAATGGTATCCAGTTTGCAAATTAATTCCAGTTCAGCAGTTTCTCATTGGAGTTTGTTTTTGAAGTGTTTTTGTTGAAGAATTGCCGCTTTTAGGTCTGTTACTGAGTGACCAGAGAGACTGAAGTGTTCTTCTACTGGTTTTTGTATGTTATGATTCCTGATGTCAGATTTGTGCCCATTTATTCTTTTGCATAGAGACTGTCTAGTTTGGCCAATATACATGGCAGAGGGGCATTGCTGGCACATGATGACATATATCACATTGGTAGATGTGCAGGTGAACGATCCCCTGATGGCATGGCTGATGTGATTAGGTCCTACGATGGTGTCACTTGAATAGATATGTGGACAAAGTTGGCACCGGGCTTTGTTGCAAGGATAGGTTCCTGAGTTAGTGTTTTTGTTGTGTGGTGTGTGGTTGCTGGTGGGTATTTGCTCCAGGTTGGGGGGCTGTCTGTAAGGGAGGACTGGTCTGTCTCACAAGATCTGAGAGAGTGAGGAATCGTCCTTCAGGATAGGTTGTAGATCTTTGATGATGCGCTGGAGAGGTTTTAGTTGGGGGCTGAAGGTGACGGCTAGTGGCGTTCTGTTACTTTCTTTGTTGGGCCCGTCCTGTAGTAGGTGACTTCTGGGTACTCTTCTGGCTCTGTCAATCTGTTTCTTCATTTCAGCAGGTGGGTATTGTAGTTTTAAGAATGCTTGCTCTTGTAGGTGTTTGTCTCTGTCTGAGGGATTGGAGCAAATGCGGTTGTATCTTAGAGCTTGGCTGTAGACAATGGATCATGTGATGTGTCCTGAATGGAAGCTGGAGGCATGTAGGTAAGTATAGCGGTCAGTAGGTTTCCGGTATAGGGTGGTGTTTATGTGACCATCGCTTATTAGCACTGTAGTTTTTTTCTCCTGCTGATAATAGCTCACCTTAATTGATTAGTCTCTTAGGCCTGGTCTACACTAGGAGTTTATGTCGAAATTAGCAGCGTTAAATCGAATTATCCCTGCACCCGTCCACACAACGAAGCGATTTATTTCGACATAAAGGGCTCGTTAAATCAATTTTTGTACTCCTCCCCGATGAGGGGAGTAGCGCTAAAATCGACATGGCCATGTCGAATTAGGGTTACTGTGGACGGAATTCGACGCGAATAGCTCTGGGAGGTATCCCACAGTGCACCACTCTCGCCTCTCTGGACAGCAGTCTGAGCTCGGATGCTCTGCCCAGCCACACAGGAAAAGACCCGGGAACATTTGAATTCCATTTCCTGTTTGGCCAGTGTGAATTTCATTTCCTGTTTGGACATCGTGGCGAGCTCAGCAGCATTGGTAACGATGCAGAGCTCTCCAGCAGAGGTGACCATGCAATCCCAGAATCGAAAGAGGGCTCCAGCATGGACTGATCGAGAAGTGTTAGATCTGATAGCTGTATGGGGAGATGAATCCGTGCTATCAGAGCTGCGATCAAAACAACGGAATGCGAAAATCTATGAGAAAATCTCCAAGGCCATGACGGACAGAGGATACAGCCGGGATGCAACGCAGTGCAGCGTGAAAATTAAGGAGCTGAGACAAGCGTACCAGAAGACCAAAGAGTCCAACGGACGCTCCGGGTCTCAGCCCCAGACATACCGTTTCTACGCTATCCTAGGGGGGATAGCCACCACTACCCCACCCCTGTCCTTGGACTCCGAGGATGGGGTATTCTCATCGGTCGCTTCCTCTGAGGTTTTCGCGGACGGGGAAGATGACGAGGGAGATGAGAAGGATGAGGTAGTCGACAGTGCTTTGAACGCTGATTTCCCCAAAAGCCAGGATCTCTTCATTACCCTGACAGAGATCCCCTACCAACCCTCCCAAGGCGGTATCCCGGACCGTGAATCTGGAGAAGGAACAGTAGGTGAGTGTTCAAAACATATCTTTTGAATAGAATAGACATGGTATTAAAGCAATGGGTTTTTAATGAGTAATTTGACCTGAGCACTTTGGCTGCATTCGTGGCCAGTGCACCTACTGGAAAAGTCTGTTAACATGTGTGGGGATAGAGCAGAAATCCTCCTGGGACACCAAGACCCCAGGCACTCAATATAAAGATTCAAAATGCGACCTTGTACTGAAAGCACATGTGATAGGTAGTGTGCATGGTCTTGTTCACCGGGAAAGACTGTATTCATTGTTCTGGGAAATGTATCTTTTTCAAGAATTCACTCCCTTTTTTTCATCCCACAGCTGCAACTGTCTCTAGGCTTCTCCCGGCATCTCCCTCCCAAAGGCTGTCACAGATAAGGCGGCGAAAGAAACACACACGAGACGAGATGTTCTCTGAGCTAGTGCAGTGCTCCCGCACTGAGGTAGCCCAGCAGAATGAGTGGTGGGACACCATTTCGCAGTACAAGCGAGCGGCCAGCGAGCGGGAGGACAGGCGGGATGCCCGTGAGGACAGGAGGGACACTCACGATGAGAGGTGACGGATGGAAGACCAGAGAGTGACGGAGGCGATGCTTGGGCTACTGCGGGAGCAAACGGACACGCTCCGGCGTCTGGTGGATGTTCTGCAGGAATGGAAGCAGGATGACAGAGCTCCGCTGCAGCAGATCTATAACCGCCCTCAAGTCCCATAGCCCCCCTCACCCACAGTCCCAAAAACGAGGGGTGGCAGGCTCCGTGCAAACAACCAGTCCACCCCGGCGGACTGCTCAAGTAGCAGAAGGCTGTCATTCTCCAAGTTTTGAAGCGTCCTTTCCTTCCCTCCAACCGCACCCCATCCCAGCCTCCGTTCCAGTTCCCTCCCTTTACCGAAAAATCATGAATAAAAAATACTTTTTTGTTGAACAATGTTGCCTTTATTTTCTTTTCAAAGGAAGGTGTGTTTGAAGGCGGGGAAGGGGGTTGGTAATTGGAGAGGATTGGAAATATAAACAGAGTAAAGAAACGGTGGCAGGTTCACCTCCAGGTTAAACAAACGTAAGAGTCACTAGTTACCCTGGTCAGTCTGGAAGCTAATTTTCAAAGCTTCCCTGATGCGCAGCACGTCCCGCTGGGCTCTTCTAATCGCCTTGGTGTCTGGCTGTGCGTATCCAGCAGCCAGGCGATTTGCCTCAACCTCTCACCCCACCATAAACGTCTCCCCCTTACTCTCACAGAGATTGTGGAGCACACAGCAGGCTGCAATAACAATGGGTATGTTGGTTTCGCTGAGATCTGAGCAAGTCAGTAAGCTTCTCCAGCGCCCTTTCAAATGTCCAAAAGCACACTCCACCACCATTCTGCACTTGCTCAGCCTGTAGTTGAAGAGCTCCTTATCACTGTCCAGGGCGCCTGTGTACGGCTTCATGAGCCAGGGCATTAGTGGGTAGGCTGGGTCCCCAAGGATCACTATAGGCATCTCCACACCCCCAACAGTTATTTTCTGGTCCGGGAAGTAAATACCTTCCTGCAGCCGTCTAAACAGACCAGAGTTCCTGAAAACGCGAGCGTCATGAACCTTTCCCGGCCATCCGACGTTGATGTTGGTAAAACGTCCCTTATGATCCACCAGTGCTTGCAGCACCATTGAAAAGTACCCCTTTTGGTTAATGTACTGGCTGGCCTGGTGGTCCGGTCCCATGATAGGGATGTGCGTTCCGTCTATGGCCCCACCACAGTTAGGGAATCCCATCGCAGCGAAGCCATCTACTATCGCCTGCACATTTCCCAGGGTCACTACCTTTGATAGCAGCAGGTCAACGATTGCGTTGGCTACTTGCATCACAGCAACCCCCATGGTAGATTTGCCCACTCCAAAGTGATTCGCGACTGACCAGTAGCTGTCAGGCGTTGCAAGATTCCAGAGGGCTATGGCCACTCGCTTCTGGACTGTCAGGGCTGCTCTCATCTTGGTGTCCTGGCGCTTCAGGGCAGGGGACAGCAAGTCACAAAGTTCCAGGAAAGTGCTCTTATGCATTCAAAAGTTTTGCAGCCACTGAGATTCGTCCCAGACCTGCAGCACTATGCGGTCCCACCAGTCTGTGCTTGTTTCCCGGGCCCAGAATCGGCGTTCCACTGTATCAACATGACCCACTGCCACCAAGATATCCAATTTGCTTTGAGAGAGGTCTGTGTCCCTGTCATTGTCACTGTCGTCTCTGCGCTGCCGTAGCCTCCTCGCCTGATTTCTCAACATCTGCCTCTGAATAAAGTGCACGATAAGGCACGAGGTGTTGACAACGGCCATAACTGCTGCGATGATCTCACCGGGCTCCATGCTCACGGTGCTATGGCGTCCACACTGTCAATCAAGGGAAAAGGGCGCGAAATAATTGTTTGCCACCGCTTTCACGGAGGGAGCGGGGGAATGAGGGTTGAATAACGACAGTTACCCAAAACCACCCGCAACACATTTCTTGCCCCATCAGGCATTGGGGGCTCAACCCAGAATTCCAATGGGCAGAGGGGACTGCGGGAACTGTGGGATAGCTACCCACAGTGCACCGCTTGGAATGTCGATGCTTGCCCCGTTACTGTGGACTCACAACGTCGAATTAATGTGCTTAGTGTGGACACACACGTTCGACTTTGTAATATCGGTTTCAAAAAATCAGTTTAAGTAAAATTGAACTACTATAGTAGTGTAGCCATACCCCTAAGGGTATGCCATACCCTAAAGTTGGTATGGCAATCCCCATCTTTTCATGTTCTCTGTATATATCTATCTTCCTACTGTATGTTCCACTCTATGCATCTGATGAAGTGGGCTTTAGCCCACAAAAGCTTATGCCCAAATGAATGTGTTAGTCTCTAAGGTGCCACAAGTACTCCTCGTTCTTTTTGCGGATACAGACTACAGCGACTACCACTCTGAAACCTTTCTTAACTGAGATATGATGGGATATCAAAGTTGGACAATAGGTAATAGATTTGAAGGCCAAACTGAACCACTCTAAGCATCTAACCTGACCCCCGGCCTCAGGAAGGTCCTACAGCTTCACCCAGTGATTCCTACAGTGCTGAGAGTTCTTCTTCCTTAACACATCAGTGAATGCCATTGAGCCCAGTAACACATGGATGTTAAGTCTGAGTTGACTTTTCTATTATGCATGGGGGTTGGAATGAATTTCAGAAATTGTTATATATAGTGAAGAGAGGATTTAAAAAACATAAATCTATATAATTTAAGGGTCAGATTTTTGGGAATTGCCCATTAAAATGAATGGGAATTGGGCCACTTTGAAAATCTCACCCTCAATCTGTTAACCCATTTATTAGTGATAAAGCTTCAGCACAAATACAGCTGGCACGTGGATTGTAAAATATGCCACAAAAATGTGTCCGAAGTTTGCAGGCACCAAATCCTTCCTCCTATTCTCTTGTGGCTTAAAAAAAAAACCTGTCCAAGATATTGAGGGTAAAGTTCTCCTCTCGCATCCACGTGGCAGATGCTAAGTGAGATTCTGCTCTGCGGATGCATTCAGAACTCCTGCTGTGAGAAGAATGTTCCTTTCAGCATAGTTATTTTAAAAAATCCACATACTCTGTTAAAGTCTCTGGCAGGTTTCTAAGGCAGCAGTGACAAATTGCAATATGTCCGACTCTCACACAACCAGAGATCTAGCACGTATACTTGGATGATTATTAGAGGTGGTTGGGAGATGTATTTTTTCCCCCGTGGAAAATAAAAACATTTGTGTTTGTTTTCACTGAATTTTTTTCAGGTTTTCATTAAAAAAAAAAAATCAGCTACACACCCCCCCCCCCCTCCCAAAACAAAATTGCTCAGTTTTCTGAAACTGCAGCCCGGGAAAGTGGGTTGTTTTTTGTTTTTTGCTTGGGTTTGAAGAGGGGGGGGGAGTGACAAAAACATAAGATCTGTTGACAAAAATGGAACATTTCTCTCAGAAGTATCCATTTTGTCAGAAAGGCAATTTTTAATGAAACTTTTTTCAGCTCGCTCTGGTTATTATTGATTTCTGTTGTGATAGACTACAAGTAGCCATTCAGGTTCAGGCCGCCATAGCGTAGCCGGTGTGCCATGCTATCGGGAGACACCACCTTGGCTCTAAAAAATTTACAATGAACTACTTACTTCTTGGGCTTTTCCTCAAGCTGTTTTACATAAGAAGCCAGATCTTTAGCTGCTGTAAAAAAGTGTAGCTCCATTGACTTCAACATGATTCACTCTCACTGCTGATCTGGCCCAAGATGAGGGGAAAGAAAAATACAAAATACACACGTTAAAATAACATGAAGGTCAGATCCAAATCAGTACAGACAAGGATATGGTGATTTTGAGTCCCTGGCTGCTGATGCCCTTCGGTCCCAGTCCTTATATATGTTTTATTCATGGGGCTCGGAAGGAGTCAATGTGGTCATGCTTGCGTCAGTCAGCAGGTGGATCTTAGTGCTGCCTCAGACAGACGAAGATGGCAAATGCTTGCACAACGATCCAACCCCAGTTGATGGGATAAGTGGGGAAGAAGAAGAAGTTGCTTCACTACAGACACACAATGTAGTGAGTTAAGGACAGCATAGCTGCAAAAACCTGTAAAGAGCAGCTTCCAGGAGAGACAAGCTCAGCACAACTGCAGAACTGACTAACAAGGGGTTCCCGTGTGGCTTGCTTGTACTTGAGCTTCTGCCAGGGGAAACAGGATGCCAATGTGTAGTGTGGCGGAGCAGCTACCTACTGACGCAGAGTGGGAGGAATCACTCTGTGATCCCTGGTGGACGGAGCCAGGCTGGGCTCGCCTCTTCTGCCAGAAGTTAAGGGGCAGGACTGGAAGTATAAAGGGCAGGTCCTGGAACTCATTTTGGATGCTGCAGAGAAGTCAGACATTTCCCATCTGCTCCTGAGGCTGGAGACTGAAGAGAAGCCCCATCGAGCTGAGGACTGGCCAGACCTGCTGGTGTCAGCATCCCACTGAGGTGCCGATGGGACTGCCGCTGGCTATCTACCCAGAGGAAATGGAAGACCCCCAGGGACCCAAGTACACACCAAGGGGAGGGGAGGAAACGGCCCAGGGACAGCAGACTCTAGTCTGGCTGTGTTGCTGCTAGAAAGCTGGCCAGCATGTTGCGGCTGGATTCTCCGCTGACCCAGTGGCGGAACACTCCACCACTGTTAGAGTCGTGGACTGGGACCCGGTGGAGTCGGGTGGGCCCAGGTCCCTCTACCTCCTGCCACCCTACCAGTGGGGTGGCAGCCTCCCCACTTTAGGCCACAAGGCCTGCATTTGATTGCCATCTACCTGAATCAAGACATCACGCAATAGACAGCCTACTGCTCTGCCCCGCCTTAGAGGCCCAAGGTCACAAATTGCTTGTTTGCTCTCTCTCTGCATGAGGGTCAGAGCTAACAGACTGCTCATTTGCTCTGCCCCTGCCTGTGGGCCAGAGCTCACTGAGTGCTCATTGTCCTGCCCTGCTTGAGGGCTGGAAGCTTCAAGAGGGTTTGGTGCTCTGCCCAGCCAAAGGCCTGAGCCATGCGCCTTTATGGCTCTGCCCTGCCTAAGGGCCAGAGTTTATGACTGTTTACTATTCTGCTAATTCCTCGACTGTGGGCTACGCCCACCAACCTAGTGAGGCAGAGTGGCCTCCCACTGACTCAGAGGGGGAGGCCCCACTGCTAACCCGCTGCACAATGGAACAAGTCTCAGCTGTGATAACACGCAAGACGCACATGCAGTAGGAGTCTAGCCGCAGCATGGGGCCAAATGTTTGTTTGTCTGTCACCAGCTGTCCAACAGCAGTGGCAGGCAGGAGCGGAGCTAATCAGAACCCGGCACCCAGGACCAGATTTTTAAATGCCTTTAGGCACCTAAAGATGGACACCCAATGGGATTTTCAATCGCAGTTAGGCACCCAAGCATTCTGAATGCCTGTTAAAATCGTACTCCCCCTTGTTTGCTTTAGCCGCTGTGCTTCCTGACATGTGATGGGTTTGTTCCTTCAAGAGGAGACTTCGCAGAGCAGCCATTCATTATGAGTCTCATGTAGCAATGCTCCACCAGTTCTTCCCGTAGCTGACAATAAACAGCCCCTGCTCCTCTAGAGCCGGTTCAGCCATTGAAGTGGGACCCAGGGTAGCTCCGAAGCAGGAGGAGTAATATCGCAGCATGACATTTCTTCCTGTGCCCTGTCGTCCCCCAAGCCCATTTCATCTCCATTGCCATCTGTTTTCCTTTCGCAGATAAAATCTATTTTGAGCTGAAAGTATGTGCTCTGCACCGCCCACAATCCACTCCTCCAGGAGTGGGGAGAGACTCGGGTCTGTGGGTGGCTGCAGCTGCAGTTTCTTTTGCTCAGCTTAGTCTGCGTCTGTGCAGGGGTGTCACTTAGGAAAGCGGGGGTTCTCTGCTCCCCTTTACTAGATTGGCAGCAGTGATAGTGAACAGACACCGCTCCCCAACAGCAATATACTCTCTTGGGATATAAATTAAAAGCTCCATCTTGCTGCGCAGTGAGTTTCGCCTGAGCTTAGCACACAAATCAAGGGACTGTGCTGTGTTATTATTTGGCATTAGTCAGCTAGTAGAGCTCTCACCAGTGGGTCCCTGCTAAAACCTACCAAACTCGGCATCACACTCCCCTTCCTTCTCCCTCGCAAACGGTCGGTTGTAGCAGCTCCATTCAGGATACGGGTAGCGGCACTGGACTGGCTGTGAGCATTCCAAACAGAGGGAGGAGCAGTGTGCTCAGATGTGTGCCAGTCTGGGCTCCTGAAGGGCTAACGTGAAGCTCGAATCCATTAGGACCCTGGAGGAACTCAAGTTTGAATGACAGCAGGACTGCAACCTTGTGGAACTCTTGTTAGCAGAGGCACTTCAAACACAAAAGCACTGGAGGCTGTTATGGGAGACCGGTGTTGTGCCAGCTTCTTCCCCAACCCAAACTTCCTGGAAGATCCTCCAAGGTCACCCCTCCGCCAGACCTCATGGCATGATGTGGGTACAGCTGGATGCAGTTTCCTCTGGACCCCTATTATTACTGCTCCTGAAAAGAGCAGATGGGACCACTATAGCACATGAAGCACCTACCCCCCCATCAGTCTGGAAGGGAAGTATTGTGTTTACAACATACATACAGAGAAATTGGATACAAACAAAAACACTCTTGCTGGAAGGAGGCACTATAATTGTTTTGTACACGGTGCTTATTTTGTGCCAGGTCCGAGCCCCGGCACTTCTAGGCTCGGCAGTTCATAGCCCTAGCACCTCTAGGATTGCTGCATCATTTATGAATGTAAAAAATGTTGCTTGAGCCCTGGCACCTCTTTCATTACAAATTAAGCACTGGTTGTACAGTAAGTCCTCCAGGATGTGTAGAGATGCCAGACTTTCAGTACACTGTAGATCCACTGGCTTTGGTTTGTACTTAGACACACTGAGAGCCCTGGGCAGGGCAGTCAGAGGCTGCAGCTATATGGGAGCAGTAGGAAGTTTTGTTGCCTTATTTCTGTACCTAGTTCCTGTTCATAATAAAGGCACTGGATTATCTTGACACTGGATTCGTTCATCAGCAAGACTCTAGAGTGGGAGACACTGAGTGCTAGAAGGCCCAGTGAGAGAGATCACATGCAGTGCCTGCTTCAGAGCCTGTGCAACTGTAAGTAACTCCCCCACCCATGCTGTGATTCAGGGAACATGCCTGAAATGGCTCAAACAGCAATGTGAGTTGTATGTAAACAAAGCCTCCTAGAAGTCTTTGGGGGAGTCCAAGGCAAAATCTGAAACTGAGGCCCCCACTTCCAAAATAATTGCCATGGAGATGGAAGAGTTTGGGGAGAATAAGACATATATAGAGTACCTAGCACAATGGAGCCCTGATCTAGGAGCAGCCACAATACAAATCAAGACTACCACTTTTGACATTATACCTCACTGTAGAGCTCTGCATTTAAAGGACAGGACAAAGGAGATGAAGTGTCTTGCTGGTCCACAATATACAACAAGAACAATACACCAAGTGGCCGATCCGAGTTTGGAAAGAAAATACTCAACTTCTTCTCAAAGAAGATGAGGCAAAATCTCTACGAGCCATAAGGCAAGCTATGGCTTTCCACAAGTGACTTGGCCAGAGACACAATATACCACATATATACAGTTACCTCATGTTTTTCAAAGAGAGGAAGAATCCTATTCAGAGGTGTTGTGTTTCACACAGATCGATTTTCCTCATGCCATGCACCAAGTCCCCACTTGCTTAAACACAGTTCAAAATACTTCCAAATAGACTCCTCCTTTCAGCTAGCCCAGTACGTGATGTGTGGAAATGACTACAAGTCAAGCAACACAAAAGTAAACTTGCCAGAAAAGAGAAAAACCGATATGTGTATTTTCAAGCTGTATTCGAAGGCTCCTTCTGTAGGTAAAGTAAGCGTGAGCTCTGCGGAGAGTCTCATTGAAGAGTTTAACAACAAGATAGTGCTTTCAGCAAATACAAGGAAAGAACTTAGCACAAAATTTGACCTAGACTTTTGAGAAATAATTAGCTGCTACTGACTCTTACGCCCCTTTCCTCCAAGTTCATAAACACACTCCTAATTGTCCTGGTTATAATTTACTATACAGAAGACTAATTATGCTGGACTCTGCAGACATTTTCCAATGTCCACTGCTTCCCTCCCCACCCTCTGTGCCCCACATCCAACCCTGCTCCTCGGCAGTGAGTTGCCATCACAACATGGAGCTGGCCAGGCACTTCTGCCCCACCAGCAGTGGCACAGGCTCTCCTTCCACCCATTCCATCCCTCCCCCTGCACTGTACTTCCTAACAGACAAGAACAGCCTCATTTTTTCCTCTCTCTCACACACACACATCCCTAAATCCATATGCCTCCCCCTGCATGCTTGGTGGTCCCCACCGGTGTCCGGCACCCAGAGCAGCTGCCACAGGCTCTGGCAGGAAGGCCTGACAGGCAGAGCAGGTCAGCCGAGCGCCTTCCAAGCAGGAGATCCCGTCCACCACACTCCTTACCCCTTAAGGCTTCCCAACCACAAGGGAGTTGCCACAGCTTCCAACAGGTGGAGGAGGACCTGGGTGCTGGCCGCACTCCCAGCCACATGGCATGTGTGGTAGCATGTGCGCAACTTAAAAGAGAATGTGGTCACAAAATCCCACAATCAGATTTGTCCCAGCCACCCCCTATCATTTGGGGGCCCTCTCAAACAGGGAACAAGGGGCAAAATGCCTCTTTTGCCTTACCCCCCTTCTGGGCAGCTCTGTATATGACAGCCACAGTGGCAAATAAATTAGATATGAGCAAAAGATTGCTCTGCTCTTAACACTGGCAGGCACAGAAGTCCTAGATAAGTACAGTGCATGCCATACAGATGGTGGAGGGGAGAGAGGAATGCTTCGCAGAAATAACAAAAACATTTGAGGATCATTGTGTCCCCAGAAAAAATGTTACTTGCAAAAGATATATGTCGAGATGACATGAGATGAGAGCACAGAATGAAGGGGAAACAATAGAGGAGTTTGTTACAGACTTAAAACTAAAAAGTCAATCCTGTGAATATGGACTATTAAAAGCCTCTCTCATTAAAGACCAGATTGTCCTGGGATGTAGCAATAACAGAGTCTATGAATGAGTAGGCCTGGATGACCTTGAGGGTAGCTTACGCTCCCACAAGTGCAAGTGAGGACGAAGAAGTGGAAGAATTCTACCGAGAGCTTGAAAGAACTCTCGCGCAAAAGTCCACTTACACTGTCACGATGGGAGATTTCAACGCCAAGGTCGGGCGAGGGAAAGCTGGCAAAAAGTTCATAGAGAGATACGGCAGCGGTGAAAGGAATGAAAGAGGAGAGAGGCTGGTAGCGATGGCAGAAATGAAAGAACTGTACGTGGCAAACACCTGGTACAAAAAGAAGATCTCAAGAAGGTGGACATGGATCGCACCAAACGCGAAGAGTAAGAATGAAATCGACTATATTTTAGTCAATAAAAGGCGCATCGTTCAAGACGTCTCTGTGGTGCAGCCATTCAACACAGGCAGTGACCATCGCCTGCTTAGAGCGAAGTTGATTTTCGACGAAGCGGTGGAAAAGAAGGCGTTACAGATGGCAAACAGGAAACAGCAGCCGAAGACATTTGATGAAGCAAAGCTGAAAAAAGCGATTTCTGGGTTTGACTGGAGCCAGATGGAAAAGTGGGATGAAGACTATAGTATCTTTGCTGACAAGTTGAGATGTTGCATAAAAGCAGCTGAAATTAAAAAGCTGAAGAAGGCGAAGGGAAGAATCTCGATTGAAACTAAAAGCTTGTTGGAGAAGTGGAGAAACATGAAAAGGAGCTCGGATAACAACCTCGAGTACTCCACTCTGTGCAAGCTTATACGGCGAAATGACTTTGAGAACTTCCGGAAAGAAAAGCTCCTTAAAACAGCTGAATCACGCAAGAGCCTGAGGACATGCAAGTGGGAATTGACGCAGTATAGATTGAGCGTAACAGCACTGAAGAACAAGGATGGAGAGACAGTAATCGACAGAGCAGGGATGGAGGAGGTCTGCAAAGACTTCTATACAGAACTGTTCAAATCAAGAATCAACGTCCCCCTCCCAACCCTCGAAGATTCAGAAGAACGCGTCCCCCCAATAATCGTCAGCGAAGTCCGAAGCACACTACACCAGATGAAGAAGGGAAAAGCTCCAGGCAAAGATGGAATAACGTCAGAAATTATTTATGCAGGAGGCGAAAAACTTTGGAAGGCCCTCGCTTTAAGATTCAGTCGATATCTTGAAGAAGGAAAAATACCATCAAGCTGGAAGGAGTCGAATACCATCTTGCTGCACAAGAAGGGTGATCGAGAAAATCTTAAGAACTACCACCCTATATGCCTGCTCTCTCACATCTACAAGCTCTTCACAAAGGTGATAACAAATCGACTTTCGTAGAGTCTGGATGAACAACAGCCGAGAGAGCAGGCAGGGTTTCGAAGAAATTTCAGTACAATCGACCATATATTTACCCTTAGCCAGCTCCTAGAAAGAGCGAGGGAATACAAACTCCCGCTGTGCATTGCTTTTGTCGACTATGAAAAGGCCTTCGATAGCGTTGAGTTTAACACAATATTAAAGGCGCTCACAGAGCAGGGCATTAACACGCAGTATATTAGTTTGTTGAAGGAAGCGAATACTGGATGTACAACAGACATTACTCTCCTTGAAACTCCCCTCCGCATCCCAATCGAGAAAGGCGTAAAGCAAGGAGATACAATTTCACCGAAACTATTCACCGCCTGCCTCGAAATGGTTATGAACAAGATCAATTGGAGGAGTGGTGTCAACATAAACGGAGAGAGATTATCTCATCTCAGATTTGCAGACGACATTGTACTAATTGCCGAAAGCACCAACCAACTGCAGAGCATGCTACGAAGACTTGACAAGAAAAGTAGTCAGGTCGGCCTGAAAATGAACCGCTGCAAAACGAAATATATGCGATCAGACGTCTTATGAAAAGCCCGAATAACGGTAACAGGAGAAGACATCGAAGAAGTGAAACAGTACATATATTTGGGCCAAGAAGTTAATATGCGCCAAGACCTGAACGGAGAACTCTCGCGAAGGATTCGGGCAGGATGGTGTGCGTTTAATTCCATCAAGGACGTCCTCAAAGGAAAAATTGACAAGACCACACGTAAAAATATTTTCAATTCAGCAGTGCTGCCAGCCATGCTGTATGGCAGTGAAACGTGGGCACTGACAAAGAGAGAAGAGCAACGGCTGTTGGTAGCTGAAAGGGCAATGGAACGACCTATGTTGAGAATCTCCCTTCTGGATCGTATACCAAATGAAATCATCAGAGAACACAGCGGTGTGAAAGATATTGTCGTGGAAAGCAGACATAACAAGATGCGATGGGCGGGCCACACATCACAGCTCACGGATAACAGGTGGACTGCAATCATTGCTGAGTGGTACCCGCGAGAACAGAAAAGACCCCCCCGGTTGGCCTCCAAGAAGATGGGAAGATGACATCATTAAACGTTTCGGACAAACGTGGAGAAGAAAGGCAAGAGTGCGAGAAGAATGGCAGATGTGTTGTGATCGGCGCAGTCTTAACGACAGCTGAAGTCCGATCGATCCAGATGATCCAGGTGATGAATGAGTACTGATAGAAATGGCTCTGACACTAGAAAGGGCAATGTGTATATGCAACCTGCAAAACAAACAGAAATACAAATTTAAAGCCCAGCAAAGGGCACAGAGCATAAGACTGTGAGTAGCAGAGTTAAACCACCAAGTGAAATGTTCACAGAAATTAAGGTGGTCAGGGACAGATGCATGAAAACAAGAAACAACAGCTGCAATGTGGCAACCAGAACGATTACTGGAAATGCCTAGCATCCAAGTAAATATATAGAAACTATAATAGAAAGAAAGAGGGAAAGTGCATGTACTATGTGCAAAAGAGGGTTTCTCAAGTGAAGAGGCAAACCTGTTCTTATGCACAGTAATGTAGGAGGTTGAAAACTCAAAAGCTTGGCTCATTAAAATGTGCACAAGTGACACCTGTACGGCAAAGGTAGATGCTGGGGCACAAGTAAATGTAATAACAGAAACTGAAAGAGAGAGAGATGTAAGGAGCACATAAAAGTGAATGGGTCAAAAGTATCTGTGAAAGACTATACTGGCGGAACAATTTCATGGGAAATTGGGGGAGTTCACATGGACACTTAAATACAAAGGGGAAATGATAAAAGAACTTGTGGTGGTAGACAGGGGCAAGCAACCAGTCTTGGGCCAATACACATGAGGTGCTTAGTCTTATAGACTCATAGACTTTAAGGTCAGAAGGGACCATTATGATAATCTAGTCTGACCTCCTGCACAATGCAGGCCACAGAATCTCACCCACCCACTCCTGGAATAATCTGTAGTCTTAAGTGACTATATGCCATAGAGCAGGCCTGCACAACTTGTAAAGCAGTGAGGGCCATATTACTCCAAAGAAAACAGCCGAGGGCTAAAACTAGGGTGGCCAGATGCAAGGAAAGTTGTTGAGCCAAAAAAAAACAAACCCTCTCCGGCTGGCAAAGCTGTTGAGCAAAAAAAAACAACATACGGCCTGCATGCCATATATTGTGCAGGCCTGTCATAGAGAGACAAAAAGACAATATTGAACCAGATATGAAAATATTAATACCATCATGTGAAGATGTTTTCACAAGAAATGGGTGCCTCCCAGTAACATACAAGGTACAGGTAAAAAGATGCAGAACCTGTAGTACGTGCTACTGAAAATGTTCTACAAGCTTTCAGAAAGAGCCTAGGAGAACTGGAAAACATAGAATCATAGAATATCAGGGTTGGAAGGGACCTTAGTAGGTCATCTAGTCCAACCCCCTGCTCAAACCAGGACCAATCCCCAATTTTTGCCCCAGATCCCAAATTGGCCCCCTCAAGGATTGAACTCACAAGCCTGTGTTTAGCAGGCCAATGCTCAAACCACTGAGCTATCCCTCCCCCCAGCAAATGGTATCATTCGGCGAATAGAAGAACCAACATATTGAATTTAGTCCATAGTAATTGTAGAGGGGAAAAAGGAGGGAGTCTATGGCTGATACAGACCCTAAGGAGCTGAACAAAAACCTAAAAAGAGAATACATCCACTTGCCCACAAGAAGTGAAACGTTCTCAGAGATGTCAGCAGCCAAATTCTTCAGCAAATTAGATGCATCGGCAGGATTTTAGCAGATCCCCTTGGACATGGAGAGCTCCTAGATCTGCACTTTGAACACACTATTTGGCTTCCAAAGACTGCCTTTCCAATTACGTTTGGCTCCAGAAGTAGCTCACCATGTAATGAGCCAGATGCTAAAGGGTCTATCAGGCGTGAAAGTGTACATAGATGACATGATCACTTGAGGCGGCACTGCCCTTGAACATTAGGAATGAATGAGGAGAGTACTGAAAATTGAGAGTGCTAATAACCTTAAACTGAATGAAGCCAAGTATCAGTTTCAAACAATGTTTCAAACAATAACATACTCAGGAGAGAAATGGATCTCAAAGGAAATCTTGTCCAATGAATCAAAGATTCAGGCAATACTGAACATGCTGAGACCTGAAGATAAAAAGGACATTCAAAGGCTGCTAGGCATGTTGAATTCTGTGAGCAACTTCATACCTAACTATAACACTTGCACAAGCCACTCTAAATCTCTCCTCAACAAGGTTACCAAATGGCCATGGCTGCCTGAGCATGGAAGACAGTTTGGTGAGTTAAAGCACATTCTAACATCAGCTCCAGTGCTGCCGCTTTTTGACTCATTGAAACTCTCCACAGATGCCTCAAAGGGAGGGTTGAGAGCAGTACTGTTATGGAGTCACGGAACTGATCTGTTGGCAGGCTCATATGCATAGAATCATAGAATTGTAGGACTGGAAGAGACCCCGAGAGGTCTTCTAGTTCAGTCCCCTGCACTCATGGCAGGACTAAGTATTATCTAGACCATCCCTGCAGGTGCTTGTCTAACCTGCTCTTAAAAATCTCCAATGATGGAGATTCCACAACCTCCCTAGGCAATTTATTCCAGTGCTTAACCACCCTGACAAGAAGTTTTTCCTAATGTCCAGCCTAAACCTTCCTTGCTACAATTTAAGCCCATTCCTTCCTGTTCTATCCTCAGAGGTTAAGGAAAACAATGTACCTCCCTCCTTCTTGTAATCACCTTTTATGTACGTGAAAACTGTTATCATGTCCCGCCTCACTCTTCTCTTCTCTAGATTAAATAAACCCAGTTTTTTCAATCTTCCCTCACAGGTCCTGTTTTCTAGACCTTTAATCATCTTTGTTGCTCTTCTCTAAACTTTCTCCAATTTGTCCACATCTTTCCTGAAATATGGCACCCAGAACTGGACACAATACTCCAGCTGAGGCCTAATCAGCATAGAGTAGAGTGGAAGAATTACTTCTTGTGCTTGCTTACAACACTCTTGCTAATACATCCAAGAATAATGTTTGCTTTTTTTTTGCAATAGTGTTACACTGCTCACTCATATTTAGCTTGAGCATTTGGCAAGATTGGTACTGGTCAGTCAAAGCTACCGTGCTCAAAGAGGACTCATACTCAATTATCACAAACAAAGGTAAAATCTTACAAAGGAATGATGAGCATCTGCTCCAGATACCTGACAACTTGGCCAAAGACAGTGAAGTGAGAACAGATGTACACACTGAAGGCAATTCACAGACTGACTGTTATTGACTGTGATAGGGTGTACTCCCCACACTGGCCCTGAAAGAGCTAAATTAGGCCAAGTGGGCCTAATCAGCCAATTAGATTGCAAACGGGGGAGATTTAGGCTGAGGGAAGCTCAGCTCTGAGGGGCATATGGGGATTCTACAAAGCCAGGAGGCTGGCAACAGTGTGAGGGGCTGCAGCGAAGTAGTCTGCAGTCACTCCCTCGGAGAAGGGAGATGGGTTTGGGGGCTACAGAGCCAAGGTAGCCTACAGTCACACTCTTTGGGAGGAAGGAGTATGGGCTAGCAGACCCAGAAGAAGGTAGGAGCAGGCTCTGGGAAAGGCAGGAGGGTTCAGTAGGGAACAGACTGATTAGAGGGTTCCTGAACTGGAACCAGAAGTAGAGGGCAGGCCCAGGTTCCCCTGCCAATCGCTGAGAGGGGGGGGCACCTAGGACAGTGAATGGGAAGACTGCCTGAGACTGCTGGTGAGAAGGGACTTTGATACACATCCCTGGAAGGGGAAACACGTGGTGACCTCACCGAAGGGCTAAGTCACAAAGAGTAGGCTGCAGTTCCTGGAACAAGACAGGGGCCGCAGAGAGGAAAAGAAACAGAGTTATGGAGTATAACCACTGGAAGGAGCATTGGCCTGGCAGAGCTAATGACCAGGAGAAGGCCTGTGGTGAGTAGAGCATTTCATCACATTGACCATGAGACAAAATAGTCTGTTACAGACAAGGACTTGCCTAAAGAGGGTTTTGCAATATAGCAGATCAGGACGATGGCTGAGATTGAGACATGTTCATGTTCTGTTAGAGCAATCTAAAGAGTTGTTAAATCAGCTATTACATTTGTAATAGTTTTAGTTTCATTTAAAGGCGTTTTAGTTCAATAAACAAATTTAGAAGGGACCTAAAAGGTGGAGGATGTGCTATAGAGTAAGTCCTCCAGGAAACGCAGAGATGACACATTTCCTGTACACTCCAGATCCAGTCTTTGGTTTCCAATGACACACTTCCTGCAGGGGCAGAAACAAGCAGCCTAGCACAGGGCAGTTGCCGGCTACAGCTACAAAGAGCAGCAGAAAGTTTGTTGCCTTGTAGGAACACAGTTTCTATTCATAATGGAGGGTTTATCTTCTTGATACCAGTCTCTGCTCTGCTCAGTGAGACTTGACAGTAACACGGCTTTATTTCTTAGAATTCAGAACAACAGATGAGCTCAAAAACAGAGAGACAAAACAGGCTGCTCCCTGAGGCAGAGGCACAAAGCTTACCCCACTTTGCTTTAAACTGGTTCTTTCCAGACTGACTGTGCTTGCATGTTTTCCTATAGAGAACTCTAGCCTGCAAGTAGGACTAAGGACCTCTCCCAACTCTTGAAGTGTTAGCCTGCAGTTCCAACACAGTCCCCAGTGCACCACAGGAAGGGCTACGTTTGAGGGCCTGGTTCTGCTCTCTCTTACACTGGTGTAAATCAGGAGTGACTTGGCACAATGCATTGGAGCCAATGAAGTTGCCACAAATCTCTAATGGTGATCCTTCACTTGTAAGGCAGTGTGTTTGCTATCACCTACGCACTGGCCTGACCACCTTTACTCAGCCATGTAGCCAGGTCCTGAGTATAGGGGGAGCAGAGCTAAAAAAGGTGCCTCCCCCTGTACTCACCTGGCGGCACTCCAGCTGTTCGGCGGCACTTCGGCGGCGGGTCCTTCACTCGCTCTGGGTCTTTGGTGGTTCCCAACGCCGAAATGCCACCGAAGACCCGGAGCAAGTGAAGGACCCGCCACCGAAGTGCCGCCGAACAGCTGGAGCACCGCCGGGTGAGTGCAAGAAGCGGCGCCTTAAAAAGAAGCGGCGCCTTTTTTTAGCTTCGCTCCTGCTTTAAAAAAAGGCGCCGCTTCCTTTTTAAGGCACCGCTTCTGCTCATAGAGGGAGCGGCCACTACCTCCGCTCCCCACCTGGCCACACTACTGCCTTTACCAAGGGCCTGGTGTGATATCCTAACTCATGCCAAATAGTACCTTGCACCAGGCATCAGCCCATCAGGATCACTCCTGGTCCACGGTGCTACTGAGTCTGAGTAAGGGCAGCTTGGAGGCAAACATCTGTACAGTCCAGAAGGACAAGTGGCTGATTTGATACACATCAAGAAGATGGGAAGGAGGGCTGAGCTGTGGTAGGGCTGCAGGATGAGGAAATGTCATCCCAATCCATATCCAGTAAATTTAATTCATAAGGGTGGGGAGAGCACGAAAACTAAGACAGATTCATAGAATGCATCAAATGATAACCACAACACACCTCAGGAGCCAGAGTTTCATTCCAGTTTTATCCTTCCCCAGATGCACTTTATGGGGATTCCAGGGGGAAAGGGAATCAGATTCAAACCAATATTAAAAAGTGCTGCCATGATGTGTAAAAGCAAAGGTAAAAACCAAGGGGAAGAAGGGAATACATACAGGAAAGGCTTTGCACAGCAAACAGAACAAGGAGTGCATAGGAGGAGGGGTATGGGTATAACAGAAGCAGGTCCTCTCTTCCCGCAGGGAGGGACCTTCAGGCAGTTGTTGAAAGAGAGATCCTGCCTTCCCTCAGGACCTGCAAGGTAGAGGTCCTCCTCTTGCCTGGTCTGCCCACAAGTGAGCTGTTCTGCTCCCTTTTAAATCCTTCCCCAGTCTGTACATCCCCTGCAGGTGTGTTGGAGTGGGGCTGGCTGAGGCCAGAGCAGCTCCTTAACCTCTTCTTGCCCAGTGTGAGGTTTGTATTCCCCATCACAAGGCCAAACAGAGGGGGGAAACCTTGAAGTTACAGCTTTCCATACTGTTAACTGCTAACAAGCCTAGCAGGCCTGAGGGCCTATTTTTACAAGTAGAGTGTTTTGTTATATTGGGTACATTGATCTAATGCTGCAGATGCATATTTTGGGTAAATATGACAAAGGGTCCTGTGGCACCTTATAGACTAACAGAGGTATTGAAGCATAAGCTTTCGTGGGTGAATAGCCACTTCTTTGGATGGCATCCGAAGAAGTGGGTATTCACCCACGAAAGCTTATGCTTCAATACCTCTGTTAGTCTATAAGGTGCCACAGGACCCTTAGTCTGGATCTGTAGAAGCGACAAACACGGCTACCCCTCTGATACTTGGGTAAATATTTTAGTCTTTAAGGTGTCACCAGACTCCTAGTTGTTTTTGTGGATACATACTAACACAGCTATCCCCTGATACTTTGGGTAGCAGATTGTTACTGCTAGATGGGGTAATAATGTGAATTTTGAATCCTTTTTATCCTGGCTTGTCCGTAAGTCCTCGGAAAGCAACTTTAGATTATGCTTGGTGCAGCAGGCATCCTTTTGCCCTGTGTCATTGTAACGAGGCTGGTTCTGGCAGGACCTAACTGAGAGTGCCAGTTCAGGACAAATTGCTTCAAGCAGGGCAACTACAGCCCAAGGCTGGGGTTTTTCCACTTCTAAGGCAAACCAAACCAGCCAGACAGAGGAGACTTTGGTTTTACCCCACTGGCTAACCACAAGTCATCCCAAGCAATCCCCTAAGACACTCCAGTTTCACCACCAGTGCCATTCGTTATGGGGACAACTGGTCATGAAAACCAATGCCCCAGTAAAAGAAAAAAGGTTCTCCCGATCCCAATGGACCAAGCCCCCAGATCCAGGTCAATATACAAATCAGATCTTACCCACAAATCACGCTGCTGCCAATCCTTTAGAATCTAAAATCTAAAGGTTTATTCATAAAAGGAAAAAGGTATAGGTGAGAGCTAGAATTGGTTAAAAGGAATCAATTACATACAGTAATGGCGAAGTTCTTGGTTCAGGTTTGCAGAGATGAAATAAACTGCAGGTTCAAATTCAAATTAAGTCTCTGGAGTACATCCACAGCTGGGATGGGTCCTTCAGTCCTTTGCTCAAAGCTTCCATTTGTAGAAAGGTTCTTCCAGAGGTAAGAAGCAGGAATGAAGACAAAATGGAGATGAGGCAGCTGCCTTTTATAGTTTCTTCCAGGTGTAAAGACACCTCTTTGTCCTTACTGTGGAAAATCACAGCAAAATGGAGTCTGGAGTCACATGGGCAAGTCCCTGCATAATTTGCTGAGTTACAGGCGTGTCTGCCTTCTCTCAATGGGTCCAACCGTATCGCTGATGGCTCTTAATGGGCCATCAGCAGGCCTGGCAAAGCTGGTAGCTTGTCCTGGGTCCCAGAAGCCCAGCCCCAGTTTGAAATACAGACAGTATAAAGCCAATATTCATAACTTCAACTACAAAATTGATACATACATATAAATGACATAATCATAACCAGCCAAGCATAACCTGGTCTTAGACACCTCATTTGACCCCCTTTATATAAGATTTGGTGCCACTACAGGACCTTGGTTGTAGCAATGATCTATATGGTCGCAGTTATTGTCAATAACGTCACACCCCCAACGCAAAATTGATGCAGGAAGGGATGCTCAAGCATCACTGACTGCAGCCCAAGAGCTCCCCATCCCTGGGTATGTCTTACTACAGCTAGTATTGGGTTAGAAGCCGTACCAGTGTCTAACAGAAATGGTTTATCAAAGTCATGTTCCATAACATGATTGAATCTCTTTACCAACTCAAGGTAAAACTTGGTTAGAACAATAGTGGATTGGATCTGCTCTTGCAGCATGGGTCCTATATATCTCCAGTGACCTTGCCAAGAGCCAAAGAACATAGCTACTTTATTCCTACAAGCTCTGACCCATGTTTGGAACCCAATTAACATTAAGTCAGTGTAGATATTACTGTTGTCCATAGTACAGAAATCTTGGCATTTAGCTGTGAAAGCAATGTGGTAGTGTGCCTCAGTTTCCCTTTTTATACAGCAGATCAGGTCTGGCATGTCTTTTCCCTTGTGAAAAGTTCCAATACTCTTTTCAGGCATTAACTGTGCAACATCAGTATAACAAGGCCTATTAACATACTGTGTGTTCTCATGTATTTCTTTTAACGTGTTCCAGGGATTTTCCAAAAGATTAGGCACATTGTACATTCTTTCAGTTTTTGGTAACAACAACACAATAGTTACACAAATTACCATAAGCCATAACACCAAATTCATTGCAAACATCCATTTACAATCATTTTTGTCATGCCACACCTTTGGCTCAATACCATTGAGGTTTATACCTGTGGCTTCCCTTTGCAAACTTAAGGTCTCTCTTCTCTTCCTGTCCTGAAAGATCAAACCCTGATCTCTCTCGCTTAACAGAATTCCCTGGCTGATTTGGGAGTGCTCCCTGTGCTAACAGCTATTAGCAAGTCTTTCCTCCCCCAGTCAGTCAGGTAATTTGCACCAACACAGACAGGAGCCTGATCACCAGTTTTCAGCTCCTTCACTGCTATCAATTCCAAGGTTGGACTTTGTCTTAAAGAGATACCATCCATTTTCTCTAACAAGCTAGCCTCAAGGTTCTGTTGTTCTTCCCTTACCAACCTCTCCTGCCACATGGAAACAGAAGTTAAGTCCACTGAGAGACTACCAGTTCCATCCAAAGTGTCTAGGGATGAGAGTATACCTGCCATCCCTGCATTCTCGAGAGATTAACTACATAGCTGTCCCGCTCTGCAGACTCAGCTACCCAGCCTTCCCTCTGAACCTGAGACACAGACTGTTCACCTACAGAATCAGCATGGAGACATTCCTTTCTCAACAACCTTGTCTTACCAACAAGCTGGCCAAACTCAGCCACTTGGTCATAGGACTGATCAACTGTAACAGCTTTCCCTCCATCGGAGACCTTTTCAAAGCTATCCACACTGGATCTTTCAAAAGGAAAGTCAGTGGATCCATTCACAACAGAAAATTTCTGGCTGTTAGGAACTGAAACTTCCTTGATCAAATCACTTTCACACCCTTCAGCTACAGCAAACTGCTTGCACAGATTACCATGAGGATTCCTGTCCCTAGAAACTTTTCTAAGCAACCATTCACCCCTCACAGAAATTCTGCCCTTACCCGCTTCCCCTTGGGCTTGCTCTAAAGGAACACTTTCCTGAGCCACAACAGACTCTTTCTGGGTCTTACCTACATCCAGAATCACCTCTGGCTCATCAGGCGCATTCCTACACAATCCCCTTTCAGGCAAACTCCTAGACTTATTGGATACAAGGATAGAAGCATTCTCCTTCCCTTTGCCACACACAAGTTTAGGAATCTTTTCCTTCTTGCTACCAGTTGTCAAACTCTCAGTAGGTAACACAACCAAATCACCTTTCTGCTCTCCTTGTGCCCTGGCTAGGGTATCACCCTGATTAGACAGAGTCGCTACACCCTTTCCCAGCCACACATTAGCAATAGGCAAACTACAAGCACCAGAATTGTCTGGTCTCTGGGATTCTGCATAGACACTAACTGGATGCAACCTAGTTACAGTGCCCTTCTCCCTAGCAGACACAAACTTAGGACCCTTCCCTTCCTGGGCTTTAGTGGAATGCAGAACCAACTCTGCGACAACTGCACTATTCTCAACCATCACAGGCTGAGAGGCACCTTCTGTCTGCTCCACAGACAAAGAAGAGCCAGGCACATTGTCTGTTGGGAGTGGCAAACTGCTGCTCTTCTCACTCCACTGAGCTACTTCCAGCAAATCATAGTTACCCTTCTCAGGTTCACTTTTACAAGCTGTATTAACCAACAATCCATCACCCATCAGAACTCTACCCTTTCCTTCCTCAGCTAGGACTTCCACCTGATCATCCACTGTAATTGGCTCCTGAGAAACATCGCCCATAATAGACACAGGTTTCAGATCATTCCTTTCCTGTGACTGGCTACCTGGACTGAACAAAGCTTTGATATTTTCCCCAATCAAAAGATCCCTAGGCAATAACTTCTTTACACCAGTTATAACTTCATGCTTAATACCATTCCATTCAAGGTGGATTCTGGCTAAAGGCACATTTACAGTAAACTCATAGAGGACTACAACATTAACACTCTGATTTGGCAAGTAATCTTCCTCTTTGACCAGATCTGCTTTAACAAGAGTGATGTTAGAAGCCATCATTTGCCCTAAACAGCTTTTACCATTGACTTTTACATTCTCTATGAATTTTTCAGTACCACTCCCATACATAGCACAATTTATGGGGCCACCCCTTACTGAACTCACAGTAACAGCATTTACATAAAAAGTAGCAGTGTTGGGATACATTGGGTTACATCCAGACAACTGCTCAGAGTTATACAACATGCCAACATTGTTAGAAACTGGACTTTCAAGAGAATACAATTTCTGCTGTTCTTCCCTTGCTTTTTTCACTTGGAGCTGAAGCCTTTCCACTTTTGCCTTCGCTTCTAGTTCCTGCCATCGAATTTCTGCCAGTCTTTGTTCATGCTCAAGTTGCAGTATACTTGCTGCCTTTTGCACTCTAATTGCTTCTGCAGCTTCTTTAGCATCAGGTAAGGGCTGTTCTCCTGCCTCCTGATCACTGGCCACTAACAGATTTCTCAGCTCTGATTTGTAGCTTTCTTTCTAAAGCTGATCCCCTTTTCTGCACACAAATCTTTCAGGGCTTTTCTGTCAAGACCCTCATATGCTCTTTGCTCACCCATTGCAACCGCTCTTTAACCACCCAACTCTCAATACCAAAATTCAAATTTGGATAGCGTGGGGTTCTGACCCAAAGCTTAATTGACCTGGTTCTGTGGATCCTTGCACGACTACGCCACTGTAATGAGGCTGGTTCTGGCAGGACCTAACTAAGAGTGCCAGTTCAGGACAAATTGCTTCAAGCAGGGCAACTACAGCCCAAGGCTGGGGTTTTTCCCACTTCTAAGGCAAACCAAACCAGCCAGACAGAGGAGACTTTGGTTTTACCCCACTGGCTAACCACAAGTCACCCCAAGCAATCCCCTAAGACACTCCAGTTTCACCACCAGTGCCACTCGTTATGGGGACAACTGGTCATGAAAACCAATGCCCCAGTAAAAGAAAAAAGGTTCTCCCGATCCCAATGGACCAAGCCCCCAGATCCAGGTCAATATACAAATCAGATCTTACCCACAAATCACGCTGCTGCCAATCCTTTAGAATCTAAAATCTAAAGGTTTATTCATAAAAGGAAAAAGGTATAGATGAGAGCTAGAATTGGTTAAAAGGAATCAATTACATACAGTAATGGCGAAGTTCTTGGTTCAGGTTTGCAGAGATAGAATAAACTGCAGGTTCAAATTCAAATTAAGTCTCTGGAGTACATCCACAGCTGGGATGGGTCCTTCAGTCCTTTGCTCAAAGCTTCCATTTGTAGAAAGGTTCTTCCAGAGGTAAGAAGCAGGAATGAAGACAAAATGGAGATGAGGCAGCTGCCTTTTATAGTTTCTTCCAGGTGTAAAGACACCTCTTTGTCCTTACTGTGGAAAATCACAGCAAAATGGAGTCTGGAGTCACATGGGCAAGTCCCTGCATAATTTGCTGAGTTACAGACGTGTCTGCCTTCTCTCAATGGGTCCATCCGTATCGCTGATGGCTCTTAATGGGCCATCAGCAGGCCTGGCAAAGCTGATAGCTTGTCCTGGGTCCCAGAAGTCCAGCCCCAGTTTGAAATACAGACAGTATAAAGCCAATATTCATAACTTCAACTACAAAACTGATACATACATATAAATGACATAATCATAACCAGCCAAGCATAACCTGGTCTTAGACACCTCATTTGACCCCCTTTATATAAGATTTGGTGCCACTACAGGACCTTGGTTGTAACAATGATCTATATGGTCGCAATAACGACACAGTCAATAACGTCACAGTCATCCTGGCTCTTTTGTTGCCGGGCTCAGGAGGAGGGTTGGGGAGAATCCACTCTGCTGCCTGAAGAAGGCTGCATTCTAATCCAAAAGTTTGTTAATTTTGGTCCTGATATCCTTCCGCTCCTGGAAGGTGAGAAGTTTTTAATGGCGCATGAATTCTAGATGAATTTTTCAGATTTCTGGGTAGAGAGAACTTTTGTAGACCACTCTCCCCCTGTCCCCGGTAGTTTACTAAACCATTGTGCTCATTGATGTGCTGTTCATGTACCATTTCCCTGAATAGCTCCTCTGAATACTTTGATGGGATCCCACCACTTGCCTGGAAAATTACTAAGTTTTCCAATTTTTCTAAAATATTAAGTGCTTCCCCTTCCACAGACAAATTCAGAGCCAGTATTAGTAAATATCCCCAAAACGCGACTTCAGCCTACCCTGCACCAGCCAGATCCAGCTTCTTAAATGTTTTTTGCGTTGATTTAAAGTAAAATCAACGGATTGACGCACAGTCAACCTGTGGAACTCTTTGCCAGAGGATGTTGTGAAAGCCAAGACTCCATGGGTAATCCTTTCTTTCCTCATGCTGTGCTTTGGTTCCTGGACTCTGCCCAGAATCCCGGCTCCCATTCCTAGCAGCTTGGCTGTTCCATACCCTGCTGTGTACCTAAACTGCCCTGTCTTTTTCTCCTAGGGCCTTGTCCTATGTGCTCAGCCTGGCCCCTTCCTGGCTTGTCCCAGGTCTGCTCCCCTTGGGGTAGATGCAGATTTACAGTGAAACACAGAGTGCCCTGGCATGAGCCCCCTCAATGACAGAGGGCCCCAGGGCCGGGCAGCTGTGAGGGGAGAAGCTTGGTCCTACCGGCTTCTGGGGCTCCTGCTGCAGGCTCCGCACCCACCAGCAGCCAAGCTCTTCCCTCCCCTGCCTCCTCTCACTCCCAGCACTTCTCCCGCCATCAAACAGCTGTTTGCCAGTGCTCAGGTTGCTCCGGGAGGGATGGGGAGGGGGCCACAGTGTGCTCTGGGGAGGAGGCGGAGAAGGGGTGGGGCCTTGGGGAAAGATGGAATCGAGGCAGTGCGGAACAAAGGCAGGGCCCCCACAATCCCCCTACACATACTCCCCCCAACTCCCTACGGTGAGCCGCTCAGGGCAGGGGGCTGGGAGCACCCCCATGTCCTTAACCCACACCCCCCAGCCCTGACTCCTGCACCCCCCCACATCACCACCCCCACCCTGAGCAGCAAATGGGAGCTCCTGCGTCTGCCTCCCATATTCCCACCTGCACCCGTCACACAAAATGGGAGCTTCCCCAGGTAAGTGCTCCACACCCCAACCTCCTGTCCCAACCATGAGCCCCCTCCTGTATCCTAACTCCTGGCCAGACCCTGCACCCCAAACCCCACCCGCTCCTGCACCCTAACTCCCTCCCAGACCCTGTACCCCCACCCCGGACTCCTGCACCCCCACACACACCCCAGCCACCTGCCCTCCCTGACACCTGCACCCTCCTCACACACACACAGCCCTGACTCCTGCACCCCTCTCACACACCCCCTGCCTCCCTGACTCCTGCAACCCCCCACACACCCTGCCCCCCCACACCCCAGCCCCCTACCCACCCTGACTCCTGCACCCGCTCACACATCCCCACCTGCATCCCTCGCACCAAATGGGAGCTGCCCCAGGTAAGTGCTCCACACCCCAACCTCCTGCCCCGAGCCCCCTCTCTGACACTAACTCATGGCCAGATGCTGCACCCCAGCCCCCAGCCTCCTCCTGCACCCCAACATACTCCCAGACCCTGCACCCCCAGCCCTGAGCCCCCTCCCACACCCTAAGTCCTGGCCAGACCCCACACCCCAACGTTTTTTTACATTTTTTTTTATAAAGCGTTCTTATCCAAAGCACTTTACAGTAGTTAGCCAATGGTACAAACAATAATTGGAAAGAGGTTTAAGTGGTCCACCGAGCTCCTTAGCAATTTTCAAGTGGTCTGTGGAAAAATAAGTTAGACTACAAAAACAATCAAGGTACCTCACTTTATTTTCATTTACTTCCTATTACTTATAGGAGGAGGATAAAGAATGCAAAACCGGGATGGAGGGGGGAGATAAGAGAGAATGTTCTTTTTCTTTTCTGGGTTCCAAGGAGGAGCCCCCAAAATTAATCTGAGCACAGGGCCCCACTAACTCTAAATCCGCCACTGGCTTAGGGTCTCGCTCCTATCTCTCAGCAGGCCTGGTTCCTAGTCACATGCTGCTCTGTATCATGTGACCCCTGCACTTATTCCCTTCACTTGGGGAGTTGCATAACCTGGGCTGGGGCAGTTGAGCTCCAATCCCTTGAATGGTCATCTCACCTTGAGAGAGGTGGAAACTGGAAACCTGTGGGCTAACAGTAACTGTTTGCTAGAAAAGGTGCTGAAGACATAATGGAAGAGAAAACCTTTGGACTGGATTTAAATTATTCCAATTGAAAGTGAATGAGGGAAAATAGGTCCAGAGTTTTCTTCCTAGCAGTAGAAAAATATTAAGGTCAGAAAGGATCATTATGTCCATCTAGTCAGCCCTCCTGTATATCCCAGGGGGAGGGATAGCTCAGTGGTTTGAGCATTGGCCTGCTAAACCCAGGGTTGAGAGTTCAATCCTTGAGGGGGCCATTTAGGGATCTGTGGAAAAAATTGGGGATTGGTCCTGCTTTGAGCAGGGGGTTGGACTAGATGACCTCCTAAGGTTCCTTCCAACCCTGATATTCTATGATTCTATGATAACACCAAACCCATAACATGTGACTGAGCCAGAGCACATATTTTGGAAAGACATCCGCATGCATTAGAGCCAGCTGGCTAACAGATAGTGTGCAGTGACATGAAGTTAAAGGACATGGGGAAGAAGAAAACCTGTACTCGGGCTGTGACTGTAGTTGGAGCAGAGAGGCCAGGATAACCAGGGCTAGGGCCCATGACCGGCTATCAGCAGACCTGCCATTTTCTATGCCTGGCTTTTTGACCATGAGCAAGTCTCTTTGCCTCTGGGTGCCTCAGTTTCCCAAACTATAAAATAGAGCTAATCAAGGTTTTGTTTATTATTTCCATTATACATGGTGGGAGACTGAGACACAGTTGGGGCCTGTCTACACTCTAGGTCTGTAGCCCATTTGCAAGATGGTAGGATAGGGAGGTGACAGCATCAGTGAGATCGATATTGGAAGACTGCATCCAGTTTTGGTGTCCACCTTTGAAAAAGATGTTGATTGGAGATGGGGCAGCAAAGAGCCACAAAATGTTTTGAGAGCTGGAGAAAAATGACTTCCAGTGAGCTACTGAAAGAGCTCAACTTGTTTAGTTTATAAAAGATGGAGAGGTGACATCATTGAAGTATTGAAGTGTCTTAATGGAGAAAAAATATCGGGTATTAAAGCTAGCAGAAAAAGGCATAATAAGACCCAGTGGCTAGAAACTGAAAAGAGCCCAATTCATATTAGAAATACGGCACAAATATTCAAGAGCCGGGATATTTCACCACAGGAACAAACTACCAAGGGGAGTGGTGGATTCTCCATTTCTTGATGTCTTTTAAAGAAGACTATGTAAGGGGACTGTTATCCCCTTACTAACATTCAGTGGGGGTGTTTTGATTGCTAGCTCCCAGTACCAAAAGGGGAAGGGTTGATGAGAAATCAGGACCCTGAGACTGAAAGACCCCAGGAACAATGGGGAGAGGCCAATGCGCCAGGTCAGCCTGATTGACAGGGTGGGCAGGCGAATCAGGGAGTCAGGAGGCCAGGGTGGATCCCATCCTCTGTGTAAGCTGGAGTTGCCTGAGTCAGACAGAGTGGAGCCGAGCGAATCATAGAATCTCAGGGTTGGAAGGGACCTCAGGAGGTCATCTAGTCCAACCCCCTGCTCAAAGCAGGACCAACCCCAATTAGATCATCCCAGCCAGGGCTTTGTCAAGCCTGACCTTAAAAACCTCTAAGGAAGGAGATTCCACCACCTCCCTAGGTAACCCATTCCAGTGCTTCACCACCCTACTAGTGAAAATGTTTTTCCTAATATCCAACCTAAACCTCCCCCTCTGCAACCTGAGACCATTACTCCTTCTTCTGTCATCTTCTACCACTGAGAACAGTCTAGATCCATCCTCTTTGGAACCCCCTTTTAGGTAGTTGAACGCAGCTATCAAATCCCCCCTCACTCTTCTCTTCAGCAGGCTAAACAATCCCAGTTCCCTCAGCCTCTCCTCATAAGTTATATGCTCCAGCCCCCTAATCATTTTTGTTGCCCTCCGTTGGACTCTTTCCAATTTATCCACATCCTTCTTGTAGTGTGGGGCCCAAAACTGGACACAATATTCCAAATGAGGCCTCACCAGTGCCGAATAGAGGGGAATAATCACGTCCCTCGATCTGCTGGAAATGCCCCTACTTATACAGCCCAAAATGCCGTTAGCCTTCTTGGCAACAAGGGCACACTGTTGACTCATATTCAGCTTTTTGTCCACTGTAACCCCTAGGTCCTTTTCTGCAGAACTGCTGCCCAGCCATTCGGTCCCTAGTCTGTAGCAGTGCATGGGATTCTTCCGTCCTAAGTGCAGGACTCTGCACTTGTTCTTGTTGAACCTCATCAGATTTCTTTTGGCCCAATCCTCTAATTTGTCTAGGTCCCTCTGTATCCTGTCCCTACCCTCCAGCGTATCAACCACTCCTCCCAGTTTAGTGTCATCTGCAAACTTGCTAAGGGTGCAGTCCACACCATCCTCCAGGTCGTTGATGAAGATATTGAACAAAACCGGCCCCAGCACCGACCCTTGGGGCACTCCACTTGATACCGGCTGCCAACTAGACATGGAGCCATTGATCACTACCCGTTGAGCACGACCATCTAGCCAGTTTTCTATCCACCTTACCATCTATTCATCCATACTTCAGCCCATACTTCTTTAACTTGCTGGCAAGAATACTGTGGGAGACTGTATCAAAAGCTTTGCTAAAGTCAAGAAATAGCACATCCACTGCTTTCCCCTCATCCACAGAGCCGGTTATCTCATCATAGAAGGCAATTAGGTTAGTCAGGCATGACTTGCCCTTGGTGAATCCATGCTGACTGTTCCTGATCACTTTCCCCTCCTTTAAGTGGTTCAGAATTGATTCCTTGAGGACCTGTTCCATGATTTTTCCAGGGACTGAGGTGAGACTGACTGGCCTGTAGTTCCCTGGATCTTCCTTCTTCCCTTTTTTAAAGATGGGCACTACATTAGCTTTTTTCCAGTCATCCGGGACCTCCCCCGATTGCCATGATTTGTCAAAGATAATGGCCAATGGCTCTGCAATCACATCGGCCAACTCCTTTAGCACCCTCGGATGCAGTGCATCTGGCCCCATGGACTTGTGCTGGTCCAGCTTTTCTAAATACTCCCAAACTACTTCTTTCTCCACAGAGGGCTGGTCACCTCCTCCCCATACCATGCTGCGGAGTGCAGCTGCCTGGGAGCTGACCTTGTCTGTGAAGACAGAGGCAAAAAAAGCATTGAGTACACTAGCTTTCTCCACATCCTCTGTCACTAGGTTCCCTCCCTCATTCAGCAAGGGGCCCACACGTTCCTTGACTTTCTTCTTGTTGCTAACATACCTGAAGAAACCCTTCTTGTTACTCCTAACATCTCCGGCTAGCTGCAACTCCAAGTGTGATTTGGCCTTCCTAATTTCACTCCTGCATGCCTGAACAATATTTTTATACTCCTCCCTGGTCATTAGTCCAATCTTCCACTTCTTGTAAGCTGCTTTTTTGTGTTTAAGACGAGCAAGGATTTCACTGTTAAGCCAAGCTGGTCGCCTGCCATATTTACTTTTCTTTCTACACATCGGGATGGTTTGTTCCTGCAACCTCAATAAGGTTTCTTTAAAATACAGCCAGCTTTCCTCGACTCCTTTCCCCCTCATGTTATTCTCCCAGGGGACCTTGCCCATCAGTTCCCTGAGGGAGTCAAAGTCTGCTTTTCTGAAGTCCAGGCTCTGTATTCTGCTGCTCTCCTTTCTTCCTTGTGTCAGGATCCTGAATTCGACCATCTCATGGTCACTGCCTCCCAGGTTCCCATCCACTATTGCTTCCTCTACTATTTCCTCCCTGTTTGTGAGCAGCAGGTCAAGAAGAGCTTTTCCCCTAGTTGGTTCCTCCAGCACTTGCACCAGGAAATTGTCCCCTACACTTTCCAAAAACTTCCTGGATTGTCTGTGGACCGCTGTATAGCTCTCCCAGCAGATATCGGGGTGATTAAAGTCACTCATGAGAACCAGGGCCTGTGATCTAGTAACTTCTGTTAGTTTCTGGAAAAAAGCCTCGTCCACCTCATCCCCCTGGTCTGGTGGTCTGTAGCAGACTCCCACCACGACATTACCCTTGTTGCTGACACTTCTCAATTTAATCCAGAGACTCTCAGGTTTTTCTGCAGTTTCATACTGGAGCTCTGAGCAGTCATACTGCTCTCTTACATACAACGCAACTCCCCCACCTTTTCTGCCCTGCCTATCCTTCCTGAACAGTTTATATCCATCCATGACAGTACTCCAATCGTGTGAGTTATCCCACCAAGTCTCTGTTATTCCAATTACATCATAATTCCTTGACTGTGCCAGGACTTCCAGTTCTCCCTGCTTGTTCCCCAGGCTTCTTGCATTTGTGTATAGGCATTTAAGATAACTCACCGATCGTCCTGCTGTCCCAGTATGGGGCAGGAGCCCTCCCCTCTTGCACTCACCTACTTGTGCTTCCTCCCGGTATCCCACTTCCCCACTTACCTCGGGGCTTTGGTCTCCTTCCCCCGGTGAACCTAGTTTAAAGCCCTCCTCACTAGGCTAGCCAGCCTGCTTCCAAAGATGCTCTTCCCTCTCTTCGTCAGGTGGAGCCCATCTCTGCCTACCACTCCTTCTTCTTGGAACACCATCCCATGGTCAAAGAATCCAAACCCTTCTCTCCGACACCATCTGCGTAGCCATTCGTTGACTTCCACGATTCGACGGTCTCTACCCCGGCCTTTTCCTGCCACAGGGAGAATGGACGAGAACACCACTTGCGCCTCAAACTCCTTTATCCTTCTTCCCAGAGCCATGTAGTCTGCAGTGATACGCTCAAGGTCATTCTTGGCAGTATCATTGGTGCCCACGTGGAGAAGCAGGAAGGGGTAGCGATCTGAGGGCTTGATGAGTCTCGGCAGTCTCTCCGTCACATCACGAATCCTAGCCCCTGGCAAGCAGCACACCTCTCGGTTTTCCCGGTCAGGGCGGCAGATAGATGACTCAGTCCCCCTGAGGAGAGAGTCCCCGACCACCACCACCCTCCTCCTCCTCTTGGGAGTGGTGGTCGTGGAACCCTCATCCCTAGGACGGTGCATCTCATGCCTTCCAGTCAGTGGAGTCTCCTTCTGCTCTTTTCCCTCAGATGTATCATTCACTCCACTCTCTGCACTAGTACCTGTGGAGAGAACATGAAAACGGTTGCTCTTCTGAATCTGCGTTTCTGGTACATGGACTTGTCTCATACTCTTTCCTCTTCTGGAGGTCACATGCCGCCAATTATCCTCACTGGCCTTCTGTCCCCGCTGTGTAGCCTGCTCTGAATCCTCAGAACACTGTGTCC
The DNA here is from genome assembly GCA_037349315.1 of Chelydra serpentina. NCBI lineage: Eukaryota > Metazoa > Chordata > Testudines > Chelydridae > Chelydra > Chelydra serpentina. Next base: position 47,806,466 of record JBAIAC010000029.1, on the reverse strand, counting down.
ACTGAAGCCTATCCTGACATCTATCCAGGAACTCCTCATTTTCTTTTATGGAATGCAGGGTTGATACGCGTTTCTCCAGACCTTGAATCTTCTCCTCCAATATGGAGATCAGCTTGCACTTTGTACAGACAAAGTCGCTTCTATCCTGTGGAAGAAAGACAAACATGGCACATCCTGTGCAGGTCACGACTGCGGATCGCTCAGCATCCATAGTCCCTTCCTTCAAAGAGTTTCCTCACTTGTGGCAGAAGCTACTCAGGGAACCTGCAAGGGGGATGCCGCAGTAGGCTCTCTCCAGGCGAACTCCCAGGCTAACTCCACCTGTTTGCTTCTCTGCTATGCGCTGCTCAGCTGGTTTGCAGCTGACTGACTGACTTTTTAGAAGAGCCTGGAACAAAGCACTCCCAATTCACACTATTCAAACAGGCAATCAATCAATCAAGCACACAGTCAAACTGTCCCCACAACAGATACTCACTCCCCCGTCTGCAGCCACCTGGTTGCTCTGCCTCTGCCTTTAGTTTGGGTTAAAGGAGTTAGGAATGGCAAGGATAGCTTGCCCCCTTCGCACTCCCCTTCCAAACTCCCTCTCAAACTCCCCTGTTTGCAGCTCCTGTTCACAAAGCTCCCTGGTCGCTTGCTCACTGCTTTATAAAGCCCTGGCCTGCCTCATTGATTAGCCCCGCCCCCTGGTGTAGAAGCTCACAGCTTCCAACTGCCAGCCACAGCTCACGGTCCTGCAAAGAAACAAATGAATGAACCAACAGACAGACACAAGTACCCCCAAACACACACTACAGACAGCCACTTACCCCAAGGGTCCTGTATTTCCTCCTGCTTTACCTGGAGCAATTCCTCTCAAACTCCCCTGTTTGCAGCTCCTGTTCGCAAAGCGAAGGAGAGGGCAAAGGAGAGGGCAGCAGAGGCTAGAGCTGGGCTGGGCCAGGCCAGATCCAGAGGGGCCAGAAAAGCAGCCCTGAGAGACAGACCTGCCCTGAGAGCAGAGGTGCAGCCCCAAAGCCAGAGCACAGCCCAGAGACACAGACCTGCCCTGGGAGCAGAGGTGCAGCCCAGAGAGACAGACCTACCCTGGGAGCGGAGCAGCAGCAGCAGCCCAAGCCAGAGGGGCCAGGGCAGCAGCCCAGGCAGCTGGAGGCAGAGCAGCAGCAGCAGCCGTGCTGAGGCAGAGGAGCTGGAACTCAGGCAGAGTGGTGGAGCTGGGGCTGGAGCCGTCCAGAGCTGGGTGCGGTGAGCAGCTGGGAAGAGCGAGGGGGTCCCTGGGCAGTGGGCCCAGCACAGGGAGACGCCTCAGCCAGGAGGCCCTGCAGGCCAGACTTGCAGGGGGATCTAAACCCCGACAGGGCGGGGGCGACGTTGGGAAGAAGGGTCCTGCCACCCAGAGCTTGCGAGCGTGTGGCCACCGCCAGAGCAAGTATCCAAGCCACAGCGTCCCTGCAGCACAGCAAGGGCCTGAGAAGGAGGCCTGGGATCTACAAAGGAACAGACTGAACTGCCCTGACATTGCAGAGACACTGTTGTGATGTTCCCTGCCACAGAGCGGGGTGATGTGTTTTCTTTAACCTTTCCCATTTTTCCTTATTCATTTTAAAAGTTAATTGTTGATTAAATAATTTGCATTTGCTTTAAATTGTATGCAGGGAAGCATACCATGCAGAGAGAGCACTCCGAAGTGGGGACACCCTAGCCCCTGACCTAGGTGACTACAGCAAGGTTGGGGATCGAGTACCCCGAGGAATCCTGGGCCAAACCTTGTTGGGGTTACGAGGACTCTGCCAGACAGGAGAGTGCAAGGGGAGTCCTTGAGGGCAGGGAGGCCTCTGGGTAAAGGAGGTGGGAGTGAGGACTCAGATCCTTCCGCTAGCCCATTTCACTGGGGTGGTGCAGAAATGAGGAAAGTTCCCCACAATAGCGGGACTATTCCCCCGCTTACAACTAGATGCCTTTCTGGAACGTGTTTGGTCAAAAACGAGCTGCTGTGCTATACAAGAGGCCTGTGGTATGCAGAGGGTCAGATTAGATGCTCTAACGGTCCCTCCTGGCCTGAAAGTTGACTAATTTATGAAAAACTGAGTGTACCATGGGGAGCAGCCTCTGATGTTTTAATGTGTAGCCTGATGGATCCCCAGAATCAACAGTCATTGAGTGGGGTGATCCACAGGGAGCAGCTGAAACATCCAAAGGGACTGGCCTGGGGCGTTAGCCTTGCAGGGGAGGGGTGGGTGTGGCAGTGACATCACAAGGGCCTTTGGCAGGACCTCAGCCTATTGGTCAAAGGTGGTGGGCGGCAACCTCATACAGAGATTCTGACATCAGCCAGGCAGGACAGGGGCGCAGGGCCAGGGAAACCTCAGCGACCCCTGTGGCTTTGCTGCAGCAAGTCTCCTTCTCGAGGTCTCTCCTTGAGGACTGAGAGAGAATTCTGGTTCACAGGGAAGAAATAGTAGAGGAAGCAATAGTGGATGGGAACCTGGGAGGCAGTGACCATGAGATGGTCGAGTTTAGGATCCTGACACAAGGAAGAAAGGAGAGCAGTAGAATACAGAGCCTGGACTTCAGAAAAGCAGACGTTGACTCCCTCAGGGAATTGATGGGCAAGGTCCCCTGGGAGAATAACATGAGGGGGAAAGGAGTCGAGGAAAGCTGGCTGTATTTTAAAGAAACCTTATTGAGGTTGCAGGAACAAACCATCCCGATGTGTAGAAAGAAAAGTAAATATGGCAGGCGACCAGCTTGACTTAACAGTGAAATCCTTGCTCGTCTTAAACACAAAAAAGCAGCTTACAAGAAGTGGAAGATTGGACAAATGACCAGGAAGGAGTATAAAAATATTGCTCAGGCATGCAGGAGTGAAATTAGGAAGGCCAAATCACACTTGGAGTTGCAGCTAGCTGGAGATGTTAGGAGTAACAAGAAGGGTTTCTTCAGGTATGTTAGCAACAAGAAGAAAGTCAAGGAACGTGTGGGCCCCTTGCTGAATGAGGGAGGGAACCTTGTGACAGAGGATGTGGAGAAAGCTAGTGTACTCAATGCTTTTTTTGCCTCTGTCTTCACACACAAGGGCAGCTCCCAGATGGTGGGACTCCGCAGCACGGTATGGGGAGGAGGTGACCAGCCCTCTGTGGAGAAAGAAGTAGTTCGGGACTATTTAGAAAAGCTGGACGAACACAAGTCCATGGGGCTGGATGCACTGCATCCGAGGGTGCTAAAGGAGTTGGCCGATGTGATTGCAGAGCCATTGGCCATTATCTTTGACAAATCATGGCAATCGGGGGAGGTCCCGGATGACTGGAAAAAAGCTAATGTAGTACCCATCTTTAAAAAAGGGAAGAAGGAAGATCAGGGGAACTACAGGCCAGTCAGTCTCACCTCAATCCCTGGAAAAATCATGGAACAGGTCCTCAAGGAATCAATTCTGAACCACTTAAAGGAGGGGAAAGTGATCAGGAACAGTCAGCATGGATTCACCAAGGGCAAGTCATGCCTGACTAACCTAATTGCCTTCTATGATGAGATAACCGGCTCTGTGGATGAGGGGAAAGCAGTGGATGTGCTATTTCTTGACTTTAGCAAAGCTTTTGATACAGTCTCCCACAGTATTCTTGCCAGCAAGTTAAAGAAGTATGGGCTGGATGAATGGACGGTAAGGTGGATAGAAAACTGGCTGGATGGTCGTGCTAAACGGGTAGTGATCAATGGCTCCATGTCTAGTTGACAGCCGGTATCAAGTGGAGTGCCCCAAGGGTCGGTGCTGGGGCCGGTTTTGTTCAATATCTTCATCAACGACCTGGAGGATGGTGTGGACTGCACCCTTAGCAAGTTTGCAGATGACACTAAACTGGGAGGAGTGGTTGATACGCTGGAGGGTAGGGATAGGATACAGAGGGACCTAGACAAATTAGAGGATTGGGCCAAAAGAAATCTGATGAGGTTCAACAAGGACAAGTGCAGAGTCCTGCACTTAGGACGGAAGAATCCCATGCACTGCTACAGACTAGGGACCGAAAGGCTGGGCAGCAGTTCTGCAGAAAAGGACCTAGGGGTTACAGTGGACGAAAAGCTGAATATGAGTCAACAGTGTGCCCTTGTTGCCAAGAAGGCTAATGGGATTTTGGGCTGTATAAGTAGGGGCATTTCCAGCAGATCGAGGGACGTGATTATTCCCCTCTCTTCGGCACTGGTGAGGCCTCATTTGGAGTACTGTGTCCAGTTTTGGGCCCCATACTACAAAAAGGATGTGGATAAATTGGAAAGAGTCCAACGGAGGGCAACAAAAATGATTAGGGGGCTGGAGCACATGACTTATGAGGAGAGGCTGAGGGAACTGGGATTGTTTAGCCTGCAGAAGAGAAGAGTGAGGGGGGATTTGATAGCTGCTTTCAACTACCTAAAAGGGGGTTCCAAAGAGGATGGATCTAGACTGTTCTCAGTGGTAGAAGATGACAGAACAAGGAGTAATGGTCTCAAGTTGCAGTGGGGGAGGTTTAGGTTGGATATTAGGAAAAACTTTTTCACTAGTAGGGTGGTGAAGCACTGGAATGGGTTACCTAGGGAGGTGGTGGAATCTCCTTCCTTAGAGGTTTTTAAGGTCAGGCTTGACAAAGCCCTGGCTGGGATGATCTAGTTGGGGTTGGTCCTGCTTTGAGCAGGGGGTTGGACTAGATGACCTCCTAAGGTCCCTTCCAACCCTGAGATTCTATGATTCATGTCCATGAGTGCGAGGAGGACCCTCTTTCGAGTTTTCTCCTTTCCTTTTACTGATTTTACTAGAAAACAGACGTCCCTGTTTAGAAGGTAAGAGCAGCCAAGAGGTTTGGAACCTGTTCAGTCTGATCCACCTGGTGCCGACTGAATCCTAGGCACAGAGAACACTAGATTAAGGTGGCAGAATTTTATTCCTCACCTGGGACATTGTCCCTTAGAATCACTGGGGACATTAGAATCACTGGGCACATGCTTCAATACCTCTGTTAGTCTATAAGGTGCCACAGGACCCTTTGTCGCTTCTACAGATCCAGACTAACACGGCCACCCCTCTGATGCTGGGGACATTAGGGTTTCTCCTTTTTTTGTTTCCCTTTTCCTCCATCCCTCCCTCCTTTCTCTTCATCTCTTGCTTCTGTTGTCCTTTTCCCTGCTCCCATCCCACCACCAGGAGCTGGGGCCTGGGGCAGTGCACGACAGCTCCCATTCTGGGAGACCCACCCAAAAAGTTGGGGCTGGAATATTTACATCTCCAGTGAACCCCTCCGGTGGTGACCTGGGCCATCCTTTGGGCTCTTTGGTGAGAACGCTCAGCCTGTCGCCTCTCAGTCTCTACCCTGGTTGGATGAGCAGGGGGCTATTAACAGGGAGGAGACTCAGGTCTTCGTTATTCTCTTTTAAGACCAAGCAAATAAGTCATAACCAATTATATGTTTGACGAATTTTGCTGCTTCTCTGCATTAATGGTCTCTCATAGAATCATAGAATCTCAGGGTTGGAAGGGACCTCAGGAGGTCATCTAGTCCAACCCCCTGCTCAAAGCAGGACCAACCCCAACTAAATCATCCCAGCCAGGGCTTTGTCAAGCCTGACCTTAAAAACCTCTAAGGATGGAGATTCCACCACCTCCCTAGGTAACCCATTCCAGTGCTTCACCACCCTACTAGTGAAAAAGTTTTTCCTAATATCCAACCTAAACCTCCCCCTCTGCAACTTGAGACCATTACTCCTTCTTCTGTCATCTTCTACCACTGAGAACAGACTAGATCCATCCTCTTTGGAACCCCCTTTCAGGTAGTTGAAAGCAGCTATCAAATCCCCCCCTCATTCTTCTCTTCTGCAGGCTAAACAATCCCAGTTCCCTCAGCCTCTCCTCATAAGTCATGTGCTCCAGCCCCCTAATCATTTTTGTTGCCCTCCGTTGGACTCGTTCCAATTTATCCACATCCTTCTTGTAGTGTGGGGCCCAAAACTGGACACAATATTCCAAATGAGGCCTCACCAGTGCCGAATAGAGGGGAATGATCACGTCCCTCAATCTGCTGGAAATGCCCCTACTTATACAACCCAAAATCCCATTAGCCTTCTTGGCAACAAGGGCACACTGTTGACTCATATTCAGCTTTTCGTCCACTGTAACCCCTAGGTCCTTTCCTGCAGAACTGCTGCCCAGCCATTCGGTCCCTAGTCTGTAGCAGTGCATGGGATTCTTCCGTCCTAAGTGCAGGACTCTGCACTTGTCCTTGTTGAACCTCATCAGATTTCTTTTGGCCCAATCCTCTAATTTGTCTAGGTCCCTCTGTATCCTATCCCTACCCTCCAGCGTATCAACCACTCCTCCCAGTTTAGTGTCATCTGCAAACTTGCTAAGGGTGCAGTCCACACCATCCTCCAGATCGTTAATGAAGATATTAAACAAAACTGGCCCCAGCACCGACCCTTGGGGCACTCCACTTGATACCGGCTGCCAACTAGACATGGAGCCATTGATCACTACCCATTGAGCCCGACCATCTAGCCAGTTTTCTATCCACCTTACCGTCCATTCATCCAGCCCATACTTCTTTAACTTGCTGGCAAGAACGCTGTGCGAGACTGTATCAAAAGCTTTGCTAAAGTCAAGAAATAGCACATCCACTGCTTTCCCCTCATCCACAGAGCCAGTTATCTCATCATAGAAGGCAATTAGGTTAGTCAGGCATGACTTGCCCTTGGTGAATCCATGCTGACTGTTCCTGATCACTTTCCCCTCCTTTAAGTGGTTCAGAATTGATTCCTTGAGGACCTGTTCCATGATTTTTCCAGGGACTGAGGTGAGACTGACTGGCCTGTAGTTCCCCTGATCTTCCTTCTTCCCTTTTTAAAAGATGGGCACTACATTAGTTTTTTTCCAGTCATCCGGGTCCTCCCCCGATTGCCATGATTTTTCAAAGATAATGGCCAATGGCTCTGCAATCACATCGGCCAAGTTGAGCAGTTCATGATTCTCGCTAACATTCCAGTTCTTCTAAAATACTTGCTGAATAATTACTATGAACTGTTGTTGATCTGGAGCTTATTTGAGAGCACTTTATTCTGAGCCTTCAATGTATGAAATTCAAGATGTGATGGTTAGTTTGAAAGGCAGGACTCCTGAGTCATATTCCCAACTCTGCCACTGACTGGCTGTGTGACCTAAGACAAGTCACTTCTCCTTTCTCAGCCTTAGTTTCTCCCTCTGTGAAGCAGAGATAACAATCCTCTCCTACCTACCTCAATGGTGGGTGGAGGATGGGGATCCATTGGAGAGTGTCACTAGTAGCATTGCATAATATGAGGTGTCCCATCATGTTGAGTCGTATCAGATTATGACATAATTTGATAGCTGAAAGATTCTATTTTATTAATTTGAAATTGTTAAGATCAGCAACTACTTAGCTCAGACTGAAGCATCTCATCTACTTTTCTAGATCACAGTGTCTCCTCTTCGTGTGCGACAAGAACATTTAACACACTGTGACAACAGGAGATGCTTTTGTTTGGCAAACAAATATTTTTGCAAAGAATTTGCATCCAACTTGTTATGACTTCAAGAAACAAACTGGTTTAGTCTGAATGGGATTTTCTGACAGAAAACCGGGTTTCATGAAAATTTTCCTACAATCTGGATTCCTGGGCTCTCTCCCTGCCTCCGGGGGGTGGGTGAGGGGAGGGCAGTTGTCTGTTAGAACAGGAGTCAGGACTGTTGGCTTCTCTTTCTGGCTCTGCCACCACCTTGTTGTGTGGGACCTTCGGTAGGTCACCGCCCTTCTCTGTACCTCTGGATCCCATTCTGTCCAATGGGAACAGGGACAATTCTCTTACTCCAGGCGCTGGTGAGCCTGAGTGAGATAGGGAGCGTCAGCAGAGCACACTCCCTCTCAAAGGCAGGGAGACCGGACATGAGGTTCTGCTGTAATTGCCAGCTGTGGGAGGGAGTGTGCAGCCGTGATTAGTGAAGGGGGCCTGGAAATAAGGACTGCTGGGTCCATCTCTGGCTCTGACATGTGGGGTGACCCTGAGCCAGTAGCTTCTCCTCCCCAGGCCTGTTTCCCATCAGTAGGGTTGGGGTCCCAGGCCCTACAGCCCAGGGGGGTGGGAGGCTTCATGCAGATGTGTAAAGTGGGGGGATGGCAGGAGCTGGAGGCAGTGCTCTGCACCCGCCCCCCAGCTGAGTTTCTCCATCCCTTGGCAATAAGAGAGACTCTGGTTTTCACAGCCAGTCGATCGCCCAGTGTCATCACCCTGCCTGCTGGCTGGGCAGGGTAACTTCTCAGGTCACCACCCTCTCCAGCCTGCCTTAGGCTTGGGGAGTGAGGAGGAGGGCGAGGGATAGCTGGCGACCCTGAACATCCCCCATCCATTGCTTCATCTCCTAGAGCAAGTGCGTGGCATTGGGGTTCCTCTCTGGCTTCCCCTGTCTGTCTTGGGAGAGGCAGAAACGGGGAGAGAATCTCTCCTAAAGGAGATTTTATTTGCAAACAGCCCCCAGGATCCCCTCACTCTCCAACCGGGCAGGGCCTTCTCCAGAGCCATCTCCAGTGTGTTTGGAAACGTCCCAGCAATGGAGCTCCCAGCCCTTCCCTTGTGGGAGACTGTTCCCCAGGCTGAGAGTCATTGAGCTGGGCTAGACCCTGTGAGCTGCTGACCACGGAAATCAATGGGAAACAAGGGGGCCCTGGGCTTCCTCTGATTTTGAGTCTTTGATGTGGGGAATGGTTTCCCAGGAGAAGACCAGACTCCTGGGTTCTGTTCCTTCTCTCACCTGGGCGGGAGTGTGGCCTGGGACTGCAGGAGGGGGCTGCTTCTCCAAAGTGATGGATGATCTTTGTGACTGATCCCACTGCTCTAAAAGGAGGAGACTCCCCGGGTATTGCAGCACCAGGGATGACGAGGGGGAAGGTTGGGAGCAGATCATGCAATGAACTCCTGCCAGTGTGTGCAGCTTGCACTCCCTGCACCCCTGCAGGGAGGTGGGGGGAGGAGAAGCTGCTCTGGCTGGGGCGGGGTTGAGGAGGGACCGAAAAGGCCTGTGAGTGAGAGGCTGCCTTGACCCCAGACTCACGCCTGCTTCCCGTTCGGTTCCAGGATGGCCAGGCTCCTGAGGATGTTCAGGAAGAAGGCTCTGCAGGTGGCCCCAGAGCCTGAGGGAAGCAGCCGCCATCTTCCCCAGGAGCAGAGCAGTCCCTCTGTCGCTGCTGGCGCAGAAGCAGCTCCCAGCCAGGCCAGGAGGTGGAAGAACCCAGCCTTCTGGCAAAGGAAACCCACTCCCGGCGCAGGTGCTGAGGTGGGAGAGGCAGCGGCCAAGCCTCAATGGAGCTGGCCCAGGATACGGCTGGACAGGCGGGACCCAGCCCAGGAGGGGAGCCGGGCAGGGTGGCTCTGGGGCTTGTTGTGTGGGCAGCACGGGCCCCAGGAGCCCAGCCCTGATTCCCAGCAGGAGGCATTGCCCTGCTCGGACACTGAGGACCCTCCAGCCTCCCCAGGGCAGGAAGTGGAGGATCCCTGTCCCAGCATCAGCAGCTAGGCCCGCTCCCCATGGGACAGCAGCAATGCCTGGGACTCTGGCAGCAGTGAGGCTGATGGGAAACGCTGCTTTGTTCCAGGTGAGGAGCCTGGCTGGGCTCAGAGAGGGGTGAGGATGGGGCTGTGAACACCCTGGGCCCAGGCGCTCTCTCAGTGCTATGGGGGTGGGTCCCCAGACCAGGTGTCTGGCCTGAGCTACGTGAACCCCACTGACACCAGCAGCAGTCACACAGCTTCTCCTGCAGCAAGGAGAGCGGGGGGACGGGGGCAGCGGTAGCTGCTGCCACTTGGGTCCCTGATGCTCTGGGGAGGGGAGGCACCTCCCATGGAGTCCAGTGGAGGGGGCCTCTTTGTTGTGGGCTCCTGAAGCTGTTGGGAGCTGAAGGCCCATCCCTGAGAGGGGGGAGTGTGGGGTCCAATCTGCCCTGGGTCCCTGAGGTGGAAAGGAGAGACATTAACCCTGCTTTCCCCACCACACCCCTGTCAGCAGGAGCCACCCTGTCCCCTTCTCTCCCTGGTGCAGGGACCCCCAGGGACTGAGAGGACGAGGCGGAATGGGTGGACGAGGCCACAGAGGAGGCTGCTCTCAAGGACATTCAAGAGCAGCTCCAGGGCAGAGAAAAGGTACAAACGTTCCCCAGCTGGGCTGGAACCGAGATTGTCCTGCTCCTTCCCAACATCCCCACCCCCTGCAGAGGGTCTTGTCCCTGATGATCCACCACCCTAATGGGGACTCTTCTCCTCCATTATCCGGGACCCCCAAGATGGCACTGTACCAATTTCTGACCCTGCTGGGTAGGAGTCATGGGTGATTTGGACAATGGGCAGGTCCCCACTATACTCCATGGAGGCCTGAGGCCAGGAGCTGGTGTGGGTGGGGCAGGGAGGTCCCTGGCTAACAGGCTCTTTCTCCCCTAACCCCACTCCTAGTGGGTGCAGGATGAGGCCCAGCAGCTCAGGTTCCTGCATGCCTGTGACAGTGTCCCCATAAAACTTTATGGGGAGATGCTTATAAATGTATACATGATGTAACTGGACTATGTTTTATGCTACATGTGCCATGTAACGTATCTCTGTGAAAGTTATGACCTACTGAATTTATTCCTCCCGTTTGTATGCATGTATCATTGGTGTAGTTGAAGTTATGAATATTGGTTGTATTTCGTGAGAAAGGCATGTGCAGGTTAAGTGCCCAATCAAGAAACACTTAACAGACAATGGAACTTGCAGACACCAATCCACATCTGAGCTTTGCCAGGAATGTGGCTTGGCTGAGAAGGAACTGAGTTGTGCATGCACATGTGACTTGTCCATGTGACCCCAACTCCATTTTGTAACTGGATGCTACACAGGGAGAGGGAGGGGTGTCCACCCAGAGGAGAAAGTCTATTTAAACCCCTAGGAAACCCCTCCATTTTGTCTTCAGCTGGCTAAAGAGAGAGGCTCTCCACCCCCCAAGGACATACCTCAGGCCTTGGCTACACTTGCAGATGTACAGCGCTGTTAGTTAAACCCGTGTTCGTACAGCTGAGTAGGGAAAGTGCTGCAGCCTGTCCACACTGGCAGCTGCCAGCGCAGTAAGGTGGCTACATTTGAGGCATTTGCAGCTGTATTGGGAGCGGTGCATTATGGGCATTCAAGTAGCTGCAACGTGCTTTTCAAATGGGGGAGGGGTGAGGGGGACTTTGACAGGGAGTGTTTTTGGAGACAGAGTGGGTTTTTGAAATCTCCACAGAGTGTCAGCTCATTATTTCCACACCTCCACATACCCTGCCTCTCTCTCAATCACTGAAAGCAAACAGCAGGGGCTTTGTTTGTTTTTAAAGAGCAGATAAAAGAGAGGAAACGGAGCCTTCCCCCTCCCCCCCGCCGTTCTTCTCTCCCCCCCCCCCCCCCCCCCACATGCCGTCTCTGTCCAAGGCAACTTTGCTGCCGGCATTCCTAACGGAGCCCCTCCCCTCGTCTCCCCCCCCCCCCCCCCCCCCCGCCTGCAAACAGTAGCTGTGTTTGGTTTTTTGTAAAGCACCTCAACAACGGAGCTCTGAACTCCAACCCGGAAGTGCCGTTTCAAAACAAATGCAGCTTCCAGAGATCAGTAACTGCATTGTTCCTCGGCTACACTGAAAGACCAACGTTCCACCCACTTCACAACAGCTGTTATTCCTCTCGGGGAGGTGGAGTACATGCAGCGCTGTATCTGAGGAGATACAGCGCTGCACGTGCCTTGCAAGTGTAGCCAGTTAGTGAGTTACAGCGCTGCAGGCAGTTTTATTGCACTGTAACTCGTAAGTGTAGCCAAGGCCTGAGAGAAACTGAACAAAGGACAAAGACACTAGGGGGTGTGAGCGACTGCTGGACCCAGGCTAGTTCTACAGCCTGTAAAAAGGAAAAGATCTAAATCTGGTGAGGCTTTTATCTGTGTTAACTTTGTATAGACATAGACGTGCGTGTTTTATTTTATTTTACTTAGTAATTCGCTTTGTTCTGTCTGTCACTACTTGGAATCACTTAAATCCTACTTTCTGTACTTATTAAAATCACTTTTTACTTATTAAGTTGCCTGGACTACAAGTTGTTACCTGGGGAAGGCAAATAGCTGTGCATATCTTTCTATCTTTGAAATAGAAGGCGAACTATTTATGAGTTTGCCCTGTATAAGCTTTATACAGGGTAAAACGGATTTATTAAGGGTGTGAACCTCTTTGGGAGTTGGGCACCTGGGTGTCAAAGGCAAGGGCGCTTCCAGGAGCCTTACAGTTGTTAGTGGACTTGGTTCAGACCTGGGTCTGTGTTTGCAGCAGATCAGTGGAATCTGGCTCAAAACAGACAGGATTCAGGAGTCCCAAGCTGGAAAAGGCCTGGAAGCAGGGGCAGAAGTAGCCTTGGCACACCAGGTGGCAGCACCAAGGAGGTCTCTGTGATCCCAACCCATCACAATGCCATCCACCCCACGTGTCTTGCTGCACAGCAGAGAGGGCAGGACACAGTGGAGCCGCACTGCTGCAAGGCGAGAGGACTGAGGTGAGCGAGACAAAGCACCTGGTAGCTGGAGAGAGGAGAGAGACATGGGATGGGCAGGGATCTCCTCTAGCCAATGGGTGGGGGCTGGGTGGGTCTGGAGGGGGCAGTAGAGGGCAGGGATTGGGGAGAAGGGAAGGGAGAAGTTCTTAGATTGGTCACTAGTGGGCAGTGGTGAATCGTGGGGCTGAAGGGGCAGCTGAGGCTGGGGGACAAGGAATCAGATGTTCCCAGTACAGTAGTAGGGATGGTGTTGGATGGGGCTTTTGACAGGGAGGAGGGAAGAGGGGAAGGGGACTGAGCTGGGCAGGAATCCTGGGAGGGGGCCAAGTTTGATGGGCAGGAGGTAATCAGAGGAGCAGGAGGCAGGTGTGGGGATCTTGCTGACCATTTGGGGCACTGGCTGTGTAATCTCACTGGGAAGTGTCCATGGGGCCCGATCTCTTCTTTGGGTCTCACAGGAGCTCATTGAGGAGCTGCCTGATAACTCTCCACCCGGCCCCGTCCTCGTCAACTCCCTGATCGCTGTGGGCAACCTCCGGTACTGAGACCCTCCCCCCCGGCTCCCCTAACCCTGGTGCTGCTCAGGACCAGGGCTGAGAATCACTGCCCCACCGGGTCACCTCCCAAGGGTGGCTCCTCTGGCAGAGGCGGGGGAGAAGATTCACTCTTTCCTGGCTGGGCTGTTCTTTTCACTCCAGTAACGTTACGGGGGCTTTGGGGAGAAGTTCACTCCCGGAGTCAGATACAGGAGGGGCAGCAGGGTCCAGGGAACAGGCGCTATTCCTGCCCTGCCTATTTGTGAGGCCTTGGCCTTGTCCTTCCCTGGCTCGGTGCCTGTTTCCATTCTTGCCAGCCAGTGCCTATTTCCCTGCAGTTTCATGTCCGTGTTGGTGTCAGTCCCACTGCCACACTGCACCATCTAATATCTGCTCCTCTCTCGTGCCAGCACAATGAAACCCTGCCCTGGAGCCAGAGCTGGAGACCCACCTCCTGCGAGCTGCCCTGCATGCCATCTTCACCCTGGGCATGGAGAAGGACACCACCCAAGTCCAGGTAGATCATCCTCCTATTCCTTCCTGCCAGGAGTAGGAGTGCCCTCTAGTCCCTGCTCCCTTGATGGGTTGGCAGAGATGGAACAAGCTGCAAGGTTGGATCCTTCCCTCCATGGGGGATTCCTTCCTTCCACATGCCGTGTTTTGCCCAGCAGCCCAGATTCCATCCATAGGAGCTTGGCTGTTCCATACTGTGCTGCCTATGAGGCCCTCTGCAGAGACCTGCTAAGGACTTGAAGAGCCACCTGGCATAGAATCTCAGGGCTGGAAGGGACTTCAGGAGGTCATCTAGTCCAACCCCCTGCTCAAAGCAGGCCCAACCCTAACTAAATCATCCCAGCCAGGGCTTTGTCAAGCCTGACTTTAAAAACCTCTAAGGAAGGAGATTCCACCACTTCCCTAGGTAACCCATTCCAGTTCTTCACCACCCTACTAGTGAAGGAGGTGAGCCCCATGAGGAGGGGGGTGGCAATTTTACCTTAACTCTAATGAGGACTGCTAAGGAGAGCTTGGATGATCCATTTTCCAGTCTGTCCTCCTAGCTGGGCCCCCAGTGGGCATCCTTGATTAGGGCAGTCGGTGCAATGCAGTGTCAGGCTCTTCCTCCTTGAAGGACAGAGGAAGGAGCTGGGACTTCAAGCCAGAACTCTGCCTGATTCTGTTGAGCACTAACCACAGGGCCCCTGGTTGGCTTGGGGTGTGAGAGTCTCACACGCACACACACCTTGCCCCCGCAGTGAGATCCAGAAAATGGGGCTCAGAGAAGAGGCACAGGCTCCTTCCTAGAGAAACAGGAGGATCCCAGGGAATCAGCCCTTCTCTCCAACAGGCCCTGAGATTCCGGCCGGGGGGATTGTGTTCACAGTCACTCCCTTCATCCAACCAAGGACTTGAAAGCCAGGGAGGGGCAAGGGGTCAGTCTCTTTCCCGGTGAGCTGTTCAGGAGTTCAGGGATGATGGGACCAGCCCCGACATTGAACATTGTCCCAATCTAGAGAGACAGACTATTTATGACCTGCAGGATACAAGCATTTTCCTGGGTGCAACAATCCCCTTCTAAAGCTCTGTGATCAATGACTCAGATATTCCACTGTGCGCACAATGTCTCAGCCCCCTGGAGGTGGAGAGGGGTCTTTGCATAGCACGTGCACCTGCCCATTGATCCTGGCCTGCCTTCTCCCCCCACAGCACATCAACTTGTGGATCATGTCCAGGGTGTCCCAGGAGAGAGCTAGGGCTATTGGGAGCAGCACAGCCCTGCTCAGATTCACCATCACCCTCCCTGAGTTTGACGTAAGTGACCTCTGACCCCAGTATCCTGACTCCAGGCGGAGGCGGGCTGGCTCCGGCGGGCTGTAGGATCTGCTGCTGCTGCAGGGGCTGAGAGTTAGGAGAGTTTCTTTTAGGGAGGCAGAGTCAGAGCAGGGAATGAGCTAGGCTTGAGTCAAGGTCTTCTTTTCTCAGTTGGTGGTGACCCTGGGCCTTTAAGGGGACCATGCTCCAGCCCCTTCTCCAACCAGGTTTGTGCTTGGCCTTGGGTCCCTTCTTGGCATCCTGGAGCAGCTTCTAGGCTCCCATGGAGGCAGAGAAGATAAAGGGTCTTGCTCTAGTTTCATTCCCCAGCATCTTCTGCAGAGGGGCTGAGGGGAAGGAGACTCCTGGCCCAGAGGAGACTGGGAGCTGACAGGAAAATGCTGACGGAGTCCCCTCTCCTCTCCCTTCCATTAGAACTCAGCAGAGTTCCCTAGGATGGGTTACCATGTGGCACAGCTGGCTCTGTTCGTCAGTGACCCAGCCAAGGACAGCAGCCGGCAGGCCAGGGAGGGGGTTTACCGGCTCTACCAGCTGCTGCTGCACCAGAGGAGTAAGGAACCCTGCTGGGAAATAGGACCCCAGCTGGAGAATGAGTCTCTCTCTGTCTCTTTCTCTGTTGTTCTCCACCCCCTGCAATTCTATTGGGCCAGGGACGCAGCGAAGACTTTGCCCACAGTGCAGCCCCCAATGGGATTGGAAGGACACAGACACTGCAACCAGAATGACAAATGTGTGTGTCTCTGTCTCTGTCTCTCCCAGGGCTGACCATCCACAAGGTGGAAGATCTGTGGTGCTGGGACTGGCACCAGGACAGCAGGTTCCTGGGCTACAGGAACACAGCCAGGGTTGGGGAGGTAAGGACACTCTGCCAGGACATGACACGGCTCAGGGAGTTGGGCTGGCTGGGTGGGTTCCCTGCAGTAGCTGCCTCCTGGAGACAGGACAAGAGCCCACTCCTTATTTCCAGCTCAGAGTTCCCTATCCAGCCCCCATTGGGAGAGGCTGATACTAAAGGTCCCACCTTGGAACCTCGCTAGTTGCCGTGATTTGTGTGTCTGACACAGATCCATTGCTACGCGGCATAAGGAGAATCCCCGGGTGGGGGAGTTAATGTAGGATTATGGCTCTGGGTGTCTCTTTGCTCCTTGTCTCCCTGGCTGATACCCAAAGGTCTGAGAGGAGAGCACTGGGTTAGTGAGTCACTATTGCCTGGCCAGAGCCTTGCTAGTTTCCCTGCTTCCTGGAGAAGCAGAGAAAGGAGGTGGGGTTTGCTCAATGCCATCGCCAGTCAAGAACCAGAATGCCCCAACCTGCTAACTGGGTTGGGTACACAGTGAGCTCCAACACCACTATGGAAGACATGCCCCCACCTCACGTCTCCAGACCCGGCCAGGGAATGGGAGAGTGTCTGGACCACAGCCACTCTTCCAAAGAAGCCCATTGTCACTGACCCAGGTTGCAGCGACTTGATGCAAAATCAAAAACTCCCAAAGTGAGGGTCGGGGAGAGCAAGCAACAGAGAGCGGGGGGATGGAGTGAGTGGACGACACTTCGGGGAAGGAGCAGGGTAGCTCCTGGGTTGCACTAGATGCTTTGAATCCCTAAGTACCTGCAACCTTTTAATAAAAGGGCTTCCCTGAGCCAGGGGCCCCTGAAAGCCTCCAGGGAATGAGCTGCCTGGGCTGCAGCTGCTCTCTGCCCCTGCCCCTGGACCACTAGAGGCTGATGCCGTTCTAGCCCCAGGATGTGGAGCCTGGCTCTGGGCAATCTGCTAACGCCTTGCGTCCTGTTGGTTTTAGGTCTTCGGAAAGTTCTTCTCAGAGGGGCAGAGAAGATTCTTCCTCCAGACGGCAGTGCTGGCCATCCATGACCCCTTGCTGTGTGTCAGCCAGGCTGGGCTGGTCCTGGCCTACTCCCTTCTGTGGAAAGCCCAGCAGCTGATTGGGAACAATGTGAGCAGCTGCATTAGACTCAGGAGATTGGGGCAGGGCCTGGAGCCTCATTCCCATGTTACCACCATTCACTGGCCTGGGAGCAAGGATCCTGGTGGGGAATGAGAGTCAGAGCAGGTGTTCCTGGGAAGGAAGATGAATTCACCTCTATGAACAGGAGGGAGCCAGCTTGTCTCCTTAGGAGCTCCAACCCAGGGCTTTAGCCAGGCTAATTAATTATTAGCGTTACCTCATCCTGGGCTTATGTACTTAGGACATGGTGCTATCACTCCTGGGAAGGGCAGGAGAGTCCCCTAAGTGCCCTCTGCGAGCCTTTCCTGCCTGCCCCACAGGGCCGCACCCAGTGGCCTAGGACGTCACGGCCAACATGATGCACAAGCTCCACATCATCCGGCACTTGCGCCAAATGCCTGAGGCACTGCAGGGCCTGTGCCTCTGAGAACGCCAACAACTCCCGCTCCCTACTACTCTGGCTCACTGAAAATGGGGAGCTAGTGGAAGAGGAAAGGGAGCCCCTGGAACTGACAAACTCCTGTGGAGTAGGCTCCTTCCCTCTGCCCCCAAAATTCCTTCTGGAGCATGAGCTCTTCCACTCACTCCCTTTCTCCTCCCCCCTTTCCTTGGCCTGACCCCCATTCCATTCCCCCTGCTCCCAGGCAGAGCTCTGTGTCAGGACTACAGTCCATCTGCCCGATTGAAGCTCAGAAAGCTCCACTTTTGAGGAGGTGGGGATAGGACAGGGGCTCGGGGCTAGCTTCACCTCCTGCCCTTTATTCTCCCCTTGGTCCTTTGACGGTCAAAAACTAGCTGCTGTGCTATACAAGAGGCCTGTGATATGCAGAGGGTCAGATTAGATGCTCTAATGGTCCCTCCTGGCCTGAAAGTTGACTAATTTATGAAAAACTGAGTGTAGCATGGGGAGCAGCCTCTGATGTTTTAATGTGTAGCCTGATGGATCCCCAGAATCAACAGTCATTGAGTGGGGTGATCCACAGGGAGCAGCTGAAACATCCAAAGGGACTGGCCTGGGGCATTAGCCTTGCAGGGGAGGGGTGGGTGTGGCAGTGACATCACAAGGGCCCTATTCTCCCCTTGGCCCTTTTACGGGGTCTCTGGGATCTGTCTCAGCCTCCCAGAAGGGTGCAGCCTGCAGCTGAGCCACCTCAGAGAGCAGTAGGGACAGGTCTCAAAGAGGCTTAGATGGAAGACCCAGTGCCTTCATGGAGGTAAGAGCCATTTACGCCTCAGGGCATGTGGGTCTCTTGTGGGGTAAATGGGATTCTGGGTGCATAGCCTGGCTGGGAACTTCCCCCACCCCTGGATCCCAGCCCTGCGACAGAGATGCCTCCATCAACATTCCACCTTAGTTTTGTTCCTAGCAAGAGGCTCCCCAGAGATGTCCTTGAATCTGGACTCCTACGAGCATTTCTAGCAGGAGGCTCCAGTCTCTCAGGCATGAAGAGAGTATCATGCAGTCTCGTTCACATGGCATCTCCACTCTCCAGCTCCACTTCAGGCAGCAGGACAAACAAACCCTTCAGCTCCCAGAGTCCCAACTATTTGAAGACCTCCTGCTCAGCAGTGGGGTTTCTCCAGCACCCTCACCCCACCTGTCAGCCTCTGAATGGTGAAGGACCTGAATGTCAGAGTCACCAGAACAAGCAAAACTCCAGTTCCAGCCAGTGAAGCCTGTGTGTACTCAGCTTCTCTGGAAACCAGGTCTGAAATGGGAAGGACCTCAACCCAGTAACAGCAGGACTGGACAGAGCAGGCCTGTACCAGGGTGCTTTCCCCTGGGCTGCAAAGCCCAGGGCTTAGCCAAACTGATTTAGAGTGAGCCAGACTTCAGCAGTGATAAAACCCAGCTGGGCTATGAACTGGAATGAGAACTAGTTAGGAAGTTCAGAGCAGCAAGGAAAGCCTAGAGGGGAACTTGAGAAGAGAGGTAGGAAGTGTCCAGGGAAAACCAGCAAAGAGAAAGACGCAGACCTAGCTGTTGGGTAAAGGGCCCTGGGCTGGTACCAGTGTCAGGGTGGGACTGGGTTCCCCTACTGACCCCAAAGAAGGGGGCGTACACCAGACAGGGTTAACCAAGCCCAGCAAGGGGGCTGCTGACTGAGCTAATGCCTCAGCGAGGGCAGAAGGACTTCTTGCTGTGGAAAGACCTCTTTGGACTTTTAGTGTGAGACAAGCTGGGCACTGGAAGGATGGACTAAAGATAGTGCCCCGGCCGGAGGCTGAGTTACCAGGCAGAGAAACTGCCATGGTGCTGGAGCGACCATCGATGGGAGATGCGAGCCCAGTGAGAGAGCCGTGATTCCATGCCTGGCCACCAGGGGGAATGTAACGATGAGTAGTTTCATTTATGATTGGCATAATCAGCAGGACTGAATTCCCCATCATCCATGAGGGCTGGTGGAAGTCTTGGTTGCTGAAGGAAGGTCTCTCCCCCCTAAAATGGGTGTATTGAGGGACCGAGCTCGTCACTGGATTTCCCACTTCAGTTCCAGGGACTGATTAAGCAACCAAAGCAGGTCTAGGGGTTTCTCCAGCAGCTCCTAGAAAACCAAGGGAAGCAGTAGGAAGTGCAGGCAGAGCTACAGATGCAGCTGGCAATCTTCATGGAGCAGCAGCAATACCGGTCAGAGATCCTGCAAAGGGAAATTAACCCAGGGTCTGCTATGCCCATGGACAAAAAAAAAAAGCAGATAAGGAGAGCATGCCTGGGCTGTGCTGAGAAGGTTAGCCCAGGAGAGCAGGGCATGAGAAAGTGTATAAGCACGACCTAATGCCAAGATGGTTTTTGCTGCAGAGAAACAGGCCATATCAAAAGACATAGGAACATGCTGAGTGGCAAAGGAGAAGCCAGGGCCCCAAGAAGGTAGAAAGAAAGGAGGTGAACTCTGGCACAAACACATGAGGCGGGCAAGGTGGAGGTGGCAGTGATGGCCGTGGACCTTGCAGACGCTCAACCAGTACACCCTGCCGGGTGCTGCAGAGAGGTGAAGGATGAAATGGTTGACACAGAGATGAAGCAGGCTGAAGTAGGGACAAACACAAGGGTGGAACAGTCCATGGTGGATCCTCAGACCCTGACGGAAAAGGTTTTGGGAGATGCAGCAGCAGTAGCAAAAAGGCTACAGAAGAAACTAGTGACTTCAGAACAGGCTCTCCAAGCAGCTGTTAATGAGAATGAGTGGCTGCAGGAAGAGCATTGGGATACTGCAGTAGAGAAGAATTGCCTCAATTCTGGTGAGCGAGCTGGCAGGGGAGCTGGAGATGCCGAGCGCCCGGGCTGCACAAGCATGCACCTGGTGACAGTGACGAGATGGTGAGGGATGAAGCTTGGACAAGGGTAAAACTTGCCCCTGGTTTGGGCCGTATTTTAGGAAAGAGGGTATATAACAGGGTGGCTCGGCCTGTGTGCTGCAAAGCCTGAGTTAGGCCAAATGGATTATAAAGTGATCCTGACCTGAGGGGAAACCAGGGGAAACCGCAGCAAAAGAACAGGAGATGACCTAGCTGTTTGATACAGAACCAGAACCTAGAGTCCAGGGTAGGACTGGGTACTCCCACCGCTCACCAAGGAAGGCCATAGAAAGGGTAACCAAGCTCACCAAGGGCAGGCCGAGCAGAAGTCAGGCTGAGGAAGAGCCTCCATGAGGGCGGAAGGCCTTGTTTCTGTTAAAGAGATTTTTGGACCTTTAGTTTGGGATGAGTGCGACCCAGGAAGGAGTGGACTAAAAGATGGTCACCTGGCTGGAGGGCTGAGTTCCCAGCCATCAAACTGCCCGAGTGCCAGAGCGACTATCGGCGGGGGTGCTAGCCCAGCGAGAAAGCTGTGACTCCAGGCCTGGCCAGGACCTAGCGGTGAGTGAACTCTGTTACAAGCCTGCTACCATTAGGGAAACAGCCTGGTGTTGGAGAGTGGTGGGGAAATGGGATGGGCAGCCTGGTGCCTCACTTTCTCCATCTCTGAAGTGGGGATAATCCTGACTCATATTTAGAAAGTGTTTGATCCTCTGCTCCTGCTTCCCAAATTCCTGCCCTCCTTGCCCCACACAGGCCTCTGCCCTGTTCCTCAAACTTCCACGCCCATGTTAGTGTCTGTCACCCAACTGTGAGGTCTCATGCACAGTCTCCTGCAAGCAAACTGAAGCTGCCCCTAGATCCGGAACAAGAATCACAGTTCCTGTGCGCTGCGCTACATGGAGTGTTGCCATGGGGCATGGGAAAGGCCAACACCCACATCCAAGTAGATCATCAACCTACTCCTCTGTCCGAGGAGCAGGAAGGCCCCTGGTCCTTGCTCTCTTCCGTAGCTGCAGCTGCTGAGGTGGGGGTGAGGTGGGCAGAGATGGGAACAGGCCACAGAATTAATAGTGTCCAGGGGAGACTCCCCCTCTGTGGGAAATCCCTTCCTTGCAGAGGCTGTGCTTTGGTTCCTGGACTTTGCCTGGAAGTCCAGCTCCCATCCTTAGCAGCTTGGCTGTTCCATCCCCTGCTGTGTAGCAGGCCCTCTGCAGAGAATTGCTCTGGGCAAGGACTGCAGACCCAGCTGTCATCATGGCAGGTGTAACCCCAGGTTCCATAGTTCTAACCCGTGGTCTCCCTCCACTTACAGGCTCTGAACAAGGCCTGCACAGAGAACATGGGTGCCAGGCAGAAGATTTCAGCCTGCTGACAGCAACCCCCAGCACAAAGTCCAGCACATCTTGGAGGTGAGCATAATGGGAAGGGGCAGCAGGAATTTTACCTTAACCCTGGCGAGGCTTGGAAATGAGACTGGATGATCCATGTTTCCATTGTATCCTGCCACCTGAGACTGCCCGTGGTCAGGGCAGTCAGTGCAATGCAGTGTTAGGGCCCTTCTTCATTCAGGGACACAGGGAAGGTGCTGATGCTTTAAGACAGGGCTCTGCCTGGTTCTGTTGAGCACTAACTCCAAGGCCCCAGGCCAGCTTGGGGAATGAGAGCATCAGACCCCTGTGAGGTCCAGGAGAAGGTCCTCAGAGAAAAGCACTGGTTGCTTCCTAGGAAGCTGCTGAGATTCACAAGGAGGGCATCAGTCCTCTCCCATGGGCACAGATTATTGTAAGGAGCAGGGGGTTGTCCTTTGTCCAACAGAGACCTGTCCTAGGTCTCACCCACAAACCTGGGAGAGAGCTGGGAACTTGACTGGGTCCCGCCCCAGCACTTCCCCTAGTACACTCTCTTCTCCCCTCCCCCTTTGGCTATTTTGCTCTGGGTTTATGAACATGAAACAAACAGGAACTTCTTCTCCATCTTTGAGGTTCTGCTCAGGACACCCCGAACCGTCAGCCCCTGTTATCCACAGCAGGTGAGAGCTGTGTCAGCTGCCAAGCTGTGTCAGCTGCCAGACACGCTAGCCTCTACCTTGCCAGCAAACTCTTCAAAACTCTGCCAGACTAAAACTTGCCTTGCAGGTAAGTCAGTGAACCCCATTTGCCCAGAGACAACCCCCTGCAATGTCCAGTCCCCTTACTGGACACTCACAGAAATTATTAGGTTTGCTGCCTCCAAAGAGACAGGGCACATCTCAGCCTGTTAGGTAAGCTGGAGACTCACACCTCACTTGGGGACACAGCACTGGGATGGTCTGGGAAGCACAGTAACAAAGAACAGAGATGTAAGTGATACTAAGCAAGAGAAAGAGACAAGTTTGGTTACAAAGAAAACAAAACACTGTTTGTAGTGACTAAAATTGAATCTTAGCAAGTCACAATCTTTGCCTCAGCAATTTCCTGACTAACATCAAGTTACCAGCATCTCCAGCCCTCTGGGCCAGGGGACCCAATGTTCCCACAATCAAAGGATGCTGTTCCCTACGCGATGGAGAACTCAAATGTCTTTTGCTCCCCTTCTATTACCCAAAGTCAATTGTCTGTGCTGCCAGAGCCAGGAAAGCTTCCTGGGGTGCAGACTCTGTCCACCGGTGTGCTTCCCAAGCTGCCACTTGTTAGCTTGGTTGCTTTGTTTGCTTCCATGTCAATGTACTTTCATTGCCTATGGCAGTGGTTCTCAAACTTTAGTATTGGCGTCCCCTTTCACACAGCAAACCAAACCGATGAGTGTGACACCCTTAGAAATTAAAAACATTTTTTAATATTTAACACTATTATAAATGCTGGAGGCAAAGCAGGGTTTGGAGGTGGAGGCTGACAGCTCGTGACCCCCCATTTAATAACCTTGCGACCCCCTGAGCGGTCACAACCCCCAGTTTGAGAACCCCTGGTCTATGGCTTACAATGCTTGACCCAGACAGATGAATCCACATTCCTGTCTCTAAGCCAAATTTGTTTATTAAGTCTGATCCTAAAACATATTTTACAACCTATTTGCAGCACCCGTACACAACTCATTATACCCCACCCGGACCTACATCACACAAGGATATTCTTGACCAGCATGGTCTCAGCATTTCTTACAGACTTTACTTGATATCCCTGTATGGGTACAATAGTTCTCTATCAAATCAGATTATTTAATTATGTAGTCTTTGGGGTTCAGACCCTCTGTTCTCCCCCTAGGGTGCCTGAACCCTGATTGTCTCATCTGTCTTCCAGCTCCATCCCAGCCTCTCACACAGATGTATCCTTCAGCTAGCCCACCTCTGGGATCAGTGGGGACAGATGATCTCATCCTGTCAAACCAAGCAATGTGGGTCTCATTGAGGCTTAGCTGGAAGATCCCATGCATCTCCTGGAGGTAACAACCATTCACTCTTCTGAGCACTTGGGGCTTTTACAACAAAGAGTGGGCTCCTGCTAAATAGGCTGCTTGGGAGCTTTCCCTATCCTTCTATCCCAGCCTTGGACAGAGACCTATTTCTCATTGTGATAGGTTTAAGTGTAGTAGCCGTGTTAGTCTGTGTCAGCAAAATGAAAATAAGAAAGAAAAACTTGTAGCACCTTAGAGACTAACAAATTTATTTCAGCATAAGCTTTCGTGGGTTAGTACCCACTTCATCGGATGCATGGAATGAAAATATACTTCAGACAGATATTTATACAGTCAGAGAAACATGATGGTCCAGGTGTATAGACCAATCTTAAGAGGCTAATTAGTTGAGAGGAAACATGACAGCAGGGGAAGAAAAAGCTTTAGAAGTGATAAACAAGATGGTCACACAGGTGTGAATGAGGATCATTAACTTAAGGGAAATAGATTCAATTAACATAATGGCCGAGCCATTCCAAATCACGATTTAATCCGGAGGCAACGCAATCTAGTTTGCATATCAATTCGAGTTCAATAGTTTCTCTTTGAAGTCTGCTTTTGGAGTTAATCTGTCGCAACACTGCTGTCCTCAAATCTGTCATTGAGTGATCAGGGAGGTTGAAGTGTTCACCTACTGGTTTTTGAATTCAAATCGTGATTTGGAATGGCTCGGCCATTATGTTAATTGAATCTATTTCCCTTAAGTTAACGATCCTCATTCACACCTGTGTGATCATCTTGTTTATCACTTCTAAAGCTTTTTCTTCCCCTGCTGTCATGTTTCCTCTCAACTAATTAGCCTCTTAAGATTGGTCTATACACCTGGACCATCATGTTTCTCTGACTGTATAAATATCTGTCTGAAGTATATTTTCATTCCATGCATCCGATGAAGTGGGTACTAACCCACGAAAGCTTATGCTGAAATAAATTTGTTAGTCTCTAAGGTGCTACAAGTTTTTCTTTCTTATTTCTCATAGTGACATCCTTATTTTATTCGCAGAGGATGTGTCTGGGATCCTGGAGACTGTTTCCTGCAGGAGGTTGGAGCAGGGAGAGATCACTCACTGTCATGACCCAGGGCTCTTCAACCCGGGTCTGCAGGGTTCACGGGAGCAGCCACACTCCAGCCCTCCACCTGGAAGCCTGCTGACAACTGCTTACCTAGGACCCAGGAAGGCCAGCCCCACTTTGAAGCTCCACCCAAGGCCTATTGGCGGAGTCCCAGATCAGCTAGTTGGCCAGCAGCAGGAACACAAAGGTGTCTGAACACCCAAACTCCTCCCTCTTCTGGACCGTGTGCTACCTGTTCTTGCTCCCGCTCCCCCGGCTTGATTTCCTGGCATCCAGACTTGGCGTGACTCGTGGCCTCTGATTTGTGGTTCTGATCGAAAGTTTGTCTTTTGCTTCTGATCTTCCAGTGTCCTGACTCAGGTGGTAGCAGGTGGTAGCAGTAGTGAGCTCTTGTCCTTTATTTCTGGACTATTTCCTCCAGAAAAAGGACATGATACATGTGGCCAAGGAAATAGAGAGTCCTGCATGACCTTCTCATAGACAAACTACAGAAATACACCATAGATAGAGCTATTATAAGGTGGGTGCATAACTGATTGGAAAACTGTTCCCAGAGAGTAGTTATCAGTGGTTCACAGTCGTGCTGGAAGGGTATAATGAGTGGGGTCCTGCCGGGATCGGTTCTGGGTCCGGTTCTGTTGAATATCTTCATCAATGATTTAGATAATGGCATAGAGAGTACACTTTTAAAGTTTGCGGATGATACCAAGCTGGAAGGGGTTGTAAGTCCTTTGGAGGATAGGATTAAAATTCAAAATGATCTGGACAAACTGGAGAAATGATCTGAAGTAAACAGGATGAAATTCAATAAGGACAAATGCAAAGTACTCCACTTAGGAAGGAACAGTCAGTTGCATACATACAAAATGGGAAATGACTGCCTAGGAAGGAGTACTGCGGAAAGGGATCTGGGGGCCATAGTGGATCACAAACTAAATATGAGTCAACAGTGTAACACTGTTGCAAAAAAAGCAAACATAATTCTGGGATGTATTAGCAGGAGTGTTGTAAGCAAGACACAAGAAGTAATGTTTCTGCTCTACTCTACGCTGATTAGGCTTCAACTAGAGTATTGTGTCCAGTTCTGGGTGCCACATTTCAATAAAGTTGTTTCTGTGGTGAACTGGCCCATGCAATTCAGAATACCCCCAGGGCAAGTCAGAACTGTCTCAGGTGACTTCAGCTCCAGGAAGGGGTTGAACGTTACGATATGTCTCTTCTGAGATGACTGTGACAGCAGCCCCTGAGTCAATTTTAAAGTCAATGCTCTTTCCTTGAATATTCAGTTTCACTCTCCAGGCAGGCTCTGTCATCACAAATGATCCATCCTAGAAACAATGGCTGTTGTTTGTCATATGAGTTAACTCACTGACTGCTTTCATGTGGCAAACAGCTGCAAAATGTCCATATTTTGTGCATTTATTACACTGTGCACCGCTGGCTGGACATGCATCATCAGTCAACTGGATATGATTTTTTGCACACCGTGTGCATATAGGCTGGAATTTGTCTCTCTTCTAGGGTTGCCAGCCACCTGGTTTTTCACCGGAACGCTGGGTCAAAAACGGACCCTGGTGGCTCTGGTCAGCACCGCTCACCAGGCAGTTAAAAGTCACGTTGACGACGCAAGGCAGGCTCCCTGCCTGCCTTGGCTCTGCGCAGCTCTGCAGAAGCAGCTGGCATGTCCAGCCCTAAGCACAGGGGCGATCAGGGAAGCTTTGCGTGCTGCCCCAGCTCCCATCGGCCGAGAACCATGGCCAATGGGAGCTGTGGGGGCGGTGCCTGCGGGCAGTGCGCAGAGCTGCCTGGACATGCCTCCACATAGGAGCCGGACATGCTGGCCACTTCTGGGAGTAGCAGAGAGCCAGGGCAGGTAGGGAGCCTGTCTTAGTTCCGCTGTGCCACTGACTGGGAGCCGTCTGAGGTAAGAGCCGCCCAGCAGGAGCCCGCAACCAGAACTGTCTCCCCCACCCTAACTCCCTCCCAGACCCTGCACCCACACCCCAACTGTCTGCTCCAGGTCAGAACCCCCTCCTGCACCCTAACTCTCTCCCAGAACTTGCACCCCCACCCACTGTTAAAGGGGCTGGACTACAGCACAGACTTGGGGGCCCGGGCTTCTTAGCAGCATTTAAAGGGCTCATCTTGTATTAACACACCCACTGGACCTCTGGACAGCCTTCTGCTTGGCACAATAGACAATCCCTTTCGTCACTGTCTGCAGCTAGTTAGCAAACATTCCCTGATCCTAGGTTGGACAGAAAGCTACAGCTCTTGCTTGCATTCTAACCATAGCAGTCAGGCATGGGGAATGCATACATTCCTGTCAGGGGTCCACTCACCACTAGGGCATCTCCTCCTGGCTGCGCTGGGGCTTACCTCCACTCGTGTCTGACACCCCCTTCCGCCGCTCATTCATGCACCTTGCCACACCCCCTCTTGCAACTCGGGGTGCTCTCTCTTCGTAACTTGGCCCTCCAGCCAGGTCACTATAGTCCTCCCCTTCTTGGGTATCAAAGTCCCACAAGACAAATCATCCCAGGCAGGCTCCAATTCCACTGTGCCACTTCTCCAGTGGCTGGTAGGGGAACCTTCCCGCCCCCTCCCCCCCCCAAAAAAAAACAACACAAAACTGCTACATAAAGCCAACAAGGAAGTAAACCTCCTCCCTGCAGGACTAGATGAATAGATTTCAAGGCCAGAAGGGACTGCTGTGAACATTTTGTCTCACCTCCTGCACAGCACAGGCTTGAGCACTTCCCCAAACTAGAGAAGATCTTTTATAGAAACATCCAATTGATTTAAAAATGGTCAGATGGAGAATCCACCACAACCCTTTGTAAATTGTTCCAATGACTAATTACTCTCACTGTTAAAAATTTACACCTAATTTCCAGTCTGGATTTGTCCATCTTCAGCTTCCGCCCACTAGATCACATTATACCTTTCTCTACTAGATTGACAAGCCCATTATTAAATATTTGTTCCCATGGGGGTACTTTTAGACTCTAATCAAGTCATCCCTTAAACTTCTCTTTCTTAAGCTAAATAGATTGGGTTCATTGAGTCTATAAGACACGGTTTCTAATCCTTTAATCATTCTTGTGGCTCTTCTCTGAACCCTCTCCAATTTATCAATATCCTCCTTGAATTGTGGACACCAAAACTGGACACAGTTTTCCAGCAGCAGTTGCACCAGTGCCAAATAGAGAAAATAATTTCTCTACTCCTACTCAAGGTTCCTCTGTTTATGCATCCAAGGATCAAATTAGCCCTTTTGACCACAATGTTGCAATGAGAACTCATTTTCAGCTGATTATCCACCACTGCCCCCAAAATCTTTTTCAGAGCACCTATTCATTTTCAAGCAGCATCAAGCTAAAATAGCTAGGACTTTTCTTCAATCTAAATAGTCTCCCTTAACTCAGTATTGTTGAAACACAAGCCAGTGGAGATAACAGGCATGCTGGGAACTACTGTAAATATTTTGTGGTACATTAATTATGGCACAACACTATTTTCTTTAGGACTAATAGATTTCTGGCTATAAAAATTCCATGGCTAAACAAGCAATTATTGGAATATTTTATTTCATGCCGAAATCCCAGCTCTGGTGCCAGTGCTGTTTAGTTCATTCCTCCTGGGAGCAGGAGTCAAAAGGACAGATCCATGCAGTCAAACTGGAACAGAGGAGCATCAGGTAAAAGGTCTTGCAGGTATGGATTGGAGATGCATGTGTGTTTCTAGACACTCAACAGTACATATACAATGAAAAAGACGGTTACTCACCTTTGTAACTATTGTTCTTCGAGATGTGTTGCTCATATCCATTCCAATTAGGTGTGCGCGCGCCACGTGCATGATCATCGGAAAATGTTTACCCTAGCAACACTCGGTGGGTCGGCTGAGGTGCCCCCTGGAGTGGCGCATTTACGGCACAGAATATATACCCCAGCCGGCGCAGTGCCCTCTCAATTCCTTCTTGCCAGCTACTCTGACAGAGGGGAAGGAGGGCGGGTTTGGAATGGATATGAGCAACACATCTCGAAGAACAACAGTTACAAAGGTGAGTAACCGTCTTCTTCGAGTGCTTGCTCATATCGATTCCAATTAGGTGACTCCCAAGCCTTACTTAGGCGGTGGGGTCGGAGTGAGATATCACAGAGTGCAGAACTGCAGAGCCAAATTCCGCGTCTTCTCTAGACTGTTGGACTATGGCATAGTGAGTAGCAAAGGTGTGTACTGATGACCAAGTTGCTGCCCTACATATCTCCTGCACTGGCACCTGTGCCAGGAAAGCGGAGGACGAAGCTTGAGCTCAGGTGGAGTGGGCAGTAAGGTGTGCAGTAGGGACACCAGCCAAGTCATAGCACGCACAGATGCACGAAGTGATCCAGGATGAGATGCGCTGGGAGGAGACTGGTAGGCCCTTCATCCAGTCTGCCACTGCAACAAACAGCTGAGTTGTTTTTCTAAAGGGTTTTGTCCACTCAATGTGAAAAGTGAGGGCCCTGTGAACGTCTAGGGAGTGGAGCTGTTGTTCCCTTCGAGAGGCATGCGGCTTCGGATAGAAGACCGGGAGGAAGATGTCTTGGCTGACATGGAAGGCAGACACCACCTTAGGAAGGAAGGCCAGGTGTGGTCGCAGCTGTACTTTGTCCTTGTGGAACACCATATACGGTGGTTCCGATGTGAGAGCTCTGAGTTCAGATACACGCCTTGCCGAGGTGATGGCTACGAGGAAAGCTGTCTTCCAGGAGAGGTACAGGAGCGAGCAGGTGGCCATTGGCTCGAACGGGGCCCCCATGAGCCTAGTTATCACCAGGTTGAGGTCCCATGTAGGGACTGGATGCCGAACTAGCAGATACAGGCATTCCAATCCTTTGAGGAACCTGCTGACCATGGGACTGGAGAAGATCGAGCACCCGTTTTCGCCAGGGTGGAAGGCCGAGATCGCTGCAAGGTGTACTCTTAAGGATGAAACTGCCAGGCCCTGCTGTTTTAAGGACAAGAGGTAGTCCAAAATAGTGGGTACTGATGCCTGTAGGGGGGCAGTACCATGTGGGGCACATCAGCAGGAAAAACGTTAACGAGTGCTAACAAGATAAGCTAGGGAAGTGGAGATCAGCTAAGCTGCGCTTCACAGTTCCAATGACCGTCACGGGCGGTAAGAAGGAACTGAGAGGGCGCTGGGCCGACTGGGGTATATATTCAGCGCCGTAAAGGCGCCACTCCAGGGGGCGCCTAAGCCGACCCACCGAGTGTTGCTAGGGTAAAAATCTTCTGACGAGCGTGCACACGGCGCGCACACACCTAATTGGAATTGATATGAGCAAGCACTCGAAGAAGAATTAGTGCATTCCCCAGCAGGGTGTATGCCCTGGAGTTTACAAACACATTGCAAGGGAACTCCCCTTTTTAATCCACAGTTTTGTATTCACAAACATGTTGCTGTAAATACTTACACTCAAAGATGGTAATTCTCATTAGGGAACTCTACCGAGGGCACAATTTGTCACACCATGCCACTCTAAATAGCATCAGCACCTGCACATTTTTAACAGCATCTCTTTGCTGTACTTGGCAGGTGTTAACTCTTTCGACCCAAGTGATGACTAGCCAAAAATTCAGGATCCAGTAGGTTGTTCCTGTTAGGAGGAGAAATTGGTGATCGGTATTTTGTTGATGCAGTTTTATTTACAAAAGAAAATGGTTTCTTTTCCTCACCGCACCAAGAATACTCTTTTCAGCCTGCACCCTGATCCAAAAACCTTCTCCCCAAGTTTCTTCCAGTGTCAGCCACCATGCTTTCAGCTGCTCCTTCAGCCTGTCTCTCTCACCCAGTCTTTGTCTATTCTGCCTTCCTTTTCCCCATTTACCCAAAACAATACTCAGCAAAAGCCCTTGGGCAGGTTCATATGTCTTTTGTCTTAGATGGGACTTATGTTTACCATAATGTTAATTGAAAGGTGAGTTTGCACCCATCAGTCTCAATGGTTTATCAGAACTCATAACAAGGTTTGACCTGGCTCAAATAATGTATGACTATTAATCTTTACACACCGCTTTGCAATTAAAGCAAGATAGGTGACTTTTTTAAAGGATGAATAATGTTTACCAACCCTGAAAAACTAAAATTATATTTGAAAAATGCTTTTTAATGACTTTAAGACCTGGGTTTGGTTTACTTGCTGTCGGATTTTGAGAGCTTGCTGGCTTTTCGTGCTCCTTTCATTGCTGACTCCTGCTTTTTCACCTATTGTACGTATGATAGTAAACCCCGAGTCTGATGCTATTCTTGCCTGCATGCACTTGCTAAAATAAAACTAAATAAACGTGTGTTTTCACTTCTTTGGAGAGTTGCTTTCTGTTAAGAACGGATGTAAACAGCTGCCCAAAGGAAGCCACATGTGCGGAACAAGTGGATGATGCTACCTCTTCTTGAGCACCATCTACTGGCAACTCATAGGCAACTATTTTGACTTGTATGCAGATAAAGCATACTCCTATAACACTTTACACTTAAATACATTATTGGCCAAACAACACCAGGTCCTACATGCAACTCAATGGTATTACAATGAGAGGTTAATAAGACTAGGACTTCTCATCTTGGAAAAGAGATGACTAAGGGGGGATATGATAGAGGTCTATAAAATCATGATGGGTGTAGAGAAAGTAAATAAGGAAATGTTATTAACTCCTTCTCATAAACACAAGAACTAGGGGTCACCTAATGAAATTAATAGGCAGCAGGTTTTAAACAAACAAAAGGAAGTATTTCGTCACACAACACACAGTCAACCTGTGGAACTTTTTGCCAGAGGATGTGAAGGCCAAGCCTATAACAGGCTTCAAAAAAGAACTAGATAAATTCATGGAGGATAAGCCCATCAATATTAGTGTTGTGGAAAATGAACCACACATTGTGTTTGGATCAGAATCGCCTGAGACTCCTTTATTGTGTACAAGCATATATGCCAGGAGAGTCAGCATAGCCCCATGCAAGGTGGCAAGCTGCTCTGCCCTCCTTAAACTTTAACCAGCTTATAAAGATTAAAACCACAGACAAATTACACATACTTCCGTATTAATTACCTTATTTGGAATACATTGCAAATTCAATGAAGGTCAAAAGCAAAGCCAGCAAAATAAGCATTTTCCATATTTAGGCTTTTCCTGTTATTCACTGTCTACCCTTTTGCCTAATTTCTTAGACTTCTGCTATTTCAAATTGTTCTGTTTGGGGACATTTTCATTTCTGCTTCCCTCTCCTTCCTCCTATACACAGACACAAGCTGAACCAAAGTTGAGCACAGCCTGGACACAAGCTTATCCAAAGTTTTAAGGCCCACACAACTTGGCCAAAGTCTTGGGGCCCACCAGATTTTCCTTCACAATCCCCCATTTGATGCTCCTTTAGCATCACCTTAGCCTACATGTCTATGCTCATTAATCTATTAAATTTATCCTGGCTTCAGTTTATGTACACACTGAAGCTGTGGGGGTTCTAACGGCCAGAGTGTTCATTGATTTTCTATCCCTATTTAAATATCGGGCGTTATTTCAGGAGCACTGACCATAAATCGGTTAGGCCTACCAGGTGGTTTAATTTCCCAAATGTCTTGGTGAATTACCCAATCCCACATGCATCCTCCTCACAGACCCGGCAGGATTTGGTATGTGGGTGCCCACATCCGTCCGACCGGCCCGTATGCTTAGAAGGAGCACTGTGAACGTTTGTACTTTCATCCAGAAAATTTTCGTGTATGTCTGCAGGGCAATAGATCATATGATGCCTCTGATTTGGCTGTCAGGGCAGTGAGCCAAGCCTGATGGTCAAGGTCACCCCAAATGGCCGCAAGCTGGTCATCTAGGAAATCCTGCACCTTTGAACAGGCCAGATCCCACTGCAATGCCTTTCCAGCCTCAGCAATACCAAGCACCATTTCTTTTAGAAGCTTCTGGGTCATTGCACCAAGGGCGGAGATAATATATAATTTACCTATTCCCACTTGTGTCTGGGTCAATTGTGCTTCAGTAATAAGGCCTGTGGATTTTTTTTGTAAGTGTCCCAATTTTTTTTTCTCTCATGTTCTTGACTCTTATGGATATTCCAGATTGCAGCTATGCTATTTGCAGTCCCATAGGTGTCCACCCAAATCCCCTTTGAAGATAACAGCACAGTTTATATAGGATCTTGCAAGCATTCAAACAATAGACTTCCTCCTGGGTATTTTCAACAACAAAAAGAGGCAGTTATACCTTATATGGAATATAAAAAAACCCAAAAAACATATTTTCCAATAAAAACAAATATTAAGGTTAAACTATAGGTCATGGGTAATGATACATACCATTGCGATTAAGGACTTTTAGCTAAGCTGGCTGGTACCGTGACCTTCACCCACTGAACTTCCTCTTCTGACCTTTGCCTTACATACTATATCTTGCCCAAAAGCTTTTGGGCCTAGGCAGGGTGGGCCTAGGCCGGGCAATTTCCACAATTTCCCCCCTTTTGGAGCTCCTGAAGCTCCACTCAGCCTACACTTCTATATCCATAAGCCTATGAACTGCAAGATCCACATATTCCCCTCCATCCTCGTCACCCATCTGGGAGTAAACCTGCAACTCCATAAGTCTTGTTTCCTGAGCTGGCTGCCCAAAGGGGGCCAAGCACCAAGAGGGTCTACAACTGCAATTCCAGCAACAGCAACACCACAATATTAATACAGGCAGGAGTAAAATACACACTCCCAATGTGAGATATGAGGGCTTATATAGGACCTTGGAAACATGACAAATCACATCAAATTGGGTACACAGGGTAGACACCCTATAAGCAGTTTGAAAGGCACGCTTCTCTAAATTATAAACATTTTCAAGGCGATGTACCTGATCCTGGAGATCAGTAATCTTATGTACTTGGGGAATAAGCGAAAGGAGATTTTGAAAACTATCGGGAAAGACTGAGGCCCAGTCAAATGGGATAGAGTAGTCAATATGCAACCTATATTGCCTATCATTTGGCCAGTAAAGGACATGGGACACAGAACTAGTAGTAAGGCTAACAAATAGATCTTGGAAGAGGACCATAAAACTAATACAGCTGTAATTTGCAACAAAGAACTGGCGGCCGGCCAAGTTAGTCCCGTGGGCCAGCCCTTCCCAGCAGACAACATCATGGAGGGTGATCATCTCACCTGGATGTAGCATTCGGACACACTGCAACTGTGGGAGTTCTAGGGGCCAAAGCGTCCATAGGTTGCCCACACCCACCCAAATGTCAGGCTGTATTTGCAGAGCAGTGATGATAAAACGGCTGGGTTGGCCAGGGGGTTGAATTTCCCAAACCTCACGGTGAATAACCCAGTCCCATAGACATCCAGCCCAGGGGCCGGGTAGGATTCGAGAAGCGAGGGCCCAAATTCCCCGAACTGGCCCATAACCCTGGAAGGTGCACTGGGAGAGAAAGCAGTACCATCCTGAAAATTTCCAAGTATGTCTCCAAGGCCACTGGTCGGGGGAACCCCTGAGGAGCTGACAAGGGCCGAGGGCCAAGCCTGATTGTCCAGATCGCGCTTGATATTTTCAAGCTGGTCGTTCAGGAAATCCTGGACCTCAGAACATGCCATATCCCATTCCAGTCCCCCTCCTGATGTGGAGATGTTAGAAATTATTTCTGTTAAGAGCGCTTGGGTAAGGGAACTAAGGGCCGAGACAATGTGTAATTCGCCCAACCCTGTTTTTGTTTGGGTGAGCTGAGCCCCTGTGATGAGCCCAGTGACCTTTTCTAAATAGCCCAATTTTTGTCACACTCGGAGCCCTTATAGATGTTCCAAAGTCCTGCTGCACTATTTGCGCTCTCCCATAGATAGTCAGTGAGGCTCCGCCGTACCCAGAAGGAGGCCCAGGCCTTTTGTTGTGCCAGGTGGACCGCAGCCGCCCTCGAACAGTTTGGAAACTGGGAGGAAACCTGGAACCCTGATAGAGGGAGGGTAAATGTGATGGTTCCCAGGGTGGCATTAAGGATTGCCCATCGGAAGTCTGGGGCCTCGGACTTGGTGACAGCGCCATACCATGCTTGTTGAGGAAAGATGCGCAGCCATTGGCGGAGGGCCGTGGTGTTAAAAAGATGTGAAGGGGTATATTGTAATAAAGTACAAGATACGTTGAGGACAGGGATATCCTCAAAACAGGTAATTTTTCTATTGTTGGAACACGCGCTGTGTGTCAATTTGGTTATTGGCCAGACGAGTGATTAGATAGCAGGCAGGGCCTATTTCAGGGGCCAGACTACAAGTGCCAGGGATAATCATAATTTCAGTGCCAACAGGAAATCGGACTTCATAAAAGGTTTCCTCGAGCTCAGAGGCTGTAATGTTAAATAGGTTAATCTCCACAGACCCGTCTGCTCTCCAGGCAATAGCACATTCATATGAAAACCCGTGAACCTGGAAAAACAAGTGGCTAGTACAGTAGGGGAGGAGATTACTAAAGTGGGAAGGTCTAGGCCAGTGTACCTCATCTGAGTGCAGAACCCCCTCCGTGTCTGGATAGGTGATGGGAGTAATGACAGGGCGGGGAGTAAGTGCAAGGGCACTGGTTGCCTCCGAGAGATGCCTTTGATGTTCCTCATCGGAGATCCAGTTAGGAAGGGCATAACACTCAGAGGGTACTTGGCCAAAGGTACATTCAGAAGCCCCTGGGAGAAAACCCAAATAGTAAGTAACACCACATTCCCAAGATGCAGTCCCACAAGCCCCTCCCTGCCAAACCACAATAGTCCGTTTCTTCCACCAGGGCAGATTTTCAACGTCTCTGGTGGTCAGGAAGGCAGCATCAGAGATCCCGGGGTCCGAGGCAGCACGAGCCTGCCAGACCATTGGCTCGGGCAAACGAGCGCGGCATCGGGCACAAGATCTCGGTGTGGTTCCTGAAGTAAAGGGGGCCACTGTAGGATTTTGATAGCCAGAAAAAAATAGCGATATCATGCAAATTAAGCAACAATAGCAATAACATGGATAACATGGATAAATCAGAGGGAGGGCATGAGCCATTTTCGCACCATGGCTGATTCTCTTACTCTGGTGTTTGGTTCGGTCACTGCCGATAGTCGGTGAGTGCCAGTGGGCGCTAGGCTCGCCACTGGACTTCAAAAGGCGTTATTATGGCCTTATCTCTGCGTGCTTTTTACCAACCAGTCACAGACCTTTGGTTGGCGAGGAAGGTTGATCGCAGGACTGGAACAGGTTCAACAACCCACTAGTTAGTTCATTTGCATCAGGTTTCTTTCCGTCTTCTGAGGTTGTATCTGGGCCTTTCCTCTGGAACTGGAGAAGGGCCGCGAGGACAGGGGTCTGGATTCTCATTGGTTGTAGCTACTGGTTGAAAGTGCGGTGCCTCAGGGTTCAATGTTGGCGTGGTCTTCTTACAGTGGGAGGCATGGATCCAGCTAGGGAGCCCTTTGCATTTGACTGCGGTGTGGATTTCCACTGGGGCTCCAGGGAGGTCTTCCTCTGGTGGACCTTGATGTGGATCCAGTCCCCAGGTTGCAGTGGGTATCACGGGATGTCAGCTGGTTCGGGCAGGGCACTTTGTACCTGCGAGTGGAGAGCCCTAACACACTGAATTAGTCTCTTACAATATGTCACAACCGCATCATCGCTTAACTGTAAGTCTAGTTGGCAGGGGAGAGGAGGAGGGTTAGCTGGCATCCTCATTGGCCTGGCCATGAGAATCTCATGTGGGGAGAGACCATGCTTACGGGACGGAGTGCTTCTCATGTGCATGAGAGCAAGGGGAAGGGCGTCAGGCCACTTTAAATTAGTTTCAGCACAGACCTTTGCAATTTTATTCTTCAGTTCCCCATTTTTCCTCTCAATCGCCCCTGCACTCTGGGGGTGATGGGCACAGTGAAAGTGCTGCTGGATTTTTAGGGCTTTGCACACACTGTGCATTATCTGGCCTATAAAATGGGTGCCCTGGTCACTGTTAATAGAGACAGGCAGCCCAAACCGGGGAACAAATTCCCATATTAGTTTCTTTGCTACTGTGATAGAATCGGCCTTTACACAAGGATAGGCCTCTATCCATCCAGAATACATACAAACACAGACAAGAACATATTCATATGAGCAACATTTTGGCATGCTGATAAAATCAATTTGAATGTTGACAAAAGGGCCCCATGGAGTAGGGTGTGTTGCGGGCCAGGTTTTCACTGTTTTGCCACTATTATGGGCCAAGCAAACAGGACAAGATTCACAATATTGTTGTGCCAGCATAGAGAAATATGGGGCATACCAGTCACGCAACACAGATGTAATCATCCTCCCTTTGCTTACGTGGGCCACACCGTGGGACACGCGAGCAAGATAAGGAAACAAAGCCTTGGGCGCCACCAGGTGTCCATCGAGGGAGCGCCACAAGGCATCATCATGTAAAACACACCCATTTTGCCTTACTTGTACAAGTTTCACTGCTTAATTTTTTCCAGTAACTACAGAGTTAACTTCTCATTGTCTTTCTTTTTACTTCCTTAAACTGCGGTTGCCTGCTTGTCTGGGCCCAATCCTTTTTTTTTCTTGCTACATTTCTTTTCATGGGCACAGGCATTATTTTACTACCAGTTTAACAAGGAGGGTGGACTTTTTTTTTTTTTTTTTTGACTAGCCCCCCTTTTTATTTATTTATACACAACTATTTACCTACACACATTTATTTCTTATATTTAGATACATCTTATTTAACAACAACCTTAATTCTTTATATCTGGACTTAATACAATCTTTTTCTTATTTGAGGCGGTAACAACCCCTCAGAACCGGTGCATTATAAGAAAGGATAATAGCAGGGCTAAGGACAATGGGAAAAAGAACCAGCATTAACAACACAACAAGGGTTCTATGTCTGATAGGCCATTCCTCTCTCAATTTCCCCCTTCTCCCGGGGCAGCACGGAGACTCAGATGCCCCAGGCAGTCCCAAGGCTCCGTCAGCATGGCCTGCTCCCCTGTCCTGGTCACACACTCACTGACTATAAGAATAATGACTCCTTGCTGAATGCAGGAGGTAATAACAGGTTGGATTTTTTCCTTGGCCTGTTTTGATAGAGGGTACTACTACACCTCGGGAAGGGGTCTTGCTGGGTTTAGGCGAATCTTAATGGGTTGGGCAGACCCAATGCACCCAACCTGGTTGGCATGACCAGCCCACAATAAGGGAGGGAGAGAGAGACCTTAGCCAGCAGTTCCTGTTGCAACAAGGAAGGACTGGGGATTGGTCCTCTCCTGCAAAACTGCCAGGACCTTAACTTTATTGTGAACGAGATCAGGCACCTACAGATGTATCCCAGAATGGTGTGTAATAGATTGTACAATTTAATTTACACAGCAACACTTTTCCCAAAAGGTCATCAAATAAACAAAAACGGAAGAAGAAAACATGATAGTTAGACAGAGGACCACCTCTGTCCGTTCCGGTCGAAGAGATGGGGTGGGGCCCAAGAACGTTGCCCACCCCTACCGCTTGTGGAGCAGCCAGAGCGGTAGGGACATTCCCTTTTCCAGTGGCCCATCTGTTTGCAATAGTGACATGTGCCATCACTGGGTCTCTGGGGAGGTGGATGGTGGGGACCTTGGTTTGGCCTTCCCCTTCTCCCCCCGCCAATGGGTGGCTATTGCGGGGTCCCTATATGTTCTGGAGCTGGAGGGTCATTAACTTAGTTTTAATGTGGCGGTGATAGTGTTGGGTAGCTGCTAAAGTTTCATTTAGATTCTTTTCTTTACTTTGTTTACAGGTGCTAATTTTGGCCCAATGTACTTTTTTTGGGGCATACTGTGAGAACTGCTTTCCACAGCCTGTTTGTAATCCTATTTATTGTGTTCTGGTCGTGGCCTGGGTCCTTCATGGGCAACTGGGCTGTCTGATAAAGGCGATTTCATGTTTTCCTGGGCAGGACTCCCCTTAGGAGTTGGTTAAAGTCTGCCCAGGTAGGGTTATAACAGCATATGACAGTTTTTAATTCTTCTTGGAATTTAACAGTCTTTTCTTATTCTCAGAAAATTTTTAAGTAAATTATACAATTCCGTGGGAGACCAAGGTGCATGCGCAGACACCAAGGTTTCCGGACCCGAAGTGCCAATGCCCTGGAATTGGCACAAGGGGAATATTTCCTCAGTACGGGGAGACAGTGTCTGAGGGGTACATATAAGGACTTTTGATACTTAAGGCGCTTAATATTTCTTGCCCGTGGGGGCTGGGCAGCAGTTCCTTGCCCAGTTCCGTCTGGGCGAGGTGTTACAGCAGCTGCTTGCATAGGCTGTGCTGAAGCAGCAAACTGCCTGTGTTTTAGGAACAGGTCTATAAGATCATCAGAAGGTGCAGAGTGGATACTCAAAAGGGCTATGCCTCCTGAAGGGGTCTAGATGGGTAGAGGGATATCTGCTGACCAGCAGGGTTAAAGGAAAGAGTCAATTTCCCTTTTGTCTTGTTTTAGTTGAGTTTTAAGCTTTTCTTGGGAGTTCTTGAAATTTATGGCACCATTTTACTGTTTCCTCACACAAAATAAAAGTATACATCAAACTGACCTTGTCCGACTTTGTTGGCAAGAAGTGCGCCCTGAGGTGCACAATCTTGTCAAGGTCGAAAGTTTCCTTCTAAGGGAAACTGTAATTTTAGATTATCCCTGGTATACCAATTTCAATTTTTTCTAAAAAACTTGCAAGCAACAGGACTATTAATTCATGTACATGTAATGCGCAGGTGTGCCTTTTGGCGGAACGTTGATCTCCTTGGATCCACCGGTCCCCATCCTTCCCTTTGTGGTGAGCTGTGCCAGGCTCCCACGCAGGTCACACACTCAGGGTGATCTTTCACACAGGGAAGGTTCATTCAAGGGTGTCCATGATTGCCCTTGCAATCAATCCCCTTCAGCAAAAAGCGTCGGCTGGCTGCTGCTTACTCTGTTGCTTCAGGTGAGGTGCTTAGGCTCAGGGTCCGCCATTAGGCGGGGGAGGGATAGGAAGGAGGTTGCAGGATTGTCCGAAGATGCAAAAGGGTGGGGACACACACACACCTAGGCCTGGGCACGCTCCTCACCAGATGATGCCATGCAGAGTTGCGTTGCCCTAGCCCAGTCTCTTACCGATCGACTCGTTGGGGCTCACGGAACTTGTGTTAGAGGCACTCCGGTCACGAGTGCGAAGACTTCACGAAGGACTCTGGGCATCTTTCCGCTGCCCTCATTCATACTGGTGTGGCGAGGATTCGGATCCCTACGGACCTGTCCACCTCCTATGCATTCACACTACCAGGGGGCGAGTCCTAGGTCTTGGACCATCCGAGACTTACCAGCCTCCCCTATTCATTTCTCTGTCTGTTTGGATGTAACATAACCTATGAGGATAGGACAAGAAGCAACGGGCTTAAATTGCAGCAAGGGTGGTTTAGGTTGAACATTAGGAAAAACTTCCTGTCAGAGTGATTAAGCACTGGGATAAATTGCTTAGGGAGATTGTGGAATCTCCATCATTGGGGATTTTTAAGAGCAGGTTGGACAAACACCTGTCAGGGATGGTCTAGATAACACTTAGTCCTGCCTTGAGTGCAGGGGACTGGACTAGAAGACCTCTCGAGGTCCCTTCCAATTCTATGATTCTATGACTGCCAAATGTGGCATCCAATCAATTCCAAAATGTCAGGGAATGTTCTAGGCATCAGTGAGCAGAATCCTACTGATTTAGGTGAAAACAGAAAAAACAGAAAAGCCATTAGCAGTTAAAAGGTTGGTGTCTTGCTCTCCTTGTTGAGAGCTGCCTAACAGCTATTGGATGGGTGTTCAGTCAGCAAGGGGAGACAGAGGGTGAAGAGAGTGCCTAGGTAACAAAATGGAGGAATTAGAGATACTGGTCTAGGAAGTGAAACCAGATATCATAGGAATAACCGGAACATGGTGGAATAGTAGTCATGACTGGAGTACAGGTATGGAAGGGTATGTGCTGTTTAGGAAAGATAGAAATAAAGGTAAAGGTGGGGGAGTAGCATTATATATCAATGATGAGGTAGACTGTAAAGAAATAAAAAGTGATGGAATGGATAAGACAGAGTCTGTCTGGGCAAAAATAACATTGGGGAAGAAAACTACTAGAGCCTCCCCTGGGATAGAGCTTGGGGTGTGCTATAGACCACCGGGATCTAATTTGGATATGGATAGAGACCTCTTTAATGTTTTTAAGGAAGTAAATACTAATGGGAACTGTGTGATCATGGGAGACTTCAACTTCCCAGCAATAGATTGGAGAACAAGTGCTAGTAATAATAATAGGGCTCAGATTTTCCTAGATGCGATAGCTGATGAATTCCTTCATCAAGTAGTTGCTGAACCAACAAGGGGGGATGCCATTTTAGATTTGGTTTTGGTGAGTAGTGAGGACCTCATTGAAGAAATGGTTGTAGGGGACAACCTTGGCTCGAGCGATCATGAGCTAATTCAGTTCAAACTAAATGGAAGGATAAACAAAAATAAATCTGAGACTGGGGTTTTTGATTTCAAAAGGGCTAACTTTAATAAATTAAGGAAACTAGTTAGGGAAGTGGATTGGACTAAAGAATTTATGGACCTAAAGGCGGAGGAGGCCTGGGATTATTTCAAGTTAAAGTTGCAGAAGCTATCAGAAGCCTGTATGCCAAGAAAGGGGAAACAATTCATAGGCAGGGGTTTTAGACCAAGCTGGATGAGCAAGCATCTCAGAGAGGTGATTAAGAAAAAACAGAAAGCATACAAGGAGTGGAAGATGGGAGGGATCTACCTTATTGAGGTCAGAGCATGTAGGGATAAAGTGAGACAGGCTAAAAGGCATGTAGAATTGGACCTTGCAAAGGGAATTAAAACCAATAGTAAAAGGTTTTATAGCCATATAAATAGGAAGAAAACAAAGAACGAAGAAGTGGGACCGCTAAACACTGAGGATGGAGTGGAGGTTAAGGATAATCTAGGCATGGCCCAATATCTAAACAAATACTTTGCCTCAGTCTTTAATGAGGCTAATGAGGAGCTTAGGAATAGTGGCAGCATGACAAATGGGAATAAGGATGTGGGGGTAGATATTACCATATCCGAGGTAGAAGCCAAACTTGAACAGCT
Source organism: Chelydra serpentina (assembly GCA_037349315.1). NCBI lineage: Eukaryota > Metazoa > Chordata > Testudines > Chelydridae > Chelydra > Chelydra serpentina. Next base: position 47,764,621 of record JBAIAC010000029.1, on the reverse strand, counting down.
TAATGAGAGTAAATCAGGCGGCCCAGATAATCTTCATCCAAGAATATTAAAGGAACTGGCACATGAAATTGCAAGCGCATTAGCAAAAAATTTTAATGAATCTCTAAACTCAGGGGTTGTACCATTTGACTGGAAAATAGCTAATATAGTTCCTATTTTTAAGAAAGGGAAAAAAGGTGACCCGGGAACTACAGGTTTGTTAGTTTGACATCTGTAGTATGCAAGGTCTTGGAAAAATTTTTGAAGGAGAAAGTAGTTACTGATGTTGAGGTCAATGGCAATTGGGACAAATTACAACATGGTTTTACAAAAGGTAGATCGTGCCAAACCAACTTGATCTCCTTCTTTGAGAAAGTAACAGATTTTTTAGATAAAGGAAACGCAGTGGATCTAATCTACCTCGATTTCAGTAAGGCATTTGATACAGTACCACATGAGGAATTATTGGTTAAATTGGAAAAGATGGGGATCAATATGAAAATTGAGAGGTGGATAAGGAACTGGTTAATGGGGAGACTACAGCGGGTCATACTGAAAGGTGAACTGTCAGGTTGGAGGGAGGTTACTAGTGGAGTTCCTCAAGGTTCAGTTTTGGGACCAATTTTATTTAATCTTTTTATTACTGACCTCGGCACCAAAAGTGGGAGTGTGTTAATAAAGTTTGCAGATGACACAAAGTTGGGAGGTATTGCCAATTCAGAAAACGATCGGGGTAGCCTACAGGAAGAGCTGGATGACCTTGTAAACTGGAGTAATAGTAATAGGATGAAATTTAATAGTGAGAAGTGTAAGGTTATGTATTTAGGGATTAATAACAAGAATTTTAGTTATAAGCTGGGGACGCATCAGTTGGAAATAACGGAAGAGGAGAAGGACCTCGGAGTCCTGGTTGATCACAGGATGACTATGAGTCGCCAATGTGATGTGGCCGTGAAAAAAGCTAATGCGGTCTTGGGATGCATTAGGCGAGGTATTTCTAGTAGAGATAAGGAGGTGTTAGTACCGCTATACAAGGCATTGGTGAGACCTCATTTGGAATAGTGTGTGCAGTTCTGGTCTCCCATGTTGAAGAAGGATGAATTCAAACTGGAACAGGTACAAAGAAGGGCCACTAGGATGATCCGAGGAATAGAAAACCTGTCGTATGAAAGGAGACTCAAGGAGCTTGGTTTGTTTACCTTAACCAAAAGAAGGCTGAGGGGAGATATGATTGCTCTCTTTAAATATATCAGAGGGATAAATACCAGGGAGGGAGAGGAATTATTTCAGCTCAGTACCAATGTGGACACAAGAACAAATGGATATAAACTGGCCATCAGGAAGTTTGGACTTGAAATTAGACGAAGGTTTCTAACCATCAGAGGAGTGAAGTTCTGGAACAGCCTTCCAAGGGAAGCAGTGGGGGCAAAAGACCTATCTGGCTTCAAGATTAAGCTAGATAAGTTTATGGAGGGGATGGTTTGATGGGATAACATGATCTTAGTCAAAGGTCAATTAATTGCCATCAGTGGTAAATAGGACCAATGGTCAATGATGGGATGTTAGAAATTACTACAGATAACTTTTTCATGGGTGTCTGGCTGGTGAGTCTTGCCCACATGCTCGGGGTTCAGCTGATTGCCATATTTGGGGTCGGGAAGGAATTTTCCTCCAGGGTAGATTGGCAGAGGCCCTGGAGGTTTTTTGCCTTCCTCTGCAGCATGGGGCACGGGTCACTTACTGGAGGATTCTCTGCATCTTGAAGTCTTTAAACCATGATCTGAGGACTTCAATAGCTGAGACATAGGTGAGAGGATTATTCCAGGAGTGGGTGGGTGAGATTCTGTGGCCTGCATTGTGCAGGAGGTCAGACTAGATGATCATAATGGTCCCTTCTGACGTTAAAGTCTATGAGAGTAAAGGAGGCTTCATTCCTTCCTTCCGATGTTACAGAGAGACAGGTGAGCCAGCAGAAGAGTAAGTGAAACCAGGTGCCCTGTTATTCACAAAGACAGGGATTTATCCAGGTATTTAATGGGCCCTTATTTCCATAGGGTCTGAATATCTCAGAATGGGGTTTCCTTTTACACTTATGAGTGATGTAAGGATATGTTTATTAAAGAGTCTATGTTGCTCATACAGTATGGAGATCAGGGTCTGTAAGTGGGCAGAAAGTAGGGCAATGTTTCTAGTCCTACTGGCATCCTCTAGTATAGAGTTAAGGTTGTGTGGTTGGTCTTGCATGATGGACGACCTCGCTTGTGAAATTTCTAGTTTTCTGATATTTGAGGTTCCAGGCGGGGAACTGGCTATACAAAGGCCTTACCGTAGCTGAGCATTTCTCTGGCTTTCTGACTTGAGTTATGATTGTGAACTTCCAATTCAGGAAGGGGTGGAAGTCTAGCCTGTCCCCAAGTCCTCAAAAATAACGAGTTGAGCCCCAAGAAATTTAGAGATTCTTTTAAAAAGAAATAATGAGATTTAAATAAACTTAAGGGTTCTTTATTTGCCTTCCAGTTTTAGCCCTTTAGAAGTTGCATTTTCAAGCTCTTCCCTGCTACCATGAGGTCTAGAAACTTATTTTTACTTAAAAAAATGCAATTCTCACAGTCACATGATTCCAGGAGCTGGGACTTTAAGACACTAAATAATATTGCAAGACTTTTGATAAAGTCATGAAAGTTGGTGACTTGGGTAGCAATCTTAAAGTTGCTTTCACTACAACAGCACCAGCCATTCTCTGCAGCATGAGCCAATAGAGGAACTGGTAACTGCTCGTCTTCCTTTCCCAAAGCTGCACCTGCTGAATCCCACTGGGATCTGGACTCTCCTCCTTGCCCTTCAACATCTACATTAAACTGCATAGAAAGCTGGTGGGAGTCCATGGACTTTGCTGTCAACCCCCCTTGATGACACCTGTTCTGAAGATGAACCAACACCATCATGATGCTTAGATGAGATCAGCATCTGTCTGAAGAACAGCTGACAGAAAAACAACCCAGACAAGTCTAAAGTGAAGCTGGTCAGAAGGGGAGAGTGAAATTATCCGGAGAAATGGCCATTTTACAATCCCCATGCCCACACTCCACCTTCCACTGGGGGCATCTGTGAAACTTCAAGGTCCGGTTTGACTTCATACCAAGCTTACAAGAGCAGGTAGCTTCAGTGGTAACGAGTCCCTTATTCTGGCTCCAATTCCCCAGGAATCTTAACCCCTACTGTTCAGCAGAGACCTGGGCCCGGTGAGGATTGGCAACTGTGAATGCAACAGTCCTGTGCTCTCAGCCCTTAACTGGCTCCCATGGCTAGCTCTTAGTCTTGATCTTCCAGGCCATCAACAGGTTACCACCCGGCTCCATCAATGACTTCATCTACATGCACAACCCACCATGGCAGTTAGCTCCACTGGGATAATGCAGAGCTCAAGGTGAAACATGTGAGAATCAGGGTACGTCTATACTCACCCGTCGCGTCGGAGGAGTCCAATCGATCTTCTGGGTTCGATTTATCGCGTCTTGTCTAGACGCGATAAATCGAACCCGGAAGTGCTCCCCCGTCGACGCTGGTAATCCTGCTCCACGAACGGAGCAGGCGGAGTCAACGGGGGAGCCTGCGCTCCGCGTGTGGACCACAGGTAAGTTTGAACTAAGAGACTTCGACTTCAGCTATGTTATTAACGTAGCTGAAGTTGCGTATCTTAGTTCGACGGGGGTTTAGTGTAGACCAGCCTTCAGAAACATTCTTGGTTGATGGGATTGGGCTATGGAACAATTTTCTGAAGATTAATCTAATCTAGAGCCTGACCACTTATGGGCCATGCTGCGAGACCCTCCCATCAGAGCCAAATTTATTGGGGGAGGGAATGGGCACAGGGAATACCCCAAGCAGAGCCTCATCTACCATGGAAGAGCAGAAGTCACAAGAGGCCTGCTAGGGACTTTGCCTTGCAGACCTAATTTACCTGGGAAGCACTTATGTACTGCAGTGATGGGCACTCTAAAGACCTCTGAGATAGATTATGCTCTTTGAAGATTTTCATTATCTATAATAACCATTATCACCTGCTTCATGCCTCATTCTGGCATGTGTTTCACACTTGTGTGGTGAAATGATGTGTTCTGACTGTTTTATTGCAGCTGATGCAGAATAACTTGAAAAAGCTGCATGATGATGGTATCTCATGATAGTTTTTTGGAACATTGATAGGAGAATCTTCCTCCTCCTAGATTTCTATATGTGGTCATGAACAGAAGATAACTATCTTCCTGTTTGGGAAAGTATGTAGGTAGGAGGTTAACATTGGAGCATGACCTCTAGGATATGAGATTATATTTTCAAAATCACCTAATGTTGGCCTAACTATGCTCCCATTGAAGCTAATGGGGGATAAGAAATTGACTTCAATGGGAACAATGTGTCCAGTGCATTGATGAGATAACTGACCTCTGAACAGACCAGCAACTTCACTGGGTTTGTGGTAAAGATGAAGAATGAAGTCTTCTCACATGTTAAGCACCCACTGGTGTATGAAAATAAACCTTTGGGTCATAAGCTGTGAAAACCTCAGACACACTATATCTACTCCCCCCGCCACTATCTTCAACGAAGCCCTTCATCTCCTAGAAGAACTTTGTCTTAGAGAAATGCCACCTTTAGCACCATTTGTTGTGTTTCTGCTCTGTTTCAGATCTCTTCTGTAACCCCAGAACTATAGCTTATGGCCCTATTATACTCAAGAAAAGGCAAACACTTGTGCCTCTTTGCCCATTAATTTCAGCAAGACATTTTTGGGTTTTGAGAGCACATCCATTCCTTATTGGCAGTTAATGTTTTTTGAATGTTTTAATGCTGCAGTAGGCTTCAAGAACAATTTTAAAATTATTATAAGTTTTATATAAGTTGTATACACAACTTGTTTTTATGTTTGCATACAGTACACACATGATTTGTTAAAACGGGGCAGTTAGTTTTCTGAGTAGCATGTATGCTGGTTGTATTCATTTTCCTCTTCTTTTAGATTTGCACAAGATATCTGGAAAGACAGACTTTCTAGCTGAAAATGTTGTGGGAGAAAATTAAGGCCCTGATCCTGCAAACACCCATACATATTTAACTTCATGCACTGTGAACTCAATGGAGCTACTCATGTGTGGATAATTAAGCATGTGTATGAGTGTTTGCAGGATCAGGGCCTACATTTTGAGACTAACTCAGCAAGTGTCGTTCTGTGGCATCCACTGTTCTGGAGTCCTTACACATTATAAATGCTTAATTTATTGCCTCAGTGGTATAGTCTCTTACTGATGCACATACAGATAGTTTCATTAACACCTTTTGGGGGAATATACCTCTTAAGATATACAGGAGACACAATCGTGACTTTAACCTCAGAAAAAAATTACATACAATTCACTAGTAATTATAAATATGCTTAAATGTCTACAGACTGAAAATGATCAACCTATTGCTGCTAGCAGAATATCAGAACTTCTTTCGTTAGACCAAGAAATATTTGGAAAACATTTAACCAGGCAAACAGTTACGAGGCCTCTGGTGGTCGGGCAACAAGACTGATCCAAGCAATTAAATAGGAGACATCAGCTATGAAGAAGATCACTAGCAGAAACAAAGATAGTACTATAATTAACTTTTTCTTTTTATTTACACCACAAGAATAACAAGTTGTCATAATGTGGTACAAAATACTGGACTCCTAATAAAGTTGAAATTGAAGTTGGTACTGTCAGAGAAAGACACCATTGGCCAGTAAAAAAACAAACAAAAAACAAATAAAACAAAAACAAGAATGAGAAAAAATAATTCCAACTCCACCAAGTAAAAGAAAGGACCATCAGAAAATTTTAGCACAAAGAATGCTACCATCACTCAAAGTAGGGTCCATACAATAAGAGTGAAATTGTGTCTAAATTACAAAGTAAACCGGTAGCTGCTACCAATGGTGACATCATACTGAGCATGTATAGGTATAAAGTAGAATATAATATAGTTACAACTTTGATACTACATATCTGTAATAAGCTCTTGGGTGAATAATGTTCAACCCCCCCCCTTTTTTAATATATATATATATATATATATATATATATTATATATATAAGTTTGTCATCCTCATAAATTGGAAAATAGCGCCTCCACTATGGAGCACAGAAAAGTGTTAATTTATTTTCTTTCAATAGGATACTTTTTCATCAATATCAAAGTACATGAAGCGGAGCTGAGAACAAGCCTAGCTTCGTCACAATGAAGAAATGTTTTTTATTCCTTTTGATGTAAAGTCTTATTTTAAACCACAGTGCTTGCACAGTACACGACTGTTTAAAGTGAAATCTAGTGAGACATTTCAAAGTAATTAAAAAAGTTAACACAGCTGTGCTGAAGACTTAGCTCTTTAAAATCCTTTTTTTTCCCTCTCAGAATGAATGACTAGATGTGTTAACAAAGGGATGCGGCCAACTCTCCGCCCTCCCAGCGAAGAGAAAACAAAACAAAAATCAACAAAAAGAAAAAACCCAACCAAATTTTTTTTTTAAATGAGACAGGCAGTTTACTTTGTGTGTTCTGTGTAGTTTCCCTAAAACACTGTTTTCCACATAAATACAATAAACTCTATTATTGGTAAGTCACAAGTGCTAGATAAACTTTTTCTTCTTAAAATGAGAAATATTTAAGTAGTCCTTTTTATTTTATTTTTTTACAATAAAAAGCACAATGTCTTAAGTTCAATAAGATGCAATTCCTCCCACCCCCACTCTCCTTCCTTTTGTGTGTGTGTTTGACAGAAAATTGCCTCAACCTTTGTCTTTGCAAATCCCACGAGAGGAGAATTTTTTTTCAAAGCTGCCAAGTTTGGCGTGCAAAATCTGTATACAATATAAAGACATGCCAACCTTACAGACCATGCAACCTCAAGGTGTAGGAAACTTAAAAAAATATATTCATATATATTTATATATATATATATATATTTATATATATCAATGCCCATAAAACATGTGGGCCCAAAAAGTTTACAAAAAGGAAGAATGGAATGAATACATGACTGTGACTAATAAAAAAGGAATGTTTCGTATTGAAAGTAAAAAACAAAATGATCAATTGTGTACTGCAAACTGGGACTCGCTTCTCTGTAAGACAATTTGAAGATGTTGCTTCATTTCCAAACAGGCAAAAGAAAAAATTATTGTATTGGGCCACCCCAAAGGCTTGGCTGCAAAGTGATGCACTGTGTTGCTGGTGCAACTTCTGGTCTCTTGCTGGTGGAGCTGAAGTGCATCATGCTTGGGTTCAGGAGGGGAAGTAGTAAGGAAAGGGAATGAGTGCTCATTGAATCTACCTGCAGTGCACCTCTTTGGTGGCTACTCCAGAGAGTTTGCTAGCATTCCCCTCAGGACTGGATGCTCACTGACCCTGGGCTGAGCAACATTTTCTTAGAAGGCTACTGAAATGAAGAGGCCAAAAGGGTCTCCAAAATGAGGACCTCCTTTCCCTTCTATCTGCACCAATCAAGGTCAGACAGGCCACGCAGCACCCAGACGTGGCCTGTCGAGTGGGTTTAGGTAAGTAAGGTTTTAGCCAGTCCAAGTGATCTAGACTTTGGAGTAGACTGACTAGTTGTAAAGTCTTGGTAAGTCTTTCCATTGATGGCAATAACTTAGTGAAAGGATTTAAAATAAATGAACAATGCATCTTGAAAGTGACAAGATGGAAGGGTACTGAATATTTCAGGCTATTGCCAATCATCTAATTTAAAAGAAATCAACTCGATCTGTCAGCAATTATTCACAAGGAAAGAGGAACACAAATATTTTCCACAAGTGATACTAAAATTGTTAAAAAAAAAAAAAAAAGGGTTAGGACGGTCTGGATACAAAAGGGATCATGTATATGTTGATATTGCCAACATTTATGAATGGGTAAATGATTTAAAATATGAAATCACAGGATTCCACAGCCAAATTATGTTTTAGATGACAGCAGCAAAGTGGTCATTTAAAAAACCAATGCATACACATATTTTGCATTTTTATATTTGAACCTTACTGTTAGAATATGCTGAAGACAGTTCTAATAACCAAAACGTTTCATAATTTTAAATGTACTTGGGTTAGCAAAAACTCAAATACAGTAGTGTCTGTTTTTTAAATTGCATTATAAAACAAAGCAAAGAACCCTCTTGCACTTGCTCACTTGTATGGTATGTTTCAAATTCTTTCCACAAGCCTGAATTCAGTATGTTCTGAATGGAATGAAAAACAGCTACTTCAAGAACTGGAAAACAAGTTAATATAAAATGACCGTCAGTTGTCATAATAAAAAAAATTAAAAATACCCTTGGTTGTTCAGATAAGGGATCTGTGCTATCCTACTCTGCTTTGAAAAGGTACATGTGTCAATTTGGTCTCCTTTAGTCACCTAACTCCACAACTCAAGGATTATCTGCTTATACTGAGGGCCAGCTCCGAAAGGCAATAGGGAAAAATCAATGGAGCTGAAGATTAAAACTCTCTCACCTAACAACGACTTCACCTTAAAAATAAATTTGAAAAAAAAGTTCTTTGGAGGACTAAAATTACAATTCTAACAATGGTGGTTCAGAAAGATGCTGTGTGTGTGTGTGTGTGGTGTGAATGCTAGTTGCCTCAATAGTGTCTGGCAAGCCTTCAACATGGTAGCTACTAATGCCATATATAATCCTCACCACAAATCCACATGGAGGATATGATACATCACCCATTGTAATACTACTATGCTTCAGGTAAAACTTATTTTCTTTACACAGCTTCTATCACAGAACTGAGGAAATATACAATCATTGGTATCATACAAAAGAGACCATTGGATTCCCCTCTTAGTTAAATGCACGCTTTCTGAAAATAAACTCTGACAATCTGAAACAGTTCCTTACACCTGTGGAAAGCTGCTCACTGTACAAAAGACTTAAAAAATCCCCACAGAAAGTAATGTACACGCATGAGATTAGGGAAGAAAAATGTTGACATTGTTACCGTTCAGAAAAACAACTGCCAAATGTAAAATAAATGTAAGATTCACACAAACAAGGCTTCTTTACGGTTTTTGTGAAATATCAATATAAAAATTAACAGCAAATTCATAATCTTTGCTTAAAAACTCATTTTTTTTGTTAGAAAACCTTAAATTAAAATACAAATGTTTAGGGTAGTTGCCCAGTGGCTAATGTGTTGGTGTTCTGAAAACTTTCCAAACTGTAGTTTGAAAATGCTCAAGTTTCAAACTAGATCCCTCTCCAAAAGCACCTTTACAGTCCAATTAACAAACAAATCTTTCACTAGGGACCTTTCAATGGCTACTTTTACAGTCTGCATTTATTATATATATTTATTTTATGTAAATGCATTATAAATATTTATCAATAATTCATAAGAATCAGATTTCTAAGCTTGGAATACATTCGCAATATACATACATGTATGTATATATACATACATATATATGTATGTATATATATATACACACACCTAACAATTTAAGCAATATCTCATGCTAGTTGCTTTTAATGAAAAGCATTCCAATCTTAAAACTGCAGTTGTGTTTATTGCATGCTTCAACAACCAGATTGGTAAATTCAACTTCTACATAATGTCTGAGAGAGAAAATGTTTGAAAATCTGTTTTCAAAATTGGTTGAATTTCAAAGATCCAACAGTATTTGCCACTTCCTTGGTAACTACCTTAATTTTCCCCCCACAGCAATAAAACAAAACAAAAAATCCAATCTTTACACAGTTTTAGAGATGCTCTATCCAGCTGATGCCTGCTTCCAGTAATCATGCCAGCACAAACCAGTCTTCCTTGCCGATGGCAATTCTTGGCTTTCCCAGAGGAACTATGTTGACAAACTGCTGCTGTTCTTTTTCTTAAGGCATTGTTCCTCAAACTTCAGAAAATCCAGCTGCACCAAATCCATCAGCTCAATTAAAAAAAAAAAGGCACAAACTCATCTTCAGATGGCTTTGGAGTTACTAAAGCCGACTCCTTCTGAGCTCCATTTCCTCTTTTTTATATATATATCTATATATAGATATCTATATATAGATATATAGATAGATATAGACTAGTCCTCTTTCCCCTACTCTCCCCATTAAAAATACACCATCTCGCATTGTTCTGGTTTTGAAGAGAATGTCTGACTCACCGGTAGGCGAGAGCCATTTAAAAAAAAAAAAAATCCAAGAAACAAAACTACAAGATGGCTTGAGTGGTTCAAACGGAGATTGCTGAATTGTGGGTAATCAAACTTTAAGCACCAGTTTTAAATGAAGTTTGTTTGTTTTTGTGTTGTTGAATCTTTGATGTAATTTTTTTTTTCAGGAAAAAAAACTGCCAAAGACTTTCATGGGCTTTGTTCCCCTTACGGCTTCCATTGAGGACCAGAAGAAGAGTGCCCAGGATACGTGCTTGTCTTCAACACTGCTGCTCTTCACCAGCATTTTTCCTTTTCTGTATATACTGTATATGTGTATATATACACATGGAGAGATTTCTCTGTTGCTGTGTTTTACACCTGGTTGTCCCTTCTGAATTCTGTAAGAAAACCATGACAGGACGCAGGAGTAACAAGAGAAAGCTTCTTGGCAGAGCTTCAAGACAAAGACGAACACACAGGAGAACTCCAGCTCAAAGGTGAATGCTACAGGGGAGGCTCCTCTTCCATCGGTTCATCATCTGGTCTGTAAACAATTTCACCCAAAGGAGGCAGGATGGGGGAGGGAGAAAAAGAAAAAAGGGGAGGGGCATGACAAGGATGAGAAATTCACAGTGTGCTGTGTACAAAAGTGTTACACTTTCTCTTCTGCACTAATGTGTGTTTTCCCCAAAACTCTCACTAACACCCAGTTTGCAAACTCCTCCCTACCAACCCATGTAAGTTTTACTCACCCAGTCTATTAAGAATTAAACTGTCTTTCAAAGTTTTTGGAGAGTCTGCTACAAGTAAAAAGAGCAGCATTTCTCCAGGTTTTCTATAGTTTAAGATGATCACACTGAAGAATTGACACCCCTCCAGTCTTGATGAACGCGTGTGCTCGGCTGCTTTGGACCGGAGGAGCCAGTGAGTATAGCATATTAAGATTCAAGACATGGTTGGCACTGTCACCATTGTCATGGCTAGTCTGAGAGGGTGTAATAAAACAGAGGGGCAGGAGCCACTTACTGTTGAAATAATTACCCTGACGATACTGGGAACGTGTCCAGTTAAAAGGAAATGACAAAAAGATGAAGTTAGACTGCACTGCATCACCAGATGGTTACACACATTATTGTCCACCCTACTAACGGCTGCCATCTCTGAGATTTGTTAGATGGATGGAAGTGAGGGGAACTCACCTCTTGTCAGCTGGCTTCACACCCACTGACAGAGATGCCATGGCTGTTACTGTTTCTGCTTCTTCAGTCTCACACTTCTGTGCCTCGATCAAGGAGTACGCCACCGTGGAGGAGTAACGCTGGAGTGAATGCCAATACTTGCCTAAGTGAGACATACGAAAACAGACTGTTAGGCCAGCTGTTGCACCACACAGTTATGATGTTATTAGTTATTATGAAAAGTGAGCAGGCTCAGGGCTTGGTGCTTTTAGTGTCACCATGATCTTGCATTCAGATTGAGCCTGATACTTTGAAACGTTATGGGTGAGATTTTCAAAGCACTCAGCATTGGCCTGTCTGAGTGCCCATTGAAGCCTTTGCTACAGCTCCCACTGTTTTTTCAAAGCCAACGCTGGACACTTTTGAAAAGCTCTCTACACACATATAGGAATCATATCACCGACCAATTAAATGCAACCACATCCCTCCTCTCCAGAGCCTATGGAGGGCTGGGGTTTGTGTGGGGAAGATACATCCACCCTTCCTCCTTAAGTCCTATGCAGCTTACATGGAAAAGTAAATACAGCCTAAATCTGTATTTTTATCATGGGCTCCCCCGCCCCCGCATCCATGGATTGAAGCTGGGAGCTGCAGCCTGGTGGTGGGGTTCTTGAGGAGGTGGCACTGGAGCAGTATTGGCTAGGGTTACCATACGCCTGGGTTTTCCCGGGCATTGCCTGTTTTTGAGCCTTCATCCTCTGTCCCGGTGGATTTTTCAAACAACAGGCAATGTCCGGGAGGGAGGGGGGGTTTCTGAGCAGACATTGCAGTTTAAAAAGAGCTTTGATTGGTTCACTTCCTGATTGGTTCCTCCCCCACATCAACAGCTGATTGGTCCTGTAGCCACAGTTGCCAGACCCTGGCCACCCAGGCTCCCAGCTCCCAGCCCTGGGGCGAGGGTCCCGCAGGGAGGCACTGACTGACAGCTGTCGCTGCATCCTGGGATTGCATCAGCTGGTTGACAGGGAGCGACACTGCCCCTCCCCTCCACCTCCAGTGAGTACCCCTGCTGCATGCACTCCCTCCAGCTCCCACAATGTACCCCCCACCCTGTGATCTCTTTTTGAGAACCTGAAATATGGTAACCCTAGTCTTCGCTGATGTGGGAGACTGCAGATATCTCAGCAAGCCATCCACACTCTGTGCTCCTTCCCCTAGCTGTGGGCTGGGAGCAACTGCAACAGAGCTCCCCTTCCACGGCTCCCCTCACACATGGAACATCTCTTGGCCTTTGCCTGCTCCATTAGCCGAGTTGATCATGCTCGGAGGGGGAGGGAGGAGGAAGGTGGAAAAGGGACACAGAAGGAAGAGGCTTAGTGTGGTTCAGTTCAGAAGATTATCCACGAAAGAGTACCTTCCCCACAGACTAGGGATGGGATGAAGTGGAGGATACTACTCCCTACTGCCCCAAAGTTTGGCTTCCAAATCCAAGTTAGTAACAGATAAAGGCAGGAGTGCTGAACCACTGCTCTGTCTGCATGGCCACAGTCAGAGAAACCTTTGTCAAGGTGGCAAAACATCCAGAGACCCATGGATAAGTATGAGCTGCCTCTAGTAATTGCTAGCAGAGAGGTTCAGCCCAAATGTCTCAGACAGAGGGAGAGGTCATGGTTCAAAAAACAGAACAGTTCATCAGCGCTTTTAGTGTGTTTCTTCGTTTGATTTTATGGCTCACAACACAGTGAGGGAGAAAATACCATAGTAATTTTGCAGCCCTGGATACATGAAGACTGGAATACAGACATGATTTTAAAACCATCACCGTGACCAATTTAGTATCAAGAGCTGCGGAACGGAATCTGCTACATGAGTGCTCAGTCTGAAGATCTGGTTATTTCTGATAAATATGCTGGCCAACCTGAGGTAATAATGGCCTCCCAAAGCGAGAAGCTGAGGAGTTCTCCATATGGAAAAAGCCAGTTTACTTCTACATCGTAACTATGATGATTCACAATGATAAACAGTCTGGCTAATTCTACAGCAACAGTACAGTTATTAGCTGAATATCTGGCATTAGTACCATGCTGCTTTGTTAACATATGTTATCACAGCGGTGCTGTCATAATAAAGATCTGTTTTTAAATAAGTGTTTACTGTAGCTATGTAAACCAGCTTATAATTAGCACAAACAGTTTGTTTGCTAAGACATTTTAAGTATTTAGAGGCAACAATTTTTCAGTATGTCTGAACTTTACACCTGGGCACAGCACAATGGAACGTCCTTTTAACAAAGCAGTTTCTTGGAAATCAGGGGTAAAATCTTGGTGCCATTGAAATCAGTGGGAGTTTTGCTATTGGCTTGGGGGGGAGGGCGGGTCAGGATTTCACCTCAGTTTGTCTCCTTCAGACAGTAAGGTGCATTTAAAATGAAAGTGGAATGAAGAGGCTGATAGTAATTTTGACTTCAGACTGTGTTGATCTGTCTGCCAAGAACTCTAGATTCTATGGCCGTTCAGTGCTGGAAGAAACATGCGAAAACAAACTTCTGCCCCGCATTGCTGACGACTTTGTTGAATATGCTTCCCCAGCATCCTTCCAAGCAAACTCTGGATCCAAAACCAGAGCTGAATCACTGGTTGTGAATGAAACTGCTCTTCTGCTATGAACAGCTAAAGACAAGTGGAAGATATTAAATTGAGAGTTCACCTGCTTTTGCTGCTTATTACTCAGCTGAAGACCCATGGCTGTTTGTAAACCTTATAATTCCTGGTTGTGAAAAAGTTTATGATGTCACCAACACCTGAGCTAGGTTTAGTTGAAGCAGCAGCAGCAGGGAGGGTTGGACTCTTAAAAATCCTGAGAAATTTAGAGCTAAGGAACAATATACAGAAAAAGGAAGGATTGTTTTGTGGTTGAGGCACTGGACTGGAGAAATGGGTTCAGCTGCTGACTCTGCCACAGACTGCCTGTGGGACCTTGGGCAAGACACTTTGGCAAACTTTTCAAAAACACCCAAATGCTTTAGGAGCCTAAATTCCATTTTAAAAAGTGACTTAGGTACTTAGGAACCAAAGTCCAATTAACTTCCAATATGACTTAAAGCTCCTAAGTATCATTCACTTTTGAAAATTTTGCCCTTAATTTCGTAGGTCCTTGGTTCCCTCCCTGTAAAATGGGGACAACACTTTCCTCCTCCAATGTGTCTTATCTATTTAGATTATAAACTAATCTAGGGATAGGTTCTTCTGTGTGCATGTGTTTGGCATATTGGGTCCCTAATCTTGCTTGGGGTCTCTTGGACCTACAAATAAACATTAGCAGACGAGTTCAAAGTGCTCCATGCTGACACGGCAGCATTTTATTTTTAAAAGCGTAGGCAAGCCTAAGATTCCACCACTTCTACCCAATGCTGGGTTTAACTTCTATTAACGTTCATTCTTAATTAGAAGCTGTAACAATTCCCAGTTCAACTTCTTTAATAGCCATGATAGGCTGCACATAAGCACTACTGATGCATCCCACCACACACAGCACAAGGAGGAAACTTGACCTTTAACCTGTGTTTAGTTCCTTTAACAAATTACCACAACCTCAATTTCTTCACCAACAGCAGGACAATTTGTTTTATGTGTACGATTACTAAGAGAAAAGCATCACTTGGATTTACAGTTGGTTTTGGGTTAGGGTGAGAGAAAGGAAACCAAAAGATAAACACATCATCCTGCAGTCTGACCTCACGTCTGAACACTACAGGTACGTTTACACAGCCTGGGGCAGTGAGGCAGGCTTGTGCTATCCCGTTAAGAAAAGTTGCGTAGACAACGCTTTGAAGTTGCGCCTTACGCCTCCCGGTGGATGGGCGTTTCAGAGCCTGAGCTACAGCATGAAGCTCAATATCTACACAGCTCTTTTTAGAGCACTAGTGCGACCCCACATCTCTCAACCTGCGCTGGGAGGCTTGCTGCTGTGAGCTGTGTAGACATACTCTTACACAATCGTGCACTTCTGCATCTTGCATGTTCAGCTCATGGCTGCACAGGGTATGTTTACTGTACATTGACCATCAGCAAACCAGCTGAAGTAAATCTAGCAGAGCTTGGGAGAATTTATTTACTATAATCATTAAGATGATGGAGGTGTCAAAACAGTGTTGCCTGAGACAGCTCAGAGGAGAATTATCTGAGCCAAGCTGATATATACTCACTGTGTATCTCAATTACTTTTTCCATGGAATGCACTGCATTGGCATTTGCTCTCTGCTGTAAGATTTTTTCTGGAAGAGGATCAAGCTGAAAAAAATGGAATAGAAATAGCAGAGAATTTTAAATTCACATTACTGTATATACTCTGTATCCAAGTGTTCTTCAAGACACTGTATATACTGTAATCTGTACTGAGTGCCCAGTCCCCTCCTTGATGATTCCCATTATCTGAGCCTACTTAAAATTCTGGATATGAAAACTTTCTAAACGGTCTTCTCATTATTGTATACTTCAGTTTTGAGTGCACACACTCACACAGCCTTACAGATGTACTACATTTAATGAATGGAAGTTGAATAGAAAACTTGGGGAATTTACGAGTTCCAATCCAGTTTAAATTTGAGTGACTCCTACCTCCCAGCCTATTCTCTAACCTCCTTCTCACATGACCTCTTATATCACATCTCCTCCTACTTCTATACTCCTATACTTCTTCCAGGATACCTCCCCACTACTCCCCCATTGCCATGAGCCACTGTGTGGCCCAAGGATGCTGCTGGCCACAGAATGTGAATACCTACACTCCTCCTAAGGTCCACAGGATGAGAGCTCCACTAGTGTCCAGATCAGAAACAGTGTAGGACAGGAGCCCTGTTTTTAAGGCTCTTAGAACATGTGCAGCTGGAAAGGGATGTCTGAGCTTTGACAGTCATAAGCACTCTTAGAATAGCTACTCTGCTTTGGTGAGCTAGGTAGAGCCCTGTTCTACAGTCTTCCCCACCTTTGATTTGTCAACAAACATATTTCATTTGTCAATCACTGGCGCAGAGAGAAATATTAATGAGGGAGAATGTGGATAACTTTACTGTTTTTTTTAAAATAACCTGTATATAAGATACTATGTAGATCTATTTCTACGTAAAGTTTGAAGTGTAAAAACAAAGCCGTATATAGGTTAAAGGGGTCTCAAAAAAAGTTAAATAGCAGCCAAAAGAGTAACTTTTAAACTCCTTTGAACTCCTAATCCAATGAATGTATTTACTTGTAACTTTCCCAAAAATAAAATTTGTGCCCTACAAGTAAATGTCATAACTTTGGTTAGGATAAACATGACTTTTTGTCCATTACAAAAGAATTGAAACCCCGCTGTAACTCTAAACTCCACAAAACCGTAAGTACAAAGCCACCGGTAGCACCTCCATAATAAGGAGTTCTTTGTAGCTCTTACTATCTGCTGGGTCAATCTTACCAGGGCAGATAACGATTAACATATGGATTTAATGCCTATGAAATTTGTGCTGAAGTTATTGTGTGTAGAGAATTGTGTTATGAACCTTATTCTCTGTGATGTTGGTTTCTTTCCCATCCTCCTTAAATAGTGAGAAACAATGAGAATAATGTGACAGAATTGAAATTGCAAGTTGAAAGGTGATACAGAGCTTTAAAAAAGTTCCTAGATTTTAATTTATACTGTGTGCACGTAACAATGTCTTTTGGGGCTCAAGTGCTTTTGCATTCTAAATACAGACAGAACATGAACTGCTTGTCTCTGAGCGTATCCAAACCCACACCTCTCAACCCTAGTGATAAAAAATATGTCCGTTAATAAGTACCTGAGGCAAGGGAACATCTATGTTTCCCTAAAAAGAGATATGCGAATGTTTAGCAACTAGAGTAACTCAAAGAAGCTTTTCTGACACCTTGTCTGTACTAGGAGGCTATAGTTATACTGGGAAAACCATCTGGGGTGGATGCAATTGAATCAGTGTAAATATGCTGATGCAGGCGTAGCTTATGACAGGTCCCCCAGACAGCATAAGCTATACTTTTGGCTAGGTCTATATACTATGAGTGCTTTTTGATATAGCTACACCAGTATACTATACTGGCAAAGTCTCCTAGCGTAGGCACAGCTCATATTGGCAAAGGTGAGCTTTTGCTGGCTTAGCTTATTCCAGTCTCCTGGCCTCAGCAACCTGAGCAAAATAAGTGATACCAGCAAAAGCTCAGTTTTGCCATTATGACTCAGTCTATCCTAGAGGCTTTCGGTGGCACAGCTATGCCAGTCACAAATCACACTTCTTCACACCTGTGATCAACATCCATCTGGCTGGCAAAAATCTGTAGTGTAGACCTGGCCTGTATAAGCACAGTTATACTGGTACGATTGCACCTACGCTAGGGATTTTAGCGGCATAGCTGTGTTGGTTAAAAGAAATAATCACCCCCTAACTGGGCAATAATTCTTAGCTCAGGCCTCAGAGAACAGCTGTGTTTAGAATCCAACACAATATAGTGCTAACAAACTCAAACATAACACAATTAAAGTTTAAACATATGCAGGCTGTCCTACTGCATACGCCTTTAGCCATCTCCCACCCTGAGGGTAAGTATACTGTAGATGTTACAAGGGGTCAAATTTAATTTGGTGCATTAGTGAATAGTGAATTTCCATTAACAATGCATTTGCTGTGAAAAAGTTCTTGAGCACAGAACCTTTGTGGCACTTGGGGGTAGGGGAAGGAAAGATTGGAAAGGAAGCATGGAAAACCCCCCTCTAAACTCTCCCTTGATTACATTTCCTTCTGTTTTTCTGGAATAGATTTTCCTCATGTCAGACAAAAAGAAGGCCAACATTGTTCACTGTAAAGGAATTCCAAACTTTCAAATGAGAAGCATGCCATGAATATGCTGACACTGGGAAAGCCACACTATTTCACTCCAATGTCAGACAGGAGTAGCTGTGTGGGGAAGGGGAGCCAGTGGACCAAAGAAAGCAATATGCTTTTAGAAGGACTTAAAAGCAGCATTTCAATTAATTACACGGGGGTTGGGGGAAAGGTGGGAGGACGCAGCTAGCACCACAATACACTGCAATCTGAAGCAAATCCAATTGTGGCATGAGAACTAGCATGATCAAAAACTCTGCCCATATCCCGTTCTGATCCTGCAGCCTGCAACCTATAGAAGAAATTTTTAAAAAACAAAACATTAAACTGTTTAAAGCGATACTCTTTTTCCTGAGGTTTTCATATTATCAGTTTGGCCATTGGAAGACACAGAGAATGAGGCTGCGGCGATTTGAGCAACAGAATGTCAAAACCCCTCCTTCTCCCGTGTGCACAAATCAAGAACAAATGGACTTCTGTCAAAGGGTTTGTTTAGCCAAAGAGTCTGGGCAGGAAGTGAGAGATGCAGCACTAGCAAATCTCATTTTATTCAAACAGCCCCAGACATTGCCAGGGACAGCAGTACAAGGGTTTTTGTTTTTTATACAGAGGGGCAAAAACTTTTTTTTGGCTAACATTTTATATTGAGTTAGTCTGTTCAGGATCAGAAAAATGCTCCTCAAAAGCTACGGCATCTTTTCCCCTTTAATAAAGTCAATCAAAGCATTTCAACTACTTTTGTTATACATATAGCACTTGCTTCAGTTCCCATTAAGACAGAAAAATCCTGCTTCAAAAAAACCACATTGTGATTATAAAGGCATTTTCTAGGGAGCCATGCTGCCGAGTAAAGGGAGCTGCTGGGTGTGTGTGTGTAGGGGGGAGCCCTTTTATCTTCAGAGGATACCCCCAGGTGCGCACTGATAGCAGGGGATCTGCCAATTCTGGGAGTGTCACCCCTAGCCTTTTGCCCTCATGCAGGAATGTTACAAATATTTTAATATGGCATATCCATGATTCTGAAAGGGGTGGGTTAGGTGTTTGTGCTACATCAGGCTAGCAGAACAGTATGTCCCCTCTGGAATAGAGATCAGATCTGGAGTATATTACAGGGGAAAATAAGAGTTTGGTTTGTTGTTGTAAACTATAGTCCCTTTGTGGGTATTAGTTCCCTTTATTATTATTTAATATTAATTTTGTGGTAGCACAAAAGACTACAATGTCATCTAGATCAATTCACAACACTACTCAAACGAAAACTGGAAGAGCAGGGGGCTACTTGCTAGGATTAGGCTGTACAGGCAGAACTGCATCTGGGTAGCTTGCAGTGCGCTATATATATTATTTGGCCTTCCTTCACATAAGCTCTAAATGCCCTGACAACTAGTTAAACTCCCAGGCCAAGGTCTACAACAATGACTGCTGTTTCAGGTGCCCAACTTGGAACACCCAGTCAGGGCTGGAGTTTCAGAAAGTCCAACCATTGAAAAGTAGGCTCTTTTAACACGTCTCAGGCTGGGCACCCACAAATGGAAGCACCCACACTCACTAGCCATGTTTGAAGACCCTGGCCACCGCCCAGCAATGTAAAAACAACAATTTATCAGCCAATAAATCATAGTACCACAGCTTAGCCACAGATCCCCTCCACCCAAAGCCCTGGCTTGTGACTATTTGGTTGCCATTTGTATGGTACTTCCATGAGCATTGGAATCCATTTCGTCCCAAATTTTAAAAAATATTAATGAGACAAGGTGAGGGAGGTAATATCTTTTATTGGACCAATTTCTGTTGCTGAGAGAGACAAGCTTTTGAGTTTCTCAGAACTCTTCTTCAGGTCAAAAAAAGTATATCATTTAAAAATTTGCCTATTAGAAATGATACAGGCTGAAACAATTTATATTTGATTCCCGTCTTATGCCAAGTGCTTGTTTTTTGATTCTGGGAGAAACTATTCCTCTTCACCTCATTTGTACAAAACTGTACTGAGCGCTCTATGAATACCCTTCAACTTCTCTTGACGTAGCAGTGCACTTAGCATTATAAAAGGCAGTGCTTGACTCTGAGCTGTAGACTAGCGGCTGCTCTGTCTGTGTGTTATTCTTTATGATGTAACTGCTGTGAGCAGTGGAATGATCCACGTTTGAAGCAGAGCTGTAGGAAAGCATCTTCATGTGGTAGGAAGAAGTTTAAGACAATTGCTTATTGACAGCTTGTTTGTTATGTTTAAAACCTTTTATTTTAAGGGGCATGACTACCAAAGCTGGCACTAGACTCTGTGTGTGTGGTCTGAGGACCGGCCCAGGCAGTTGCACTCTGTTACCGGCAGCCCTGTTTCCTAGGGAGATTGACATTACTCCATCTTCATTGGAGTTTTCTTCCCCAATACCAATGACTGTTACCATGTCAGTTAATGAGCTGTGGGACAAAAAAGGCTGAAGTTCACACGGTTTATTATTCTATGTGCAGGACACCATTCAAGGTTCCAAAGCTGGTCAGGACCTTTCCCCTTCATGATCTAGAGTGTAACATTTACACCGTCTTTTCAGAGCCTGGCATGGCTGTATGCATTAACAGCATTGCTGACTGTTATTTTCAGGAGGAGGTTTTAGCAGCTGGTTGAGAGGGGTGGCCAGAGCCCACAGCGATGGCCTGGAGGTGTTTGACAGGAGTGGCACTGAGGAATGACCAAAAGTGTTAGTGGCCATATCAGGCCAGCTCTGAGCATTTCATTCAGTGTAGGGTGACCAAGGTTCTTGGAGTTTTCACCAAGTAGAGCAGTTCACTGCTGAGCTTGAGAAACACTACCTCACTCATTCCCTCATGCCATACCCAGATGTGCTGAGGTGGCTGGTTACAGAAAGCCATGTTGTGTGATTGGCTTGCTGTTCAGCTGCGGATTTATGGTGTGGAGAATGGAGGGGTGTAGGTTGGGTGATAAACCCGTTACAAAGTATTATATAGCTCTGGCCAGACAACTGTCTTGGGGAAACAGGCTCTCCTCTCTCAGGCAATCTTCTCTGCAGTCTTTTGTGGTGCACTGGGGGTGGTGAGCTGGTGACTAGGGCTTGAAGCAGGCCTCAGCCTGGCAGTCTCCTCATGGATGATCTCTCTTAGCCCTGAAATTTTGGCCTGCAACAATGTTATTTCAAAATGAACCAAGCAGGTGTTGGATTGTTGGTTCCCCTGTGGCAGGTGCTTAGTGAGCTGGCTTTCCCTATTATGGCCATCTCAGGCCATAGCACCCGGTAGACAATACCCTCTTGTCTCTGCTTGGTAACTCTACTCCCCCGCCCCCTCATGCAGTACTAACACTTTGCTACTCTTAGGGTAGAACTGGTCTTGGTAAACTCAGACCATGGAACACTGAGGTCTCTTTCATTCCTGATAGGTATCGCTGCCCCTATTGCTGGGGCCAGGCTCCCTAATCAAGATGTTCAGGAACTGGATGGGAAGTGTTCTGCTAGGTTTAAGATTACATCTGACAGGACACAGCGTCCCCTCTTCCAGATGAGTCGATCAACCCTTCATACTTATCTGTCCTGTTACTATGATTCTGCATCCTGGCTGGGACCCTGTGCTTGCATTTTCTCCTAACCTTCGAAGGACTGTTTCAGTCATCTTCAGATACAGTTTGGATTTTAAGCAACAGCATCATTCACCGGTACATAAACAAGTAGCTGTTCAGCACCGGCAATCACAGCTTGGCTTCCCTTTTAGACAGAATCCAGTTTTTAGCGGAGCATCTGGTGGTGCATGCAATGGAATTGGCGGATTACCATCATGTGCAAGCTCTGGCTATGACCCCATCCCGCCCCATTTGATTGTGGGTAAACCTCAAATTACTAATTTGGGTTAAGTGATATTGGACTGTATTGAAACACAGCCTTGAGTTTCTCCTGGAGATGTGCCAACAGACCATGCCAGGAAATACATCAACTGGGAATGGAGTGTTTTTGTGTTTTCTTTTATGGAAAGATGCTCAGGCATGAGTCCATTGCTTATGACAATCCAGCCTCAGATGTGACCTATAACACTGAAATAGGTAGTGTACTGAAAATTGGCTGGGTGATTTGCAGGTGGCATATACTAGCCACACTAGAGTCCAGTGCATCAAAGGTGGCTTTCCAGGTGGAGGTTATATTCAGAGGGGATAATGGTGGTTTGGTTTCCTTGGAGTGGTTGGGAAAGGCTGGTACTTCAGCAAACCCTCAGATCTCATTGCAACATTTGATGTTTCCAAGGTGCAGTAACTTGCCTAGTATCTAAATCATGTAAAAACACAAGTAGACATGGGCTTTGAAATAAGATGGCCTGGTAGAGGTTGAATAGTTAGCATGTTTGGTACCTAAATACTGAAGGTAGAGGGAGGCCAGGTGTCTGGTCTGTGCTGCTGTTGTGCTTCCCCTGCTTTTCAGAACTGTTAGCACACGTTGCCTTTAGGCGTCATCCCATTATGCTATTTAATAAAAGTTGCAACTTGTTGGCCATAAGTTACATACATTGCAGAAGTCCTCAGTGGATTCTGCCCTCCACAACTTTTATTATTTCCAAAAAAACCACAAATTATTTGTAGTGGCTTTGAACAAATCAAAAAATGCTAACTAAAAAAATATTTTAAAACGTCTGATGCTGCAAAATCATTTTACATTAAAATATTTGGAGGTGCATAAAGCTTGCAATTACAACTATATTTTAATTTCCCTGATACTTGGGAATCACCCTGGGCTCTAGGCTTTGCAACCACACACAGACATTTTCTTAAAATTAAAATTTTTATTTCAGCTGATGAATTTAATTTCAGCTTGTGGGGCCTGCATTTCCCCCCTCATTTCCTTCTGTTTCGCTATATAATTTAGTCATATCTTAAGTTAGCAAATTTCCCCTGCAGCCTGTTGCTATCCACAGCTGGCTGTCCATGTGCGTGCATGCAAAATTGTCTAACACACTGTATATCAAACTTCATCAAAGGGCCCGCAGGATACAGCAACGGTGGCTCACTCCAACTTCCTTGCATAAAAAAGATTTTATAAAAGACCATGATAAAACCAGTGCTTCCTGCTTTTTGATGTGTGTAAGTAAAAGAACATTATCATGGTATCTGCACAGTCTTATAACCAGCTTATCAAAACCAAGAACTGGTCCATCCTTAAAAGCTTTTAAGTTCTCTACTGATATTCTGATGTAATTACCAAAAAAAAAAAAAAAAAAAAAAAAAACCAAAAAACCCAAAACAACATATCGAATGTTCTTCTTTAGATTGTCTAAATAAATGAACCATTTCAACTTAGCAAAGTGATCCTTGGCAAGACATAATATAGGTAAATAAAATCTTTGGAGCACTTAAACTCAAAAAGGTGTGTTATGAAAGATGATTCCAACCAAGGTTATTACTGGGGAATAATGCTTGTTCAGAGCTTTAAACTGTGTGTTCTGCAAAGGTGGGAGGCTGCCGAAGAGCAGTTTTGATCCAAGGTTTGGATGAAGCCAAGGAAATTGCCTCTGATGATGAGGGGTCTGAGAATCTGTAGTACAAGAGAACGAGGGGCTCTGACAAGCATCATACCACTGAATTGGGTGGTATGCCAGTGTGGCTGGTTCCCAAGTTACTAGGGGCCAAAAGAAGGATAGAACTCCTTGGGTAGAGACTGGTTGGCTCAGTTGTCCCCATTGGGGCATGTGACAAATCTGCCAAGCCAAAGCTCAAGGAATCAACAGCCTTTGAAGGCTCTGGTAGAGGGGAAATCAGAGAATTCGGAACAGGCATTATGATGTCCTGACTATTCTCACCAGGGTCCGCTGGATTTATTAGTGAGATCTTCTCCAGAATCATCTTTCTCCTAGTAGAAATGCCCTTAATGTTTTGGAATCCACAGTTATGGAGCTGGCTGGAGCAGTCATTTATCAGATATAGGTTGCCCACGCTTCTATGCAGAATCAAACCCAGTACTGTGGACTTCTTGTAGCAGAGAAAAGCAGGTTCCTTTATTCATAGATTCATAGATTCTAGGGCTGAAAGGGACCTCGAGATTGTCCGTATCCTTTATTGTCCTTATATTGCAGCTCCACATCAAGGAGTTTTATGACTTCTTTATGGTTCAATGTCAGCTTTGAAGTCATGGTTCTCAACTTAGACAGCTCTAGAACTGAAAGATTACTCAAGTTTTTCTCCGTATGGCTCTGCACCTGGAGGCTTTTGGCCCTATAGTCCTCCACCTGTTGCCTC
This sequence comes from Chelydra serpentina, assembly GCA_037349315.1. Taxonomy (NCBI): domain Eukaryota; kingdom Metazoa; phylum Chordata; order Testudines; family Chelydridae; genus Chelydra; species Chelydra serpentina. Next base: position 47,740,182 of record JBAIAC010000029.1, on the reverse strand, counting down.
CGTAGTCTCTTCAGAAAGGAGGGGTAACAAGAGAACAAACTTTCTCTCTCCAAGGAAGGCAAAGGCTCCTGAGGGACCCCTCATCCTCCTTCACCTGATGGGCAGTCAGACTCGCTCTCTGGGGAAGGTGAGGAAGTGGCCTTCAGAGGTGCTCCTTCCTATATTATCCCACATGAGACTGTCTTGATTGCTTCCTTCTTTCCTCTAAGGAATGTCCGGGCCTTTCAAGATTTGCTTAAGTTCATGACATATTTGTCTGGATGTCTCAGGACTCACAGAACTAGGGGCCTTCATGTCATCAGTTTGCAGTTGTACTGAGCATGGGTGAGTAGGTCTGCCAAGCCCTGCCTGGGAGTTATCCATGCATATCCCATGCAGAATGACAACTAGACCTTTGTGTTTAAACACACTACGAAGTATGCATGGTGATCCTTTAATCGAAAAGACAGCCCAAAATAATTCACACAGCACACTGATTCAATCTGTGATATCTCATTTTAATAGCATAGCTCCAGTTTGAAAATATATCTAAATCACTTTCACATGCTGCTGCAAGTCTCAGCAGTGTATGATCTAGGCAATGAATAGAAGTGATATTGCTTTTCTTCACTCATCTTCAACATTTATGTTTAAAGGCTCTTGAGAGCTTTTGCTACAATGACATCTTCTGAGCTAATAGTGGATACTTCCTAGGGCTCCAGTCTGACCTGACTTGTGCTTCGCAGCATTAAGCCCAATTTTCCTACATGGAAAAGTGGTGTAGTCCCATCCTTTGGGTGTGTGTCCATGAATGTCAGCTACCACTGTGCCATTTGGAGTCTGGCCACACATTGGAAAGGCATTTAGTATACCATGAGGCGTGTGGGCATTCAAAAGGGGATGAATACACCAGAAAAGTTGGGTGAAATCAAGTTGTTCATAAAGTCTGACACTAAGTCCAAAAATACAACTTAAAACTGACCCTGGGCAGCTTTAGTATATGCCACAGGTACACACCTGGCAGGTAACAGAGTAGATCACTTACCTGTGCAGTATGGGATTATGTGGCTGCACAATTCGTTATGTTTAGATTTACTGCATAATTGTCCATTTGAATCTAAGCTTTATCAGGTGTTGACTAGAGGGGGGAGGGATAGCTCAGTGGTTTGAGCATTGGCCTGCTAAACCAGGGTTGTGAGTTCAATCCTTGAGGGGGCCATTTAGGGATCTGGGGCAAAAATTGGGGATTGGTCCTGCTTTGAGCAGGGGGTTGGACTAGATGACCTCCTAAGGTCCCTTCCAACCCTGAGATTCTATGATTCTATGACTACGAAGCCTAACGACAATTCTAATGTTAACACTGTTAACTAATTCATTGCTGATAATTTTGGTAGAACCATCTCACTATAATGTACTTATTTCTTGTTGCTGGATGCAGTGGCAGGGGGCAAAAAGGTTTCCATCAAAGGTTGCAGGGGTGGGGAATGAGGAATTCAATTCCTTCTCTCCATATACTTACAACCCCTGCCCACAACAGAAAGGAAAGTGGCTTCCCCATACCAAAAGGTTCAACTCTTTCCTGGATGTCAAGAACTAGACCTGCTTTTCACACTTCCATGGGGCCCAACAGTTTAAATGGTCCCTAATCCAGCTATCAAACCCTCCAGCCTTTTGCTGTCAACTTCCACAGTACAGCTAGGCACTTTCAATACAGAAATCTGCAGCACACTGAAAAACTGAGGGCAGCAAAAAATAAAACCAAACGAAATATTGAAACAAACACCACAAAGGACACTATACTGACTGCAATGGGTAAGGACAGCAATGAGGAGAAAAGGGGTTGGAGGATGGTCACAGACACACATTTATTTGGATGACTAATTTGTTGTCCTTGTCCAAGATAAGGAAAATGCAAAATACAAACAAGTGGCAAAAACAAATTTTGCTTTTAAAATTCATTCAATTCTTATTGTCTAATTTGTTATAAGAGTGGCAAGGTATGCTTTTTAAAAAACGTATCTGTTCTCTACACTGATATTGTTCCCTTAAAGGAAGGACTAAAAACAAAGATCAATCAAAGTTTCAGAAGTTTAGGAACCCACTAAATCAATGCTGTCAAAACGCACTTTGATAATTTTCAGCTTGCAATACAGTTGTTGAACTTGTAGCATCTTAAATTTGTCAACATACAGCCATTCACAGTGCCTTTAGTTTTCTTTATACCTCATTTCCCAGCAAAGCAGAAACACACGCCTCAGACGCATCACAAATGGCTGTCAGGTCATGACCTCCTTCGAGGGCCAGAACAATTCGACCTCCGGCCAATCCCATCAGCTGCTTCGTAAGGTACCCAAAGCCTGTAACAGGGAAACAGGAAATGCAACAAAAGGGCAAAGGTTGACAGTGGAATCAGACTCCTGGCAAAGGATCAAAGAATTATAAAAGGAATTACATCATATTAAAAAAACCACAAGGGATCTGGGAGGACTAAACACATAATATATGCCAGGTTTTATTTTAATACATTTGTTTCAGAATTTCAGCTACGGCTCCCCTTTGGATCCAATTACATGTATGCATTATGGGACAGATTCTGATCTCACCCGGGTGTAAATCTGGAGTACCTCCATAAACTTCACTGGAGTTACTTCAGATTTATACCTGCATAACTGAGGTCAGAATTTGCCCCACTGTGTTTTACTGCTTTGAATTATTATAGTAACAAATAATCACTTTGGGAGGGAAGGAAACAGACTAGAAGGAGGTCACTTGTACCTTATCTGATCTTTATGTTATATTATATGGGATATGCTCTCCAGAATCAATGCCGTACAGGAGATTGAGGGGAAAAAAACAACCACCTCTGACTTTTGCTTCTCTTTGTGAAAAAAAAATGGATTATAATGTTCCACAGGTATCTGACATCTAATGCTCAATATCAGCTTCTTCACATATATAACATGCTATAAAAATCTCTGGGGCACCTGGCCTTTGATCATTTGACACACAGTATATTTAATTCTATTTAAAAAAAAAAACTCCACAAGGATTAAATGACAGATTCAGAATCTGAAAAAACCCCAATGCATTACCTCCTCCTTCAGACTTCTCTATTTTCTATTTTACTAAGTCTCACAAGCACCTTTACAACAACAATATTGTATTGAATTGTACTTGTATTGTAATGTATTAATTAACAGCCTTGGGACAAAACCCACGGACTGAACCAACTATATAATAATCCCCCTTAGTTCAATTTTACATATTACAAGAGCAGTATAAAATTACAGAAGTTCCACAAAAAGGCAAACAAGATATCACCATTTACAAAGTGTTTGTGAATACCTTTAAATAACTTGTCTCTTACAGCTCTCCTATTTCACTTAAATCTTTTTGTTAAAGTCATGACTTCTACTTCCTTTTAAAAGTTTTTAAAGGACTTTTAAGGATGTATGTTAGATAATCACCTTCCTAACAGACAGACATCAAAACCCTAAAAATTCCTTCTGATTTTTAGACTCTGTGGGTCAAATCCTGTTTTCTGCTGAATTACATGGAAAGAGTCCAGATTTACACCAGCATAACTGGAGAATGCATTTGGCTCTGTGTCTGTGCAATACACGTTGTGGATCCAAAGGAAAAAGAATGAGATCTGAATTATAGAACCTTTTAACAAGATACAGAATAAAAATCATCAACCTGAATTGTTTACAATGAGTCTGGGAGGAAAGAATAGACAGCTAAACACGCTCTGCTTACTTTTGACATTTTGTTTTTCTTTATTTCTGCAGGAGCGAAATGTCACACATTGTTATTTAGCAAGTATCTTTTTCTATATTTAGAATCGAGAATGAATAGTGTTTTATAAGAATAAGATGCACCAATAGACAACATAAGAAGAATTTTTCATGTTATTTTTTTAGGTGGCCTGAAACAAATACTACACAATGAAATAACAAAGGCACAAACAGATTTCTGAAAATGTTTACATTTAAAGACCAAGGGACAGAACACCGGTGTAAACTATAATAGCTCCACTGAAGTTAATGGGGCTATGACAGTTTACACCAGTTTAGGATCTGCCCCACTGTAAAGCTGCAACTTACATTTTGCTGATAGATTATATCCTCCAAGAGGTGTAGGATGGCCTTCCACTGCATCAAAACCAGATGATACCAGCACAACATCTGGGGCAAATTCATTGGCAATTGGCATTACTACCGTTCTGCAACAAAAATGTAACAATGGCAGACTGATTACTTTGTCTGGCTCTTAAATGAACCGAGGAACATTGAGATCACCTTGAGCAAACGATTATAAATTGCACTATTTTTGAAGTTAGCAAAGGTCACTTCCCCTTTTCTTTTCTCACACGATGACAACACTAGGAATTGGTTAACAGAGCACACTGGTATGTTATATCGTGCAGTTCTGTTTTAAAGTCAATGCCAGTTTGTAATGTTGTTTATTCAGTGGGGCTGATTATTTCAACCACTAATAGTATAACAATCCGAATAGGGAAATAGCCCACTATGCAATAAACTTTAGATTTCCAGGCGTGACTAACTCTTTGTTTGGTCATCTCAGACCTTTTGTTCTTTGTGTACTGGAGGTCAAGCTAGAGATGTGGAGGGACGAAAGGGGAAAGGATAGGGTAAGCTGGCAAAGACTAACTGGAAAAGCCATAATTTAATAAGCTCACTGCAATGCATTTCTCTCCCTAGATGCAGCAATGATGCTTCTCCAGCATTTGCAAAGACACTTATTTTTTCCATCCCACAGTTTTCATTAACCATAATTAAAGGCTGCCATGCCACAAGCACTATCCAGTGCAGAGCTGTGTGTGCCTGGGACGGAGGAAAACCACGTCAATTTTTCCCTTTATAGAGCCTGCCACTCAACTAGTAATAGAACAAGTGATCGAAAGCTGGCAATAACGTCTGTTACCATAAACAAGTGGTCTATGAATACATGGATAGACCAAAAGAAGCTTTAACATTGCTGAAATTAAAAACAAATATGACATTTACCTACTTTTATATACAGACACAAAGCAACTCAATCCATTTTAAGGTGGTACAATGTCAGAGAGGAACAAGAAATAAAACTAAAATGGAATACAGAAAATATTTATCTGCAAGTAAGTGTCTACAGACATTAATCTCAGTGTTGTATTCTGTACAAAAGGTACTATCATATTGGTTTATCTTTTTTCCTGACCCCTAAAAATCTACCCAACCTTAGTTCCTACTCAAAATATACCCTAGTTTAAAAAAAACCAATTCAGATGTCATGATGCAAACTAGGCAAAATGAGCTGCTGAATAGGGAATAAAAAATTGCAGTTTATGCCAAGCTCGCTATTAAAGGCATTGCAGAACTGAAAATATGCCATTTAAAGTTTTAAAACAGAGAACCAAAGCTGCCTCAGTAAAAATGTTACAGACCCACAAAATCCTGTGACTAGGAAAGCTTCCAGAAAGTATTCTTGGATGAATGCCTTTGTAAATGGTTCAGTTTGATGGTACACTCTATTTGTATTCAGTGTACAGCAAATGAGCAGACTCACAAAACTGTCTCGAGTGATTGCACTCAGCCATACTGTCACTGGTAAGTGACATGAATGGTAGAAGAGGAAGGATACTCAAAACTTTCCTATAAAATAGGATTTTCCAGTGCCGCCTCCTTTTTTCTGATGAGATGCAATGATTACTATGACTATTAAAGAATACAGGACACTCCTGGAATGACTAGGGGAAACTGGGTAATGACATTCCACCTTTCTGAAGTCTTATGTCAATTAAACTGGAGATGGCAGTACTGTTTCCAGATTCTAACTCTCTCTCGTAATTAGGAAAACCCTTAATAGCAAAGGATGTGATTTTGCATTTTGTGTAAAATAAACGTTAACCCTCTCTTCAAAATGTGCACACAAAGGGACTCGGGATCATATATATGCACTTATATTCGTTTCCTTAAAGCTTTTTAAGATATTACTGTATTTGTAGTATATACTGCAAGCTAGCACAATGAACAGATGTCAAGTGGTGTACGATATTCACAGGTCTTTAAATAATGTCTGCTATGTCAAAGGGAATCCCAGTGTACACCAGCTAAAACTGGGGTTAGGTCACTAAAGGTGAACAACATGTGGCATTCTTGCACAGGGAAAGATAAAAAGTTTCAGAACGGTGAAAGAAAACAACTGAGTAGGTGTGTGGTCTGACAAGTCTTTTGGTTTCATTTCCTCACATAAAATTGCCACGGTAATCTAAGGAGCTCCTGCATTTATTACTGGTGGTCCATCAGCACTGTTATAAAGACATATAGAAGAAACTACTTTACTTTCCTTACTCTGTGAGAAAAAATAATTTTTTTTTGCAGTGGTTTTGGGGCACAGCTCTAATTTGAGTGATGTTGCAGTTTGCTGTACTGCAGAGGGCTTTTAACTGCTGTCATAACTCCAGAAAGACCAGATTTTAATTTTTTCCCCAATGAATTTATTGCCGTGTAAACTTTTCCTCCACACACATTATTATTTAATAAAGCCTTAGTAGGACTTTTTGCTTATGACTTTAAAGCCAAGAAAATCTTTTTACTGAAACCCACAGACATTCTAAGTAAAAACCACCTCATTCACAAAGAACTTAAGCAGCAGTTTCGAAGCAAGTGCATGTGGCAAAGTTTTTTTTCTATGCTTTGAAGTCCTGCTGAGCTATTTAGTTTCTAGCCAAAGGAAAACTGCTAAACTCATCAGATTTTTTCAGAACTAGGTTATGATATTTTGAGAGTTGCTAGTATATGTTCCTGCTGTGTGGTATCACCCCAACTCCAGTTCAAGTGAAAACCAAAATCAACTTTGAATTGTGTAATATTATAGTTTTGAACATGTCAGTACAAACAGATGATATGACCAATGATTGACAATTCTTTTCTTGTTTATGCATCACTCCATCCTGTTGATTTCCAAATATTAGCATACTGGAGTAATATGAAATAGCAGCAAATATCAGGTGAGCAATACACACATCTTACTCACATCAGCAGTGGCATTCAGCAATCACATGCAGAAGTTAAAAGATACCCTCTAGTGGCATGAAAAATACATACACCCATATGAACTGCTAAGAGTTTGTTGAAATTAAGAACGTAAAACTTATTCGAACACATTGAAAAGAGGAAGCACCATGGTTACCCATAAAAAGTCAGTATTTGCCAATCACACACAGGTATCTGAGATCCCCAGTTTCCCCCTTTATTTAAAAAAGGAGATATCTCTGGTAACTGTATTGTAATGAGAACAGGAGTACTTGTGGCACCTTAGAGACTAACAAATGTATTTCACCATAAGCTTTCGTGGACTACAGCCCCACTTCATCGGATGCGTAGAATGGAACATACAGTAAGAAAATATTTATAATGGTTGGCAAATGTAAGATTTTTAATGGCTACTACTGCATATATGTATATATATGCATATATGTAATTGTTTTAAAATGTAATTAGCACTGCTCAATATTTGAAATAACATTTCAGATGATGATTAGGCCCTCAAAAGCCTGAGAAATTTGAGCTGCAGATGACCTGTCCAGGGCAATCAGTGTAATTAAAATTGGGCCAGAAACACAACTATGAGCCTGAACTACCTGTCAAATGTGAGGGCAGGGTTTGGATGCAAATCCTGGGATCTAAGCCTCCCTCCTCCTCCAATTTTGGTTCTAGGCTGATCCAAAATTTAGAGTGGGTAGATTTCCCACTCAGCTGCAACTGAAATCTCTTGCAAAAAGCCCAAGATGATTTAAATAAACAGAGAACCCTAAGCTAACAATTGCTCAAACCTGTGATCAAATTTCCATGAAACCCAGCGCATGAGATTTTAGTGCACTGGAATCCAGACTTGAATCCTTTCCTTGATTCGTGTCTCAGGCCCAAAACTCTAGCCCAAGCCTTAGATCTGCTGTTGTTTTTAAATGCATTACTCCCCTCATTACAGTAGTGCCCCAAGGACTGGACCCCATTGTGCTACCTGCTGGATAAACACATTAGGAAGACAGAATCTCTGCTACGCTCACAAATAAGACAACTGGAGTGACAAATAAGAGGTCTAAAATATTGCCCTGGTGCTACAACTGGATCTAAGCAAGCATAAGTCGGCACCCACGCAGAGTCCCACTGTCCCAGCAAGGTCACAGGGCTCCATCCACATTGATCTGACTGCAGGACTGGGGCCTATGGCACCATCAACACGATTTTGGACTGTACTAACTGTACTCTATGGGTATGTCTACACTGCAGCTGAGAGAGAGCCTGCCTCTCAGCCCAGGAAGACAGACTCATGCTAATGGGACTTGAGCTGGAGTGCTAAAGAATAGCAGTGTGGATGTTGCAGCTCTGGTGGGACCTGGCTAGCCGGGTGAGCTCGGACCCAGGGGGTTGGTGGGCATGAGAACCTTAGCCACTGCCCAAGCTGCAGTGTCCACACTGCTGTTCTTAGAAATTGTGAGTCTGTCTACTCCTCCTGTGAGGCTCGGTCCCAGCTACCCTATGTTTAAATACCCATTGCATTCTAACCTCCTATTTTAACTCCCTAATAATGCTCTTAAAAAAAATCCTTGGGCTAAAGTTTTGTATGTGAATCTTTAAGGTTTGAATAAAAGCAACAGAGCAACTGAGCTGCATTTCTAATGCTTTACTTGTTGACAACATTTTGTCAGATGCACCTAACATACTTGCTCTTTTCGGGATCTTAAGTACATGGGGGAAAATACTCTTTTGACTAAGATTGAGCATGAACCCCAAAAGAAAATCCTGGAGAAATTAGAAATGATTCCTTGATACTGCAATGACAGGTGCATTTTGCAAAGGCCATAGACAGAAAGGTAGGGGAATAAAACCAACAGTTTTATATGGAATGGGGTCTTTCAGCCTGTTCGTGTGGTGGTCGCTGGGATTGTCAGAAGAACTAAGAGGGTTGCAACACAGACTGCTTAAAACCTTAAGTATTTTTTTTCAAATGTTGTGGATTATATAAATTACAAGCACTAATTACACTTTTTAAGCAACATTTTTCTTTCTTAAATCTTTTCAGTTAATCTTAAAACAATCACAAATAAGCTGAACAGTTATGCAGCAGTTAAAATTCACTGTAGTAAATCTTCAATTAATGATTTCAATATTGTTTAATTTGAAATTTTGATAATTTCTTTAATTTAGATTAAATCTATCTACTTCTGCAACTTTTTTAACCTATTAGCACTCACCTCAAATTACAGCACAATGTATAATATTGTACAATTCACTGAAAGGAATACTTACATTTTCTAACTGGTGAACAATTCTAAAATCTTTATGGCTATTGATGCCTGCTGCAAAATGATGCATATCATTTTATTTTATTTAGAAATATTTCCTCTACTGTTGGCAACAAAACATCATCTACACGTGCTGCTAAACTCTTCCTGGAAATCATGCCCTCCGTTTGTAGCAATAATCATCTCTACGGTAATTTATTATGCCAAATATGTTTAGGAATTTAGCTAAGAAATAAGTAGGAAGAGCACATAAAATCTAAACTATAAAGATGACATTTCTATGGAAAAAGTCTTAGAACAAAACCTAACCCAAGAAGTACAGTTCTGCATACCTCTCACATACATTTTTTGCATAAATAGATGATTTAAAAAACCCTAGTTTTCTCTGATATGTACATGGTTCTTTAAGAAATCTAGAACAAGGAGAATCTTCCAACAAACAATACTCATTTGACTTATAATTTAAATTAAAAGGTGAACAACATTAAAACAAAATTATACATAGAATATTAATGTTTCAGGAGATCACGGTCACATAGCCAAGGTAAACCAAAGGCAAGACAAGACAACACAACTGCTAGCGCTCCATTGTGGATAAATTCATACAATGAATTACAACAACATGTGCTAGAAAAATCTTATTTCATGTGTTAATTGTAATTGTTCTACCCTTGTAATAAGGACCTGAACACAATCTTCACATTTTTACTAAGATTTTCCTTGCCAGGTTTGTCTCCTGTAATTAAACATAACCTTTTAAAATGTCATGAGCGTTTAAGGAACAGGAACATTATTTCCTCTTATAAAACAAGTTAGGAAAAAACAGACACTGGTAAAACTGCAGACTGAACTTTACAAAAGTTTGTTTCTATAACTATGTAACAACAACAATGGATTCCAACAACATTTTGATAATTTAAGGAATTATTTTAATTATATGCCACACATTTTATACATTAGAGTTTAATACTCTTCCTTATAATCTATGAAATCTGTATTGGACAAATACTTTGGTGGTGAATTCAACTGTGGAATGTTAGTGCAGTAAATGGTTAGCTAAATTATAATGTTATACTGTTTTAAGCAAGCATACCCATTGTTACAATACCATGGAACAGTGCCAAGCACTCAGAGAAATACCAAATCAGTTTTGTCATATGGAATGTCCATTGGTGGTTGAAGTGATCTCTTTCAAAATTTATCAATAATGATGCCACTCCAACTTCAGAACAAAGTGAAATCTACTCATTCTAAGCAGTCTGTGATTTCAGCCTTCAGTTATGGATAGTACAAATGGCACAGCTCAGGATAAAACAGTTCTGCCATTTTTAACTCTTGCTTTTGAAACAACTCAAACACAATTACTAATTATTTCCACTTTCCAAGGTATAAAGATGTCTTGGGTCTTTTGTCTAACAATCTTCTAGTTCAAACATGTTTGTTTATTTTAAGGTTATTGGTACAATGCTCAATAGAAAATCCTAACCCTAAATTATTAATTTCCTTTTGGAACGAGGAAAATGGTACTATTTGAAATGTTTTTTGAACCTGAAGAAAACTAGGAATTTAATTTGCAGTCATTTGTTTTATAGTTAGGAGATTACTTTATGATGCCAACTATCCCAATTATTTCTTCATTCGAATGCATGCTTTTATCAAACACATGCATCAGTCACAACCTTTAAAATCCCAACCAGTGTTGCACATTTTTCTTTCTCATATTTTTCATAGAAAGGTACCTTTCTATTCTAAATACTATGTAGTCAAGAATATTAGGAGTTAATGTAAAAAAAATTGTATATTAGTATCTCTGCCTAGCTCAAAGGATTTCCACTGATTCCTCTACAGACTTCAAAGCCTCACAGTTTGGCATTTGGACTGGTTTGAATTAAAGTTCAGTTGTCCGCCGTGAGTTTCCAAGTTCATGGTGAAAGTGCCTGCTGCTTCTGGATTTCATTAGGGCCAATTTTCTTATCTTTTTTTCATCTTAGGTTTGATCCCCTGCAAATGCAATGTGGCATTTGATGGGTCGGAATAACAAGGTGCTGCCTTCAAGGCATGTATTGTCTCATGGGGCTCTCTCTCTCTCTCTCTCTCTCTCTCACACACACACACACACCCCCCATTCCCTTCTCTAACTTTCAGGGGATTATAAATTTTAAACTTCAAAGCATTATTTTACATTAAAATCAATAAAAAAGATTCAGGAAAATGTTTTTCAAAGAAGCTGGTTAAGATTTAAAAAGGTCACTTGATAATGTATTATCGTGAACAAACTTGGCATAAGATTTAAAAAGTTTCCAACTTAATTTATACGCTGAAGGTGTGTGCATGTGTGTATATGGCTGGCATTACTATGTATAAGATCGGTCAGGCAAGTAACTTTCCTCGCAACAGTACTCGCAAAATGATGGCCAAGACCACGTTCGGTGTATGTACCCCGGATAGCTGTATTCTCTGGTCAAGAAGTGTCAGCATCAATTAGGCAATGGTTGGGTACATTCTTTTTTTAAAGACTGTTCTGAACAATTTTCCAACAGCCTTGAAATTCAATTACAATGTAATAGCAATTTGCCATTCAGCTCTGGGCTACAGGTTTTCCCTAGAATGAAAAGATCAGTCTCGTTGAGTTCTAAGATAAAAAGACCTCCACTTTGCACAACAGTATACCACCATTGTTCTCTTGTAAGTGGAGGAAAATGGGAAGATAAACTATAGTTACTTAATTATAAATTATTGTAAATCATATATATTACTTGTAACTTTTTAAAAATCTGTTGAGTTAAATCTCTATTTGTTAGTAAAATACATTAATATTTTTAGGAGATAAAAATGTGCACTGAATAAAGGAAATAATGCTACTGGTTCCACTAGATTGAAAAGATGTAATGGAACCTCATGAAGCTGATGCTCCATCTGTGTATTTTCAAAAATGTCCAGATATTTGCATCTCATACTTTGCAGGTTTACATCCCCCTAAATTATGCAGACATTTTCCAGAAGTCCATTAAACCTGACTTGAAGTCAGAAAACCACTTCAATTGATAATTATAGGAAAAGATGCAAATAGGGGAAGACAGAATGATCTCTGGGAAAGATGAAACCTACAAATACATCAGATCACTAACCTATACATATTTTCACATGGAAAGTAACTAGTAAAAATACGGAGAAAGGAACGTGTTGTCTCACACATGGTCGTTTACGTACCAGTAACACTTTACGTCCAAGTTGGTTGTCCTCATTTCACCCTGTTATTCCATAGTTTTGACAGTACCTGTTACACTTTCCCTCTATGCTGCCCACATTCACAAGAGGAAAGTGCATTACTACACAATTCCACTAAGCTCTAAAGCATCGGTGATGTAGCATCAGCCTACCATGAGCTTTCCTCTTGCAGCTCAACAAAACACTATTGTAAACCTTCAACAGAGTCCCAGAAAGGTGCTACTGGACAAAAATTCTCTCAAGTGAAAAAGCTCCAGTATTCTGTGCTTTACCTCCCACAATAGGATAAAGTCAAGGCTCTGACAAGTCATTTTCTACCATACTGCACAGCCTTGTTCAGTCTTAATCCTTTTATAAACCGTAAGAGCAGAGCAAAATGAATGACCCAGAAAGTCACCTATGTTAAAGAGAGAACATGAATGGAAGAGAAAGTTTCTGCAAAAAAGAGCTGCTTCCCACAGTTACATAAACACCCAAGGCAGTGGAAAGAGACTTATTTTCAAAGTCAGACACCCCGAGCTACTGCCAATATTCTGCAACCGTGGCTTCCTGCTGTATCATAGGACTTGTGTTGATACAACCATTCTGCCTGCCTGATGCTACTAGAGCAGCAAAACTGACCAAAGTGCAGCCTACAGTGCTCCTATGGTGACACTGGAACAGAGCTACAAAAGACATTTTCATGGGTGGCCCAGGTATTGACCCACAAGTACAGCTCATTCATGTGGAATCACACATCTCTCTGGTTTCTCGCATTGTTGTTGTGGTTGAAGATGGGACTAATGGGAATGGAAAAGAAGAGTCTGCTCACAAACTCCCATGCAAGAACAAAACGCAGTTGGAAAACTCAGTGATTTTTATAAGGTATAATAAGATTTTATAAGGTTGTGTGTGTCTGTGTCAGCCACTGTGTGGAGAGCAGTGACTGCACCTGGTCAATTCAAAGGGGTTTGAAGACTGTTGGCTCTCTGGAGTAGGGACTATACTCTGTGTTTATACAGTATTTAGCACAATGGCAGCCCAGTTTTGGTTGGTCCCCAGAGACTATCCATAACAAAGGCCTGGAGCATTAAACTAGTTAAGAGACTCCCTACAGACCTGGCAAGGGGTGAGGCTATGGAGGGTAACTCTCTCCACCATGCCCCCATCCCATCCAGCCCTGGTCTCCACAATCCAGAGGGAAGTCAGAATGCATTAGGTTTATCTGAATGGAAGGGGATCAACATGATTGATGTCACATTGACTCAGCTCCCTCTGACAGAATTGGGTCAAATTTTTTCCCTCTTATCCACTCTGAGGTGAAAAATCAGAATGTGCTAACATAATCCTGAGTACCAAAAGCATATACTGGATGAGAACAACAGGTAACCAGCATAAGGCAAAGCAAAACATCAACAAGAGAGCCACAGAATAATTCTCAGTGTTACAGAATGGGACACTCACCCCTGAAATGGTGACCACACAGGTTACCCCTCTGCTCCATTCTCCCATTCCTGTGCTTCCTGTCCCATTCTTCATTTTCACTGCCCCCATGCCCTATCCCTCAAAGCACTTCTAACACAGCTCCTACACCTTGCTAACTCTGGCTGTATGAGATGGGCAGGGCAGGTCGGGAGTGCTGCAGTGCCAGTGTTGTGGGAGCTACATGAGCAATTCTCCGACAGCAGGAGAAGGAACGGCAGTTGAACAGACTGGACTGGAATAAACTGGTCTCAGCAATGGTAACTTTAACTGCTCCTCAAAACTTCCACCTGGAATGACTTGGCAAAAAGTCTTTCTGGGTCCATCTCCCTCTAGAGTGGCTTGTTCATGATAACAGAGAGAGAGAGAGAGACCAGAGAAGAGCTTATTCATTAAAGCTTACTGTAATTTTATACACCAGACCAGCACAGCTTTTGCTGAGCAGCGAATAAGTGCCAATCATTCGGCACCTTGCTTACACAGGTCCATTGCTATGGCCAGGCACACCCCTCTCCGTTCTTTGCACTGGCTTTCAGTCACAGAACACTCAAGCACCTGCAATCCTATTTTTAGTTTACTAAAAAGAAAAAAACAGTTGCAGAAAAGAAGAGCGATTTCACTGCAGAAAGATCTGATTTCAGCCAAGATGGGTTTTGTGAAAGGAAGGCTTGAATGTTACCTGAAAGCAGTCAAATATTCTGTGTCTCCCATCGGTGGTTCGAGGCCACCAGTAAACGCCATATTAACATTGAAACCAACACCTGGTCCTGTGCCGACCTGAGAAAAGGGATGAAAGAGTGGACAAATATAATGTGTTAAATTAATGGAAATTCTGTTGATGCTGACAGTATATCTTTGCAGCCTGCCATTTCTTTAAATCCCATGGATTTGCTCTGCTCCTGGCTGACTGATTTATTTAGAATGCATTGTTAGAGTGCTCTCTTTTTTTCCTAGAGCTTTTTGGTTCCCCAAAGGAAGGCAGTTATTAAAGCTTTCACATTCTCACAAGTGCTCAATTCTATGTGAAAGTGGTGCACACACAAACATTTGACCACTGGTGGCCCAACAACTGTAGTCCCATCATTAATATACTAGTGCCTTTTCCATTTTCAAATGGACAGACTGCCCTATTGAAGAAATAGTTTTGTATAATTCATCTTCAGCTTTATCACCAAACTCAGAAGAGTACTTTATAGTCCTGCTTTATTATGTGAATTTTCTTCACTCAGCTACAAGTGCAGTTTACTCAGAGTGAGGGCCCCCTCTGCAGGTGGAAAATATGACTTGCAACAAATAGTTACATTGAGCTAACTGGGTATTGGTAGTATACGAATCATTATGTGCACATTTGTGAACATTATCACAGTGTGTATGTATCTTTATTAGAGGTGATAGCTGAAAAATAAACGCATGACATTTATGGTAATTAATTTGAAGAAAAAAGTGAACCTCCTTTCTATATCATATCTAAAGTGAAGTGCTGGTATGCTATTGCTACCTAAATACAACCAATCTGGAGATTCAATTTAGATGTACTATACAACTACATAAATTGCTATATCAGTTTAGATAAATTGCAGAATTTGGGATTCAAACTTTTCTTTGGCTGCCTTACCATGAATACTAGCTACTAGAAAACAGTCTGTCCATCCATCCGTCCGTTTAATTTTAATACATATTCTACTATTATTTCCTATATTAAAATTTCTGTTTGGCAGAACTGCACTTTGTAAATATTCCTGCGAGAACATCAGGAAATCCCAACACTTTATGATCCATATTTTACAATGTATAGTCTAGTGAAGAGTGAGTGTCCTTCCAATCCCGTATAATTATTTTTTAGACAAATCAATCATTACATTATTAAATTATTTTAAAGACTCGGCATGAATACAAGTGCAGCAGAAGTTTGTACTCCTGTCCCTCCTGCAGCATCAGTTAAACGCTGCATAAATGTTTGGTCATTGGCTAGGATTATAATGCACAAACAAGGTAATAAAACAAGGCCGTGCTTTATATTCTTTAGATGCCTGGAAGGAATATCAAAATTTGCAGTACAGAAAGGGTAAAACTGGATTTTCAAATTTATCAACATTTCAAAATAAATATAGTTAATTAGTTAAAATATATTAATTGCCCTTTGAATCATGTATACAGCTTTTTATAACTGCATCTCCATTAGAAAGGAACAACTTTGTTTAAATCAATATTAGTCAAAACTATGGAGTCTTTGTGGACTTTACTAATTACCTAAATTAAACACAGCAAAGTTTGGTTCATTCGTGACCGTTTTTTTTTTTTCCTTCTCTCCATTTACATCTGCCAAAACAGAACTCATTTGCAGTTCTGTGTAGAATTTATTAAGCAACAGGGATAAATAACCTACAAGCAAATTGAAATAATTGTCTGAGTTAACAGCAAACATTTTCTGTTAGCCCACTCTAGTAAATCAAACATCCGGTCTTGTGTAATGAGGTCAGCTAACACTGAGGTTGGGAACCACTGTGCTATAGGATTCTGTGCAAAGAATGACTTCTGGCTTGTTTAAGATAAGACGGGCAAACTAATGTAGGTATTTTAAAACAAAATTGACTTTTTCCCGACAGTTATGTTTTCTTGTGAAAACCAGTGAAGGGTCCATAAGCCAAAGTAGGCCCTTTGTAACAGAATAAACAATGGAAAGGAGAAACAGCTGACAGGTACACTTTCAAAGGAGAGGCCTAAGCTCAACTTCTTGAAGGATAAGGCTGAATGTAGAATGAAAAAAATAGTACTTGATGAATGTGTGTGTCCATCTGGTGGAAGTCCAAATAGAAAAATGCTTCCATTCTAATTCATATGCCTTGTCTGTAGAAGGCTTTTTTATGGTATTGTTAGGACATTAGAAACACACAAAAATGGGTTCTTAGAGAAGCATTAATAGGCTTTCATGTGAGCAAGGGCAGTACAAGCTTTCCTATCATTTCACTTCTTGACCAATGGAAGTCCCTCCAGTTTCGTCAATGCATCTCACTCCTGACCAGCAGCAGATTCTACCAATAAAACTCCTGGGTGCCAATCACAGTAATTATATGGAGGACAGGTATCCTGCTTATTTATGTTCTTACCTCATCAGGAGCTCCACTGCCTGGGAAGAAGTTTCCATCATCATAGCGATGTAGTGAAATATAAAGAACGTTAGGATCACTGTAGAAAGCTTGCTGAGTACCATTCCCATGGTGCACGTCCTTCAGAGACAGAGATTGTATTAGATAAGGAGGATTAGTACACTAGTCCAGATGAAAAACATCAGGCTGGTTCTTTTTAACCCAAGTGAAGCAGTTTGTTGAAAACTAGAATGGATCCACACAATACTAAAATTAGCTTTTTGTTATACAGTAGAACCCTTATTTTATTAGCTAGCTGGGGATTGAGGAGATAATGAAATTGAAGAGTTCATACAATTATCACCACCAACCCACAGTTGGTATGGTGCAGAAGTGGCAGCAGGATGATGCACTGCATTGCTTACTTTACAGTGGCTTGGAGGACAAGAAGAAATCTCCAATGTACTGTATCGGACTATGAAGGGATGTCGACTTGTTTTTCATCTGCACCGCTTTTGTTATGTGATTCCCCACCCCCATCATGAAATAGGGTTTGAGTACAACTGGTTGTTTGTAAAACTGAGGTTCTACTGTCCTTTCAGTTCAACATAACTGGGTAATTAATTAACTTCAATTATACACCTGAATGAAAACAGGATGTTTTCTTGGACAGAACTGGGAGGAGCTATGTTAAATCACCATAAGTCTGTCTGCAGGCCAAACACCCGTTTAAGCTCGGTGCAGGAATGAGCCCTATGAGTGCAACTTAACAGCAGTGCAAAGAAAACAAAACACAATGATCTCAACCAAACAGCCAATTCCCCTATCACCCAGGTATCGATGTACTAATACAGCTTACAAAAGGGGACATTTCTCCAAATTGTCCTTTAATTTCTGCTACAAAAACCAAGTCACTGAGAAGGGAAGAAGAGTGCAATGAACTCTCAGAAAAGTGATGGACCCAAAGTGGAAAACTTTCCTGAACATTTTTGTTTTTTTAACTTAGATAGATGAATGAGTCACATCCTGATCCTAAGAAAGCAATCAGACTTCCAAAAGGAGTGCTCCAAGTTTGTTAAAATTCTAGCTTCTCTATTGAGTGACCCACTAGTGCTGCTGGGTTGCCCAAATGTAAATAATGTTGCATCATCCTGTGACGGAGTAACCCATAAGGCTTTATGGGGAGATGCTTATAAATGTATATATGATATAACTGAAATATGTTTTATGCTACATGTGCCATGTAACATATCTCTGTACAAGTTATAATCTACTGAATCTATTCCTCCTGTTTGTATGCATGTATCATTTCTGTAGTTGAAGTTATGAATATTGGTTGGATATTGGCCTGCTAAACCCAGGGTTGTGAGTTCAATCCTTGAGGGGGCCATTTAGGGATCTGGGGCAGAAATTGGGGATTGGTCCTGCTTTGAGCAGGGGGTTGGACTAGATGACCTCCTAAGGTCCCTTCCAACCCTGATATTCTATGACTCTATGATTTGCTTGTTTTCTACATAGCCTTAGTAAGAGCATTTGATCAGTGTCTGGAGAAAGGAATGTGCAGGTTAAGTGCCCAATCAAGAAACACTTAACAGACAATAGAACTTGGAGACATCAATCCACATCTGAGCTTTGCCAGGAATGTGGCTTGGCTGGTAAGGAACTAAATTGTGCATGGACATGTGACTTCCCCATGTGACCCCAAAACTCCATTTTGTAACTGGATGCTACACAGGGAGAGGGAGGGGTGTCCACCCAGAGGAGAAAGTCTATTTAAACCGCTGGGAGACCCCTCCATTTGGTCTTCAGCTGGCTAAAGAGAGAGCTTTTCCATCCCCTCAAGGATATACCTGAAAAAACTGGAACAAAGGACAATAACTATAGAGGGGGTGAGTGATTGCTGGACCCAGGCTATGAGGACTATAGCCTGTAAAAGAACGTTTACTGAAACTGGTGAGGTTTTTATCTGTATTCAGTGTGATTAGACATAGACTTGCATGTTTTATTTTATTTTACTTGGTAATTCACTTTGTTCTGTCTGTTACCACTTAAATCCTACTTTCTGTACTTATTAAAATAACTTTTTACTTATTAATTAACCTGGAGTACGTGTTAGTACCTGGAGGCGGGCAACAGCTGTGCAATCTCTCTATCAATTATATAGCGGGCAAACAATTTATGAGGGCAATAACGGATTTATTCAGGGTTTGAACCCCATTGGAAGTTGGGCACCTGAGTGTCAAAGGCAAAAACACTTCCTAAGCTGCTTCCAGGCAAGCCTGCAGCTGATAGGGGGCGTGGTTCAGACCTGGGTCTGGATTTGCAGCAGCTAGCGGGTCTGGCTCAAACCAGACGGGATTCTGGAGTCCCAAGCTGAAAAAGTCAGGAAAGCAGGGGCAGAAGTAGTCTTGGCACATCAGGTGGCAGCCCCAAGGGAGTTTCTGTGATACCAACCTGTCACACATCCCTCAAGCAGGTTACTGAAATTGTCCAGAACGCTGCTCAAGCCAAGCCAGTCAGGGACCCTGTCAGTTTCAATACTCTGTCAGCTCATGAGAACAGAGTTGGGATGGACATAATGCTCATGCCCGGTAATCTCAACCAGCACCCGGCACAGCCAACCATCTTGAAGTTTGGATCAGATGTGTGTTACAGACTTTGTTTTGAAGGGCTGATAACTTCTTCAGGATTGGGGGGAGGGGAGGACGGGGAGAAATGGAAAAAATATGGTAAGAAGTTTAGTGCTGTGACTTTAAATCTTGATGTTGCCCTTAAAGAAATGTTTATTGTATACAAACCATTTTAAAGTGAATTTCAGCTCTGAGTTTCTATAGTCAGATTGTATTCACTGAGTTATAAATAATGGCTCTCCTCTGTGAGGAACTGACAGGGATTCCATTATTACTTTGGTGAGAATATGTTTACTCACCCAGTCCACGATAAGGATTTTGCTAACGTTGAGTCTCTGTTGGAGAAGCTTGGCTGCAATTGCCACGGAATTAAAATAGCAGAACCCCCTGGAGGTAATGAGAGAGAGAGAGAGAGAAAGAGAGGAAAAGGGGTGTTAATTATAGGTTCGCCTTGGTTCTAATATATATATATATAAAATTTGAAACAAAATACATTAAGTAGGAAGAAGTATCTATTGCTTTCACTATTTCTTCCTCCCTAACAGATACATGTTGGGGGGGGGGGGGAGGAGGGAGAGGGATAGCTCAGTGGTTTGAGCATTGGCCTGCTAAAGCCAGGGTTGTCAATCCTTAAGGGGGCCATTTAGGGATCTGGGGCAAAAAATTGGGGATTGGTCCTGCTTTGAGCAGGGGGTTGGACTAGATGGCCTCTTGAGGTCCCTTCCAACCCTGGTATTCTATGATTCATGTGTGCTCGATTATACACAAAAAATAACCAGACGCCAACAGGTGACTCAGTGATTTCACACGAAATGGTAAACACTATTACACGTTCCAACACTTTTTACTGTGAGATGCTGCTGAAGTATACAATCTGCCAATGAGTGATTTTTAAAGTTTCAGGGCTAAAGAAGGGGATTTTAGTGATACAGATGAAATCATCTGAAGCACAGGAGACCAGTTCAGAGAAGTTTCAAAGAACTCTGCTTATTCAAATCTGGCAGTAAATACTCTCTGATCTCACACCAACCAAATATCAAGGGACCAAAGGATCTGGGCATTGGTCATGAAGCCAGGCATGTACTAGTTCAAGGAACAAATTGTATCCAGGGTTGAGGGAGATGCACTCATTAATATGGTTTATTACCCTCTTACCTTTTGGGAACCAGAGTTGAAATCAGCCCAACCCAATGTGGCCAAAACACTTTCAACTCAAAGGGAATAAAATCCCAGCAAAACTAAATGAGTAGAAGATTTGACTTCAGTTTCTGTTTTATGGAAAAAAAATGCTTTTTATAAATAGGTGTTATATTCCCAAGATACAATACTGTATCAGGCGTAACTTTTATAAGTGGCATATCACTGTTTCTTCATATTAAAAAAACTCAGTGTACCTAACTTACAAACTACTCTTTATCCACATAAACAATAGATGTGGATGATGGAATTAATAGAACCAATGCAGCTTTATAAATAGATGCAATATCTAAGCATGATTCTAAAGCAGACTGTATTAAACAAAAAGAGGACTGGAAACTTTCCTACTTCTAAAGTATTACAAACAGCTTTGAATCTGATGCTCTATTGTACATCACTCAGCAAGGAAGTCTATAATAAATCAAATAATTAATTTTCTAGCTTCCAGCTCCATATCACATACAGAGTTCTCTTAATTAATGGCTATAAACACTGAAGCAACTCAATTAAAGCACACACATACTTACATAGGTGTACTCTCTTCAGCATGATGACCTGGAGGTCGAACAACAGCAAATCCATTCTATACATAAAAACCAACAAGAGTACAGAGGGGAGATCAGACACAAAAGTACATTGGTATCTCACTAAGTGCGCTCAGAAGCTGCAGTCAGAGTTGCTAATTCAGTTTTGTAATTATTCATTAGTTCTTGATCACTCAGATGAGCATTCATGGCTTCCACTCAAGCTCTTAGCAATGTGTCAACTTTCCTTTAATTTTTAAGGAACACAGGCAGCCTGCATTTTTTGGAAAAATCACTAATTTTTTTAACTGTGAGTTTCTGGTAGAGCAGACTTTGAACAACTGCAGTGAACTCTGGCCCTCTTGAAGCAAAACTCCCACTGACTTGAGTGGCGTGAGGATCTTATCTGAGGTTCTGATTTTTCTTTTAAACCCATCCGTAAAGGTTAGTAAATTTTTTTGTTCACTTGCTAATGTCCATGAAGGTCTTGTCAACTAAGGCAAAAAGGGACCATTACAATCTTGTAGTCTGGCCTCCTGGGTAACACAGGCCATAAATCTTACCCTGTCCTTTCTGCACAGAGCCCTATATCAGAGCCAAGTGTTACTGCTATACCAACCTTCAATTCTCCTGTGGCCACTTTGAAAACAAGTTCAATGACACAGCCCACAGCCAGGCGAGCAGCACCAGACGAATGAACTTCATTCCAAATTGTGTCACTATCAACCTAATGAAAACATATGAACACATTCAGTTTTCAGAAACAATGAGAAGAGCCTGCAGTTGGACTCCCTAGATTTAGAAACTACTGAAACATATAAAATTCCTGTATCCATAGTGATCATGGGGGGGAGGGATAGCTCAGTGGTTTGAGCATTGGCCTGCTAAACCCAGGGTTGTGAGTTCAATCCTTGAGGGGGCCATTTGGGGATCTGGGGCAAAAATTGGGGATTGGTCCTGCTTTGAGCAGGGGGTTGGACTAGATGACCTCCTAAGGTCCCTTCCAACCCTGATATTCTATGATTCTATGATCATCCCAATGACAATGCTAAGAGCTGGAACCACAGGGGCCTTACATACACATACGTACTAGTGCTGGCTGCTAGTATCACAATGCTCAGGTGGTGGCACACCTGTCTCCTCATGTGAAGAGAGAGAAACTATGACACTGGTGTTGGAGCTAATGTCACAATAAGTTCATATCTATCCATATTAACACCACTGAAGAGACAGGATCTCCAGTTGCTCTGTGGTGCTGAGGGATTAGCAATAGGAAGGAGGGGAGTTTGATCCCAAGCAGTGTAAACTATCATGGGCTCCCTTCTAATATTCTTATCTGAATGTTGTCTCAGTATTTCTTTTTACCATCGGGGTAAAAATTGACCCAAGATCAAAGAAAATGTAAAACAAAAAAACTACTAAAGAGGGAATAAATCAATGAAGAATGATGTTTAAGAATAGACAATTCTCTAAATCCTTGTCAAATCTATTTTGTCTAGATTTATACTGATATTACTCTACTAGAGAATCAGAAAATAAATTTTAGCTAGCTTATGCTCAGAATGGTCCTTCAACATCTAGGTGCCAACTGTGGACATTTAGTTTAAATGCCAAATATTTGACAGGACTAGGAACAAATCCCTTTGACAAAAATGTAGACTAGACTAGGGGAGAAAAGGAAAGACATGCTTTTGAAATTCTCTGGTTGCTTGTTATTGTACAAGATCATGTTCTCATTTAAACAGAAATTGTGCAATGTTGGCTTTTACCACAACAAGCCCAACAACTGCACAAAGGCAAGATACGTTCACACACAGGTGATGAAATGCCCTGTTTGATATTTACCATGATTTCATTGTGAGCGCTGGACAAAAGTGGACAAAAGGAGCTTTTGGATTCCCATGGGATTGTTCATAGGTTTAGCCAGTGGGGGATGACCTGCTCTGAATCTCATTGATAGTGGGCCAGACTGTTTACTTTAGAGTGGTGACAGCAGTGTGTGCTTTCTTCTTTTCACCCATAGCTTCTGCAAAATCCAGACTTAATGGAACTGTTTCAAGCTGGGGGTAGTCTGGCTATCCAGGACAGGCTCACAGTAAGCATAGAGTGTTTGTTGATGTGAAAAATGGTCAGATTTTATTTCTAAGATAAGACTGACTGGATCTGAACTGACCACTTTCATGGGAACAATATCAGAAGGGGACTGAAGAAAAGGAACATCGTATTGCTTGGTTTTCATCAAATTTCACTTGCAGAGTTTTTGATAGATATAAGCCAATGTGAGATCACAGAATCATAGAACTGTAAGGCTGTAACGGATCTCAAGAAGTTATCTAGCCCATACCCCTACACTAAGATAGGGCTATCCTTAGACAGTCCTTGACAGGTGCTTGTCTAACATGTTATTTAAAACCTCTAATGATGGATCCATTTCTTTTATGGCTGACTAAAGCCAGTGGACCCACAATCAACAAGGATTGTTAATGGCTCCTGTCATAAGAGTGAGTTACCTAGCTGAAGAAGTCCCTTTTAGATAATACCAATAAGAACATTGTCTCAGTCAGCTCCTGGGACTGAGAGTATATTGATAATAGAGCTCCTTTTAGTCATATGCAATGGTATCAGAAGTTGTTTATGTTGCTTGCATTGGGCCTATCACCAGCTATTAATATATCACTGACCACAAGATAAGGTGGACTCACCATGGGGACATGGCCCTTCAGTGGACTTGCCCCTTCGCCTCCAAGAGATCCCAGAGGGTAATGAGCAAAGTGGCTGTCCTCCCTGTCAGTCTGTACATATTGGGCTCTGCAGGGTTCCACTTTTTGATTTTCCTCTCAGTGTTTATGTGAAGCCATTAGAGATAACCATGTTGTTCTGGGGCTGCAGTGTAGTCACTATGCTGATGCTCAGTGCTACAGTGCCTTTTCAATGAACCCAGAGTCTTTACGACCTCATTCTCCCAGTGTCTGAAAGGGGTGGTAATATGAAGTAAATATTTATAACAATGCGGGGAGGTGGTGGCTCCCTACCTATGGAGAATGTCTACCAGTCCTTCTCCTCAAATGTTTAGCAGCCTCAGCATCTGCCACAATCCAGCACTACCTTGGATTCTCAGATAACTGATGAAGTCCATGTTATCGACACCCATCTACTTCAGGCCATGAGGCTACTGCCATTCCTCTCTAGTGTGCATCATACAATGGTCACTCATGTTTTTGTTACCTCCAGACTTCATCAGTGCAGGATGCAGCTGCAGCTGCGCTCAATCCTTGTCAACGGCCCCCTGTTTGCTTTTAAGTATAATAAAATGTACGGTATTTGTACTGATCCTTAAAGACCTGAATGCACTGGGACCCAGTTTATGAGTGACTGCCATCTTCCCCTCTATGCCCCATCGCTGAAATTACATGGCTTTTACTGTTGAACTGACTTCATGGCTGGTGGCAGTTCTCACAGTCGGTCCTCCAAAGAAGCCCATCACAACCAGAGTCAAGTAACTCTCAGGTCACAAATTAAGGCTCGTTAGTTTTAATATCGGATGGCTTTTTAGCTAATTTGTGTTTTAATATCTGTGACTGAGGAACCTGATTGTGATAGGCACCTAGCTGTGACAGATATTATTGAAAGTTGATCATCAGAGGTCACCATCAAATATTTGATGCAAGCCCACTTCTTTCTCTACCATAGATCAGGTAGATCCTGTGCAACCCAAACGGTCTCCCTAAGTTGCCAGTTTGGGCTCTCTTCCCTCAAATGCCTGAAAATTCTCACAAAATGCCTGAGCTGAATGCTGCTAACTTCAGGCGCTTTGATGCCATCACAAACTAGGGTCACGGTGGCAGTGTTTCAGGAAGAACTAGGTGGGGAGGACAGAGAGGTTTTAGACGTTTTTATTCCTGCAGAGAAATTAAATACTTAAAAAAAAATCTTTGTGCAATTGGAAGCCAATTTCCAGGATGTTGCCCCATTCTCCAAGAAAGAGAAGGATTTAACCACAGGGAATCCGCTGCTATGTGCTACCTTCTGCATCTCTGAAATAAGGATCTAACACAGCCAGCCACCTACTTGCAGGGTGGCCGGCTGCAGACTATTAGGCCCTGATGCAGCAAAGGGCTTAAGCACCTAACTGTAAGTGCATTAACAATTCAATTGATGTGATCCAGATTACTTTGCTGTATCAAGGGCTTAGACTCTACCGTGATGGCAAATGTTATTAGGGTGGCCATGATCTGGACTCCTCTCCTATTCTGAAGTTACTGCTGTTGGTGTATGGGCTGCTATTGAGCCATTCATCATTCTGAATTTATGAAGTTCATTATTGAGCAGATAATATTTGGTCTCCCTACCTCTCCTCCCCATGAATTCTCTGGTGCTGTGGCCATGATCCTTTGTTTATCTGCAGGTACACATCAGCCCTATCCTCTGGAAGGACTCTTGCTCTTTGGTGATGCATTGTTGGGTTTCTCTCTTTTACATGGGTCTGATGATGTTATTGTACTAAGAGCAGTTGGACCACCTTGCTTCTTTGAATCTGCTGTTGTTGGCTTAGGAGCAGTTTCTCTGTTCATCACACTCGCCTTCTTGAGAACAATATTTGCACGATTGGGATTTGGTCCCCCCTCTCCCATAAAGTTGTTGCCACTGATGCTCCACAAACTTTTGGAAGATCTGAAGGATTTTATAAGAGTAGGGAAACTCAATGCCCCTTGACCCTCAATCACACGTTTGAACTTTTGCAGCTCCTATGAATCTTTTTGTTGGCAGAGGATTATGGGCAGTGTGAGGGTCAGAAGTCTGATACTACCTTTCCTAAGAAGTGATACTTGCGGGACTCTGAATTAGGGTATATCACAGGGTTACTATTGGCCCAGGTGAATCAAGAGACAATGGGTCTCACTAGGGCAACCGATGCTTGATATTATCAAATATTCCTATATAATTTAATTCTGTTTTTTGTTTAAGGGTATTTTTTTTTAAGTTTTCATTTTTCTAGGCTTCTTTTGTTAATCAGAAATTGAAACGTCTTCAGAGAGGCACTTAAATGAAAGGACACACGGAGAGACATTTATTGTTCCTGGCTCTGCAAAAGTCATAAGGAAAAACTGGGGGAGTCTCATCCTCTTATCACCACTGAGGTATCTGGCCATAGCAGCTGTAGACACCATTCATGCTGCTGGTAAATTGTCTTCACTTCACTGTATTCCTTAATCCCATCACTTAAATCAATTATGTCAGCTATTCAGGACTTCAAATCACATTGTCAATTATTTGTTTCTAACTTACGTTCTTTTTATCTACTCTGTTTTGTGGTTCTGTCTATAGCACCAGTCAGGATCCAGACTTATGCTAGGTGCTGAATAAACCTGTAGGTAAATACGCTTCCTGCTTTGAAGAAATTACACAGTCTGAGATCTTACAATCGAACTAAAACAATTTTCTTTCAAAAAGAAAAAAAAATCAATGCATTATAAATACAACTGAATAAACTCTAAATCCCTTACATGTGCACTGATAAGAGATAAAACTGTACTTGCTACAAAACAAAACAGCTTGGAAAGTAATATTAAATCTTGTAATAACAGTTCATTAGATTTATTGAAACAGAGATGATACATATGAAGCACTGGAACCATTTTAAATAGTATACCTGTGAATGGGTATTTACCCCACACATGGCAGAGCCAGTAAATTAGGATAATTAACCTGATAGACTGCACCTGGGGAAGGACTGATTGAAGATGGGAAGGAAAAGGAGGGATTGATAGAAAGCCAGGAAGTTGGCAGCAGAAAAAGGCTGCAGGGAAGTAGCCTGCAGTCACTCCCTGGGAGAAGGAAGGTATATTTGGGGCGACAGTGCCAGGAGCCTGCAGTTATTCCCTGGAAGGAAGAAATTTGGACTGATAAACCCTTGAGAGTGGGGGAGCCAGAAGGTAGAGCCGAGAAGTAGGAAGAAGTCCAGGGGAAGAGCAACATGGTCTGGGAGTGAGCAGGCCACCATTGCTAGAGATAGGGTTCCTGGACTAGAATCTGGTGTAGTGGGCTGTCCAAGCTTCCCCTACCAGTCGCTGGTGAAGTGGAACCATCACAACAGTGCATGAGAAGACTGCCTGAGACCGTTGGTACGAAAAGACTTTGATATCCCAGAAGGGGACACCACACAGTGTCCTGGCCGGAGGACTGAGCCACAAAGGAAGAGAGACATACCCTGGGGAGAGGAACTGATAGAAGGGGGAGTCAGACCTGCGAAGAGCTAATCCCCAGAGCAATCAGGAGGTGGCGCCTTAGCAGTGAGTGGACCCCATCACAATACTTTTTAAAAATTCTCTTATCTAAAATCAAAGTCTAACTCTGTACTAAGTAACATTCTGATGGTTACTTACACTGACGTAAGGTATTAAGCAAAGTCTTATGAATGTGGACTACAGAGACGTAAAGGTAACAGGTCCTCTCTAAGTAAAAGTGTTCCATACTACACC
Organism: Chelydra serpentina; assembly: GCA_037349315.1. Taxonomy (NCBI): domain Eukaryota; kingdom Metazoa; phylum Chordata; order Testudines; family Chelydridae; genus Chelydra; species Chelydra serpentina. The sequence goes on along the minus strand of JBAIAC010000029.1, from coordinate 47,712,288 downwards.
CACGGATGTTTCCACAGCAACTCAGATCAGCAGTACTGTTTAAATCACTGCTCACATCTGTTCATATAACTGCTTCTGTGCTTTTTTCCTACTAAGATCAGACTGTTTGCAGATGGGAAGAGGTTTGTTTTTGTCAATTATAACGTTGTGACAGCTTTTTCTTACAACACAATTGAATAATGAGAAAAGTTGATGAGGGTTTCGATGGATTGGGAGACAACTTTACACTAGATGGCTGGCTCTGGAATACTGGGTTCTTGTTTTTCTGGAAGTGATCCAAAGATTTTAAGACAACAAATTGTAATTGTACTTTTACGCTCTCCGTCATCCTTCCCATTTTTCCCTTTTGTCACTTCCATTAATAAGATGCTGATTGAAATATGAACATCATATAAATGTTGTAACAATAAAATGAAGAAATACTATTGATGCAAATCTGGTTTGTACACTATAGCAACTGTGAAGCCACTGCTCCCACATGGCAGGCTTGTGATTCTTAGCACATGGCTGGGACAAAAAAATGTGAGCATTAACCACAAATCCAATGGAATAAGGAAAGAGCAGGCTTCTGTTGAAGAAAAAGAGAATGATCTGACACTAAGACAATCATCACGTCTCTGATTTTATGTAAAAATGACAGAGGAAAAAAGAAAAACAAAACAAAATCTTTGCTGGAACTAACATCTCTTTGGATGCTATAAAAACACTCACCCCATTACAATAAATAAATTCCAACAGCGCTCTGCTTTATTTTCAGAAACTTGCTTACCATGTTCTGCTGCCAAAACCCAGGTGCTACTGCCCAACATGTTGGGCAACAATCGGAAGGTAGGTCATGAAGTTGGGGAAGGTGAACCGAAGTCATAAGCTTTCAGGGGGCTGGAAGCTTGCGCTTGGTTGACATGGGAGAAATGGGAATCAAGTAATTGAACATGGGATGGGACAGGATGCAAGAAGAAGTGTACTTTGCTTCTGTTCCTCAGTGCAGTTTATTGAAGATGTGTGTGCAGAAAGACATGTGACTGCTGCATCAAATCAGACACTTAGGTATAAGTAGCACTAAATACAAATGTTAAATTAGTCCAAGTCCAAAGCATACATAAAGCATGTATTCACTAGCTAGAACTGAAGAATCATATAGAGAACCACTATTTATTAATACACACAACCAAGCTAACGCCCCCTCCCAAGTACCTCACCAAATATCAAAGCTATTCCATTGTGTTACATTTATCACCAGAGAAAAAGAGGAGCTACTTACCTGTAACTGGAGGTTCTTTGATATGGGTGGTCCCTATCTGTATTCCATTGTGCGCTCAGAGTTGGAGAATTTTGAAAGTAATGTCTGTTGGTCCATGCTTGCCTTGTGCTTCCGACTGAGGCAATAAAGGGCAAGGCAGATCAACCACCTCTTCAGTTCCTTCTTCACCGCGGATCAGAAAGAACTGAGGCAGAGGGGAAGGAGGGCGGGTAGTGGAATACAGTTAGGCACCACACATCTCAAAGAGCCTCCAGTTACAGGTAAGTAAACTGCTCTTCTTCACATGATGGTTCCTACTGTATTCCACTGTGGGTGATTGCCAAGCAGTACAGTCTCTGGGCCTTCCTGATTGGTCTTGTTCTCTGCAGGTAAAGGGCCAAAGTCCACTGCACATCAAAGGAGTGGAGTCTATGTTCTTCCGCAGATGTGTGTGGTTTCGGGAAGAATACAGGTAAGGGGATGGATTAAAGGTGAAACTCTAAAACTGCTTTAGGGATAAATCCGGGGTGTAGTGTAAGGAAACTATCTTTGAGGAACACAGTGAATGCAGGGTCTGCCATCCTTGCTCCGAGTTCACCAACCTACCTTGCTGAAGTGATGGCTACAAGGAAGGAGACCTTCATGGAAAGAAGGAACATGGAGCAAGTAGCTAAAGGCTCAAAGGGGCGGGGGGGGGGGGGGGGGTCTTGTTAGTGTTGCGAGAACAAGATTCAGATCCCACTGGGGCATGAGCTTTTGAGGAGGTGGAAAGGTACTTAAGAGGCCTTTCCAGACTCAGCTGGTCAGTGGACTTGCGAAAATGGAGTAGCCCTCAGTAGGCTGGGATGTGCTAATCACCACTAGATGGACTCTCAGAGAGCTGAGGGAGAGACCAGATGTCTTTAAAGACAGGATATAGTCTAAAATGAGGAAAATGTCTGTGGCTTCCGGTATAATGCCTCTTAGTGTGTCTTGGAGGCGAAGAATTTCCATTTAGCCAGGTAACATTCTCTGGTAGAGTCTTTTCTGCTATTAGAAAAGATGTCCCACATGGCCGAGGAGCATGCACATTCTAAATCCAAATCCCATGCCCTGAGGTGGAGGGGGTGTGGATTAGGGTGTTTGATCTTGCCATTGCACTGGATCAGGAGGTTGGGAAATGTTAGGATGGTAATTGGTGGACAAGACGACATGAACAGGAGGTTCGGGAACCAGAACTGTGTGGGCCAGAAGGGGCTGATCAGGATGACCGTGGCCCTGTCTTGTTGGATCTTCTGCTGCACACCTGTGGTAGGAGTGGTAGTGGAGGGAAAGCATATTTGAGCTGGTCTGACCAGGAGTGAAGGAGAGCATTGCACTGGGGGTGATAATTTAGGGCTCCTCTGGAGCAATACAAGGCGCACTTGCTGTTAGTCTGAGAAGCAAACAGATCTCTGGTCGGGGTTCCTCATGGCATGGAAATATTGTGTAGCACACTGTTGTGGAGTTCCCACTCGTGGTAGATCGCAAAGTTTCTGCTATGGGAGTCTGCGAGTACATTCTGCTTCCCTGGAAAGTGGGCTGCAGATAGAGTGATCTGATTGGTGAGGCACCAGTTCCAGAGATTGACTTCTTCTGTGCACAGGGAGGCAGACTTCGCTCCCCCTTTCTTGTTGATGTAGAATATGGTAGTAGTGCTGTCAGACATTATCAGGACATAGCAAGAGTGGATGAATATTAGGAAGGCCAAATCACACTTGGAGTTGCAGCTAGCCGGAGATGTTAGGAGTAACAAGAAGGGTTTCTTCAGGTATGTTAGCAACAAGAAGAAAGTCAAGGACAGTGTGGGCCCCTTGCTGAATGAGGGAGGGAACCTAGTGACAGAGGATGTGGAGGAAGCTAGTGTACTCAATGCTTTTTTTGCCTCTGTCTTCACAGACAAGGTCAACTCCCAGACGGCTGCACTCCGCAGCACGGTATGGGGAGGAGGTGACCAGCCCTCTGTGGAGAAAGAAGTAGTTCGGGACTATTTAGATAAGCTGGACGAGCACAAGTCCATGGGGCCGGATGCACTGTATCCGAGGGTGCTAAAGGAGTTGGCCGATGTGATTGCAGAGCCATTGGCCATTATCTTTGACAAATCATGGCAATCGGGGGAGGTCCCGGATGACTGGAAAAAAGCTAATGTAGTGCCCATCTTTAAAAAAGGGAAGAAGGAAGATCGGAGGAACTACAGGCCAGTCAGTCTCACCTCAGTCCCTGGAAAAATCATGGAACAGGTCCTCAAGGAATCAATTCTGAACCACTTAAAGGAGGGGAAAGTGATCAGGAACAGTCAGCATGGATTCACCAAGGGCAAGTCATGCCTGACTAACCTAATTGCCTTCTATGATGAGATAACTGGCTCTGTGGATGAGGGGAAAGCAGTGGATGTGCTATTTCTTGACTTTAGCAAAGCTTTTGATACTGTCTCCCACAGTATTCTTGCCAGCAAGTTAAAGAAGTATGGGCTGGATGAATGGACGGTAAGGTGGATAGAAAACTGGCTAGATGGTCGGGCTCAACAGGTAGTGATCAATGGCTCCATGTCTAGTTGGCAGCCGGTATCAAGTGGAGTGCCCCAAGGGTCGGTGCTGGGGCTGGTTTTGTTCAATATCTTCATTAACGATCTGGAGGATGGTGTGGACTGCACCCCTAGCAAGTTTGCAGATGACACTAAACTGGGAGGAGTGGTTGATACGCTGGAGGGTAGGGATAGGATACAGAGGGACCTAGACAAATTAGAGGATTGGGCCAAAAGAAATATGATGAGGTTCAACAAGGACAAGTGCAGAGTCCTGCACTTAGGACGGAAGAATCCCATGCACTGCTACAGACTAGGGACCGAATGGCTGGGCAGCGGTTCTGAAGAAAAGGACCTAGGGGTTACAGTGGACGAAAAGCTGAATATGAGTCAACAGTGTGCCCTTGTTGCCAAGAAGGCTAATGGCATTTTGGGTTGTATAAGTAGGGGCATTTCCAGCAGATTGAGGGACGTGATCATTCCCCTCTATTCAGCACTGGTGAGGCCTCATTTGGAGTACTGTGTCCAGTTTTGGGTCCCACACTACAAGAAGGATGTGGATACATTGGAAAGAGTCCAGCGGAGGGCAACAAAAATGATTAGGGGGCTGGAGCACATGACTTATGAGGAGAGGCTGAGGGAACTGGGATTGTTTAGCCTGCAGAAGAGAAGAGTGAGGGGGGATTTGATAGCTGCTTTCAACTACCTGAAAGGGGGTTCCAAAGAGGCTGGATCTAGACTGTTCTCAGTGGTAGAAGATGACAGAACAAGGAGTAATGGTCTCAAGTTGCAGAGGGGGAGGTTTAGGTTGGATATTAGGAAAAACGTTTTCACTAGTAGGGTGGTGAAGCACTGGAATGGGTTACCTAGGGAGGTGGTGGAATCTCCTTCCTTAGAGGTGTTTAAGGTCAGGCTTGACAAAGCCCTGGCTGGGATGATTTAGTTGGGGTTGGTCCTGCTTTGAGCAGGGGGTTGGACTAGATGACCTCCTGAGGTCCCTTTCAACTCTGAGATTCTATGATTCATAGTGGAACAGGCTCTACCTCATCGCCAGTCCATGAAAATCCCAGTTTAAGATATTCTTCAATGTATTTGCATGCTTTTTTCGTTTTCTTTGCAGCTGATATGTTCAATAAACGTACAGATGGTTCACACGGTTCACTAATTGTGTCGTCACAATTGTCTGATGTAGCCATATCACTGCATTTTTCAGCATAATTATCACTAACATTCTTATTTCCTTCATAATTTTCTTTTGTATGTTTCAAACTTCCCGTTTTTAGCCAGCGATCCATTGTAAATGGGTTTAACAAAAACAAAAAGGGAGGAATTTTGTATATTAATACACACCAGGTATGTACTTGCTACGATCTTTGGATTACTATGAGTAGTTATTCACTTTTATCCGTCAGTATGACTTCTGCGCATGCCACAAAGGTAAGTGTATTGCCTGAGCCGCGGTAACGCGCACGCGTGGTTTGCGTCGGCTCTGCTCTGCTATTATATTTTGTTATTTACAATGTAAACCTGTGTGTATTTCTACTGTACAAGTGTACACCATTCTTATATATTACATTTTAGTGAATTGTTTTCTGCTGCTAAAAAACCCCCCTATGATAAACCCCTTCCTAATTTCACTCCTGCATGCCTGAGCATTATTTTTATACTCCTCCCTGGTCATTTGTCCAATCTTCCACTTCTTGTAAGCTGCTTTTTTGTGTTTAAGACGAGCAAGGATTTCACTGTTAAGCCACGCTGGTCGCCTGCCATATTTACTTTTCTTTCTACACGTCGGGATGGTTTGTTCCTGCAACCTCAATAAGGATTCTTTAAAATACAGCCAGCTTTCCTTGACTCGTTTCCCCCTCCTGTTATTCTCCCAGGGGACCTTGCACATCAGTTCCCTGAGGGAGTCGAAGTCGGCTTTTCTAAAGTCCATGGTCTCTGTTCTACTGCTCTCCTTTCTTCCTTGCGTCAGGATCCTGAACTCGACCGTCTCATGGTCACTGCCTCCCAGGTTCCCATCCACTATTGCTTCCTCTACTATTTCTTCCCTGTTTGTGAGCAGCAGGTCAAGAAGAGCTTTTCCCCTGTGTGATTTGTTACGAGACTCTCTCAAATGAAAGTCTGAAACCATCCAACCTAAAATGCTATTTCGATAGCAAACAAAGAACACAAGGGAAAATCTGTGGAATTCTTTGAAAATAGGCGCAAAGATCTCCAAAAGTCCCAGAAAACAATTCGTAATGTGACGGGAGGTGAAAATATGAAAGCTTTGGAAGCTTCATATAGTGTGGCGTACTTACGTGCAAAGTCCGGAGCTGCTGAAGTGATTGGCGAGACATTAGTAAAACCTGCAGCCAAAGTAATAGTGCAGGTGATGATTTGAGACAAGGCTAGCAAAGCTATAGATTGTGTCCCCCTCTCAAATAACACTGTTCATCGTAGAATCACAGATATGGCCGAAAATGTAAAACAGCAATTATTGTCAAGAGTACAAAAGAGTCGCTACTATGCACTGCGAGCGGATGAATCCACCGATATTGTGAATTTAGCTAATCTTTTGTTGTTTGTCAGATACGAGCTGAATAATGAAGTCCACGATTATATTTTGTTCTGCCAACCTATACCAATACATATAACTGGAGAAGCTATTTTTAAATTTATTGATGACTTTATCAAAAACAATGACTTGGATTGGAATCATTGTGTTGGAATAAGCACGGATGGCGCCAGAGCCATGATTGGTTCGAAGAAAAGAGTTGTTGCACGTATTCAAACTGTTGCGCCAGAAACAAAATCGACTCATTGTTGCATTCACAAGGAAGCACTCGCCACCCAGAACATGCAGGCAGATCTAAAGCAAGTACTGGATGAAGCTGTAAAAATAATCAGTTTTGTGAAAGGCCGCCCTCTGAACACCCGGCTGTTTTCTCAGCTGTGTGATGAGATGGGCAGTGATTACACACAACTCCTATTTCACACTGAAGTGGCTTGGCTTTTGCGTGGAAAAGTTCTGAATCGCCTATTTAAGCTGCGAGAAGAACTGCAAGTTTTTTTAGATGAAACCTTTAACCTGTGAGACGGTATACACGACTGGAAATGGCTATGCAAAATAGCATATATTGCCGAAACCTTTGCTCATTTAAACAACCTCAATCTATCCTTGCAAGGGAAACTCATATCCAGATTCCATGTTCAAGACAAAGTGAGCACCATGGTGGCAAAATTGAAACTGTGGCATAAACGTCTTAGTCGTCGTGAACTGGATTCCTTTCCATCTCTTCATTACTTAGTAATAAACTTGACTAACGAACTTGATAGTGACGTGTTGCAAACCATGAAGCAGCATTTGGAAAGCTTGCAGAAAGATCTTTGTAAGTATTTCCCTGAACCGGACAGCACTTTTGAATGGATAAGGAACCTTTTTATCATCAATGTTCAAACATTGCCAAATAACCTCTCTGCTTCAGAAGAACAACAGCTCTTGGAACTGGCTTCAGATAGCTTCCTGAAAACAAAATTTGAGCAAAATACACTAACGTCATTTTGGTTGGGGGTCAGCTCTGAATATCCAGCTCTATCGGACAAAGCTGTCAAGTATCTTCTGCCTTTTCCCACCTCGTATTTGTGCGAGATCGGATTCTCTGCACTGGTTGGCATCAAAGCAAAAAAACGAAACCGTCTTATTTACGCGGAGACCCATCTTCGTCTGAAGATCACAAACATCATGCCAGATATCCCCGCAATAGTGTCTGGTCAAAAGCAGTTCCATTCCTTGCACTGAATAGTTTGGTTTGTACTGTAAATTTTTCAGTACCGAAATAGTAAGTATTAAAACTAGTGCTTTCTTCACTAACCTAACCAAACCAGTGTATTTTAATTTCAGATGTGGCTACCCTCCCACCCAATTATCTTCACCGGAGAAGGGGTACGCCAGTAAGACAAATGTCTTAAAAGGGGTATGTAACTGTTGTAAGTTTGGGAAACACTGGTTTAAGGCATGTTTTTAGGAAAAATCTTAGATGTCAGCTTGATGTTGATAGATAACTATTAAAGCAAATACATGTATCTTGGGCAATCTCTACATGCTATGGTACCATCAGTATGTCTGAAATAGTAAACAGATATGTAAAGATACTCTGAGAAAACTGGCATCAGGATGTTAACTACATGAGAACAAATACTGCACACATTATCCACAGAATAGTTTCTCCTGTGTTCAGCCGAGTTGCTGTCTCTGCTAGTTGCCATTCATTTTCCATTTGCAAATAATAATTTTTGCTTTGAATGGCATGCCTGGCTGCAGGGCAGAGTAAATCCAAACCTTTTCAAGTGTAGCCAAAAATTTGCCATGAATTAGGAGACAGCAGTATATTTACAATACAAAATAAAATATCTCTAGGAGTGCTTGATGGTGGTGACGATGGTATGAATAAATGCCGATTATTTTTTTTTTGACAGGATAATTTTCAAAGGAGCAATTTTGCAAAGACTCAGGAAGAAAACAATTTTGTTTCATTTCCATAACAGAATCCAGACCTCCAGATTCAACCTCACGAGCTATAATTATGTTTAAGAACTACCAATGTGAGGTTTCAAACACAATGCCTTTTCTTTTCTCTTTTCTTCCAGATTATTTTCTGTATTGTCACTCTATGCAAAATCTTTATAGCAAAAATATTGGCTTGAAAGAACTCTAGGCTTTAGAGTTTCATCTCACTGTATCTATCTGTTAACATTATGGGAGCAGGAAAAAATCCCTTTATTAATATGCAGTTTTGTCTGCTGAAAACTGATGTTCTGCTGTTCATGATGGATGAAAATTTTAGTTACCTCTTTCATAATTCAAACACAATTGTCCTAGACTCCATACTGAAGGATGCCAGATGCTAAAAACTACAATTCTCTTCTGCAGTGCAACTTGCAAGACATTTCACTCCAGAACAGTCATGTAGCCCAGAAACAAATAGAACAAACAACTGCTTACAGCAACATCCCAGATATTATCCTTCAACCACTACTGTTTTAATAAAATATTTTCTACCTGTAGCAATATGTAGGCAGCTCTGAAGCACAAACAAGCCACCTACACAGTCTGAGTGACATAGAAAGTACATCTTTCTTTCTCTCTATCCGCAGCATGTTTTTGATAGTTATTTTAAAATGTAGTAATCTAAGCCATTAAATATCACTGCTTGGGAAATGAGGTTTCTCTGCTAAACAGCCAGAGACAAAGCATGCATAATAGATTTCAATGCTCAAAATACTTAAAACTCTCACACTGCTTTTGAAGCAACACATGTGAGGCTGTCACTGCAATCCCACACCCCAGAAGGACCCTGTTTATGAATAACATCTGGTAGTAATTATCCGCTTGGTAGAAAACAAAGCAACAATTTTTGTTACCATTGGGACTCAGAGAACAAACAGGGCATTATTTACTCATTAAAGAAAATACTTACTCCAACACCACCACAAGGGAGCCTGACAAACATGGATGTTATAGAACCTGTGGAAAAAATGAGAGCAGTAAGTTATAGAATCATAGAATCTCAGGGTTGGAAGGGACCTTAGGAGGTCATCTAGTCCAACCCCCTGCTCAAAGCAGGACCAATCTCCAATTTTTGCCCCCGATCCCTAAATGGCCCCCTCAAGGATTGAACTCACAACCCTGGGTTTAGCAGGCCAATGCTCAAACCACTGAGCTATCCCCCCCTCCCCAATAGGTACACTCACACGCATTAAAAGCCTTGGAGTGATTTGCCTGATATTAGTTAGCTCTGACTACATTTAGGTACATCTCAGCCAACAGTGAAATAAATTTGATGGAAATGTTTTCACCAGACTGGGTTCTCGTTATTCTAGTTGGTCTATATTGAAATAATAAAATGGAGGAAGTTTCCTTAAAATGCAAACAAACTCCTTTGTAGATCATGAAACAACAGTGATGGAAAGCACACTTTAGAGACTGAAAACCATGCTGGAGTGAAATGTATCTCAGACACAACTACACAAGTTTTCCCCTTCAGCTGAAAGTGAAGTTAATACAGCCACAAGATTCATTGTTTGAGGAGATCCATATGGAAGTACTCACATAGCCCTGCCTGAGACCCCCAGCCACATCATCAACTGGTAATCCATCTATTATTTAATATTAATCATTCTGACAACATTTTATGTTTTCAGTGCATAGATTTAAAGTAGCCTTATTTGCCTGCATTTAAAAGCTGTTCTGCAGGTTCCATAGCATTAAGCTATCAGATAATAGAGGTGCCTATATATTTCATCCAAAACTTTCAAGGGTGGTAGAAACACCTAAGCAAGTTTATGTATCTTGCCAGGAAAGCCACCAACTTGTCACAGCTAACCATGAACTTCAGACACCATCGGATAAATTGTATTTCTAACATAATAAAAATACTCAAATTTTACCAGGGCAGACAATGCAAATGTCACTGATGGATTTAAATAGGTGAAATTGGTTTCTTCCATGTTAACAGAGGATTGCAAAGTCTTTTAAAATTTGTTTGAAAGATTCAAAGATGATACAAGTATAAAGCAGTTGAAAAGTACGATTTAGTACTGGATTTCTACAACATTTGAAAGAACCTGCTTATAATGCTGAGAAATTTGAGATGCAGACTTCCTGGTTTCTCTGAATAAATGCTGCTAGAATAAATGACATCACAGCCATCAAGAACATAAATGAAAAGTCATTCCACGCAAAACGCTTGTTTTCCTTCTCTCAGCTTTCTAAATGGCTCCCTTTGGGCTGAAATTCCCCTCTCAGACCTATTTTGGAAGGAAAGTTCAAACAAAATCAGTTGATCCATTTTAATGGCGCGAATGGTAGTATACACATCTCTATTAACAAAAGTTAAGATTCTCTGCATGCCAGTAATTCAAACACAGGTTTGTTTTTAAGTTTCAAACTTGCTGTGGGTTTAGTCCTTTGACATATTTTGAAAAACTTGGGTCATACATTAAGAAAGCACAATAAGCAGAAATGGGCTTGCTTTTGGGAATATTCATCTGCTTATAACTTCTCAACGTGTTTTTTTCAAACACATCAAAGACAGCTGTTCTCATTGGACCAGATCCATCGCAAAAGTAAACTCTAAACCAATGCTGGGTTGTTAAAGACATTCTCATCCTCCCCATTCCTGCTCCAAAAAGGTGGCTATCTACTTGGGGCTTCTGGAAATGTCCCCATTCCCAAGTTATGACCCAGCTAGGCTTATGAAACCTGCAATTATCTCCCCTCTACAACCCAACCCCGTGCATCCCTGGCTGCCAGGTCCTCAATTTAATTTCTCTCTGCAGGATAACTGGCAGCCACGTTGCGCTGTGATGATGTGCCCTTTTCCTTTGTCTCTGTGGTTATTGCTACACAGAATAGTAAATGCTGGTAGCTACATGTGCAGTGCATTACAAAACCATGACAACAGCAGGAGCTGCAAACTAGGAGAGGCCAACCAGGTAGTGTGGGCAGGTGGTGATAACATATGCAGTTAAGGTCAAAGATGGTCACATGGCTTGGGAATGAGCCACACATCCATGGCACTGCATAACTCTGGACTAAGTGAGCAGGGAAAATAAGCTACCTGGCAAGGTGGAAATTCTCTTGTAAGCTCAGTTAAGCCTCTAAACTACTGGTGAGCCCCTGCCAATGGAGGTCCCAGGGGCACCTCCCATGGGTGCTGCATGCTCCAGCAGGGCATTTAAAATGGCTCCTTAGTGAGTTGTGGTACATGGCTAGAATACACAGTGCAGCACAACACAGGCTACAACGCGTTATCCATGAATATTATTCTTACAATAAATTCTCTTTCCATCAGAAACATTACTCCCTATCAAGCTCATCTCTCATTCACCCTTTCTCTGTTTGCTCAACAGGGGATTACTGATTTGCTTTAATGAAAGGTTTAAGAGTAGTATTTTTCTTGCTGTTAGCCAAGAGACGCCTAATGTCATTGGAGCCTAAGATGGTCTTATGAGTAGAAATCCCATGTCACTGCACTCTTCAGCTTGGGGTTCTTTGTTTTATGGGGGCTGGATTGTGTTAATATTAGATTTAAAATTTCTATAACTCTGAACAAAGTGATGAAAAAACGGTTACCTACCTTTCGTAACTGCTGTTCTTGGAGATGTGTTGCTCATGTCCATTCCATTCTAGGAGTGTGCGCTCCCACGTGCACAGTTGGAGACTTTTACCTTAGTGGTATCCGTAGGGTTGGCTGCGGCGTCCCCTTGAGTGCCGCGCTCAGGTTGGTATCTCAGGTGCCATCAATCCTTTGTCCTCTCAGTTCCGTCTTGCTGGCACCTCTGACAGAGCGGCAGGAGGGTGGGTAATGGAATGGACATGAGCAACACATCTCCAAGAACAACAGTTACAAAAAGAGGTAACCGTTTTCTTCTTCAAGTGCTTGCTCATGTTGATTCCATTCTAGGTGACTTACAAGCAGTATCCTCAGAGGTGGGCTCAGAGTTCATAGTCTAGCAGCTCGCAGTATTGCTCTATTGAAGCCAGCATTGTCCCGGGCCTACTGGGTAAGTGCGTAAGGGGATGTGAACGTGTGGACCAAGTTGCCACCCTACAGATGTCCTGGATAGGCACTTGGACAAGGAGAGCTGCCCATGAGGCTTGTGCCCTGGTTGAGTGGGCGGTGACAATCGCTGGAGGTAGCACCTTCACCTGGTCGGAGCAGTAGAAAGAAGAAAGTCTTTGAGCAGACACCGGACGACCTTTCATTGTGTTGGCCATGAACACCTGTGTAGATCTGCGGAATGGCTTGGCCCATTCAATATAGAAGGCCAGCGCCCTTCTGACATCTAGGGAATGCAGCCGATGCTCCTCCTCCTCCTCATGCGGCTTTGGAAAAAAGATGGGCCAGGACATTTATCTGCCCATTTGAAACTGGGAGACCACCTTGGGCAGGAATGCCAGGTGTGGACACAGTTGGATGTTGTCCTTGTAAAAGACCATATAGGTAAGTACCCGAATCTCAGAGACCCTGCGGGCCAAAGTGTGCAGGCCCAAGGACCGGAGGATGGCATGGGAGTCTTTAAGGCCGTGGAGCCATGCATCTGTCAGCCCCCAAAAGAGCCCTGCTCCCTCGAATGGGAGATCGTGGAAGGTAGTCTGCATCTCCTGGGGCAGCCCGGAGGACTGTAACCAGGAGCTACGCCTCATGACCAGTGCAGAGGTGAACACTCTGGCCATCAGGTCTGTAGCATCCCAGGCCATATGGAGGGCACCGCCACCGCTTTACCCTAATCCACCAAGGTGGCAAACTCCCGGGCTTGGTTCTGTGGAAGGCCCTCCTTGAACTTGCTGATGGAGTCCCACAAGTTGAAGTTATACCTGCCTAGCAGGGTCTGATGGTGAGACACCCAAAATTGCAGGCTGGCGGTTGAATAAATTTTTCTGCCAAATAAGTCCAGTCTCTTGGCGTCTTTATTTTTGGGTGTGCCACTGGCCTGTCCCTGCCTGTCCCTTTTGTTCATGGCAGACACTACCAGAGATCCTGCTGGAGAGTGGGCGAACTGGTAGTCAAATCCCTTTGCCAGGACATATTTCTTTTCCGCTTTCTTGGAGGTAGGCGGAATGGAAGAGGGGGTCTGCCACACAGACTTGGCACTTTTCAGGACCCCTGGTTGGACAGGCAATGTGATCCGGGCCAGAGTGGAGGCATGACATTGAAGAGGTCATCAGACCCCTCCGCTAGATCCTCAACCTCCAAGTTTAGGTTAGCAGCCACCCTTTTGAGCAGTGCCTGGTGCTCTATGAAGTAATCGGAGAGGGCTGCTCGCTTCTGAGAGGCCCTCCACCGCCTCATTGGGAGATGATGAAGAAGACTGTACCGCGGGAGAGGGGTGGCCTTCCCTTGCCTGTCCAGGGATGGCTCCTTGGGTGTCAGGGCCCACTGAACCATACCTGCATTGGACTCAGCACCGTGCTCATATGCTGGAACTGGCTGGGCTGGAGACCGTTTGTCTGATATGGCTTGAGAGGAATGGTGGGAATACGGGACTGGCATGACGGGTACACCCCATGGGCTTCAGTACTGCCACTGGGCAGGCCACTGCCCCTGCTGCCACCACTACTGGGGCTGTGCCGGTCTTGCAGGTCGTCGGCGATTCGCCTCTCCTAAGTGAGGGGCTGAACACTCTCACCGACTCAGACCAGTGCCCTTCCGGCAACCGGGGCGGAGCGTAGATGCCTGAGTCTGTCGGCTGACCCTTGTCGGAGATTGGTAAGGAAGGGGTGAGGAATGGTGCCAGCCCGAAGACGGTACCGAGGAGTCAGAGACTGGTGCTGCGACCGATCCTGCACCGAGGGGGATCGACACCGGGGTGGGGGACGGGGGGGGGGGACACTGCCTAGGCAATGGAGATCTGCACCATGGCGATCTCTGATGGGAGGCCTGGCAGTACCGTGGGTACAGGGAACGGCATCGTGACTTGGGCGACCTGTGCCCTGGGTCTTCTAACCAGAAACCAAGGCTGCAGCGCCAAGATCCAAGGCTGCGGTGAGGGGGAATAGACGCCTGAAGTCCGGGGACCAGGAACTCTCCATTGTTTAGAGGAAGGTCCCATAACTGGCTTACCCTTAGGGATCTGGGCCTTAACCGGGTCCATCGCCTGGCTTGGCATCTGCGGTGCCAGCCGGCCTACTTGGTCCTTGGCTGCCAGGGCCGCCTCAGTCACAGGTGGCCCTACGAGGGGACAGGGTCCCCTGCCGCTCTCGGGAGTTGGATCCCTGGCCGGGCTAGGGGGTCCAACCACAGTGGTACCTGCGTGTAGCTCTGGGCGGGCATGTGGCCTTACACACGTCCTTTGTCTGAAGTCCCTTTGTCCTGCTGTGGGACAAAGCGATGGGCCCTTGGGCTTCAGCCGCTTCTTGGGCACTGGCGAGGGGGAATGGTGCCAGTTGGGTTCTGGTGCCGATGCCCAAGTACTTGATGTGGAGTCTGATCGGGAGGGCTCCAAGGCAGGACAAAGTCCAGCCTCCATGAGGAGGGCCCTCATGCGGACATCCCGCTCCTTTTGAGCTTGAGGGCGAAAGTTTTTGCAGATCCTGCACGTGTCTTTTCTGTATGACTCCCCCATACACTTCAAACACCTATCGTGGGAGTCACTAATGGGCATCGGCCAGGTACATGATGAACATGGCTTAAAGCTTGAGGAATAGGACATGCACCACTCCGAAGTCCCAGTTGGGACTCTAACTACTAAAACTATTATCTAACACTTAACTTAATGGTCAAACTAAGCACCTAACAACTAACTACAAAGGAGACAGAACAATGGACTGAAAGAACCGCTAATTCTCTTGCAATGCAAGACAAGGTGCTTCGACCATCAGACCCATGAGTGCCGCACTCAAGGGGAAACCGCAGCCGACCCTACAGATACCACTAAGGCAAAAGTCTCCAACCCATGTGCACACACCTAGAATGGAATTGACATGAGCAAGCACTCACAGGAGAACTAGCTTTGTTAAAGAAAACAATATCCTGCTAGAGAATATGTAAATATCTTTTGGTTGGTTGGTTGGTTTGGAATATAAAACATACCACTTCCATAACATATTGCTGAGGGACAGTCTCTTCAGCCATTCCTTCTGTTATTCATTTACTTTCACTCCATCTCCTCTCCTATTACTTCTAATTTACTTATAAGTATTCCCAATATTTTAATTCCATCTCTTCTATTTCTCTGCTTTTCCCTGTCTCCACCAGAGAGACACTATTGTCTCATGGATTATCCTCCCACCCCTACCACAACCTCCTCCCAAGCATGTATTTCTGTGGAATCTCTATTCTTTTCCAGCAACTACTTATGTGTCTTTTCAGTTAAATGCTGTGAATGTGACTGATCATACACTTCTAAATTGTGAATGTTGAGGAGGGATGTCTTTCATGGTTTACATTTAAAAACTGTCATTGTAAATGGTGGAATGTAAGATCTCCCTGGTAGTTTTAAAGTTTCAATCAAGAAACATTTACAAGTTGCCCAAATTGTCAGAACAGGAGAGTTTCAGGTCAGAATAGAAGTCAGTAATTGTCAAGCTATCCTCTAAACAGGGTACAATTTAAGAGATGTGACATGCTCTGTATTTAGGATTCTATGTATCTGAACTGAAAGACACCTGATTGACATAGCGCACAGCAACCTAGAACTCCTGAGCGATCCGCCAACCGCAGCCTCCCAAGCAGCTGGGATTACAGGCACGCGCCACCACACCAGGCCGATATTTATAATAAAATACCTAAACAGGATTTGGTATTTATATGCATAACAAGAATATCCAGTTATAATAACCTGTACAAAAAAAGTAGATTGGAAAGGATATTAAACCTCATGCCTCAAAGTTTAAAACAATCTCTAATTATTAAGGATTAGAATGAGACCTTTATGGGAGCAAATTAACCCACATCTACCTACTATGCAGGTTTTTTCCATTTTCCTCTGAAGCTGCTGGTGCTGGCCACTGTCAGAGACAGGATACTGGACTAGATGGACCATGATTCTGATCCATTCTGGCAATTCTTATATTCCTATGAATCATAAGTGCTTGGAAAATGCGTGGATTAAATCATTTGGAGTACTGTGTCCAGTTTTGGGCCCCACAGTACAAGAAGGATGTGGATAAACTGGAAAGAGTCCAACGGAGGGCAACAAAAATGATTAGGGGGCTGGAGCACATGACTTATGAGGAGAGGCTGAGGGAACTGGGATTGTTTAGCCTGCAGAAGAGAAGAGTGAGGGGGGATTTGATAGCTGCTTTCAACTACCTAAAAGGGGGTTCCAAAGAGGATGGATCTAGACTGTTCTCAGTGGTAGAAGATGACAGAACAAGGAGTAATGGTCTCAAGTTGCAGAGGGGGAGGTTTAGGTTGGATATTAGGAAAAACTTTTTCACTAGTAGGGTGGTGAAGCACTGGAATGGGTTACCTAGGGAGGTGGTGGAATCTCCTTCCTTAGAGGTTTTTAAGGTCAGGCTTGACAAAGCCCTGGCTGGGATGATCTAGTTGGGGTTGGTCCTGCTTTGAGCAGCGGGTTGGACTAGATGACCTCCTGAGGTCCCTTCCAACCCTGAGATTCTATGATTCTATGATCACAGAGAATCCAGACCTCAAGGCAAATAGGCAGCAGTCCTTAGCGTCTGTACTACTCCACAGATCAGATACACCTTTGGAATATCACTATTCCAACTAATTAACACCACCCACAGCTGCACAGGGTTTTGATGGCACACTTGGTTTCATTTAAAACATGTGGTGGTCATGATCCGGTGGTGGAGAAGATGTACATGTTGCTTATTTGGACTGGTAAATATTGTGTCTAACACAGAGCAAGAGTTTTACACTGTCAAAGACATGATGTTTGACTTTCTTTATAGATTGCATGTTAATGGTGATGCCACTCACACAGCCAGAAGAACCAGAAGTTTGCAGCTCAGATTTCTCTGGATTTTGAAGAGGTGATAGCTGTCTCAAACTCGGGAATAACCACAGTGCTGATTAGATTTTCAAACACCTGCTGTATAGTTTTCCTCTTTGAGGTTTTTACATATCTACTGAACTTGTAGCAAAGCCTTGCCAGCTCTCTTACTGTGAGTATTAGCTCCATTGAAGACCATCAGGTTAACCCCCTTTTCACACCGTTGAAACTGAAATAAATCCCAGCTATGGTTTTCTCAAACTGCAGATTCCAGGACCATGTCTCTTACTCCTGACTCCCAGATGAGAACTTCCAAAACTATTATTCAAACCTATCACCTGATGCTGGTAACAGGCACTTGAAAATTACAAAAGAGGAGAAGGTGTGTGCATGAGTATACTCGGGTAAGACATTCATTTAAATGTGACTTGGGTGATACTGGTACAGTCTTTTTTTGAGCAGCAATCCCTAGTTTGTACAGTAGGAAAGAGGGAAAGTCTACAGTCCATAACTAATAGATACTTCCCTACTCAGGAAGGCTCCAATCGGAAAAAATAACCTCAGAGGATCCACTATATAACTACAATGAATGCTTTGCCACTCAGCCAATACTACTTGGAAAACAGCCTAGCAACGAGCAGTTACTCTGCAGATCTCCCTGGGAGCTGGGTGGGAAAAGGAACTAGCTTGGTGAAATGAGCACTCTAACAGGGCTGTGTAATTTTAGTATGACACATATCACATATAACACACACAAAATTCATCCACTTGACAACAATGAAGCATGGGACCATCAGAAAAAGATGAACATGGGTCCGGATGGATTAGGGGACTGGTAAGAGGATACAGAACCTTTCTTTTTTAGATCAGGGGTTCTCAACACAGGGTATTTGTACCCCTCAACCCTGGGGGTACACAGAGGTCTTCCGGAGGGTACATCAATTCATCTATATATTTGCCTAGTTTTACAACAGGCTACAGAAAAAGCACCAGTGAAGTCAGTACAAACTAAAATGTCATACAGACAATGACTTGTTTATACTGCTCTTTATACTATATACTGAAATGTAAGCACAATATAGTTATATTCCAACTGATTTACTTTATAATTATATGGTAAAAATGAAAAAGCAAGTAACTTCTCAGTAAAAGTGTGCTGGGACACTTTTGCATTTTTAGGTCTGATTTTGTAAGCAAGTAGTTTTTAAGTGAGGTGAAACTTGGGGGTACAAAAGACAAATCAGACTCCTGAGAGAGGGACAGTAGTCTGGAAAGGCTGAGAGCCACTGTTTCAGATCACCATTTCAAATCTGCCTGCAGTAGGTAATAGCAGAAAGTGGTCACCATCTGACAACTATTTGATGGTGTGAATCCGGTTCTCAGGGGACAGGAACAGCATCACAAATTCTACACACCAGTTGGTATCCTGTGACAAGCACAGCAGAGTCCAAGGGTAAAGTGGGTATGGAGACTGAACTACCTTCTCCTCCTCGGTGGCAGTCCCTCTAGGTCTTTGGCACTTTAAATAGAGGAACTAATGGCATTTCTACATTTCAAAAAAACAAACAAACCACGGCAGTGAGTCTCAGGAGCCTGGGTCAACTGACTCAGGCTCATGCTACGGGGCTAAAAGTAGCAGAGTAGACATCCTCAGTCGGTCTGGAGTCTGGGCTCTGAAACCCAGTGAGGGAGAAGGGTCTAGGGCTCCCACCCGAATAGGAACATCTACAGTGCTACTTATAGCCCTGAAGCACTGGCCAAAGTCAGCTGACCCAGGCCGAGACTCACTGCCATGGTTTTCCCCCAGCATAGATGAACCCTGGAAGGAAGAGGAAACCAAACGTTCTATCACCTGTCCATTGAAGTGCAGCAGAGATGACTTGTGGCATTCAGAATGGTGTACATTCAGTAACTACCAGTGTCAGTGTTATAGCTAACCAAGTTATTTTATGAATGTAGGACCAAAGAGGTTGTGAAGCATGACCCCCTGATGTACCTAGAAGTTTCTTGCTGTCCAGTTTCTGTCTGTTCAAAGGGTTTGTGCCATAGAGCAGCGTATGAGCCTCCGAGTGAACTGTCTGTAGCTCTTCTAGAGTTGCTTTTCTTCCACGAATACACTGCAGGGGGAAAGGAAAGAAGTGGTAAAATGATATTTACTACAATTGCCTAGCTTGGTCTTTTTATTTTCCTTTGACAAAAATGACTTCCAACAGTACTTCCTATTGCACTAAGGGTTTGTTTTATTTAAATTGCAGGTTAAAAACAATTTTCTGCTGACAAATATTTTTATTAAACTGTCATGCAAAAATTCTTATTTTGTTTACTCACAAAGATACATTTTTAGTCATGAGAAGGATTTCAGCTTAATCCCATTAATCAAAAGATTGTATATGTAAAATAACCTTTTGGACTGCTTAAAAAATACATGCGCCAAAACCTTTGCTGACTTGCACAGCAGCTATTCTCATATTGACGTGTCAGGATTTAGTAGTATAAATAATTTCCATGAATAAAGTTGTTCACCGATGGAAGAACAGTGTTCCAAACCTGCACAAAGAAACCCCACCACAACAAATAGCTGAATGGCAAAGACTTTGGGGCTTCTCTTCAGAGAAGCAACTAAGGGTTAATCAAAATATTTTTGCTCTAAAAACTGGGCTTGAGATCATGCAAGGTCAGACTTGAGATTCCGACCTGATTTAGGGTTTGCCAGAAAAAAAACAGAACGAGGTTTCTACTCCATGCTCTTATTTACAGCAAGTGTAGATGAACCCAGAGGATGAAATCCTGGCTTCAATGTAATCAATGGCAAAACTCCCATTCACTTCAATGGGGCCAGGATTTCACCCAGAAGGTTTTACAACTTGGACCTTTTCCCAAATTTCAAAAAAGGTTCAGTCTGCATTCCAGGCAAGGCTTAATGTTTAACTCATTTTCACTCAGGTCTAATTGCTATGACTGAAATTCACCTCTGTGCAGTGGGCCAGAAGAAGGCCTGTGCAACAATGAAGTGCTATTTTGAGGTGTTGAGTGGGACTTAAGCAGTGCATAGACTTTGGCCTGACCCCCATATAAGAGTGAACTTTATCCAACATGAAAATGGCATTTGGATTTTCTCTCATGCTAGGGAAAAGGCAGTAACTTTCCAGAGTTAAGGAAGTGACAGACTTTCCATTTTAAGTAGGAGTTTGTAACCTTCTCTAAAATGTCACAAAGGAAATACACAGCTTGGACAAGAAAGCGTTATATTTGGTGATGTGGAAACGTGATTTTTTGGGGGCTACGTTTGCTGCGAAAATTGCTTTATGAAACATATGAGTGTAAAAACATAGGTGTTTTAGGTGGTTCAGAATTTATCCTAATGAGCTTGGAGTATTTTTGGTCACAGTGTCTCTAAAATTAGTTAATTTTTTTCTGTGGCTTTCCTTTAGAACAGAATTAATTTTGGCATTTCCCTGACGGCATGATTTCTATTTTCAATATACTAATATGAGAATTCCTGTATCAGTGTGCTCTGTCTGCAGCATTTGGAGGTCCCACGAGCACCAGAAATTATGGAAGACTCTGTAGCTAGCATGCCAATTTTTTGACATTCACAAGGCGATGGTGCACACTTTACAAAGAGCATAGCAGATTACACACCTCTTGTACAGACCCATTGCAGCCTAGACCAAGAAGGGACAACTTATTAAAACTCCCATATTCCTGCCTTTTAGCAGTATGTTATATGTCCAAAATGTACAATTTAAAAACTTCCTAAAACAGAAAGGCATAACTTCCACTAAAGATAGGGTCAAACTGTTCCTAGCAGTCCTGAAGAGATGTATATGGGAGCACAAGACAAGGATTATCCCTACTGTTTTGAAAGGACTGCCATGGAATATCTTTAATTTTACGAGGGAAGTCATCAGGACGACAGAAACTGGAAGGATGTGGTTCACATCTCATTCAGAGCACAGCAATACTTCCAACAATTCAGCACCTGTTCTAGTGCAGAAGTCTCACCACTGGCTATGGGCTCAAAATCTTGGGCAACTACAATGTCTGATATTCCAGAGAGGAGTGCACTACCTAGTGAGCCACAATGACACCTGATAAACTGTACACAGGCAAAACTTCGGTGCAAGCGTGTTTAAAAATGTATTTGCACAGGAAGTAGTTTTATAAAGTCCTTAAGCCTTAAACCAAGAAAACAAAGTATGGAAGGAAACTTCTCCCACTCTCGTGATTTGGGTCACCTGTCCAGTTAAGTTCCTCTTTTGTTTGTATTTTCTTGAAACTCTACAGCTAAGATTTTCTGAGGGTAAATGCTGATGCAAAATATAGTCACAATACAGATGAAGTAGCTGCAAACACACTAGCCCCAACGAGTTTGAAAATAACCTCTAAGAAAAAATTATTTCCCCTCTTTTGTGCCTTCCCTTTCCGCTCATGATAAATCTGTTTCAATTATTCCTTTATCCTTTCTCTCTTTCGTGTTTTCCCCCTGCCTAGATGCCATTCTTGTTCTCTAGACAGATGAACTGACTTGTGCTCAACTGCTGCTTTATTTTTTTTATTTTTTTTTAGATTTTCTGGAATACTACATTGTGTTACTTGTATTATCTGACTTTGCACAAATAGAGGAGAATGGTAGCAGTTCTCCAAATCCTCATCTGGTAAACAGCTGCATCTCTGCTGATTTCAAAGTAGAACTACCATTAACACCAGTGGAGAACTTGACCCTACATGTGTAATACAAAGTAAAGTGAAGCTCTGACTTGTGCTTATCTCCCCAAAGTCTGTGCCCAATGGGAGGCTAGAAACACCACTCTCTCTTCTAAATAATATCCTAGTCTTTTTAGGTACAGTAGATTTCATGTTGTTCAAACCTTTTTTCTGTATTTCTAGTAAAACATTTTTTATTCTTCTCAGGAAACACGTAGTTCTACATATACTTCGGGGAGACAAGCACACCTCAGAGCTTCACTTTACAACCAAAATCCTTTTAATGTAGAGTTTTTGTATTTAATTTTTAAGTATATAATGTGCCTAGGAGGAGCTTTCTATTTCCAATGTCAGGGATGAAAATTTAAGCCAAACTCTAGGATACTCCTGCCAATTCCTTCTGGACCATTCAAGTTCCTCATAAAACCTATAGATGAAGCTTGATATCTGCAACAGTTTGCAGTGTACCCCAGCCTTGTGGGGAAGAGAAAAGGGTTATTTAGAGTAAGTGCAAACAAGGGACAGGCAGACTCCAACGTGCCAGCACAAGTCACTCAAACCTGAAAATTCTTCCTCCCCAGTCACCTTTTATAGATCCTTTGGATCCTGCATTCCGATATTGCCTAAATACAAAACAATATATTGTATACATAGTCTTAACTGCACACCAGTGAGTAACCCTTTACAGAGCTAGAACCCACAGGACAGTTTTAAGAAGAGATGAAGAGGGAAGATGTGACTCAGAGGTTTGGAAGTTCCAGAGAGATGACTCAATGGGCAGGGCCGGTGCAAGGAAGTTTGGCACCCTAGGCGAAACTTCTTTGCACCAGCCCTGCGCCGCCCACCCACCCCCCGCAGCCAGCTCCACCCCCTGCCAGAGGTAGCTAACCACCACCCTGCCCTGCAGCGGCGGCAAAGCCCCCACATGGGCCACGGCAACCTCCCCACCAGCCCGCGTGCGCCGGCTCCACATGCCCCCCCGCCCCAACCGTGGAAGGCTCAGCTCCCCGCGCCTCCCGCCCCAGCGGGCCCAGCTCCCCACCGGGCTCGGCCCCCCGCGTCGGGGGGCCACGGCGGGCTCGGCCCCCTGCCACCCACGCCCCCCGCCGGGCCGCAGCAGCTCACCTCCGCCGGCGGCAGCGGCAGCTTCTGAGAAGCTGAGTCCTGGGCGGCAGTTTGAATTGCCGCCAGGAGTCTCCGCCCCCAAATCCTGGCGCCCTAGGCGACCGCCTAGGGTCGCCTAGTGGGAGCGCCGGCCCTGTCAATGGGTCAGTACAAGTTAATGAGTGACCCCAATTAGAGTGGCTCAGGGCAGGGAAAAGGGGGAGTGGAGCAGCAAGTCTAGGCACCATTTTGAAGATAAGGAAGGGGCTGTGAGGTGGGTTTGGAGATAACTAGGAAAGCAGTGGAGAAGAAGTAGCATGAAGACGATTAGAATCTGGAAGCCAGTGGAGCCATAGCATTCTGGGCACCCTGAAGTTTACAGACTAGAGATTGAGGAAGATCATAAGAAAGGACATTGTAAAAGGACAGGCAGGATGTGATTAACACATGGTTAAGGCTTTCAGGAGAGCAGGGTCAAGATGAGGTTGAAGGCTACCAATGTTCAAAGATAATTACAGACCAGGGAAATGTGGGAGGAAAAATGTTGAGTGTCAACATAACTCCCATATTTCCGCCCTTGGGACGCAGTGTGAAGGGCCAAATTAAAGTGGGTAACTGTTGTTTAAACTTTACAGATCAAAGCACTTTATTGCCACGTGGAGAATGTCTGCGATACAGAGGTAGGAGATAAGGCAATTAATACTGCATGGTTTAAGCATTGCTTGTAAAAACTGACCTAAATGACAATAGGTTGTTTGTCTTATGTATATTTTTCAAAAGAGAGAGAGAATAATCCCAAAGTTTAATTCAATTTGACTTTTTAGACACAAACCAGTCAACTCTTTCTTGTTCTGTATGTAAAGATGCACGCACTAGAAGTTTAGCTAATGACAATGCTGCCCCCAAGTGGTTAACCTTCCTTACTGCTCATAAATTATTTCTAACCAGACTAGCTTAATCAGAGGAAGCTGTGTAATATGCAGTTTCCTCAGGATAAACCAATATTACAGGAATTTAGTTACATCTGTTGCCTTCGTTAGTCTCCTCCTGGTCTCCACAGCAGAGCTGGGCAACTAAATTAATACAAACCATACTGATTCTCTGATCTGCGGGAGCATAAATCCCATTAAAAACCCTTCTTCTTTTGCAGGACATGAATCTTAGCTAGATCATCAAGTTCACCACAATATTAAACGGGGGGAAAATGCCACAGAAGCACTAGAAATAGCAAATTAAGGATAGAGTTTAACCAACAACTCCGGTTATTACGGCTTGGGGTTAAAATACAAAACTTAATTTACAATAGCAATGGATATTGAACTCCTGCAAGAGTCAATGCTATATAGGTTTAAGTGTAGTAGCCGTGTTAGTCTGTGTCAGCAAAATGAAAATAAGAAAGAAAAACTTGTAGCACCTTAGAGACTAACATGCATCCGATGAAGTGGGTACTAACCCACGAAAGCTTATGCTGAAATAAATTTGTTAGTCTCTAAGGTGCTACAATGCTATATAGGTATTTCATTTTAGTGAGAGTAATACCAGAAAATTACATCACTGACTCCTACTGCAAATATTGCAATAACTGTTGGCCAGATTACACTATGGAGTTCTGTGAATTTAATGATTGTAAAAGTCACAGTAATGCAATGAAATTGGACAACCAGAAAAGTATGCATGACAGATACAAACTGACAAATAGAACCAGTCATGTATGAATGGGTTAAACATAAGACATTTGGCAGAACCTAGCCCACAGTCAGATCCATGAAAATCTAAGAACAGAATCTGATACATTTTGGGTGCCCATGTGGCAATCAAAGATCCAAGTTGTAAATTCAGTATGCTAGTCTTTAAAAGCAGAATGTTGGAGTCCCTTAAAATGCACACATGAAAACCTGCAGCAGAATTAAAATGCCAAGTCTGTTCTCTCTCTCCCAAACACATGACTGAAACTACATATCTGCCTGTTCCTGTGGCAGTATTCATTACCTCACACTTGCCACGGAGGCCTGTCTCTTGAAGCCGGGACCAGATGCTCTGGATTCTCCCTGCATGCTCTGGGTGGCTGTTTGTGTTTCCACAGGTACACTGGTGTTTCAGCATCAAGGTGTCGTATACAAGACCTGCAGCAGAAGTTACAAAAATTGCTTGTAATAAAGGAACTGTCTTGTGAGACGTGGAAAAAAAATCCTCTGCTGTGGACTAGAGCATATTGTATTGAACTGAAATCCTATAAACAATGGAAATATTAATTCCACAAGTAGATGAAGAGCATTAGGAAAACAAAATTGCAGTAAAATTTAATGTAGTAAATGAGGTGGACAACTTGGTTATATGACTGGGTTGTGTGCAATCGTGGGGCCTGGAGTCAGTGATCCAGGATTCCTTTCAGTGTTGTGTTCTTAACTTCTAAGGTGGCATTGTATTATCAATCATGCAATGACTTCTCCCTGTTGGAAATTATCAGTGTATTTGGAAAAGAAATGAATCATTAATACTACTAGGGGAAAAATCTGTACGGTTTATAAAAGCAGATGTACAAATGAAAGCAGGTGAAAGCACAGATTTAGGCAGATGTGAGTACAAGTGTTATAAAAGGACACTACATTTCTATGACTCTCACATTAAGTACTATTACAATTGCTGATAAAATGCATCCAGGTTTTTGGATTAAGGAACAAGCCAATCCATTCCTGGAAGGGTCTTTGTTCCATAAAATAGTTTGCTCTAAAGTCTTCACATCAAGGTTACTTGACAACACAAGACTCAAGGTACATGGAAAGCAGTTGATTAGCACATACTTAGGAATAACTATTCAATATGTTACATGGGAATTTAGCAGTGTTATTTCCTTTAAATATGTGAGTCAAGAGGCTGAATCCCTGTGCAGCAATATTGATCCAATCTCAACAATGTAGGTGACTCTGATACACGTTACACTTCAGCCCAGTTACACTTCTGGACCAGGATTTATGAATTCAGGTCAAATACACCACTGAACAAAACCACCAGTTTTTCCACAATTGTGTATTCTGGGGAATAAAGGATGATATTTTTTGTTTAAAATTTAGTTCTAGCCTTCCCTTAAGTCAGAGATAAGTTTGTGTTGGGGAGCACCCAAAAATCTTTGAAATACCAGGGGGTCCAGAGGATGCAGGATAGATTTGCAATTAGTGTTGCTCCTTTGAAAGCCAACCAGTTTGCCAAAGCTGTCTTTCCACTGTCCACTGGGGCTGGTGCTGACACTTTCAGCCATTAGGGGAAATTGTCTGGTAATTTCTCACTCTGCTACAGATTTTGGGACCTCTGAGTGCAGGAAAACACACACTATAGCTCCAGAGGACAGAATGGAGCTCTCGTTAACTAAATTATTAAGTTAACCAAAGTTCAATCAGGGCTTTACAATAAATATTTATAAAAGTGCCCACCTGTCTGCTTCTTTCTGACATTATTCAGCTCCATTAGGAGCTGTTTTGGGCAATATCAAGCGACGCAAACTGAAGCTGAAGAGAGGATGTGGGCTAGTAGAATGGATAGCTATTGTTTTTGACCTCAGCACTGGGAAAAAACACTGGATTTTGCTCTGTCTCTATCTCAAATATATACCTATTATATGTAGGGGTCATGCATGTACATAACACAGGGGGTCTGTGCATATAGATTAAAAACACATGGTATAGTAATTTATATAGATAAATTCATACATTTACAGAAGAGGTGATGGTTGGATGGGCTACATATTCTCCTTTGGTAAGTTCAGAGAGGAACCATGACTCAGAAAAAGTCCAATCTAATTAAATTCTAAAACTCTTCCCAACCCTGGTTAAAAAGTGACAACAGCAGTATTTCACTGAAGTTTATTTTGTATAGTATTTATGCATTATTCCCCATTTTTAACATCTATAGCTACTGGAAAGAGTAGGACTGCACTTCCTCTAATTGAGGACACTGTGTTGCACAGAGAAAAAGTAAATGCTTGACCTATCAGGTTGAACTGTTACAGGTTCATTGCTGGAAAAATATTCCCCAAGGTGTGGGAACAATCATTTTTAAAGGTCAGTACTAAAACCAACTGGCTTTTCTTGGCAGGATGAACATATGATTTGAGGTTCAGATAATTATACTGCTTCTGCAGAGAAGGAGAGAATAAATGCCCTTCATCAGAAATAAAAAAAGTGCTTTAACACAGAATATTAGAATAATTTATGGAATTCATTTTCACAGGCGCTCAGAAGCGGGATAACTGCAAACCAATGGCACAACTTGGGAATCCTTATTCAAGTGAGTAAAATTGTACATGCACCAGTATTCCAATTAACGTCAATGGATCTACTTGTGTTAGCAAGAACAAAGGGTTAGACCCCTAATGTAACCAACCTTATGTTGGTGGTTATCATCTACCCTTGCGCAAGTGCAAAATGCTGCCATTCCAAGTTTGCAGGGTTAACATCTACTTTCCTCTCACATAGCACAAGTTCAATGTCATGCTTCAGGACATAAAACTGATTGCCTGCAATAAGCAGGAAGGGTTTTTTTTTTCAATTTCATATGTACTAATGCAACGCACTCTTCAAATATGGAGTATGCCCCCCCGTATCTCCCCTGCAATATACCCTTTAAATATTAGGAACTGGTTACTGATAGAGACAGGATAATGAAATAGAAAGACCCAGTGGTTTGATTCTGTATGGCATATCGATGTTCCTAACTCTCCCAAGAAAATGCATTAAAAGGATTTACTACACACTTTAGAAATAAACGTGATAAAAAATTAGAGGCAATTTTTAATTCATTTGCCTATTTTACACTAGGCTAATCTTTTAAAGATGCACTATTGGAGTCTGTTGACCTCTTTGGTCAGTTTGGTTAGGACCTCAAACCAAGATTCTCTTTTCAAGCCACTTCTTAAAAAGTGGATTATTTAAAATGTAATTTCAAATCCTAATTTACTGTAAAATTCAAGGCACTTAATTATAATATTAGACTTCAAAAATAGTCACGATTACAACTGAATCTTTTCCAATATAACTATGGCTGTGTGTGTGTGACCGTGTTGTGACAGGATGCCCTAGAGCACTTCTCTGTTTGCCTTTACAAATATCTTTAAACAATTTTCCTTCCCCACCCTCCAAATAAGACGGTTACTCACCGTTGTAACTGTTGTTCTTCGAGATGTGTTGCTCATATCTATTCCAATTAGGTGTGCACATGCGGCGTGCACGATCATCGGAAGACTTTTACCCTAGCAACACTCGGTGGGCCGGCTGGTGCCCCCTGCAGTGGCGCCGTTGCGGTGCCTGATATATACCCCAGCCAGCCCAGAGCCCTCTCAGTTCCTTCTTGCTGCTTATTCCGACAGTGGGGATGGAGGGCGGGTTTGGAATAGATATGAGCAACACATCTCGAAGAACAACAGTTACAACGGTGAGTAACCGTCTTTTCTTCTTCGAGTGGTTGCTCATATATATTTCAATTAGGTGACTCCCAAGCCTTGCCTAGGAGGTGGGGTCGGAGTGAGATACTGCAGAGTGTAGGACCGCTGAACCAAACGCAGTGTTCTCCCTGGAAGGCTGGACTATGGCATAATGAGTGGCAAAGGTGTGCACCGATGACCAGGTTGCTGCCCTACATATCTCCTGTATAGGTATATACGCCAGGAAGGCGGAGGATGAGGCTTGAGCTCGGGTGGAGTGGGCAGTAAGGTGTGTGGTGGGAACACCAGCCAAGTCATAACACGCCCGGATGCACGACGTGATCCAGGACGAGATGCGTTGGGAGGCGACTGGGAGGCTCTTCATCCGGTTTGCCACGGCAACGAAGAGTTGAGTCGTTTTCCGAAAGGGCTTCGTCTGCTCGATGTAGAGGGCGAGGGCCCTTCGGACGTCCAAGGAGTGGAGTTGTTGCTCCCTTAGAGAGGCATGCGGCTTCAGGTAGAAGACCGGCAGAATAATGTACTGGTTAATATGAAAGGCCGACACTATCTTGGGTAGGAAGGCTGGGTGTGGTCGCAGCTGTACCTTGTCCTTGTGGAACACCATGTAAGGGGGTTCCGAAGTGAGCGCTCTGAGTTCAGATACACGCCTCGCCAAGGTGATGGCTACAAGGAAGGCCGTCTTCCAGGACAGGTACAGGAGCGAGCAGGTGGCCATAGGCTCGAATGGGGCCCCCATGAGCCTGGTTATGACAAGGTTGAGGTCCTAAGTGGGGACCGGATGGCGAACCAATGGATATAGTCGCTCTAACCCTTTGAGGAACCTGCTGACCATGGGGTTGGAAAAGATCGAGCGTCCATTCTTGCCAGGGTGAAAGGCCAAGATTGCCGCCAGGTGGACCTTTAACGAAGAAAGCACCAGACCCTGCTCCTTCAAAGACAGGAGGTAGTCCAGAATGGTATGCACTGGCACCTGCGAAGGGTTGACACCCCGAGGGCCGCACCAGCAGGAAAAACGTTTCCACTTGGCTAAGTAGGTGGACCTGGTAGAGGGCTTCCTGCTACTTAGCAAAACTTGTTGAACCAGGTCGGAGCAATTTAACTCGGACTGGTTCAGCCATGCAGCAGCCACGCTGTGAGGTGGAGAGACTGCAGGTCAGGATAATGGAGTCTGCCGTGCTGCTGAGTAATCAGGTCTGGCCACAACGGGAGAGTGATCGGGGAGGACACCGAGAGCTCTAGGAGAGTGGTGTACCAGTGCTGCCTGGGCCACGCCGGGGCGATTAGGATTAGGCGGGCCCTGTCCCTGAGTAACTTGAGCAGGACCCTGTGGACCAGCGGCACCGGTGGGAAGGCATAGGACAGGTGGTCTGTCCACAGCAGGAGAAAAGCGCCCATCAAGGAGCCTGGGGAGCATCCCTGGAGCGAGCAGAACGCGTGGCACTTCCGGTTCTCGCAAGTCGTGAACAGGTCTATGTGGGGAAATCCCCACCTCCGGAAGACAGAGTGGACAACATCTGGGCGATTGGAAGGATCTGCTGAGGCAGTCCGCCAAGGTGTTCTGAACCCCTGGGAGAAAGGAGGCCACCAGGTGGGTGGAGTGGGCTATGCAGAACTCCCATAACCGCATGGCTTCTTGGCATAGCAGGGACGAGCGTGCCCCTCCTTGCCTGTTGATGTAGTACATGGCTGCTGTGTTGTCCATGAGGACCGCGACACAATGACCCTGAAGGTGCTTGGAGAAGGCTTGGCAGGCAAGACGCACTGCCCGCAGTTCCATGACGTTGATGTGGAGGGCTAATTCCTGCGCCGACCACAGGCCCTGTGTCTGAAGGTCCTTCAGGTGGGCCCCCCAAACGAGCAATGACACATCTGTGGTTAGGGCTGGGGATGGCTGTGACGGATGGAATGGCACCCCTTCCAGCACTTTCTTGGGGTCCAGCCACCAGTCTAGGGAGGCTAGGACCTGTGATGACACCTTCAAAACCAAGTCCATGCTGTCTCTGCATGGACGATATGCCGACAAGAGCCATGACTGGAGTGGACGGAGGCGTAATCTGGCATGAGCGGTCACGAATTTGCAGGACGCCATGTGACCGAGGAGGCTGAGGCAGCTCTGAGCTGTTGAGGTTGGGAAGCTCTGAAGGCCGCGTATGATGGTTACGAGGGCCTGAAAGCGTGCCTCTGGCAAAAATACCCAGGCGAGCATCAAATCCAGTACTGCCCCTATGAAGTCTAACCTTTGGGTTGGCTCCAAAGTGGACTTTTCTACATTGAGGAGCAGGCCAAGCTGATTGAACATGCTCAAGGCCGTCCGAATCTGCGACTGGACTTGGCTGCTGGAGTTGCTGCGGATAAGCCAGTGGTCGAGGCAGGGGAACACTTGAATCCGCCGTCGACGAAGGGCGGCCGCCATAACGGCCGTGGTGCCGTGGATAGGCCGAAGGGAAGAACAGCGAACTGGAAGTGTCTTTGGTCTACCACAAAAAGGAGGAAGCGTCTGTGTGGTGGGTAGATTGCAATATGGAAATACGCGTCCTTCATGTCGAGGGCAGCGTACCAGTCTCCAGGATCCAGAGAAGGGATAATAGTACCCAGGGAAACCATGCGGAACTTCAACTTTACCATAAACTTGTTGAGTCCCCGCAAGTCCAAGATAGGACGTAGCCCCCCTTTTGATTTGAGGATTAGGAAATAGGGCGAGTAAAACCCCTTGCCCCTGAACTCCCTTGGAGCCTCCTCTATTGCCCCTATGGTGAGGAGCGCTTGCACCTCCTGAATTAGGAGTTGCTCGTGAGAAGGGTCCCTGAAGAGGGACAGGAAGGAAGGGTGGGGGGGGGAGGGGAAGGGAGACAAACTGAAGGTGGTATCTGCTTTCCACCGTGCGTAAGACCCAATGGTCTGTGGTGATATTCGACCACGCACGGAAGAAATGGGAAAGGCGGTCTCGGAAAGGAAGGGACGGGTCCTGTGTTGAGACTGGTGCTCCGCCCTCGGGCGTCCCTTCAAAAGTTTTGCTTGGGCCCCGACGATGGTTTGTGGGGGCCCTGGCCAGTCAGGTGACCCGGTTGCCGCCTTCTACCGCCCCGGCCATGTGGTCTCCTTGAGAAGTCCTGTCGAGGCCTGGGCACGGTGTAGGGGCGCTGCACAAAGGGCCGGAAGGGTCTGCGCTGCGTGGTTGGGGTATGCATCCCCAGCGTGCGCATGATGGTGCGACCATCTTTCAGCGTCTGCAACCTCGAGTCTGTTTTCTCTGAAAACAGGCCCCACCCCTCGAAAGGTAGGTCTTGAATGGTATACTGCACCTCCGGAGGGAGGGTGGAGGACTGAAGCCAGGAGATACGCCGCATGGCGACTCCTGAAGCTATTGTTCTGGCCGCTGAGTCGGCTATGTCCAAGGAGGCCTGTAATGATGTTCTGGCCACCTTCTTGCCCTCCTCTATCAATGCTGAGTACTCTTGCCTGGACTCCTGGGGTACAAATTCTTTGAATTTTTGCATGGAGTTCCAGGTGTTGTAACCGTACCGGCTCAGGAGGGCTTGTTGGTTAGCCGCTCTGAGCTGAAGGCCGCCCCGAGTAGATCTTTCTGCCAAACAAATCCAGGCGTTTGGCGTCCTTGGACTTAGGCGCGGGAGCCTGTTGGCCATGCCTCTCCCTCTCGTTCACAGATTGAACGACCAGAGAGCACGGTTGAGGGTGAGTGTACAGGTATTCAAAGTCTTTCGGGGGCGCCATGTATTTTCTCTCCACCCCCCTGGCAGTGGGGGGGTATCGAAGCTGAAGATTCCCAAATTGAGGTGGCGTTGGTATGTATAGTACGTACAAACGGGAGGGCTACCCGGGTGGGGGCACCGGCTGTCAGGATGTCCACCACCGGGTCCTCGAGTTCCACCACCTCCTCCACCTGCAGATTCATATTGAGAGCCAATCTGCGAAGCAGGTCTTGGTGGTCCCGGAGATCAATGGGAGGTGGGCCTGAGGATGATGCTCCTGCCACTGCCTCGTCCGCGGAGGAGGAGGACGACAATCCCGGGACTAGAGGGTCCTGGTGTAGGTCCTGCTGTGGAAACTCTGATGCCTCCAAGCCCGTGGCCTCCGGGTCTGGAATGTTGGCCGATGATTGGGCCGGAGGATCTGGGGCCTCCGGGGGAGGGTGGGACACCGTCGCTTCCAGTGCCCGGGACTCCAAATGAGCCGATTGGGAGGCTCTGGAGGGGGCCCCTTGGGACTGATGGAATGCCATCGGAGTCCAGAAAGGCCACTGTGGCGGACCTTGAGTCTGGTCCTGGACCTCGTCTGGCCAGCGGTTGAGGCCCTCTACCACGTGGCTCTGGTCCATATAGTAACCACTACCGGCCCTAGAGGACCGAGAGACCGAGCGGGAGGGCCAAGGCGCAGCGGAGTGGCCTTGAAGTCCAGTCCGCGGAGCTGTGCTGTGGCGACGGGGATCGGTGCCGGGACCTGGATCAGTACTGACGGCTGTTTCGGTACCAGGAGCCCGACCTGGATTGCCTACGTCTCGGCGAGCGGTAGCGAGGTCGATCATCCGGGGATCTGTGCTGCGACTGGCCGCGGGACCGGGAACCGTAATAGTGTCGACCGTGCCTGGAGGTGGACCTGGAGCGACGCCGCAAGTACGACCGGCGCCGAGAAGGTGATCGGTGCCGGGACTGCGAGCGGCGTCAAGGGGGAGATCAGGACTGATGTTGGCCGATCTCCACGTGCGGTACCGGACGTAGCATGGCTGGCTTGCCTCGGGACGGAATGACCCTCAATGGCGGTACCGAAGATGGAAGTGGTGCCGGATCTGGACCTCGGAGTCCTAGTTGATCACAGGATGACTATGAGTGGCCAATGTGATGTGGCCATGAAAAAAGCTAATGCGGTCTTGGGATGCATTAGGCGAGGTATTTCTAGTAGAGATAAGGAGGTGTTAGTACCGTTATACAAGGCATTGGTGAGACCTCATTTGGAATACTGTGTGCAGTTCTGGTCTCCCATGTTTAAGAAGGATGAATTCCAACTGGAACAGGTACAAAGAAGGGCCACTAGGATGACCCGAGGAATGGAAAACCTGTCGTATGAAAGGAGACTCAAGGAGCTTGGTTTGTTTACCTTAACCAAAAGAAGGCTGAGGGGAGATATGATTGCTCTCTTTAAATATATCAGAGGGATAAATACCAGGGAGGGAGAGGAATTATTTCAGCTCAGTACCAATGTGGACACAAGAACAAATGGCTATAAACTGGTCATCAGGAAGTTTAGACTTGAAATTAGACGAAGGTTTCTAACCATCAGAGGAGTGAAGTTCTGGAACAGCCTTCCAAGGGAAGCAGTGGGGGCAAAAGACCTATCTGGCTTCAAGATTAAGCTAGATACGTTTCTGGAGGGGATGGTTTGATGGGATAACATGATCTTAGTCAAAGGTCAATTAATTGCCATCAGTGGTAAATAGGACCAATGGTCAATGACGGGATGTTAGAAGTTACTACAGAGAACTTTTTCCTGGGTGTCTGGCTGGTGAGTCTTGCCCACATGCTCAGGGTTCAGCTGATCGCCATATTTGGGGTCGGGAAGGAATTTTCCTCCAGGGTAGATTGGCAGAGGCCCTGGAGATTTTTTGCCTTCCTCTGCAGCATGGGGCACGGGTCACTTACCGGAGGATTCTCTGCATCTTGAAGTCTTTAAACTATGATTTGAGGACTCGAATTATTCCAGGAGTGGGTGGGTGAGATTCTGTGGCCTGCATTGTGCAGGAGGTCAGACTAGATGATCATAATGGTCCCTTCTGACCTTAAAGTCTATGAGTCTATCTGTCATTGCGATCAGGTCCCGTGCTGCCGAGAAGGTGTCCGGAGTGGACGGCAGCATGAGCTCTATTTCGGTGTGCACCGGGGAGCTGGCGGTCACCGAGCTCAACGGACCTTGCGGTACCAGAGTCGTTGGTACTGGAGTCTTAGCTGGCGGCCCCGAGCCCATCGGTCTCTGTGGTACCGGAGTCGACTGGGCTGGTGCCGGCATCATCGGTGGCACCGAACTCAACGGACCCTGCGGAGCCGGAGTCAACGGTGCGGGCATCAGCCAAGGGCACAGAGCTCAACGGACCTTGCGGTACCGGAGTCATCGGTGCTGGCGCCGGGCCAGGAGGCTTGGTGTGGTCTTGAACCGGCTGCGGTTCCAGCGGCGCCGGGGTTGGTGCCGGTCCCGGAAACGATTTTCTCACT
Source organism: Chelydra serpentina (assembly GCA_037349315.1). NCBI lineage: Eukaryota > Metazoa > Chordata > Testudines > Chelydridae > Chelydra > Chelydra serpentina. The sequence goes on along the minus strand of JBAIAC010000029.1, from coordinate 47,677,588 downwards.
GATGGAGACATCGAACGGCGCCTCTGAGGGATTGCGGCCTGAGATGTCCGGTGCCGGGGTTCTTTGCTCGAACTCGGGTGCTCCGGGGCCGCTGACGCCATACCTGCTGCCGACATCGGTACCGGGTTGTGGTGCGGGGCCGACATCGGGCTAAGTGCCGCTTCTAACAGGAGCTGCTTCAAGCAAAAGCTCCTTCTTGGTTCGAGGCTTGAAAGCCTTGCAGATACGGCACTTATCTGGAAGGTGGGACTCCCGGAGGCACTTCAGGCAGGAATCGTGGGGGTCCTCCGTGGGCATCGGCTTCAAGCAGCCGAGCATGGTTTGAATCCCGGAGAGCCAGGCATTGGCCCGGTACTGGGAGGGAGACTGGGGAGAAACCCCATATCTCCCACTACTATTTACACTAACTTCAACAAACAACTAATAGAACTATTAACAACTACTTAAAAGTACTTAAACTATCAACAAAGGTAAACGAGTGCTAACTACGCTAGGGAGGTGGAGATCAGCTATACTGCGCTCCACGGTTCCAACGACGGTTATAGGCGGTAAGAAGGAACTGAGAGGGCGCTGGGCCGGCTGGGGTATATATCAGGCACCGCAACAGCACAACTCCAGGGGGCGCCAGCCGGCCCACCGAGTGTTGCTAGGGTAAAGGCCTTCCGACGATCGTGCATGCCGCGCGCGCACACCTAACTGGAATACATATGAGCAACCACTCGAAGAAGAACAGTATTTTCTGTGTCATGTGGGCAGAACTTCAATTCAAGAAAGTAACACTCTGTACCAAATCTAATCAGGCAAGTATCTTCTAGAATGTGAATGGAGTATGCCTGAAACATTTTTCTTTCCCCTTCTGTACCTAGCTCACCGAAATATTAACATTTTAAAATCTGAAAGCTTTTCTGTTATTCTGAGCTGCCGTAATAAAATGGAACGTTCTTTTCCATCCAAGGTAATAAGATATGTACCAAAAACACTTGTCTAAAAGGTTCTCCATCACCTCCCCCACCCAAGAAAGAAAAAGACATGATTCGAATAAGGGCAGGAGGAGGATTTAAATGCACCATTTATAATGGTATAAGGAAAGAACATAAAAATATTCCTTTTCCTCAACATTTTCTATTACCCAATTTCAATGATACAGACCGCTGGGTTGTGACTCTCCAAGGCCTTGCACCTTATGTTGGTTGTCATCTGTATTTGTGCAAGTGCAAAATGCTGCTATTTCAATTTTAAAGGTTTTACACCTCACTTTCAACTCATTGCATGAGTATAAATGTGAACAATCAGGCCCCTAGAGTTAAAAACATTTCATAAATTAAATGTTGTGAAAAGGATATTAATCAGATAAAATACACTAAGTACTCTGCACATTATTGTCTTGTCACAGTATTGTGTGTCTCATACAATGTAAAAGTAATGTGGATTTCTTCTCGTTTTAAGCAATTTTTTAATCCTACCTGAACACTTATTTTCTTTAATTTTACATCTACAATTGTAGAACTTTGAGCAGATTTATTTAGTTTTCAAAATCATTACTCTTATTGTTCCACTCTAATATATAATTATAACTGAAATTACGAGGCACATATTTAGGTAAAATGTAAATCCCATGACAGTAAATGTTACTGTACAGTCAAATTTTGTAAAGATTTACACGACTGATACTGCAACTTAAATGGTGAAGCTGGAAACAGATAAGAGTAAGTCATGATTCAACTTCTAAAATGTATATAGGATCTGTAATCTTGAAGACTGGGATTTTTGAAGTGGCTCGTACTTTACATCTAACTGCTATTATTGATGTAGGCCAAGAAACTTACAGACCAAGCTGATTGTTTTTCAGGCTATGGAAAAAATTGGTTTATCTACTTAAAGTTATTTAGCGCAAAGAAAATAAAAACAGGAATTGTGATTTGGCCTTGAGACTTTTTTGCACACACTCACATTCATTATTTGGTAAGACATTCATTCACAAAACGGCCTTTGGTACGTTGCGAAGAAATCAGTGCACATTACAAAACTCTTCTTAACTACCTAACATAGGAATTGAACAACTCCATATGATTATCCAAAACAGAATTTACCAAAGAAAATAGAATGCATTTGAAAGGATTTTGATGATGGTCCTTAATGGCTTAGGAAGGAGCAAACTTTTTTTTCTTTTTGTCTCTGGTGGAGAACAGCATCCTACACACATTTACACACTTTGGTAAGTGTGATCCAAGAATGAGGAATTGTGCCTACCTACCTTCCAGGATGGGGCTAGTATGGACTATAACAAGAAAACAATATCCATGTTATACCATCATTGCATACTTACAATTTAAGCTCAGCTGCCAGACCACTTACAGCAGGGGTCTCCAAACTTTAGGAGACGAGGGCCACATTAGATTTTTGAAGGGGCTTCGCGGGCCGGCTTTAGGGAGTGCGGGGCCCGATTTAGATGGTGCCCTGCTGCCAAAATACCGCAGAGGCGGCAGCAGCGTTTGAGCTGCCGCCGAAGTGCTGCCAAGGCAGCGGCAGCAATTGGTTGGGAGGCCGGACAAATTGAAGCCGCGGGCCGCATCCGGCCCTCGGGTCGTAGTTTGGAGACCCCTGACTGTCTGGATGGACTGTATTCAGTATGGACTGAATATTTTCCTTTTCTTTCTTTCTCTCTCCCTCTCGCGCAATGCAACAGTGAAATCAATTTGTTAAAAAATCTATTTAAGACCAATATGTCTCTCCTACACAAAAATCCACTCAGTGCAGGAGGGTCAGGCCATCAGGTAACCTGATGGCTACCCTACCTTAAGACAATTGGCTACCATATACCATCTGTGAAGTGATCTGCCTCTGACATACCCCCTTCCTGCTCCTTACACCAGGGAGGAGCAGGAGCTGATTGGCAGAGCTAGGTCTTATGCCAATGAAACAACAGCTGAGAGTTTCCCCCATCCCTGGGAGGAATTCACAACCAGGCTGCTGCAGCCAGACCACAGCCTCTTTGTGATACTCAGGAGGTGCAAAAGGGCTTGAACTGGGGCAGAGAACATGGACCAAAATCTGCTTGGAAGTAAATTCAGAGTTCAGGCTAGAAGCGTTGCTTGGTATATTGTTCTTTATCAATCATGCTATGCTTCTTCCTTCCTCATGTTTACATCAACCGCAGGTTTAGTTTGAATTGGCCTCGTTTCTGGGAGTGTTCAGTCATAACACTGCATCGCTTTCACTTTTTTTTTTTATAGCTTATTTAAAATAAATATAGAGTATTCTCCCTCTACAAGACCTCTCCCTTTGGTGATGGAGGTTGGCAGGGGGGTAGGGAGGAGGAATATGGTGTATAATGACTAACCCAGATTGTTCCATCCCCCACTTAGCCACAGAGCCTGGGATTAGCCACAGCTAGAATAACGTCCTGGCCTCCAACTGATAGTTGGGAATACACCAGGTTTGGGGGTGGCTTTTTCACGGGAGGGCAATCCATGCCTCCTCCAACGATGCGTTAGTGTCACCCATTCTGCTTCTACACGGTCAAATGCTTTTTAAGGAATAAATGATAATTTACCCAAACAGAACTCTCAGCCACATCCAATCACCCTCCAATGCCCTGAAACATTACCTGTTGTGAACCTTGGCTTAGTGGGTGGCTCCTGTACGGACATGGGGAAGGTGGCCGATGCAGGTGAGGACTGTGCACGAGACAGAGGCCGATGTCCTCCAAAAGACACAGGGATGCCAGCTGCCTCCATTGATGCCTGGTAGTTTCTCAGCTGGTGAATGCGTTGCTGCTCCAGTAGAAGGGCTTGCTGTTGGAGAAGATGGAAAGGAACATAAGGGGATGGTTCATGCAAATACCACAATAAAAAATGTTGGCATGGAATTTTAAAAACAATTTTGTTTGGAGTTTTGATTTGTTTCCCGGATACAGTGAACACACACATACATTAAACATATATATGGAAGTGTACTAAAATAAAGGCCTGATCCAAAGCCCAAGGAAACAGTGGAAAAGGTCCTATTAAATTCCATGAGCTCTGAATCAGGGACTTAGTACACACACTCATACTACAGAGTCTACGCACCCTTACACAGCTATTCAAGTGCAGCTTTTAAAAAGCTCGAATTTGCTTTTGGATACAAACCCACATGCTGACTTTGCAGCCTTGCATGATTTACGTTTTTGCTACTCAAGAGCACCACTCTCCTTCTGAATGTGCGTAATAGTCAAGATCTGCACATGAGTTATCACCCAGAGGCCCTACATGTGAATGGATCAGGGCTGATGGCAGAATGTTCCCAATGGAGGACCCTTCACTAAATAGCTTTCCCATATCGATCCATCAGACAAGGGTCAGGACCAAGACAGTGCTAAGTTCATATACTCATGTGGACACCCAGAAACAATTAAGACAAATTAACTCAAGGTGTTAAGTTAAATCACATTAAAACCCTGCATAGACTGTCTACTTTAGAAATAGTCAGAGAATTTAAGGTGAGTGTGACCTTCTGTATATCACAGGCCACCAGGACCACACTGCACCCACACACTAAACCCAATAACTGAAATTAAACCAAAGTATTACAGACATCAGGAGACTAAACTATTGTGTGTCACACGCGGAGAATAGGGGGTACTGAGGTGTATCAGTGCCTGAGGCTCTTGCAATGGCAGGCAATTACACAAGAAACATCAGATGATCCTAGCAAGAAACCTGCAGAGGAAGGCAACATTTACCCCAGGACCTCTGCCAAGCTGACCTAGGGGGAAAATTCCTTCCCTACCACACAGGGTATTGGGTGGGACAACCTTTTAAGTGCCGTGGGCTGGATGTCAGTTGTGGGACACCTCTGCAGTTCACATACAGAAATACATGGTGTAGAACAGCGGTGTCCAATACGTTCGCCACTAGCCACATGTGGCGAATAGGCTATTGAATTGTGGCTAATGCATGAGCAATACATTGGTGTATTGAAGACAGCTTTGATATACAGCTTGTTAACATGGCTAGGATATAGTAATTTTGTGTTAGTAGTACCTATTAATTTTTTTTTTAATATCTACTTATTTTTGATATTTGAAATGGCATTTGTAGTATGTTTTTAAATCCTTTTTTATAATGTGGCTAATAAGAAAAATTCAAAACCATAAGTGTGGCAAGCATCGAATTTCTATTGGCCACTGCTGGTGTAGAACATGGTGTCCTCCATGCAGCATAATCGTTCACGTACAGCATGTGAGATTATACTGCGTGGAGGATGCCATTTTGCAGAGCAGGTGTGCTGGGAGGTGGGACGTGGGGTGTGTGTGGACGCTTTTGAGGGCCACATGGAACTGTACTGCAGGCCAGATCTGGCCCACTGGCTGCCAATTAGACCACTGCTAGACCGACCCTGTGCATGTGAGCAAGAACCAGCCAACAAGCACCTGAGGGAGAGAATGCTTGGTGTAACCTCAGAGCACTGGCCTTAGTTCCCAAAGGGGATTAAGCTAAAGTGAACTAAGAGCATTTTACTTCTGAATGAGAGTGTCCACATGGGAGGTTAATAAACTTTAAACTAATGCACTTTAACTTCATATCTTTAGTTAATTTCACTTAGCTTTTTGGAGTGTCCCCATATAGAAAAACGCTCAGTCTTCTGTCTGAACTGTGAAGGACGTTTTCTTTTTAGGGTTGCTCAGGTAATTGTCTGAGATTAATACTTTATGTCTATATTTTTATTATGTCAGGGGGAAGCTGTACATTTGGGAAGGATTCTTGCTGCACCCTGTTGTTAGCAGCATGATGTTAAACGCTTCTTAAGAGTGTTTTATTAATGAAAATGTGCCCAAATGCTCAGGCAATAGGCTCATGTTTGTGTAAATCAAATAAATAATGGGCAATAGAAGCATGGCTGCAAGCTGAAAGCTAGAACATAACTAAAGAACCCAAAAGCTAGAAAAAACAGATCTTTCACTGGTCTCTGCAGCTCACCAAACCTAGGTATGGCAGACTGCCAAGGGGAAGAAGTTCAAAAGCACAGAGCCCTCATCTGGAGGACAGACAGCAAGAACATCCCCGTCAATATGAACTGCCATGATGGGTAAGCTGAGAGGGAATCTTCCAAGCAGCCAGGTACCAGCCCATGCACACTAAAGACTCTCAAACATCGCACACTTGCAAATTAAAAGGAAACCAGTACAGAGCTTTGAGCACAAGTGCTATGCACTCAATGTGGCCCTCATGCTTGGAAGGGCAGACACACTCCGTATTTCTGAGTCAGCAATGTCCAATCTGTGGCCTTCAAGGCTCTAGACTGTGACCTGCAAGGGTCTGAGAAGGTAACATGGATGGGATGATGAATTGAAAATATTCTCCCTGATTTTTATGCTGAAGAGTCTGAATCAAGCCCAGTACACTGGGAAGAGGACAGGGGGCAGGTGGACTCAAGCAGTTGCATGGAGCAATTGATTTGCATTTGACTCACAAGGGGCAGAGAGGCCCAGCCACTTGTCCTCAAGCCCTGTCCTGATCTGCAGGACATAGATGAACATGGGCTAGGTAGGCTCTGGAAACATTAGGTTGTTTGGGATTTAAGTACTGAAAAGGAAGTGGGGCCAGTGACAACTGGTGTCAGCTGACACCTTCCCCCTTTTTACTGCTGCCAAGATATGATGCCGTTGGGAGATATTTGAAGGTAACGATGTTGCAGCCACTTGATTCTCATTTGGCTCCCTGCTATTCGTAATTCACAGGTCTTGCAGCATTTCCACAAGTTCAACAAACTTCTGCTGTGCTAGTCCTATGGAACAGGCTGGTTCCGGGCCGAGGGCTCCGGGCCAAAAATACCCTGCCCCTTCCCCCTTCAATCTGGGGCTGACAGCTCGACTTAAACAAAATCCTCAGCCTGCTAATATCTACTAATCAAAGATGTATTTGTTTATTTTAAGAGACTCACTTTTTCTCTTGTATAGGAGGAATAAAAGAGGCCCACAACTACAAACATATACACTATATTTTGAATAGCTGATACAGATTCAAAACCAAGGTGAGGTGAACATTAACAACACTTTCAACTGAGCTCTCATAGCATTTAGCTCCATTTTAGAGAGCTCTAAGTGACTGCTTCCCCACAACACACCCACTGTTAGTGGGTATTCTATTGCTGGATGCTTTTAGAACCATAAAACCTGGAGTGTGGACATCTATCTACAAACACAAACATACTTTAAACAGCATCCACCATACTTAAACAGCAATGTGGGTCAGGAGGACCTTCCCGCATGCACCTTGCATAAGTTTTCCACTCCTAGCCACTTCATGCAAGTATGGTGACACACTGAGAAGTTACTGCTATTTTCACAGATCATAGCTTTTTCTGTGGGCTGAACCACAAGACACAGATTTCTGGTGTTAGGAGGCAAAAGAGCATATGTTACATACTGCAGCAGAAAAGACAAGACCAGAGCCCCAAATGGTGTAAAGCGACACAGAATCACTGACTTCAATGGAGCTACACCAATTCTCACCCACTGAGAATCTGGCCAGTTATATTAGCAAAGGGCACAGAGAAGCAGAATTATGACAAGTGACCGCTGGCAGAAATGTCCAGGTCTCTAGCATGGGCTTATGTAACACCTACTGTGTTTACGTTCAAGGCCTAACATGATACCAAACAAGTAAATGAACGTTGTTTAACAGTCACCTTTGGAATTCTAGGTATTCCTGTGCAGAAGTCACAGTTCATTTGCCCGTATTATTCAGTTTACAAGGCTGATCTATTTAATGAAGGCATCTCAGGATTTTTTCTAACAATATTAAGTATTTTGCTGTTTCCTTGACTTTCTAGGTACAGATTACATACAATCAGGCACTTGTTTCCTTCATCTTTAATCCACAGACCTGGCCTGGGTATGCAGATCCCAGTGCACAATACTCTATGTTCATTTATGTATCCGAATTGTATTGCATGCAATGAGCATCCTGTGGTCTGAAGGCTGCTCTCCTTAACACTGCGGGCTGCTCCTGTAGCTGGGGATCAGTGAACCAAAGGAATGATGCCGCCTGTGCTGACTGCATGGAGGGAAGGCAGCATAGGAGCAGTTATAGCACAAATATCACCTGAAGATTCCTTCAATTAGGAGGAATCCTCCAGCAGCCAGGTGCCCTCGCTTTAAGATTGTTTTGTGCTGTCAGAGTGGCGCAAACCAGTCACAGTACACTGGAGACTCAAGACGCAAATATCCACTGTGATAAGGCAGAAATTCCACTTTATTTTCTAAATAAGTGACATTTCTTTTCTACGGTTGGCACACTGTTCTTTAGTGGACAAGTCATGTATTAATAGTATGGCGGAGGTGGAGAAGGCTGCCCTACAGTGTCTGAAACTGGCAAAAGCAGGGGCATGGACATTAGAAATAATCAGTTTTCTTTCTACCTAAATGCAGGTCCAATTTGCATACTTTCAACCAAGCTAATAAACCTGGAACGATGTGTACTGTGTCCCTGTGTACAAGTCATTACAGGAAATGTACAGTTTTGCCCTGATGCTTCGTTTCCCCCTGTCAATCCAGCCACACTTCCTGTATGCAACGTCTGCAGATGACGTAGTATGTTGGCCAGCAGACGTCTTTTGGTGAAGAGTGCTGTGTTCCAGCTGAATCCCAAAGGACATGGAAATGTTTCCAAAGGTTGCATCATGCTGCAATTACAGCTAACATTATTTTCCACAGGCAGTGGGGATTCACCAATTAATAACATACCTCTCAGTTGCTTTAGGTAAAGTCCATGGAAGTCAATGAAAAAACTCTTATGGACTTAAATGGACTTTGGATCGGGTCCTAATTGCATTGTTTTGTCTTGTGGGGGTGCCTCCCCTCACCCCCCACTTGTGCCAAAGCACGTAATACTATATTCATAAAATTAAACTGCTGTCATCTATGTGGACCACACATTGGTGCACTGTTGTCCTTATTCCTCTTCTAATGGGGTTCAATATACAGCTGCGTAATGATATCCTTAGACCTTCTATCTTCTAACCATATTTAGAGATGGCAATATGATGATGCTTATTGATATATTATTTAATTTCTATAATTCTAAGGATAAGTACTTCATTATTCTTTGCTTATTAAACTCATTAGAGGATTGGGTTAATTTTAGAAGTGTTTTCATAGAATCATAGATTAGGGTTGGAAGAGACTTCAGGAGGTCATCTAGTCCAATCCCAAAGCAGGACCAACACCAACTAAATCATCCCAGCCAGGACTTTGTCAAGCTGGGCCTTAAAGACCTCTAAGGATGGAGATTCCACCACCGCCCTAGGCAACCCATTCCAGTGCTTCACTACTCTCCTAGTGAAATAGTGTTTCCTAATATCCAACCTAGACCTCCCCCACTGCAACTTGAGACCATTGCTTTTTGTTCTGTCATGTGCCACCACTGAGAACAGCCGAGTTCCATTCTCATTGGAATCCCTCTTCAGGTAGTTGAAGGCTGCTATCAAATCCCCCCTCATTCTTCTCTTCTGCAGAATAAATAATCCCAGTTCCCTCAGCCTCTCCTCGTAAATCATGTGCCCCAGCCCCCTGCTCATTTTTGTTGCCCTCCGCTGGACTCTCTCCAATTTGTCCACATCCTTTCTGTAGTGGGGGGCCCAAAACTGCACGCAGTACTCCAGATGTGGCCTCACTAGTGTCAAATAGAGGGGAACAATCACTTCCCTTGATCTGCTGGCAATGCTCCTACTAATGCAGCCCAACATGCTGTTAGCCTTCTTGGCAACAAGGGCACACTCCTGACTCATATCCAGCTTCTCGTCCACTGTAATCCCCAGGTCCTTTTCTGTAGAACTGCTGCTTAGCCAGTCGGCTAAGCTAATGTAGTTCATGTAGTTAAATCGACCTGTACTTCAAATGTATACCAATTATAAATACTCTATGCTTCACACATATTTGTCCCTTTAAAATCAATAATAATTGTACAGTAAAAGCTTTGTTATCCAGCATGTTGGGAGAATGGGGGTGCCGGTCAGTCAAAAATTCAAGTTAACTAAGAGTTATGCTTACCAATGGAATAACAATTTTCAAAGAATTAGAATACAATCGAATGAATCAAGTATAAAATAGTATACAGGTACTCACCAATCCAATAGTAGTACTGCATTGCAGAGTGGTTGGTTTCTTGAAGCACTTAAGTATATACAGGTAAAGTTTTCTATACAGTAGGTTATCTTATCATACTACATAGCACTATGGGCAGCGCCTGGGGTACACCCAGATCACTAAAACTACACTTAATACTAAAACTATATTGAACATAATTTAATCTTTCTTTGATGATTTAGAAGGTACTTCAGGATCTTGCAGTGCTCAGGGTCGTCATTATCAACATCAATTATCATTGTAGATGTAGACGGTGTAGGAGATCGGGCTGAATCTGTTTGTAATGACCCTCTGACACACCCTGGAAGCTGCTTTTTTGAATAAATCCCTGATATCAACTTGCTTACTTGTCTTCTGCCTCTTTTGCATAAAAGTAGAGTGCAGAATGTGCAATTGTATAACGTGCTGGGCAGTACTAGTCCTGGTTAGTAGACTGAAAATTTGTATTGGGAGATATCAGAAATGCCAGCTAAGAGAGCTTTCTGGTTGATAAAGTGCCGAATAACACAGCTTTTACTGTATATTATGAAGCATATCACTGAATACAGCACCAAGTTACAGTGTGTACAGCAAAATGATGGTAACAGTGCTACCCAGAAAGCAGTTGGCTCAGTCCTCAAATTGGATCAGACCATCGTATAGTACCACCAGGGCTTCAGTCCTCTGTCCACTGCTGCTCTGACCCACTTCGAAGGGGAACTAGCAGATCTGGCAGCCTCTCTGCTGCATCCAGCATGCAGCTCGCTGTGCTGTGGGGTTTTCCCAGGCAGTTGTGCCCTTCACACTGCTGGGGATGTTTTGGCATGCTGGCAAATATTAAAAAAAGCAGCAGCTCAGCACTACTTCTGCCTCCACCAAAAGGAAGATAATCTATAACGTCTCTTATTGAAACACCCTGCTTAGCTACGCTAGCATACACTGCCCTTCTAGCTATTTCATTATTACTGATATTAATCCATATTACTACCTCCACGAACTTATCTCAAATACCCCATCTTTACATAGCCACATAAAACAGGTACAGAGCAGACGGCGGCAGCAGAAGCTTACCAAAAGTACACTGCCAGTCTGCTTCCATCATATTCTAAGGGTATGTCTACACTACCCGTCGGATCGGCGGGTAGCGATCGATCTATTGGGGGGCCGATTTATCGAGTCTAGTCTAGACACACTAAATCGATTCCCGACGCTCTCCCGTCGACTCCTGTACTCCACTGTGGCGAGAGGCGCAGGCGGAGTCGATGGGGGAGTGGCAGCAGTCGACTCAGCGCTGTGAAGATGCCGCGGTAAGTCGATCTAAGTACGCTGACTTCAGCTACGCTATTCTCGTAGCTGAAGTTGCGTATCTTAGATCGATCTCCCCCCATAGTGTAGACCAAGGCTAAGAGACCACTTTGTATGCGCATTCTCACTCTGTTGTACCTTACCTGACAGAATAGCAGCTCCTGTTCAGCTTGCCTCTGCCCTGGCTCTAGTTCCGGTGGTGGCTCTGTTTCCTCTTCATCACTCTCAGTGGGCTCTTGCTTCACTTGCACCATATTGGCCAACCCTTGCACCTCCTTTTGGCTTGAGACTCGGTCACTGTATGGCTCCTCCAAAAGTGCTTGGTGTTCTCGTAACTCCTCTTCTGTCTCCTCAGGGTGGCTTTCATGCTGGCGGGCTGGCTCGTTCGGTTTTGGTATCATCTGAAAACATCCCAGAGGTTAACTGATAAATAAAGTGTAACACATCAGAGTTAAAGCTGACAATGCTCTCAACTAAAAAGTCAGCTTAATGAAAGCAAAATAAAAAGTGACTTAGTATTTTGTACAAACTAGCTCCAAAACAAAAGGATAATTATAGTAAAGAGAAAGACTGGGTTAGCCTATTAATTTCTTATCAGGGAAACCATGTCCTAAGTAACAATGATCCTCTTATTTGTTTTTTGTTTGATTTTTCTCTCAATAAATTGGAATCCCCTAAAGCCTGTATCCTTTGCAGGGCTGCTCCACTTCATTCAACGTCCGCAAGGAAACAACCATTTGGTAGTAAAAACCCAGAAGCAAACGAGTGACAGATTTGTTCTCATCTGGGTTTCCTGCTTCCCTGTTTGCCAAGCCTCTTTCTGACATACCCATAAATTGCATCTTACAAAATCAGATGCCTTCATCATGGTTCCCAATGAAGCTGAAGTCGAGTATTTTAGTTGCTGTGGGAGAGAAAAGTTGTGCTTGGTGATTTGTACCACAACCACAAAAATAAACACCAAGATTCGTGCTGCCCTGCACTTAGTCAAGTGCTGCTAGTAAGCTTGTTTCCTCCAGCTGTCACACTCTCTTTGCAACCTCAGTTCCCAATTGTTTGGGAGTCCATGTGACTGTGACCCTAAGAGCCCCTCCGTATCAACTGGCAAAGGGTTTCCTGTTCTGTCAGCAACTCCTGCCATGCCTGACAAACTCACTACACCTAACACATTGCTGTCACAGAATCTAGCTATAAAGAATATCATGTGAGGTATCAAATGGAAGCTGGTGACACATGGGTCACTAATATCACTGTGAAGTTTATGTACTAACACTACATGAGGAATTATATATATATATATATATATATATATATATATATATATATATATATATACACACCAATATCAGGCTTTAAAGTGTAACCAACCAAAGGGAGAAACAAGTTTCTTCCAGTCCAGAGGCAAAGTAGTTATCTCTCTGGGGTAGGCAAATTAAGCATTGTGAGCCAAAAACAATGGGAGGTATATTGGCATGCAAAATCGATACGGAAAACCAAGTTGATGGGGGGTGGGGGAGAGAGAATGTGAGCACAATATGGTGGCAGTACACCAGGGAACAACCAACAGGTCTACTGGACTATAACAGGGTGAAAGGAGAAAACCATTTCACTGAGGATGCTATTGGCAGAGGGGCGTGATTCATGAAGGAAAGATCCTGGATTGACTGAAAACCAACAAGCTCTGCAGAAAGACTTCAAGGGCAAGAAACTGCTTTAGACACGGGTTGTAGCCTATTAAGTCAAGTCTTAGTGCTGGTCTACACTGGAAACTTACACGGACAGAGCTATGTGTCTCAGGAATGTAAAAAATCCACACCTCATAGCGGCGTAGTTAAGCCAACCTAAGGCTATGTCTACAGCCTATGCTGGCAAATGGTATGTCGCTCAGTGGCGTGAATAATCCACCCCCCTGAGTGACATGAGTTACACTGTCATAAGCATTCATATGCACAGAGCTATGTCAGCAGGAGAGCTCCTCCCCTTTGAGGTGATGGGGGAGAGGGGTATTATCACTATTATGCAGATGGGAACTGGGGAGTCTGGGTGCAGGAGGTGAGGCTTGGTGGGATGGGTGTTCCGAGTGTGGGGGGTGAGGCTCAGCGAGGGGGAGGCTGGGTGTGGGCGAGGGGGTGTCCCCGAATGCACGGGGGTTGGGTGAACGGGGGAGCAGCTCCCCATACGGTGACTTCTCCCACAACCAACCCCCCCGCATCAGGAGCCCCCTGCACCCAGAACCGCCCCACCAATCCCCTGTGCATCCAGATTCCCCCCTTCCCATACCCAGACCCCCCACCGAGCTTCCCGCATCCAGATTGCGCCGCACAGAACCTTGGTACTCTTGGGGGAATTCTGCGCCAAAAAATTAAACATTTTAAAATTCTGCATATTTTATTTGTTCAAAATAGCACAGTAACACCATAAAAATATCACACCATTTTCAATTATTTTGGTAATTTATTTAAAAATGCTTGTCAGCAAATAATTGAAAATGGTGTGATTATATTGTCTTATTTTGACAAATAAAATATGCAGAATTTTAAAATACTGTGCGTAGAATTTTTAATTTTTTGGCACAGAATTCCCTCAGGAGTAGCATATGCACAAGGTGGGTGAATTAAAATTGCAGAGCCAATTTTATTACTGGCATTTCCTACCTTCTGAATGCTTGACTGCAACCTTAATGTTCTTTTAATGCAAGTTTTTGTGTGTAATTTCTAAGTTTAAGAAAACCCCTGAAAAAACAAATTCCATCATGGGGCCTCATACTGACACCTCCAGGTGTCACCAGCAGGTTTGGAACCTTTTGATCCACCACAAAGACCTCTGCCACTTGAGCTAACAGGGTAACTGATAGCAGCAACAGGCTCCCATCCAATATGTGGATCAACACTAGAGGGGGATCAGACAGGCAGTTTGTCAGTGGGCTTCAGATATTTGCTGATGGTGAAGGAATAGTAAGATTCAGGAAAAAACAGTCACCTACCTCTCGTAACTGTTGTTCTTTGAGATGTGTTGTTCACGTCCATTCCACATTAGGTGTGCGCGCGCCATGTGCACAAGCGTCGGAAACTTTTTCCCTTAGTGGCGTCACTGCGCCATGCATATATACCCCTGCTGGCCCGACCCCCTCCAGTTCCTTCTTGCCGGCAACTCCAACAGAGGGGTAGGAGGGCGGGTGGTGGAATGCACGTGAAAAACACATCTCGAACAACAATAGTTACGAGAGGTAGGTAACCATTTTTTCTTCTTTGAGTGACTGTTCACGTCCATTCCACATGAGGTGAATTACAAGCTTACCTCTGGAGGAGGGTAGGAGTCACAGAACAACCGACTGGAGGACCGCTCTGCCAACTGCCGCGTCCTCCCTGGCCTGCTGATTGACCGCGTAGTCGGTCGTGAAGGTATGAACTAGTGACCAGGTGGCTGCTCTGCAGACCTCCTGGATCGGGACCTGCGCCAGGAAAGCTGCAGAAGTCGCTTGTGCCCTGGTTGAGTGGGCCGTGACCGCCGGGGCCAGAACGCCTGCGAGCTCATAACATGCCCAAATGCAGTCTGTAAGCCAAGATGAGATTCGCTGCACCGACACCAGGAGGCCTTTCATCCTTTCCGCTATGGCCACGAACAGCTGTGCGGATTTACGAAAGGGCTTGGTGCGCTCCAAGTAGAATGCCAGAACTCGACGGACGTCCAGGGTGTGCAGGCTGCGGTGGTGCCAACCCTCCTGGGGCTCTCTGCCCTCCGGTGCCCGCTGTGGGTAGCTATAGTGGCTTGAGTTGGCGAGCAGGAGGGCCACGGGGGTGCCGTGCATCTGTGTCGGCGGGAGATCGAGGAGAGGCTCCCGGCCGACCATGAGTGGTACCGGCAGTCACAGGATCGAGGCCGGTACCGGTGTTCTCTGGACCGGGATCGGGGTCTTCTGGAGCTCTCTGGCGACGCCCGCCTCGACTGCCAGTCTCTAGCAGGCGTTGGGGAATGGCGTGCCCTTTCCGCTGGCTCCGCGCAACAACCCACATCCGGCACCGGGACCTCTCTCTGAGTTAGGGGCAACTGGGAGTCTACTGACGCAGAGCTCGACCGGGACCAACTCCGGGAGGGACGCCGCGGCGGTGACCTCGAGCAGTTCACCATTGCCGGCTTTCCCCTCGATGGCATCCTCGGCATGTGTGCCGGAGGCATCTCCCTGGTTGGGAGGGGGCTTGCCGCCGACAACTCGATGAGGTCCTTTGCCGCCTCAAAGGTGTCTGGCGTAGAGGGCTGATCCAGTACACCCTTGAGCCCATCACCTTCACTGAGCTCACTTAAGCTAGGGCTCAGCGGGGCCTGCGGTGCCGGTGCCACTGGCGCTGGCTTTGGTACCTCTCCCACTTCTCTCCTCCTGGCGCTCGGGGCCTTGGGCGGTGCCGGCCTCCTGTGTGGGGAATGTCCGCACCATGCCTTTGACTGTGCCCTGAGTCGTAATGGGGAGGACGAGCGGTGCCAGGGCCCGGTCCGGTACTCCGGGACCGACGGCTTGCGGTGCTTGGCCGGTACTGGATCTCTTGATGACTCCGGAGCACTCCGCACTGAGGAAGCTGGGGCCAATGTCGGCTGCTCTGGGCCCGGAGGTTGAAAAGCAGTCTTCATTAGTAACTGTTTGAGGGAAAGTCTCTCTTTGTTCTCGGCTTAAAGGCCTTACAAATCTTACACCTTTTGGTATGGTGTGCTTCCCCCAGGCAACGCAGACAGGAGTCGTGGGGGTTGCTAATCGGCATGGGCTTGCGGCACGTGGCGCAAGCCTTAAACCCATGGGCCTACGGCATGCCCCGCGACCAGGGGTGGGTGCTGGAAACCTTCAAGCGCCTAATCACTGAATGTCAACAACAATGGACTGTAAACTAGCTGATAACAGGTACTGCTCTCTCAAGGAAGAGAGCCACTGTTCCAACGCTGCCACTGATGGTAAGAAGGAACTGGAAGGGGTCAGGCCAGCAGGGGTATATATGCATAGCGCAGTGGCGCCACTCAGGGGGGCCCTGCCAGCCCGACGGGAGCCACTAAGGGAAAAAGTCTCTGACGCTCGTGCACGCGGTGCGCGCACACCTAATGTGGAATGGACATGAACAATTACTCGAAGAAGAATCCTGGGTTCCATTCTAGGCTCTAGAAGTGAGTGAGCTCTAGTGGGTACAGACTCTTCTGCCCATCTCCCTCAAGCATGATCCCTTCTGCCCCATCCCCTCCCAACCAGTCCTTATCCCACCCCTGGCTCCTTCTCCCAGTCTCACTTTCCTTGCCCACCCAGACCAAGTTTCCACTCCACCTGCTTCTCAACCCAGTTCCAGTCTCCATGTCCAGCCAGTCCTAGATCCGTGCTCCTGGCTTCTTGTCTGAACTGTCTTCCCCACTCATCCCATTCCAGCTCCATGCAGCAAGTCTACTCGCTCTTTATCCCAGTCAACCCCTTCCCTGGCTCCTTGTCCTAGTCTCTTTGATGAGCACATCAAAGTTCTCCCCCACACCACAAGTTCCTTGTCAGATCCATTTCTCTTCCCCTGCACACTGGTTTCTAGTCCTAGTCTCTTTGTCTAGCCAGTCACAGTCGCCTCACAGCTCCTCATCTGAGCTCAGTTTTTTCCTGTCCCAACTGGCTTCTAGTCTATCCTCTGCATTGGTGTGTCTCACCAGCTGTTCCCAGATTTCTTGCCCAATGAGTCTCTGACTCCTTATCCAGCAAGTCTACTTTCTCCTTCACACCCCTCCAGTCCCAGTCTCACTAGACTTCTTGCCCCAACCTATTATTTTCCCTTCCCCTTGGCCCAGTTTTTGTCCTCTCTGTATTTCAATCAGACCGCTTCCTGCTCCTCTATACTTGGGCACCCCAAGTATCACAGCAGAGACAGGCTCACTGCTCTCAGTTACAGCGCTCAGCATCACCCTGGTTCTGAGAAGTCATTACAGGGAGAGCATGGCTTTGCCCCTGTATCCCTGGAATGAAGCATGCACAGTCACTCTGTGGGGCTGGCACATACTATGCTTCACCGTATGTAAGAGCTGTGAGGAGATGGTGCGTGATCAGGTGCTCTGTGGGGATGGCACATGTTCAGTCAGCACTATGACCTGTGAGGGGACAGCATGTCTTCATCTGGGATGGCACATGCATAATCCGGTCATCACTAGGAGCTGTGAGAACTCGCCCCGTGAGGACTGAATCTTCGGAGATCTGAGCAACTAAATTCTAAGAAGTCTTCACTGAGCCTGTGCAAACAGCAATTTTTGAATCATAGAATCATAGAATATCAGGGTTGGAAGGGACCTTAGTAGGTCATCTAGTCCAACCCCCTTCTCAAAGCAGGACCAATCCCCAATTTTTGCGCCAGATCCCTAAATGGCCCCCTCAAGGATTGAACTCACAACCCTGGGTTTAGCAGGCCAATGCTCAAACCACTGAGCTATCCCTCCCCCCAATGTTTAACTTGGCCAAATTTGGGTGGATTTTCATGGGGACTTCAAGTCCCTGCTCCAAAGGATAGGAGACCAGAAATTTTAAAAGAAAATGTTGCCAGAATTTTTTAACATTGGCAACACATGTTTTTTCCCCCAGCCTTGTTCTCAGAAAAGTTTGAACTATTTTGGCAGAAATTTTCCAAAAATTTCAGCCTGAGACAGACATCTGACATGGAAAATTTAAAAGCAAATGGTAAAAGATTGGCAAAACCATAAGCAACTGAAAACAGAGTGCCATGAGCCCTGCCTATAATTAAAAGACAATAATCCATTACGTGATTTTTAGTTATGCTTCTACGCTACATAGAAGGGCCCTAACATATCTGAGCGTTCTCCGAATACATTTTTCTATGTCAGCATTTGGATGTTATCCCACGTGATAAAACTGCCACACACACAGTATGTTAAAGCATTTTAACTCATTACTTTAACAAGTAAAACAAATGGAAATTGTTCTCGTTCAGCTTTGGTGTTGTTTTTTTTTTTCCTTTTTCCATGGACATGACACATCACAATTTTAACTAGGTCTGAGTTCAGGCTACTGAAAGAGGCATCAGTCTGCACAATATCACACACACACTTCAAACTCCTGGGAGGTCTAAATGAAAGCCTCAATGAGTTCAGTAGGTACGTCACAGTGAAGTCTTTGGACATTTACAAGTGTTGGCAAGGGATGTCTTTAAAAACTAAACAAACAAGCCACTGAAGTGCAATTTACTTACTAACAAAGAAACTGAACCTACTGCCTGCTTCCAGCAATCCTGATTTTGAACTTCACTACACAAAGCATGTTTAGAGTGAGGTAAGGAAAATCTCCATAGCAACAGCAGCTCCACACCACATCAGTATGCTAGCCTGAATGAAGTCCAGGGCTGGCACATGCATTGCGTAGTGGCAAATATCCAGAAGTACAAGATTGACGTCAGTAGCTTGTGTAATCATCCCGACTTAACTTTAATCTATAAACAAAGTGTTGGGGGGTGGGGGTGGGTTCTTTCTTTAAATTGTGACTCTCTCTTTTATTGGAAAGATTTTACATGGGCCACCACTCAATCCGGTTAATCCAACTTCTAGTAGTTATATTTTCTCATATGACTGGAACAGCGAAAATATTTGGAGAAACTTCCACCCAAAATCTAACCACATCACTCTGAAAAGCAAACCGGCAGTCTGAGTTTTCTTTCAGAATCTATCAGTGTGTGGGGATTTTTTTAAAAACCACAACTGGGGCTCCTTGAGAATTTTTTTTTTTTAAATACTAGTACAAGTATGACGGTCAGAACAGAACTAAAAATAAACATTATGATCTATCCCCCACTCAGAGCAGCTTTCTTTTTATTGTAATGATAGCAGCTGACTTTACCTTCCAAAGAAGTGGGGCAGATTAGCAGCTGGGGTAAATTGCCATAGCTCCAGTTACACCAGCTGAGATCTTCCCCCATGTGTTTAAAGGACAAGTTTTAAATTCAGATTCTATCCTCACTTATGCGAACCATTTTGTCTTTGAAGAAACATACCTGCACAAGTTGAATACCTCTTCTTTGCTACAGATAATCTATCTGTACACCATAATCTATTTGACCTGCAAAGTGAATGCAATATTGGTGTACTGATGAACAGCTCTGTGCAACAGGCGTATACTTATCTGCTGTTCTCCAGGTGCTTCATGGAAAGTTAGATAATACTTAAACACAGATAGCACTTTCCATCTTCAAAGCACTTTATAAATATTAACTAATTAATACTCACAAAACCCCTTTGGGCTAGGAGAAGTCCCCACTTTCAGATGGGGAAATGGAGGCAAAGAAGATAAATGATGTGCCCAACGCCATAAGCGGGGGGTCGGCATTGGAGCTAGGAATGGAAGTCAGGAGTTTCTGGCTCCCATTCAAGTGCTCAGTCCCATTACTCTCTCTCAGAAGATTATCCTGGTGAGCAAACTTTAAATAAATCTGAACATTCTCTTGAGTAGAAACACCCCTTCCCCAATTAATTTTTAGCTTATCATCAATGGAATCTTTTACTTTACTTTTATTTTATTACACCGCTTTATACTACACTCTCTCCTCCTTCTTCAATAAAAATATATGTACAATATATCCATTTTCCCCTATATTCCTTGACAGCATTGTATGCTCTTCTCTCTAGAACTGGATATGATGCTGATGTGGATGAATGGTAGCATAAAGAGTTTTGAAAATATGATTGGAAAACCTGTAGCTTAAATTGTACTTCCTTTCCCAGCATCTGCATCAGAGGTATCATTTCTTACCTAGATGATAATATGAATAAACTACTGTATGTAGCCTAATATATTTCACAAAATTATGAAAAAGATCTAAGGATGAAGAGCAATTGATTATATTGTTAGAGGCCATACATATTACAGTGAGATAAACCATTAAATAGGAACATTAGCTAAAGGCTGCATTAAAATTGCATGAGCAAGAAAGCATTTACAATCAGTGTGCCTACCTTGTTAATGTGAAGTTGCTGTTGCTGGAATTGCTGTTTGTGTTTCTCCAGGAACTGTTGATGCTGTTGCTGGATCACTAACTGCTGGAGGGCCTGGGCATTCTGGGGAAGGGGAGCAGACTGCGTGCGCCCCAAGGGGCGGTGTTGCCGGAGTTTGTGTATTGAGGGGGAGACCCGATCTGCACCAACCAGAGACTGTGCATGGAGGGGCAGTGGCCCCAAGCCTGAAAGATACCAGTCTGAAGATAATATGGAGGAAAAAACAGCAGAGAAGAAAGAAAAAAGGAAGAAAGGAAGGGAGAAAATGGCTATTGAGTAACTCTGATGGTGACAATAATATACATATTGTTAAAACCAACCACCTTGTCATTTGCAGCTGAAGTATCATCCCTTAAAAAGTAAACAAGAACAGAAAGTAATCAGTTACCATTAGAAAAAAGAATGTTTGAAATACTCCTGTGATATATTTATATATTTTAGTGCTTCCAGGGAATTTATACCAGCTCTGGGAATTAACAGTGAGATATGAAGCCTTTCATCTCTAGATCACTATATGAGTTAAGACCATGTTGCTGGAATCTACAAGGAGTTAAAATCTGACAGCTGAACTATGTGAAATGACAGGGTTTTAAGCCTAGTTCCAAGTGGAAAAGTGTCATCACAATACATCACAACTGGTATCTGCTCACTCTCTTGGGCACTCTCAGTAGAAACACTAGGGATAGAAGAGGCACCCCAGATCAGGGTTACACACACTGGGGAAGCTTGCATTGCCACTGCTGCGCTGTACCTACTCTATAGAATAAACTGGAGATGACAACTTCCAGTATGGTAAACCCAGCACTTTCCATGAGCATTAAATACAGTGGTTGCCCTGTCAATCTAGCCAATTCTGCCTCTGATAAATAAATATGGTTACCTCAGTATTTTGTATACTTGGAACATGGAATTCAGTGAATATTGAGTTAACATTATATAGTTAACTAAAGCAAAAATTTTAAGATTGACCACTGTATATTTTAGGAGATGGGAAGATTTTTAAAATACATGTTTATAGTTTTTAGTTTAAACTAATATTTAACAGTAATAGTGCTGATGAAATTAATGCCAGGATTTCCTGGTAAATATGATTTAAGGTTATATAAAAATCTTGGAATTCATCAACATTTTGAACAGCTTCATGCTATTCTGCATTACTTATGGACTTAAAGTTGCTAAATCATTCCCCTGAAGCATTTCAAGAATATCAGAACTATAAAAACCTAGTACCGTTACTGCAGTAAGGAAAAAAAAATTTAATTACTATGGGGCAGGCAGGCATGGCTAAACATGTAAAGTGATTTTCATTGTCATCCCATGTATTCATACACACCTTCATGAAATAGTCACTTTTTTGTGTGGAAATGTTCACACTTGGTTTTTGCCCAACAGGGAATGTTTTTTGAAGATATTAGCAAAATTCTTTCAGTTATTTTCTTATGAGAAGGGGAAAATATACACACATGTATACTGTAAAATATCTAAGGACACTTGTTAAAAAACTACATCAAAAACGGCCTAAGTATAAAGCTTGAAATGAACAGAGGACCAATGCCTTTGTTTTATTTTATTTTAAATGCTGCTGCTTTTGATGTAACACCAATATAACCATTTGAAAATTGAATACTGAGCATGGACAGAAGAAAAATGTAGACACAGCTCCGAGGGGGACAAAAAATGCCCTTAACACAGTGCACCATCACAGTGCGTGGACACCATCAGCCCATCCTTCACTCTTCCCCCGTCTGCTTACTGCTTGCTCTGACCTCTTCTCCACTCCTCTCCCTCACAGATCTTTCACTCCCAGACTTAGCGGAGGGCTTCATTGGAGAACACTCTACTGCTAGCTCCATTTGTCTTTTAAATCAGTGGTTTCAACGTGTGGTCCCCCCTCAAAGATTTTCAGGAGGATCCAAACCTCCATTCGAAAATTTTTATGAGTCGGCAAATGGAAAAAGGTTGAAAACCGCTGGTTTTAAATCAAGGAGGATCCAGGCTTAAGAAGTCAAGCCAATGAGAGCTGCAGCAGTATCGTACGGGGACAGAGGTGCTCAAGTTGGGTAAGTCACAGGCTATGTAGGACTTTATAAGGAAAACGCTACACTGTAAATCCCACCTGAAATCTGTCCTGTACTGCGAGTGACCAACTCAGAGCAGGCTGCTGCCTCTGGCACCAACTGATGCTTCTGGGTCCACTTGCCTGTGCAGAGAGAAGAATGTGATCCCCCCTAATGACTCAGAGGGATTCTGCTCCTTCCGCTTCTCCTTCTGCAAGGGACTGCAGGGAGCAAAGTCTTAGAATCACGTGCAGACACAGCAGACCAGGCAGCCAGTCTGAAAGGGGCTTTGGAAGCTTTTGCAAACTCAGTTTTGACTTGCTGGGTATTGCGGTACTGCTCCTGGACAATTGAATGCTGTGACCTTTGGTGACCTCTTTGTTGCGGGGGAGGGGAGAGGAAGGGTGTGGTTGGGGGAACGGGGCGATCTAGAGCTTCAGAGAAAACCCTGTCCACCATATTGGAGGCTTTCCTCCAGTTCCAAAGGGGAACAATTTCTTTTGCTATGCTCTGGTAGAGCACAGGACAGACTTTTCTCCTCCTCGCCGAGAAGATGTGTCATTTTTGAATGGTGTTCAGGCCACCAGCAAGGAAGAGCCATAGCAGCACTTCAGAAAAACTGAACAAAACTAAAATCCAGCAAAAATTGGAGCCAATTTGATTAAAAATGCCTTGAGTCCAAACTTCAGCAAAGTTAAGGAACTCTGGAGGGAAAAATGAGAGGGTTCCCTGTCCAACTGCTCTGTAGCTGATGGTGTCCTATCTCCTGCATAATTCTGGGAACTGAACAGATTGGACAGCTGGTCAGTGGAAAGGGTTCAGCCTGCCCCCAAAGCAGCAAGGTCTATTCAAGGCCCATTGTTACAATCTACACACTTGCCTGAGAAAAAGAATGGCCAAATACTTAAAACCAAAACCTGCTGAGCTGCTCAAGGCAGAGAAGGGGCTGGGAAAAGGATATATGGAAAAGGAGAAAATGGCATTAATGCCAAAATCACCTGTTTGTTTTAGACGGGTAGAATATCAAGGATGTACCAATATAACAACAGTACATTCTAATTTAGAATTCTGTGTTCCGATATTGATAATCATAGAAAAGTACATTAAGTTTCATAAAATGTGTATATACTACTAAATCTCATAAAATTGATTCCCTCTAAAGCACTATGGAAAATCACTATCTCTGCCTCAGCTTCCCCACACATAAAGGTTTATTATCCTGATACACTGGGAGTTATGGGAATTAGAATATAGATAGTAGAACATTGTCTATAAGGGGCCAAATCCTGAGACTTCGATGTGAGGTTTTGATGATCAGCACCCTTAAAGATTTTGCTTTTCAAATGTAAGCATCATCCAAGATATAAAAACCAAAGTTTCGCAGCAATTTAAGTACCACTGAATGCTTTCTTGCATCTTCCACCTTAGCCCGATATTGGAAAGCATAGACCAGAAACATGATTCAGAGGTGGCCACTGCTTTCTATTTACTCTTCTTAGAGCAAATATGTGTCTCCAGTCAACCACTCACAACTGGATAATTTTGAGAGTACAACACAGGGCCCAGATTCAAAGGGATTATGGGCAGTTTTTGAAATCTTAATAATGAATATGAAACACCACTAATTTATTATCTTTTGAAATTTAACAGATTTAACTACAATTGAAAGACTTATTATTATTAGACAGACTGTGCTTTTAATATTACATTTTAAAATGAAAACATGCTTTTGGTTTTGTAAAAAGGAGAGCAGCTATGCAGTAATTGTAAGTACTAAACACAGTAAATTGTAAAAAAAATTGTAATTTTCCCTAAGAAAATGCCTTCGCACTGTTCCTTTGATCAACCTGGGTAGGTTTCTACTATTAAAATACGAATAGATTTATATTTACAATTATATTTATAAACTAGTTCATCTTAATCCTACCAGAATGATAAACAATGTTAGCCTTCTCCCACCTCTTAAATATGTGTAATTTGGTCAATCACAGACTTTTTCCAATGTTGTAGGTACCCATGACATCAACAATACATGCTTCATGTCATAAACATATATGATTTCAGAGATAACTGGTATTCCCTTATTCCTTTCATGAAGAAGAGTGCAATAAATTGAAATGGATTGTACTATTACCTCAGTTAGGAGCTGCATATCTTAGCCTTTGCACACAAGCTTTGGTATGCTCACCTGTGACTAAGGGAGTTTGTGCAGTTGGTTGCTCCAGTAAGACCATGTGTTGCAGAAGAGAGTTGTGTGAAGTTCCCCCATCCCTTTCCAAAGTCGTAGTGCTCAAGTAAGGAGTGAGGTGGGTGCCAGGAAATAAGGAAAGCCGCTGTTGTAGGGTTGGAATAGCAAGTCTCTCGGCATCCTGCTGTCCTGATCCCCCCTGCAAATATACAACTGGTAAAGTATTCATCTTATGAATGAGCCAATGCAACCACAATCCCAAATAGAACATTAAACAATACTTACACTGGCAGGTCCAGTTGCAGGCAATCCTAACGTTATGTTGGGCAAGGAAGGAGATGTGTAGAGAGGAAGCTGTGTTACTGAGCCTTCACGATTCACTAGTCTGTGAGCAAGGCTGGTCTGGAAATTGAATTAAGAAAACGGTGACAATCAGATAATGTAAAGAGAATAGATAGGAGCCACGTTTATAGTCTGCCTAATTCATGAATCACCTTAAGCATAAAGCACATCAGAAAAGGAAATGAGAAAGAAAAACAGAAGGCTTCACTTCTGATACCAAAAGATTCCGAATGTAGGGGCTAATCTGTGCCCAGTACCCAGTCCACGTAGATGGGATAGGCACGGGGTGGATTCACTTGTGGATGTGTAATCCTCTCACAAAGGTAGCAGAGCTGCTCTGAAAGGGCTAATCCAACTCAATGGCTGCAGTAGCCTCTGACCCATTCATAGTCCCAACATGGGCAGAGAACTGGAAGATCCATGTGGCAATGGTTTCCTCCCACACCCTGGAACACCTTTCCCACCCCCACAAAATGCTCTACATGACCCTGGAGAGGGAGTGGGGATCATCTGTGCATCCCCGCCAGAATCCTGTTTCCTTTAACCCTTTGTGCAGGAAACATCAGTTCATCTATCAAGAGAGCTTCCATGGCTCATTTGTTCCTTAAAGTACATTGTTAAAATCACCTTTTTTAGCCAACAAATTTTACATTACAGAGGATGGATGTTCTCGTCACCAGGCCAAGGACAGTATGAAATGCATCAGTCACCATCAAGTTGTTTAAACACAAGGGAAAGCTCCATTAAAGAGCCAGGATGTTGTTGTTAGGTGGATATTTCTTGATTTTCAGGGAAGGAATGTGAAATTAACTGGAAGGATTACCTTATAGCCAGCTAATGCGGTACCACGGAAGAGTAACAGTCATTTTTAATTTCAAGGCAGTGATTGCTTACAAATATGGACTAAAATATTTACTGCAAATATTAACTGTAGTTATTGAAATGTGTCTGACGTCCTGATTAGAAAATAGTTATTTTGATGGCATTGAATTATGGAGTGGATATTGTTTTCAATCCTAGGAGTTTAAACAAATATATATATAAAAAAGACATGTTCTATAACATTTCTCATGCAGCGACAGTTTTTAACTCTGATGCTTAGAAAAACAGGTATATGGTGGGTACAATAGTATTTCATCATTCTATAGATCCATACGTGTCAGCATGGCCATAAAGGAATTTTAATCTTATGGAGTTTTAGAGGTTGTTGCCTCATATTACGCCTGATTCTGTAGCACTGAATGGGAACTTGCAATTGATTTCAATGGGTGCTGGATTAGGCCAATTTTGGATGATGAAAAGAAAGCTAGTTATCTTTGAACTCCATTGAAGAAACTCACTGAACTTTGCTAGATAAAGTAATGCTGTTGCAATCCACAAAGGAAATAACACATGCTTAACATTTACTATTGAAAAGCAAGTCTACTATATACAAATATTCTCTAAAAGAAAAATCTGATGTATTGAAGAGTGAAACTGACATTGCTGAATACGGTAACATTAAAGCCATTGCTGTGAGAGAGGATCATAGCAATGATATCTTTACAAGATTGCATTTGCCATCTTTACAGCCATAGACACTGCATTTCCAAATAAATGGTTTAATTTGACATTAGTCATTCATTCCCTTTACTGTCCTACCATTTATTCACATGATACAGTAGTAAAGTCATCTAGTTCTCCCATATGCTCAAGCTAAATTCAATTTGCCAAGTGAGGTTCTTTCCATTTCTAAAGTATCCTCCTGTGTATTTGCAATCTTGTCAATCATAATTATTAAAAACTTGTTGAAGATCAGTTCTATCACAAAGGTCTTGTCATCGCTAATTTCTCTGTAGTTGTTAAATATTTCCACTGGCACACACACGAACACCAAGGCAAAATTGTAAAGAACTTGTTTGTGTTTCCACTCGCTCATTTGCCAGGGTGATTTTGAACACTTCTTAGCAATTTTGCTTTAAAGTGTAAACATAACGGTACTGCACCACATGCTGAAAATAAGATATGTACTGTAGGTGAGGTACTGAAATCTTTTCCTGACTTTTACGGGATACTGATCTTATAAAAGTAACAAAATTATATCAATTTACACTTTAAACAGTCAAATCGCCATTTAGTTGTGCCTCAAATAGTCTCAGGGGGTTTATTTGTATTAAGCACAACTGAATGAAAAACACAACAGCTTGAAACTAATTGCGCACACAAAATTTCAGTTCCATCATCATCATCTTAAATATACTGAATCTGTCTATGAATTGTACATAAATGCTGTGGAAATACAGAGAAGAGCACAAACCCAGCATCTACAGTTTTTTGTCTACTCAGGCAGCACTTTTTGTAGCTTTAGATGAAATAAAATGTCAGTGAATATCAAATAGCCTTGCATAGGTGGAAAAACATTGTTAAATTTAACACAGTATTTAAAAAATAAATGCTATTTATCCACTGTGAACAGAATAGAGCTGTATGCTTTCTACACTTGAGGCAAGTATTTTATTTAAACATAAAAATGATCAGTTTTTCCATTTGGTATGGGTCTAGAGGTGAATCTCTGATCAACTGATGTGCAAATATACACATTTCTCATTTAAAACCAAACACTCAGGTAAATGTGAAACTATCACAATGGAGAAGACTAACTGATCAGAAATTGTTGATGATTTACAATATACAAAGTGGAAATGGGTTTGATTTATCAGAGACAGTCTGTTATTTGGGGTAATCTAGAAATTGGAGTCCGGTGTGTGCATTACATTGGCCTTTTACAAGATATATGGAAGCAAGTAGTAAACAGGTAATGTTATTTCCTGATGTATACAACAAGCTTCATTTGAAAGGAAATATCTGCATTTAAAATGCTGTCTTAATTAACTGCATTTGGATAGCTCTTGACAAATGCATGCAGAAAAGTTTGAGGAATGGCTCAGTTACCATCATGAAATATCCAATGCTTACAGAAAAGAATTGGTAACGAAGGGCATGACCAGTTTTTGGCAGATGTGAATGTTGAGGATAGGGAAGATTTAATTAACAGAATAAACTCCAAAATCTGTTGACAGCAAGAGAGTTAGTGCAATAGGTTATCAAAAATTATTTGCCATCCATTAGTGGGTTGTGAGGTTTCCTGTGGCCTCAAAGATCTAGTGGACTGAAAGTTCATATCACACCTATTTCTAAAATCACTACAGCACCGTAGCTTACAGACTATATTCTTACTCTCTTCCATAATATCATAAAACAGGTGAGAAAATTCTGGGTGCAATTTTCAGAGAAACAGCAGAAGAAAATGTTTTACTTTTCAAAGGTTACTTTGAAAGGCTACATTAAAGCGTTTCAGTTTAAATTAATTCATAGATCACAGTGGACTTCTTCTCACATGCACCAGGACTAAGGTGTAGAAAAAATGAATTGAAAAGTGTTATTTACCTTTTACACAATACAAAAAACAGGGATAATTTGATGAAATTAAATAGCCAGAAGGTTTAATACAAACAAGAGAAAGTACTTTTTCACACAACACAAAATTAACCTGTAGAACTCATTGCCATGGGATGTTGTGAAGGATAAAAGCATAAAGGGGTTCAAAAATGGAACTAGGTACATTCAAAGAGGATAGGTTCATCAATGGCTATTAGCCAAAATGGTCAGGGATGCAACCCCATGCTCAGCACAACCCTAAACTTGTGATTGACAGAAGACAGGAGTGTAAGACAGGGTGGATCACTCCATAATTACCCTGTTCTTTACACTCCTCCTGAAGCTCTGGTACAAGCCACTGTCAGAGACAGGATACTGGGCAAGAAGTACCATGGTCTGACCCAGTAGAGCAGCTCTTATGTTTTTATGAATCAGACACTATAGTAAAACTGTGAAACGAGTGGGGAAAGAGACAGGTATCTTTCACATGTCTGGAGAACTGTTTTGGCAATAGACAAACTTTACATGTCTGGCATCACTCATGCCTCAGTCTTAAATTATGACTTCACTGCTTTACAAGAGGGAATAGGTAGTCACTGAAAGTGGACATCAAATGCTTGCAAGAACAGCTTGTGTACCTAACAGATTTTTTGTGCAGACCTTACTAACGACTGGAATTATAGCCTTGGTGAAGTAATACATTCATTTGTAAAAAGCAAAGTTATTTGGAGAGAGTGTTGCTTCTGCATATCCACACTCGTGGGATGAGCCCTCCCACAACACTGATTTTGGGGAAGCTGTGCCCTTTGGAACAGTACAAGCTTTCCTGTGCAGCACTGAATATTTGTAGCTGAGGTTATGAGTTGCTTAGCAGTCCCCAACTGCCTACGCTCCTTCTGCTAAACCCCAGATGAGATGAGAGCAGAATGCTGAGGGGAAGGAGGACTGGCCATAGTGACAAGTCATTGTTACTACTTTCATTTCTGGGAGTAGTGTAGAGTGAACAAGTGAAGAGTATGCCTCTACTAGCCAAAGGGCTACAAGGACACATGAGCCCAGAATCCAGCAGTGATTCAACCACTGAT
Source organism: Chelydra serpentina (assembly GCA_037349315.1). Taxonomy (NCBI): domain Eukaryota; kingdom Metazoa; phylum Chordata; order Testudines; family Chelydridae; genus Chelydra; species Chelydra serpentina. Next base: position 47,648,089 of record JBAIAC010000029.1, on the reverse strand, counting down.
ACTTGTGAGTCTGACTTTTGCTATCAGAGGTGAAACCTCAGAGAAGGGCAGCTGGATTGTATTCAGTATCAACAGAATTGGTAGCTCAATTCCATTTGGGAGGAGACCAAATCCTCCGTCAGTTATACTTGAGCAATCTCACTGAACAGTCAGGAGCAACTGAAATGAGTGTTTTGTCATGGAAATGCATACAGTATGTAACCTTAAGTAAAGCTGTTGTTACGGTGGATGCTATAATTACCCTCCCCCATACTGCCTGATTCCTACTAAATACATGAAATAGAAGTATTGTGCCTTTTATAAAGCCCACACCAGAGTCTCAAGCAATCTCTTTAGAACAGCCGTGGTGTATTGTGTCAGGCAAAGTGACCAACGCTGCACTGCATGAGTAACTGTGTAATGAGGTCCAGGATATATTTTGATTGAAGGGTTTTTTAATTATGTGTTATGCAGTATTAGAAACGCTAATTGAGCCAAAAACTGAACAAACCTAGAAAGCTCAAAAAGCCTGGATTTATGCTTCCAAAAACACCTTTCCATTCTCCAAAATTACAAGTTGGAGGACAGTGTGATTAAACCAAAATTCTGCTTTGTCAGGAAAGTTTATAAATGTAAATGCATGTATAATATTCAAGGGAAACTGCAAATGCGAAGTCTGCAACGTGAAATACAGGAGCAGGGTCTGGATAATTACACACCACCTTTCCAAACGTGAAGGTTACAAAATGACAGAGAGGGTCACATATTTTCAGATTCAACAACAGAAACGTAGGAATTGCCAGACTAGATCAGACCCAACTCTAGTCTAGCATCCTGTCCCTGACAGTGGCCAACACCAGATGTTTAAGAGGATGGTGCAAACACCCTGCAGTTTATGGGATTGTTTATTAATAATCATCAGTTATGGAAAGATGCAATTTAAAAACAAAGGTCCACAAAAGCTAAGATTTAAACTGCATAAAGTTGGGAGGATGCTAAAATTTGGTGGCAAACGTCAACACGCTACAGGAAGCCTTTGAGTACTGAGCGGGGGAGAAGGAACTTAAACCAGGCAATTTTATATTCCTTCATCCCTGTAATTGAACAATGGTTGTATTAATCCCCTGTATAAAGTGAAGTTATCCCACATTATAAAGCATGAAAATAAATATCCAACATTTTAAAATACTCAAGAGAGTTGTTGGCAACTTATATTTGAGAAAGGAACCCTCTTCAAGATTTCCCCCCAACATTCCTTTCCTTTTTTTTAATCTATCAATCCACATTATGGCTACTGCCAGTTACCCCAAGCAGAGATATTTATGAGCAAACTCAGACTAAGCATGTTATGTATACAACACATTCAAATCTTAGCTAGTTAGGAGAGCAGCCATTCAACTCAAGGTTGGTTCAGCTTTCCCTGCATATTTAAAAGCTCCCACAAGTTCACTGGAAGCATAAGTTTTAAATCCAAGGTAAAGAGCAGTTCTGTACCTCTGTTTGAATACTTGTGACTGATCCTGTAATTCCATTCTCAGCACTTATGTTATTAGAGCTGTTGTTTGGAGAACTGGGACCAGATCCAGGAGCACTGTTGCATGCAGAGTCTAAAACACATTCAAAAACAACTATTAGAAACAATATAAACTATCTTTGCAATGCTATCAGGGAAAACAAAAACCCTGAAGATGTAATAAAACATTTCTATATTGAGAATACATTAACAAAGATGTACTTTAAAGACCGTGTCCAAATACTTACTTACATCTTTTCTCTGCAATCCTTTTTTGCATAGTGTGTCAAGAACTTTAAATATGATTGAATATACAATAAACAATTTAGAAAGCATGAACAAGCCAAGTCAGTCTATGTCAAACTGTTCTACCACAGTTTTATGAAGTGCCTCTTCCAATTCACTTTAGCCTTTTATCTTAATCATGCTCTTGGTCTTGCACAATTAAGTAACTTTCTGAGCTTTGACATTTTCCCATGCATTCTTCTTGTATATCTGTATTTATTCATGTTTTAAATGGAAAGATAGCTGTCAAGGGTCAATAATGAAGGTATTTCACACCAGCACCAAGATTCACTTTTACAAAAAGTGCCCCAATGAACGTAAGCGGTCATGCCCTTAGTGGTTATTTGTTAAGAGCTGACAGTGTGCTCAGCATTCTATGAGAAACCGTTATTTCCCTGAGGTACTGTCATCTACAGAATTGTAGCTTCGGCAGCACACAGGACCTTAACAACAATCGGGAGCCCTGGTCCAGTACTGAGTTAAAGGGAACAGTACTAATTAGATAATTAATACCACTTCCCACAGCACCTGGGCTTTCCTTGGAAGTCTCCCATCCAAGTACTAGTTTCTTTCCATTCCCAACATGGAAGCACTAAGAAAGGGTTTGAATCATAAGAGTGTGAGCAGGTCTCCAGGCTTCCAAGTGAGGAAACAATGAACATAGAAGGTGAAGTCTGACTTTCAAGTATACATTTTTTTGCCCCTGGATTACTGGGGCAACACTCTATGTGCTGCATTCAGCTCAGGACAGAAAAATGGGACGATAATTGAGAAAATAAAAGGCAACCTCATGAGAGTTGTTTGAATGTCTCCAGATATCAATCTCTTTACACTTATTGTCCTGCAGCACTAGCTGGACAACTCTCTATCTTCATGAAAACGTGAAAAGTTTCCAGATATTACACTGAAAGTCACCCATGAATAGTGGTCAAAGTCTCTCAGAGGAAACAAAAACTCACACAGTTTGTCCTTAGGGAGTCCTAGTGTTTTTTGGCCACTCACTAATTACTGATTGAGCTTTCCCTTCCTGCTGTCTCACTTGCAGCGCTTGTCCCAGGCCTACACATCTAGCGCTCTAAGCCTCTAGGGATGGGTGTTGTCTTGCTCAGGGCAACTGCCTTTGAGGCCTTCCTCACCCACTTTATATTATTATTCCTTCCTAATTACCAACAGCTGGTTACTTCTGACAGGGATGGATGGCAGAATAGGACAGATATAAGTCCCTGTCTCCAGGACAGTCCATTGACCCCTTCCTGCACTGGTCCAGTGTGGAGTGCATACAATTCATCACAACAAAACCATGAGGATTTTGTACTTAAAATAAAACTTCACTTTATAATTCCATTGCTGTAAACACTTATTATATGAACAACGAAATGCTCACAACTTCACGTATGTTACCGCTACGTTCTTTAACACTCCCACTAACCAAGGCAAGTGGGACATCCGACCTGAACCCAAAACTTTTTAAACGGCCTATAAAGCTGCATTTCCCAGCTCCAGTGCAGCACTGCAGATTAACTGATTTTACGGCTACCAGAAAATTCTTCTGGAGCACAGAGCTGGCCCATCACAGCCTCTCTTATTTTGCATATAGCACAATTTTCAGTGTTTCTCTTTTTATTATCTCAGAAGTATGCTTGGCAGAATTCCACTGGGTTTTTTAAAATAATTTTTACACAATACAGATGTTCATTTTTAAACATTTTTATCCATGTAAATTTTCACAGTTGAAGGAAATTATTTGGGCAGGGGGAAAGGAAGTAGACTCATAGACTTTAAGGTCAGAAGGGACCATTATGATCATCTAGTCTGACCTCCTGCACAATGCAGGCCACAGAATCTCACCCACCCACTCCTGGAATAATCCTCTCACCTGTGTCGCAGCTACTGAAGTCCTCAAATCATGGTTTAAAGACTTCAAGATGTAGAGAATCCTCTAGCAAGTGACCCGTGCCCCATGCTGCAGAGGAAGGCGAAAAACCTCCAGGGCCTCTGCCAATCTACCCTGGAGGAAAATTCCTTGCCGACCCCAAATATGGCGATCAGCTGAACCCTGAGCATGTAGGCAAGACTCACCAGCCAGACACCCAGGAAAAAGTTCTCTGTAGTAACTTCTAACATCCCATCATTGACCATTGGTCCTATTTACCACTGATGGCAATTAATTGACCGTTGACTAAGATCATGTTATCCCATCAAACCATCCCCTCCATAAACTTATCTAGCTTAATCTTGAAGCCAGACAGGTCTTTTGCCCCCACTCCTTCCCTTGGAAGGCTGTTCCAGAACTTCACTCCTCTGATGGTTAGAAACCTTCGTCTAATTTCAAGTCTAAACTTCCTGATGGCAGTTTATAGCCATTTGTTCTTGTGTCCACATTGGTACTGAGCTGAAATAATTTCTCTCCCTCCCTGGTATTTATCCCTCTGATATATTTAAAGAGAGCAATCATATCTCCCCTCAGCCTTCTTTTGGTTAAGGTAAACAAACCAAGCTCCTTGAGTCTCCTTTCATACGACAGGTTTTCCATTCCTCGGATCATCCTAGTGGCCCTTCTTTGTACCTGTTCCAGTTTGAATTCATCCTTCTTAAACATGGGAGACCAGAACTGCACACAGTATTCCAAATGAGGTCTCACCAATGCCTTGTATAACGGTGCTAACACCTCCTTATCTCTACTAGAAATACCTCGCCTAATGTATCCCAAGACCGCATTAGCTTTTTTCACGGCCACATCACATTGGCGACTCATAGTCATCCTGTGATCAACCAGGACTCCGAGGTCCTTCTCCTCTTCCATTACTTCCAACTGATGTGTCCCCAGCTTATAACTAAAATTCTTGTTATTAATCCCTAAATGCATAACCTTACATTTCTCACTATTAAATTTCATCCTACTACTATTACTCCAGTTTACAAGGTAGACTATAATTAAATGAGAGCAGCCAGAGATTCAAAAAGTTAAAGCTTTATAACGGTTAAAACACAAATTGTCAGCATCACATGTCAAACTATACACATTAAATATCCTTAAAATCAAACTAACATAGGCGTGTGCAGCACATTTCATTAGGGTGTGCACCCAGGTAATTTATTTTATTTTATTTTTTAAAGACGAACATTTATTGAATACTCAATAATAAAGGACATTATTTTTATTCATCAAACAAACTAAAGAAACTAAAACTTAACTAAACGTAATTTTTTTTAAATTAACAAGTAAGCTTTACCTAAAAAATACAAACTTAAAAAATGAGACACAAAATACCAAATTTTTGGTGTAGTGATAACCAGGCGTATACAAAGATACAGTCAATTTTCATGATCTTTTTCTTTAACCAGATAATGAGCTAACCCAAATTGACCAAAACAGATTAAGGCGCCGCAGTAGTGGGGACGCATGCTGCGAGCGAATGTGGGCTTTCTATACATTTCTACAACATCTATATTATGCAATTTGGCACTTATTGCATAATGCAACAATCCATACTTTAAAACTAAAAGAGCGTATCATGCGATTACATTAAAACGCAAAGCCACTTTTTTTTTGAGACATTAGGGCAGGGGTGGGCAAACTTTCTGGCCTGAGGGTGACATCGGGGTTGCAAAATTGCATGAAGGGCCGGGTAGAGAAGGCTGTGTCCCCCCAAATAGCCTGGCCCCACCCCTATCCACCCCTTCCCACTTCCCATCCCCCTGACTGCCCCACTCAGAATCCCTGACCCATCCAACCCCGCCCTTGTCCCGACTACACCCTCCAGAGACCGCCCCCTGCCCCTAACCACCACTACCCGAGATCCCACCCCATATCTATGCCCCCCTGCTCCTTGTCCACTGGCCCGCCCCTAACCACCCCCACAGCACCCCACACCCTATCTGTCCCCGTCCCCTGACTGCCCCGCCCCCTATCCACACCCCCGCCCCCTGACAGACCCCCAGGACTCCCACGTCTATCCAACCCCCCCCCCGTTCCCTGACCGCCTCCCCAGAACCTCCACCCCATCCAACCTCCCCCTGGCTCCCTGTCCCCTGACTGCCCCTCGGGACTCCCTGCCCCTTATCCAAACCTTGGCTCCGGCCCCAGCCCCCTTACCACGCCGCTCAGAGCAGCGGCCAGAGCCAGACACGCTGCTGCGCTGCCCCCGCAGAGTGGTGTGTTGCGGAGGGACAGCGCGGGAGGGGCCGGGGGGAGCCTCCCCAGCTGGGAGCTCAGGGGCCGGACAGGACAGGCTTGCGGGCCGGATGTGGCCCGAGGGCCGTAGTTTGCCCACCCCTGCATTAGGGTGTGTCTGGGCATGCCCGGCACATCCCGTACGCACGCCTATGAACTCTAATAAGTTCTCCAACAGCATTTTTCTTACTTTGCCTATCTGTAAATTTTGACTGTCATCACTCAAAATATTTTTTTGTCAGTTTGTGGTTGCACAGTGAAATCAATGTTTACCAACATTTACCAATCGCAATCTAAGCCTTCCAAGACTACTTAGAAAGCAGAAATCACTGCAACCTTTTGACAGCCATTCCAAATATGAGAAAATAGGATTTGGCTGACCCCAGTATAATTTTCTGGTAGCTGTGATATAACAGCCTGAAGCAATCTGGGACATTTCACTGGGCTGTCTCTCCAGCGCATCAAAGATCTACAACCTATCCTAAAAGATGATCCCTCACTCTCACAGATCTTGGAGGACAGACCAATCCTTGCTTACAGACAGCCCCCCAACCTGAAGCAAATACTCACCAGCAACCACACACCATACAACAAAAACACTAACCCAGGAACCTATCCTTGCAACAAAGCCCGATGCCAACTCTGTCCATGTATCGATTCAAGTGATACCATCACAGGGCCTAATCACATCCGCCACGCCATCAGGGGCTCATTCACCTGCACATCTACCAATGTGATATATGCCATCATGTGCCAGCAATGCCCCTCTGCCATGTACATTGGCCAAACTGGACAGTCTCTACGCAAAAGAATAAATGGACATAAATCTGACATCAGGAATCATAACATTCAAAAACCAATAGGAGAACACTTCAACCTCCCTAATCACTCAGTGACAGACTTGAAGGTAGCAGTGTTGCGACAGATTAACTCCAAAAACAGACTTCAAAGAGAAACTGTTGAACTCGAATTGATATGCAAACTAGATTGCATTACCTCAGGATTAAATAAGGGCTTGGAATGGCTCGGCCATTACGTTAATTGAATCTATTTCCCTTAAGTTAACGATCCTCATTCACACCTGTGTGACCATCTTATTTATCACTTCAAAGGTTTTTCTTCCCCTGCTGTTATGGTTCCTCTCAATTAATTAGCCTCTTAAGGTTGGTCTATGCACCTCGACCTTATCATGTTTCTCTGACTGTATAAATATCTGTCTACTGTATGTTTCATTCCATGCATCCGATGAAGTGGGTTCTAACCCACGAAAGCTTATGCTGAAATAAATTTGTTAGTCTCTAAGGTGCTACAAGTTTTTCTTTCTTATTTTCGTTTTACATATTCAAAGGTATTTTCTTTCTATAAATCTGCTACTAATCTGATTATTCCAAGTGCTATGCATTTTCCCTATGTGACTCTACAGGATCGACATCCGTCGCTACCACATGTCCCAGCCATGAAACTATGGAACCGCCTCTGAGCTTCAGCAACTCTCTTCTCCACACCCTCCAAACAATACTATGAATTCTCAAGTCATGCTTCCCAATACACTTGTGAAGAATGAAGCCAACAACACGACTTAGCCTCTCAGCTCTGTTATGGAGTTTGCAGGGCTGCTGGTTAGAAAAAGCATCTCCTGCCTTGTAAACCAAGAACATTTGGTAAGGAGATCACACACCTACACATACACTCATGGAACCCATGATGCCATTTTTACAGTCACTTATTTGAGTATGCATATGTAACATCGACAGACCCTGGTCATCGGCAGGCGGGATCGAACCTGGGACCTCTGGAGCTTAGGGCATGAGCCTCTACCACATGAGCTAAAAGCCAACTGGCTGGTAGCTAAGGTTGTAGAGCAAACTCATTAATCTCTCTCTCTAAGTGGTCTCTGTGCCACTAGATGGGACAAAACACCACACCCAGAAGGTGTGTAGGTTACACATACATGTATGAGCATGCTTACTGAACGTACTGAACAAATAGGAGAATCTTTTGCCCCTGCCCAAAGCCTTATTCCTGACATTATAAGCAAAAGTTAGTACTCAGCACTACTCCTGCCTAAATGAAGTTAACCTACAAACAAAAGGAAATTCTTTTCATCCATGGACTTGCCCAAAATAGCAATGTATTTTCTATTCTACTGCAAAGATATGAGAACAATGACATTACCAAGATGCAGGCTCATTTAGTTCACTGATGACACTGGAAGTGGAGAAAACCTCTTTCAAAGTGACTATAGAAGAGTTTGAGAAAAAATTAAAAAGACTTCTTTTTAAAATGCTGATCAAGGATGTGGTCCCTCCTTAATTAGACATGTGACCATCATCCCTGCTGACAGGAGTGCAAACACTCAGCAATCAGAGCACTGAGGCAGAAAATCTTTTTTTTCTTCTTGCAACATCACTTTGTGCTTTGAAATAAAATTACTTTCTGAGGCTGAGACACCTCTGTAGCACCCAATACTGCTTTATTCATGAATGTAAAGCAGGCCTTCATACCTTTAGAACATAATTTTGGAAATAAAAGGTGATTCTGTGTAAAAACAGCCACATTACTCTTTCTTGTGCCTTGCTTCCTGCTGCCAGGGTTGGTCTTCCTCTGTCCAATTAAGTGAGTATTAAGCACCAGCATTTTGAGTGAAGAAAACCCAATTAACCTGAAGTTTCACTACTGCCCTTCAACTTTCTCCACAATGGGCACCTGTGGCGCTTAATGAAAACCTAGACTTTGTAGAAAGAACATTTTGGTTGGATAGAAAATACATGCACTTCTGTAAGTAACAGGTCATGAGCTATGATTTATTGGATTCCATGTCTATTACCTAAACAAAAGAAAAACATGTGGTGCTCAATTTATTTTTGTGATACATTCAAGCCTTAATTTTGTCCAGGGACATTCTTGATGGATTAAAAGTACAATTTTCCCCTGAAAAGTGGCTGTAAAAATGACATTTTCAACTCAAAACACGTACTCCATATTTACCTAGAGTCTGACCTGTTGATTGTAATGACCAAAATAAAACGTTCATGCTTTTCATTCCTATTAGTGCAGCAAGAGCACACACAGCTAAGAGCGTAAGCAGGAATCTATTCCTGCTTGTTGATCAACAGCCCTTTTTAAAAAAAAAACCACCTCATTTTCAGTCAGTTACATCTGTAGACACCCAGCAAAGACGGGTGTGTACAGGTGTCACAGAGGGAGGGCATCATCTGAAAACAATGAGGTTGCACGAGTGTTACAAAGGCTCTAATTTGGCCTGCAGAACCTTTCTAACAGGCAGTAGCATGAGGAGGACAGAAATAAGCTTGCCTCTCAGCTCTGTTGTGGAGTTTGCAGGGCTGCTGGTTAGAAAAAGCAAGAACATTTGGTAAGGAGATCACACACCTACACATACACTCATGGAACCCATGATGCCATTTCTACAGAGTCGCTTTTCAGAGCAGAGCTGAATTTTAAGCTGCATGAATTATGACACTGTGCTCTGAAGTGCCAGGGAGGTCTGAGAAAAGCAAAAAGTGGTTGTCTAAATGTACTTACACACAGCTCTCTCTAGATGGTGCTAAAAATTAAACTTTATGATAATCTAGAATCTTAACTAGTTTACCTCCTAATATGAAATTTATCCAAAAAAGAAATGTTGATTACTTTTTGCAAGAGGTTGTGAACTAAGTAACTTGAGTATATATTATTTATGATAAAACAACACATAACATGTTTTTACATTTAAAGTAGGGCTGTCAATCACAGTTAACTCACATGATTAACAAAAAAATTAATCATGATTAAAAAAATAATAGTGATTAATCACATTTATAACCAATTGAAATTTATTAAATGTTTCTACATTTTCAATATTGATTTCAATTATAACACAGAATACTACTGTACAGTGCTCACTTTATATTATTTTTATTACAAATATATGCACAGTAAAAATGAAACAAAAGAAACAGTATTTTTCAATTCACCTCATAAAAATACTGATGTGCGATCTCTTTATCTTGAAAGTGTAACTTACAAATTCTGGGGTTTTTTTGGTTACATAACTGCACTCAAAAATAAAACAGTGTAAAACTTTAGAGCCTACAAGTCCACACAGTCCTATTTCTTATTCTGTCAATTGCTAAGACAAACACGTTTGTTTACTCTGATGGGAGATAATGCTGCCTGCTTCTTATTTATGTCACCTGAAAGTGAGAACAGGAGTTCACATGGCACTTTTGTAGCCAGCGTTGCAAGGTATTTACGTACCAGATATGCTAAACATTCGTATGCCCCTTCATGCTTCAGCCACCAGTCCAGAGGACATGCTTCCATGCTGATGCTTGTTAAAAAAATAATATGTCAATTACATTTGTGACTATACTCCCTGGGGGGAGATTTGTATATCTCCGGCTCTGTTTTACCCATGTTCTGCCATATATTTCATGTTATAGCAGTCTCGGATGATGACCCAGCACATATTCATTTTAAGAACACTTTCACTGCAGATTTGACAAAATGCAAAGAAGGTACTGATGTGAGATTTCTAAAAAAAAATAGCTACAGCACTCGACTCAAGGTCTAAGAATCTGAAGTGCCGTCCAAAATCTGAGAGGGACGAGGTGTGGAGCATACTTTTAGAAGTCTTAAACGAGCAACAGTCTGATGCGGAAACTACAGAACCCAAACCATCAAAAAAGAAAAATCAACCTTCTGCTGGTGGCATCTGACTCAGATGACGAAAATGAACATGCGTCAGTCCACACTGCTTTGGATCATCATCATCAACACGGAAGCATGTCCTCTGGAATGGTGGTTGAAGCATGAAGGGACATATGAATCTTTCGCGCATCTGGCACAAATATCTTGCCACACCAGCTACAACAGCGCCATGCGAATTCCTGTTCTCACTTTCAGGTGACATTGTAACCAAGAAGCAGGCAGCATTATCTCCTGCAAATTGTAACCAACCTTGTTTGTCTGAGTGAGTGAGTGACTGACCAAGAAGTAGAACTGAGTGGACTTGTAGGCTCTAAAGTTTTACATTGTTTTATTTTTGAATGCAGTTTTTTGTACATAATTCTACATCTGTAAGTTCAACTTTCATGATAAAGATATTGCACTACAGTATGTGATAGATCCAGGCCAGTTGGGTACAGCAGAGTAGTAGAAGGCAGATATACTGGCCACAGAATAAGCAGTTTTCTGTTCCCTGAGTGACCAGAGCAGGGGCTGCGCTAGAGTAATCAGGAACCTGCTAAAACTAATTAAGACTGGCAAGCTAATTAAGACACCTGGAGCCAATTAAGAACATACTATAATCAATTATGGCAGGCAGACTTCTCAGGACACCTGGTTTAAAAAGCACCTCCCATCAGTTAGTGGGAGCTGTGCAAGGAGCAGGGAGTGAGAAGGCGTGCTGCTGGAGGACTGAGGAGTACAAGCGTGATCAGGCTTCAGGAAGAAGATCCTGTGGTGAGGATAAAGAAGGTGCTGGGGGAGGCCATAGGGAAGTAGCCCAGGGAGTTGTAGCTGTCACGCAGCTGATACAGGAGACATTGTAGACAGCAGCTATCCACAGGAACCTGGGCTGGAACCTGGTGTAGAGGGCAGACCCGGGTTCCCCCGCGACCCCCCCCCCCCAACTCCTGATCGGACACAGGAGGAGTTGACCCGGTCTGTGAGCAACACGAGAAGGGAAGGTCTAATTTGGAAAGGGATCTGGCCTGTCCCTGACCCACTAGGTGGGAGAACAGAAACTGCGGAGATTGTTCTCCGTTTCCCCATGCTGGCCAGTGATGAAGTTAGCTGAGTGAACGACAGGTTTGAGACTCTAGCGGAAGCCGCCAAAACGATGGCTGCCGTGAACCTCTGAGGTGAGCAAATCTGCCAAAAAGTGCAGGACCCACCAAGGCAGAGGAGGAACTTTGTCACAAGTACTTGTATGAGGTGAATTTTTTGTTTTTTACAGTGCAAATATTTGTAATCAAAAATAAAGCGAGCACTGTACACTTTGTATTCTGTGTTGTAATTGAAATTAATATATTTGAAAATGTAGTAAACATCCAAAAATATTAAAAATAAATGGTGTTTTATTGCTGTTTAATCTCGCGATTAATCACGATTAATTTTTTTAATTGCTTGACGGTCCTAATTTAAATTAATTGTTTGATGAAGAACAACAGAGGTCTGCACGAAGCACAAAAAGAATATGGCATCCAAAGCATCTATCATTGGAGTGGTACAGTTATGAATTATGCTTAGCAACTGGATCCATGGCCATTAGTAGAGATGCCTTTGAGACATTTTGTGCTGAATTTCCCAACAACCCATAATTTTTACTATCTTGAAATACTACACTGGCACCATATCTATATCTGATTAACACAAGCTTAAAAACTACAGTTGTGAAACAGAGCCCGTGGACTTGGAAACAATGCCTTCATTGATGAATGTCCAAGGACTAAAGGGTTAAAGGTGCCAAAGGGAGTACAGAGATCCTGACTGAAGAGTTAATCAGATATATAAACAGGTTTTAAAGATGGGAGCCTTGTATAGAATGCGACAAGAGGCATGGCTTTCAATTGCTTACCCAACATACCTGTGACATCCAGGGGACGCTTCTTAAGAGCAGTAACCACTGGGCCATCTTTCCTGCGTAACAGGGGACTGCTCCGTCTTTCAGCAACTTTCTGCTTTAATCTGGATCGTAACTTCAGGTTGGGTTCAGATGCTGTACAAAGAAAGGAAAAGTCATCACTGCATGCAGAGTTCCATTTAATATCGTCTTATTCATTCATTTTTTCTGCTAACTATATTGGCTAATCTTCAATGAAGTATACTACAGATATGCAAGGGAAATTAATTATGTGACATAATTGAAATAAAGAATTATCAGTATAATGAAAAAATACCAACAGATGCCTTCTGCACTAGTTCTGTTAAAACACTGATGATCAGGATTAATAGTACTTTTTATAAAAAATAACGCTACAATGTTTTACCTATGGACTGGATAGTTTGCAGTGTGATTTGTTGTAAAGTTCATGAGATTTAATACAAAGTAAGATATTCACCTGTAATATATTTATAACCACTCCACTGCTGACTATTAAGCTTATCACAAAGGTAGAGCCTTGGAATGGATAGTCTTTAAATTAATAAAAGAATCAATGGGCCTCTATAGCGGATAACAAAAGAATAACGATCTTAATTTTCCAAGCATAGTTCAAGGATTGTTGTATGACAAACACACATGCAATACTTCAAAAGTTTATCTTAAAATGTATGACTACCTAAAGGTCATCAGGACTGCCAAGAAGAGGCTTGTGGCCACAGGAAATTTGTAAAATTTGAACCCCTTTACATCATGTAATACACATTTTATGGCTTAAATGAAAGTTTCAGGCATGGGAATGTTCCAAGATGCTATATTCATCAAATGGAAGAGTCAGGAGATGTGCACAGAACCCTCATCACATCCTCCTAAGTAGGAATCAGAAAAGAAACTGAACTGCCAGCACTCTCATAAATATTTTTCAATAGGTAAGGAAGCCATGAGAAAGGGAAAAGATTCTCACTGGAAGACATCTTTCTTTGTAAACTTTGTGCTCTCTTGAGTATATTTGAAATATTTCCTTGAGTGCTTCAGGGCTCCTGACATTTACTGGATTTGTGAACTTACCCAATCTTTCCCTTCCTCCTCTCTTCAGCAATTCTGCTGTCTAATTCCTTTGACTGGCAAGTTCTATGCTCTCACCACTAGATACTGATACATTTGATTCTTTGTGCCGAAGGGTCGACAATGTAAAACTTCTTCAGCAGACGAAGTCAGATTTACAAACTGATTTTGTTTAACAAAGTTTGGCTACAGATTTATTTTCTGCGAGAGTGTGTAGAAGGCCAATACAGAATGTTTTAATTGTGGAGAGCACACAAATTGCAAGTTGATGACTTCATGATCAAATGCTTAAAAGTTCTCATCAAAACTGTTATCTGATGAAACTAGAAAAGGAGCTTTTCACGACTATACCATGGATAGAAAAAACTGTCTACCTAAATTTGCTTTAAAAAAGATAAAGGAGGTACTTTAAAAAAGTGTCAGACTCATCAAGATGATGTTTAAAATTCAATTTGAAATCCATTAGTGAAGGGCAAAATCATGTTATATGCCATTTACATAAAGAAAGTGGAATGAATATAAATCTGTTTGCCAGAAGGACAAAATTAAAGAGGGGGCTATTTAAATAACAATTGCACTTTCTTCAATGTTAGTTCAGAAAAAAAAGAGCTCTGCTTTAAAGGGAAGGACCTAATATTTAAAAGTAGACAATAGACATGAGAACACGCAGAGCCTCATGATATAGTCTTTATTCTTTAAGGTAGATAATTTACACTTGCAGCCAATTTACATTTTAAATAAATTAATTGATTAGATGCTTGGGTCTACACTTTTATATGAAACATTGCTTTGCTTTATTTTTAATGTGGTTATTTATATTGTGCATATATATGGCGTATCTACATATGCATGCAATGTAGGCATATTCTACAGTTGGTTAAAGCATTTGACTTCTAACACAGAAAAATATGACAATGTAAATTACATTAAAACGAGGATTTCATTATTATTTATTCTTGTATGGTATTTGTCTGAATTATGTTTTGTGTTGGGAATAGACAAATCACTGTATTTTAAAGGTATACAATGAAGAAAGTGTCTAAGTACGGAACACCTTAAAAATGGAGAAAAAAATCAGGGTATCATAGATTAGCTAATATTACAAATGATGCTACAGGTCTGAATATACTAATAAGCATCCTTCCCTGTAACAAGAATTTCAATGTGAATGAAAATAAGGAACCACATTCTTAAACAAAACATCTCCAAAGAAAGATATGACCATCCAAAGAAAACACATTGGAACTTCCCAGACAAATGTATCATTTTGAGATAAGTTTCAAAATAGTGAGAAGTTGTTTAAACCCTTACCATTCTACAACTAAAAGTTTAGACTTTGTTTTATAATATTCCTTTTTATTTTTTTATACTAATCCTATACAGAAATCTTTATAAAAACTCCAAGGACTTTTAAAACATTGGTATCCCATTTCACCTGTCATTCATATCCGTGGTACATGAAAATATCTGTATACATTTCACTAGGTGTTATGTAACTCGGAGTTAAGTGAATTAAAAACACCCTGCCAGCAGCACAGAATGATCTGAAATTCTAGGTATTTACATGTGTCATTTCTGAATGTCTCAGAGTTATGAAGGGTTTCAGTTTTCAACAACGCATACTGAAAGCTCAGTCAGGGCAAATAAGCTTTTTTTTTTAGTGTCATCTAACAAAAAAAAAGTTGCCTAAATTTAAGAGACCTATACTTCAAAAGTATAAATAAGAAAACAACATGAATCGGCCAGCACATAACTCAAACAATATTATGGAGTTTGAGCACATAGGTTCAATTTTCTTTAAGAAACAGCAGTTCTACTGAAAATTAACTCAAATTCATCCAGTGTGTCCAAATGAAGTGTTGCTCAGAGTCTTAATGCAATCTATAGTGCTTGCAAGTCAGTCAATCTCAAAAGCTTTGTACTCTTCAGGTCACGTAACGTCTTCCAATCAAATGGTATACATTTATTAATTCAAAAATTCCTTCCCTGGCAGCCCGGGTGTATGGGTTCGAGTGCCCATAGCAGCTGGCAGAGATGTAAATGAGCATGAGAGGAACGGGGATTGGGCGTGCATGTGTGGGGAGACATCAGTCACCGCGAGGGAAGGCGGGGCTGGGCAGGTGTGTGCGCGAGCAAGAGAGACTCTCGCTCAGCCTGGTGTGGAGGGATAGGGCTTCAGGTTATTTGGAGGTAGGTATGAGGCAGGCTCTGTCCCCTTAGGCAGAGCAGAAAATGTAGCAGCCTGCCTGCATAGTTGTTCCTATTCTCATAGACTTTAAGGTCAGAAGGGACAATTATGATCGTCTAGTCTGACCTCCTGAACAACGCAGGCCACAGAATCTCACACACCCACTCCCGTAATAAACCCCTAACCTATGTCTGAGTTATTGAAGTCCTCAAATCGTGGTTTAAAGACTTCAAGGTGCAGGGAATCCTCCAGCAAGTAACCCGTGCCCCGTGCTGCAGAAGAAGGCGGAAAACCCCCAGGGCCTCTGCCAATCTACCCTGAAGGAAAATTCCTTCCCGACCCCAAATATGGCAATCAGCTAAACCCTGAGCATGTGGGCAAGACTCACCAGCCAGACACCCAGGAAAGAATTCTCTGTAGTAACTCAGATCCCACCCCATCTAACCTCCCATCACAGGCCATTGGGCATATTTACCGCTAATAGTCCTATTATTGTTAGTTAATTGTTCCCATTGGTAGTGAATTCCCCCGGGTGTAAAACTTTTAAGGATCTTTTACATTGCCAGAGTGGTATAAAGGAGCCTTATTATAAATGACAGTAAGGGAATCCTCAGCTAGGAAGATCTATGGGCTCTCTCGCTTTTTTCCTGTGTCAGAGAGGCACAACGGGGTAGATTACAATTAAGGATCTATTTTACATACTCATTTAAAAATAAAAAAGACTGAGGGAAAATAAAATGATTATCAAGCAGTGAATAAAATGTCAGGACAGTTAGAACCAAGCACTTTCCAAAGTAGCTAGTGAGGATTATAACTGGAATGCAGGGTATTGGTTACCAAGTATTTGTAACTCTCGTGTTTAGAAAGTGCTGAATAGTTAGTGACTTTTTTCTGTAGACTCATAGACTTTAAGGTCAGAAGGGACCATTATGATCATCTAGTCTGACCTCCTGCACAATGCAGGCCACATAATCTCACCCACCCACTCCTGGAATAATCCTCTCACCTGTGTCTCAGCTACTGAAGATCATGTTATCCCATCAAACCATCCCCTCCATAAACTTATCTAGCTTAATCTTGAAGCCAGATAGGTATTTTGCCCCCACTGCTTCCCTTGGAAGGCTGTTCCAGAACTTCACTCCTCTGATGGTTAGAAACCTTCGTCTAATTTCAAGTCTAAACTGCCTGATGGCAGTTTATAGCCATTTGTTCTTGTGTCCACATTGGTACTGAGCTGAAATAATTCCTCTCCCTCCCTGGTATTTATCCCTCTGATATATTTAAAGAGAGCAATCATATCTCCCCTCAGCCTTCTTTTGGTTAAGGTAAACAAACCAAGCTCCTTGAGTCTCCTTTCATACGACAGGTTTTCCATTCCTCGGATCATCCTAGTGGCCCTTCTTTGTACCTGTTCCAGTTTGAATTCATCCTTCTTAAACATGGGAGACCAGAACTGCACACAGTATTCCAAATGAGGTCTCACCAATGCCTTGTATAACGGTACTAATACCTCCTTATCTCTACTAGAAATACCTCGCCTAATGTATCCCAAGACCACATTAGCTTTTTTCACGGCCACATCACATTGGCGACTCATAGTCATCCTGTGATCAACCAGGACTCCGAGGTCCTTCTCCTCTTCCGTTACTTCCAACTGATGCGTCCCCAGCTTATAACCAAAATTCTTGTTATTAATCCCTTACACTTCTCACTATTAAATTTCATCCTATTACTATTACTCCAGTTTATAAGGTCATCCAGATCTTCCTGTAGGATATCCCGATCCTTTTCTGAATTGGCAATACCTCCCAACTTTGTGTCATCTGCAAACTTTATTAGCACACTCCCACTTTTGGTGCCGAGGTCAGCAATAAATAGATTAAATAAAATTTGTCCCAAAACTGAACCTTGAGGAACTCCACTAGTAACCTCTCTCCAACCTGACAGTTCACCTTTCAGTATGACCCGCTGTAGTCTCCCCTTTAACCAGTTCCTTATCCACCTCTCAATTTTCATATTGATCCCCATCTTTTCCAATTTAACCAATAATTCCTCATGTATCAAATGCCTTACTGAAATCGAGGTAGATTAGATCCACTGTGTTTCCTTTATCTAAAGAAATCTGTTACTTTCTCAAAGAAGGAGATCAGGTTGGTTTGGCACGATCTACATTTTGTAAAACCATGTTGTAATTTGTCCCAATTGCCATTGACCTCAACGTCAGTAACTACTTTCTCCTTCAAAAATTTTTCCAAGACCTTGCATACTACAGATGTCAAACTAACAGGCCTGTAGTTAGCCGGGTCATTTTTTTCCCCCTTTCTTAAAAATAGGAACTATATTAGCTATTCTCCAGTCAAATGGTACAACCCCTGAGTTTAGAGATTCATTAAATTTTTTTGCTAATGGGCTTGCAATTTCATGTGCCAGGTCCTTTAATATTCTTGGATGAAGATTATCTGGGCCACCTGATTTACTCCCATTAAGCTGTTCAAGTTTGGCTTCTACTTCGGATATAGTAATATCTACCCCCACATCCTTATTCCCATTTGTCATGCTGCCACTATCCCTAAGCTCCTCATTAGCCTCATTAAAGACTGAGGTAAAGTATTTGTTTAGATATTGGGCCATACCTAGATTATCCTTAACCTCCACTCTATTCTCAGTGTTTAGTGGTCCCACTTCTTCTTTCTTTGTTTTCTTCCTATATATAGGGCTATAAAAACCTTTGACTATTGGTTTTAATTCCCTTTGCAAGGTACAATTCTACATGACTTTTAGCCTGTCTCACTTTATCCCTACATGCTCTGACCTCAATAAGGTAGGTTTCTTTGCTGATCCCTCCCATCTTCCACTCCTTGTATGCTTTCTGTTTTTCCTTAATCACCTCTCTGAGATGCTTGCTCATCCAGCTTGGTCTAAAACTCCTGCCTATGAATTGTTTCCCCTTTCTTGGCATACAGGCTTTTGATAGCTTCTGCAACTTTAACTTGAAATAATCCCAGGCCTCCTCTGCCTTTAGATCCATAAATTCTTTAGTTAGGGAAGTGGATTGGACTAATTTCCTTAATTTATTAAAGTTAGCCCTTTTGAAATCAAAAACCCTAGTCTCAGATTTATTTTTGTTTATCCTTCCATTTAGTTTGAACTGAATTAGATCATGATCACTCGAGCCAAGGTTGTCCCCTACAACCATTTCTTCAATGAGGTCCTCACTACTCACCAAAACCAAATCTAAAATTGCATCCCCCCTTGTTGGTTCAGCAACTACTTGATGAAGGAATTCATCAGCTATCACATCTAGGAAAATCTGAGTCCTATTATTATTACTAGCACTTGTTCTCCAATCTATAGCTGGGAAGTTGAAGTCTCCCATGATCACACAGTTCCCATTAGTATTTACTTCCTTAAAAACATTAAAGAGGTCTCTATCCATATCCAAATTAGATCCCAGTGGTCTATAGCACACCCCAAGCACTATCCCAGGGGAGGTTCTAGTAGTTTTCTTCCCCAATGTGATTTTTGCCCAGACTCTGTCTTATCCATTCCATCACTTTTTATTTCCTTACAGTCTACCTCATCATTGATATACAATGCTACTCCCCCACCTTTACCTTTATTTCTGTCTTTCCTAAACAATACCTGTACTCCAGTCATGACTATTATTCCACCATGTTTCGGTTATTCCTATAATATCTGGCTTCACTTCCTGGACCAGTAGCTCTAATTCCTCCAGGATTAGGCGGGCCCTGTCCCTGCATAATTTGAGCAGGACCCTGTGGTCCAGCGGCACAGGTGGAAAGGCATAGGACAGGTGGTCTGTCCAAGGCAGGAGAAAAGCGTCCATCAGGGAGCCTGGGGAGCGTCCCTGGACCGAGCAGAATGCGTGGCACTTCTGGTTCTCGCGAGTCGCGAACAGGTCTATGTGAGGAAATCCCCACCTCCGGAAGACAGAGTGGATAATATCGGGGCGAATGGACCACTAGCGCGCTTGGAAGGACCTGCTGAGGTGGTCCGTCAAGGTGTTCTGAACCCCTGGGAGAAAGGAGGCCCCAGGTGGGTGGAGTGGGCTATACAGAACTCCCATAACCACAGGGCTTCTTGGTATAGCGGGGATGAACATGCCCCTCCTTGCCTGTTGATGTAATACATGGCTGTTGTGTTGTCCGTGAGTACAGCGACACAATGACCCTGAAGGTGCTTGGAGAAGGCTTGGCAGGCAAGACGCACTGCCCGCAGTTCCCTGATGTTGATGTGGAGGGCTAATTCCTGCGCCGACCACAGGCCCTGTGTCTGAAGACCTTTCAGGTGGGCCCCCCAACAGAGCGATGACGCATCTGTGGTTAGGGCTAGGGAGGGCTGTAGCGGATGGAATGGCACCCCTTCCAGCACCTTCTTGGGATCCAGCCACCAGTCTAGGGAGGCTAGGACCTGCGGTGGTACTTTCAATACCAAGTCCATGCTGTCTCTGCGTGGACGATATGCGGACGAGAGCCATGCCTCGAATGGATGGAGGCGTAAGCGGTCACGAACGTGCAGGACGTCATGTGACCGAAGAAGCTGAGGCAGCTTCGAGCTGTCGAGGTTTGGAAGCTCTGAAGTCCGCGTATGATGGTTACGAGGGCCTGAAAGCGTGCCTCTGGCAAAAACGCCCGGGTGAGAGTCAAATCCAGTACTGCCCTATGAAGTCTAACCTTTGGCTTGGCTCCAAAGTGGACTTCTCTACATTCAGGAGCAGGCCGAGCTGATTGGAGGTTTTTCTCCTTCCTTAGAGGTTTTTAAGGTCAGGCTTGACAAAGCCTTGGCTGGGATGATTTAGTTGGGTTTGATCCTGCTTTGAGCAGGGGGTTGGACTAGATGGCCTCCTGAGGTCCCTTCCAACCCTGAGATTCTATGATTCTATGATTGAACATGCTCAAGGCCGTCACAATGTGCGACTGGACTTGGCTGCTGGAGTTGCCGCGGATAAGCCAGTCGTTGAGGTAGGGGAACTCATGAATCTGCCATCGACAAAGGGCGGCCGCCACAACGGCCATGCACTTCATGAACACCCTTGGTGATGTGGATAGGCCGAAGGGAAGGACAGCGAACTGAAAGTGTCTTTGGTCTACCACAAAGCGGAGGAAGCGTCTGTGTGGTGGGTAGATTGCTATATGGAAATACGCATCCTTCATGTCGAGGGCAACGTACCAGTCTCCAGAGAAGGGATAATAGTATCCAGGGAAACCATGCGGAACTTCAACTTTACCATAAATTTGTTGAGTCCGCGCAAGTCCAAGATAGGATGTAGCCCCCCTTTTAATTTGGGGATTAGGAAATAGCGGGAGTAAAACCCCTTGCCCTGAACTCCCTTGGAACCTCCTCTATTGCCCCTATGGTGAGGAGTGCTTGCACCTCCTGAATTAGGAGTTGCTCATGAGAAGGGTCCCTGAAGATGGACAAGGGGGGGGGGGGGGAGGGAGACAAATTGTAGGTGGTATCCGCTTTCCACCGTGTGTAAGACCCAATGGTCTGTGGTGATATTCGACCACGCACGGAAGAAATGGGAAAGGCGGTCTCTGAAAGGAGGGGACGGGTCCTGTGTTGAGACTGGTGCTCCACCCTCGGGCGTCACTTCAAAAGTTTTGCTTGGGCCCCGCCGATGGTTTAGGGGGGCCCTGCCTTTGGCCAGTCTGGTGACCCGGTTGCCGCCTTCTACCGCGTGGTCTCCTTGAGAAGTACTGTCGAGGCCTGGGCACGGTGTAGGGGCGCTGCGTGAAGGGCCGGAAGGGCCTGCACTGCGTGGCTGGGGTATGCATCCCCAGCGTACAAATGATGGTGCGACCATCTTTCAGCATCTGCAACCTCGAGTCTGTTTTCTCCGAAAACAGGCCCCGCCCATCGAAAGGCAGTCGATGGTCGGTGCCGGAGTCTTAGCTGGCGGCCCCGAGCTCAACGGTCTCTGCGGTAACGGAGTCAACGGGGCTGGTGCCGGCATCATCGGTGGCACCGAACTCAACGGACCCTGCGGAGCCGGAGTCGACGGTGTGGGCGTCTTAGCCAAGGGCACTGAGCTTAATGGACCTTGAGGTACCGGAGTCATTGGTGCTGGCGCCGGGCCGGGAGGCTTGGTCGCATGGTCTTGAACCGGCTGCGGTTGCATGGTCTTGAACCGGCTGCGGTTGCAGCGGCGCCGGGGTAAGAAGGAACTAAGAGGGCGCTGGGCCGGCTGCGGTATTTATTCAGCGCCGCAACGGCGCCACTCCAGAGGGCACCAGCCGGCCCACCGAGTGTTGCTAGGGTAAAAATCTTCCGACAATCGTGTACGCCGCGCGCGCACACCTAATTGGAATACATATGAGCAAGCACTCAAAGAAGACGACCCTTTTTCAACTCCTACTATTATAAGAACATGGGGAATATTAAATCTAAGTTAACATAAACAATACTCCCAATTTAATTTCTGGAATACAAAGCGGGAGCTCACCAGGGGCAGAAAGGACAGCTGGGTTCATCATGGGGGCCAGAAGAGGCAGTTCAGAGCTACTGCTCCTCTCCCCATCTGCTACCTTCTTCCCCCAACAAAAGCTGATCCAATAAGGTCAAGAAACTAAGGGCAGCTCTTAGTTCTTCCTTTAGCTAGGAGCTATTTCAAAACAACTCAGCTTCTTCCTGAGCACCTTGGAGCACTGTGGTAGGTTGGGAGGGGAAATGGTAGCTTTCCTTTGGTGCATCACTATTCATGCTCCTTTTCCATCAGGACATCAAAGGGAAGCCATGCCCCCCACCCCCTCACCACTTAGCAGTGCAAGACAGCTGGCTCCTTTGGTGTGGCTCCTCACTGAGGAAGCTGAACTAGTAACTGCACTAAAGCCTCCTCATTCAGGTTCTTAGTCTAGTGTAGGTGAGCTAGGACAGAAGTCAGCAGGTGGTAGGAGAGAAGGGCTCCATGGCAGGTGATTAGCAAGCTTTGACTGCATTTGCAGCTAAAGCCTGTAGCATTTTTTAAAAAAAGGAAAATCCCTAACATGCATTTTAGAGTTGGTTTTCTGAAAGGACATGGGGGAAGATATTAAAAGCAAGCCTCTCCCCCAACTTGCTGTTTGGTCTCTTTTACTATTTTCTAGAATTTCTACAGTTTGACCTGAATAGATGTTCTACAGAACTAAAATACTAGGCAATTTTTATGCATTTTAAGAAGTTACTTTTAGTAACATATATACACACAAAGGCTATTCCCCTCACCCCTTAATACAGGAAATACAGATGTCTTAATAGGTGGATGACTACCTCTCATTACAAGAGTATGTCCTGAAGTAATGTGTGGCTATCTGGTACAAAGCATGTAATGCAGGAGAACCAGAACTTGGATCACGTCAGCATCAGGAAATACAATGTGGGTGGGAAAACAACGATTCTCTTAAACTTGAGTGACATTCTATGTAGAACAAAACTCAAAGACTCTCTCTAAATTATACTCCCACACAACGTTGGGATTTCAGCCTACTCTATTTTCCTCTAAACAATCTTTGTCATAAAACAAGCCACTTCACACATCCAAAGGATCAGAATAAGCTCAGAGAGGTATGATGTGTTTCTTGATGAATGCAGTGTTTTAATTAATGACAAAATGTAATTTCTTTTTAACACAAGGTGTTCAGCACAATTCTACCAGTTTAGCAGTATAATACCACCCTACCCATGTTCTTGCAACATCAAAGAAACAACCAACAACATTTTTTTCACTCCATAGCTATTGGGCATGTTCTCCTCCTACTCTCCCTCACAGACTCTTGCCTGATGCATGGGGGCACATGGGAATGAGTGCTAATCAGTAGGAGATCGTTGTTCTATTACAAGTATGCATTTTCTTATCCTGCATCCACCACATGATCTGAGCATCTGTAAGACCATATTCTTCTCCCCTTTAGAAAACAGTGTATCAATAAAGTAGACATGTCTTTTACATTGTTATTTAGAAATTGGCCAGCTCACTAGTTTAAACATTCCATACGATTGTCAGCATGTGGAGTGCATGGGCCAGTCCTTTCCAGTGACAGGCTTCACATCAGCAAATTCAGGAAAATTACTGACCTGTCGTTTTGCTCCTCTGAAGCTGGCATCTGCCAGGATTTTCATTCTCAGGCCTCAGCAACCTAAAGCAACATAGGAGGATCTACACAAGCTCCTGAAGCTGTGGGATTTGGGTTTTTTGGTTGGTTTTTATTTTTTTTTAATCTCTAAAGTCTGCAGCAGTAGCAGGATGGAGCACAAGCCACCAACCGGTAGTGATCCAGCACTAGCTGAAAAGCCAAGGTAAGCACAGAACTGCTGAAAAGCCAAAGCAAGACACAGAGCACTGAAAAATAGATGCTAAGGCACCAGGGCAAATAGTGAAGCCATGAAGAGTAAGTGCTGAAGTGCTGGTGTCAAGCACCACACCACTGCAAAGGCATTGAAGCACACAGGCAAACTACCAAGTAATTTTTCAATAATCTGGACCTTACTGGAAGACTGGGCTATGGAAAGGAACCCCCAGAGATGAGTGAAACAGTTCTGAGCAAAGAGCCTGAGTAACAATAGGAAAGGTGACAGGTTTCAGAGTAGCAGCCGTGCACTCCCCCCGACCGTCCCTCCCCCACTGACATTAAGGAGAATCTGACTGGAAGATTCCAAGGGCAGCTGTTAGTCTCAGTGGGCCGAGCTCACACTGTGTCCTGCTACCCCTCCTTAGGGAATGAACATGTCAACAGTTTGGCAGAATGAGGCCTTGTTTTCAGAGGCACTGAGCACCTATACCTTCCACTGAAGTCAATGGGAGCTCAGCACCTTAGAAAAGAAACCATTCAGGTTCATCTTCATTGTGTTCAATAAAAGTGCGCCTATGTTGAAGAGACTTTGGAAATTTAGTACCAAACAAGTTCTACCTTTTATGCATTTAAGTAACCAGCACATTAAAGATCAGCTTATCTTTCTTCGTTTGCTTTATGGACGGAGGAGGAAATGGTGGCAATCTGAGGTTTGTAAACATGGACAAGTAATTTATGAACATTGTTGGAAAAGATCCCAGGCCTACAGACTCCAAGTCTCCCTGGTTAGCCAGTAGACCAAATTACAAACTGATATATGTAGAATCCTGTAACATTCTACGCAGACCTGTGAGGCTTGTGAGAATAACTCTGCTGGGCCCGTACTGTTCTCAGTTTGGCTGTGATGTGTGTATGACATCACACATGAGAAGAGGTGCCTGATACTGAGGGGAAGGGAGGGAATCGGTATAGGGTTTACACAAGAAAGCCCATTCTGCGTACTCTGGCTTTAGCATCTGAAGTTGGAATCCAATGAGCTGGATTGGGCTGGCACTTCTCTCGCCCCTCAGTGGTCAAGCATAAGGATGATTCTTGGTAGTTCCTAGCCAGCCTCTCTCTGAGATCCAAATGGGGTTCATAGAATCATAGAATCTCAGGGTTAGAAGGGACCTCAGGAGGTCATCTAGTCCAACCCCCTGCTCAAAGCAGAACCAACCTCAACTAGATCATCCCAGCCAGGGCTTTGTCAAGCCTGACCTTAAAAACCTCCAAGGAAGGAGATTCCACCACCTCCCTAGGTAACCCATTCCAGTGCTTCACCACCCTACTAGTGAAAAAGTTTTTCCTAATATCCAACCTAAACCTCCCCCTCTGCAACTTGAGACCATTACTCCTTCTTCTGTCACCTTCTACCACTGAGAACAGTCTAGATCCATCCTCTTTGGAACCCCCCTTTTAGGTAGTTGAAAGCAGCTATCAAATCCCCCCTCACTCTTCTCTTCTGCAGGCTAAACAATCCCAGTTCCCTCAGCCTCTCCTCATAAGTCATGTGCTCCAGCTCCCTAATCATTTTTGTTGCCCTCCGTTGGACTCTTTCCAATTTATCCACATCCTTCTTGTAGTGTGGGGCCCAAAACTGGACACAGTACTCCAAATGAGGCCTCACCAGTGCCGAATAGAGGGGAATAATCACGTCCCTCGATCTGCTGGAAATGCCCCTACTTATACAGCCCAAAATGCCGTTAGCCTTCTTGGCAACAAGGGCACACTGTTGTACATAGGATTGCCAACTTTCCATTTTTAAAAAGCCGAAAACTACAGGCCCCTCTGTTGCTTACTCCTCCCTTCCCTGGGACTCACCTGCCGCCTGCAGAGCTGGGGTAGGAGGCTCTGCTGCTGGCCCCACTCCTCAAACGCCATGCACTGTCAGGATCTCTCCTCCTCCAGCAGCAGCTGCTCTTCCCGTGCTCCCGGCGGCAGAGGCCGATCGTGGTTACTGCGGTAACTGGACTTTTGGTGTCCAGTCAGCAGTGCTGACCAGACACTGCACAGGTCCCGTTTCGACTGGACATTCAAAAACCTGACCCCTGGAAACCCTGTCAACTTGTACAGGCTATAAACTATAGTTTGTAATGGCAGCCATTTTCACTGTCCTAGCTTTGGACTGATGGGAAGTTGGTTTAGGTATACCTTCCATGTTAGGAGTCAGGCTCTCCAGTCAGTCTTTACTGGAAAGAGTGGACAAGTGCCCATTTCTTTATTTTGTTTTTATAACCATTTTTATACTAATGATGTTGGAGGGGACACCTCTGATGAATAGCTGGAACAAACCCTGAGACTATATTGATTTGCTCACTTTGGGGAAAGGCTCAAATACAGATACCGAGACAATTTTTACTGTTAACAGATTTCAAGGACTTATTTTCTATCAGCTGGCTTGCTCCTAATAAGGTGCTGAGTCCCTCCAGAACTGCTGAATTTCAGCAAAAATTAAATGCATTTACCATCTTGCAGCATTGGGCCCATGATACTGTAGTTACTGTAGGAGCTGGGTCTGGTGAGATGCTAACCATTCTCAGTTCCCATAGAAGTCAATGGAAGTTCAGGATACGCAGTGCCTTACAAAGGGTGGTCGGCACCTTGCAGGATGGACAATCCACAAGAAAAAAAAATAGGGTCTTTTCAGATATACAGAACAGTAACACCATTTCTCTTCCTCAGTCTCTAAAGAAAAGTCTCAGTGTGTGCATTTCAGGACAAAGCAGGATATTTCATAGTATTCAAACTTCTCAAAAGTCAAGGGACAACATGAAAGGCAAAAGCAAAAGAATCTGGATATAGGAATAGTAGTAAGTGGGAACCTATATCCCTAATCATGTAAACCTGAAGAACCATATTAAATAAAATTTCAACAGATACAAGAGTTTCTGACAAACTGCAATGGGTGTTGGAGAGGTTACAAAAGACCACCAAATCTCAGGCCTAGCAAAAACAATAAAAGGGGGGAGAGATAGCTCAGTGGTTTGAGCATTAGCATGCTAAACCCAGGGTTGTGAGTTCAATCGTTGAGGGGGCCACTTAGGGATCTGGGGCAAAAATCTGTCAGCGGACAGTACTTGGTTCTGCTAGTGAAGGCAGGGGACTGGACTCGATGACCTTTCAAGGTCCTTCCAGTTCTAGGAGATTGGCATATCTCCATTTATTTTTTTTTATTAGCTGTCAGTGGATAGTCTGAGATTTCACTACAATAGGCAGCAACTGTTTTAGCTCAGTGCATGGCACCTCAGCAGCTATATTAAATTTGAATGAGAGTCATCCTCATTTTAGGAAAACACCACTACTATTTTCTCAACAGCTGTAAACAGGACTTGTACACTCAGACTCTCATAAAGGAATCTCAATGAATGGAAAAAAGGAGTTGCTATTAAATTCTTAGACAAGGTATATTACCACAATGGAAGAAAAAAGTCATGAGAGCACTAAACTATTAACTTTTCAGGTTAAAAAAAAAAAGTATTTGAGAGAGTACTGTAAAATGTATCTAGCAGCCAAATTGAGAACAGGGCACAAATAATGATAAACTGCATCTCCAAGGAGTCTGATAGTAGAACAGTTTCATGCAGAAACCAATGGCCAAGAAACAGCAACAGATCAATCTAGCCCTACAAAATACATTAGAACAGGTCTTTGGGAGATAGGATATACTAAATAGCATGCTGTTAGTATTTACTGTATCACAAACTGAGTTTTGCAGGAACTCTTCTTTAGAAATTATTCATGCCCATAATCTCTGTTTTTTCTGAGGAGATACCAGTTTATATGGGGATTTGACCTTGTTTATTTAAAAATGAGAACAATACTATGCTTATATCTTAATTTTAAAGTAACATCATCAAATGAAGTATGTTAAGTACACAAAAGAATATAAAAGAATCTATTGCCCAAGATGTCATGATGCAGCTAAAGCCATTGAAAAAGACAGAAAAATGACACTAAAAATAACCTACTGTGGTTACATATATATTCTCTGAATGACTCCATACTAAACTTTGTCAGTGTACAAGTCAAATTGCCAGCACTGAACGTTTAACTTGGAATAAGAGAGTCAAGCTGTGTTCTCTCAGCCTCTTATGTCACTCCACCTATATCAAAAATTATATCTTTGGATTCCAGTTCTTGTAATCAGAACTGCACTGTGATGGACTTTGTATTTCAACTAAGAAAATGTAATCAAATTTAATAAAAGCTGGAAGGCATGATATGGCAGTTTTAAGTTACAAATACAATTGAAGGCAGTATGTTTATTGGTCCCAAAAGTCTGAAAGCTCACTTGCAGGGCTTTAGATACTAATAAAGATCTTTAGTTAGGATGGACTCCAGCTTTCCCTCCGTTTATATCATACTTTCAGTTCTTTTCCCCAAGCAACTTAACATTCTTGCCAATAGGTTTTTTGTTTTCTAAATAGACTATCAGTGCACCAGAAAGTCAAAGAAAAAATTCAGTACTTGTATACATTGTACTGTGTTACCAAAAAGGAACATCAATACTGATGTACAAAGAGGACCAATATCTGTACTTTGGATGATGATGTGCTAGTGTAGTATCAATTACTCATCTAAAATAACTCTTATTGTAAATCAGAAACCATGCTTTTGCAGATTTATTTTGTTAGTTTAAAAAAAAAGAAAAAGAATTGACTGTGTGGTGTTACAGAATTCCTGTTCCTTAACAGCCCAATCCTGGCAACTGCTATTCCCTGTTTAATGGCTACTTCCATAGCTGAGTGAAATTAATCAATCATCCACAGTTTATTCTGTGCTCTTCAGGGTTCTTGTCGATAAGACTGCTGTTGGATAGAGAACACCTTAAAATGTGGTTTGGAGACACAGAAACCCAAGGAGAAAAAGGGGGTGAACCATCTTTATGAAGACAGTGACATGGTGTAGAAAAAGGAGCACGGAAAGAGCTATTACAGGAGCTCTTTGTACATGAGGACAGTGTCAGAGCAGAAAGGTCAGGTGGCAGATGAAAGTGACCAAGCAAAGAGTTGGCAGAAAAACAAAGTAGTGGGATGGGGCAGCATTCTCAAGGCACAGGGTGATAAAGTGGAGAACTTCTTTAGGACCAGAGATAAGATTACTTGAAGGCTGCGGAAAGGAACAAGAAGCCACGGGAAGACTGAGAATAATAGGGAGCAGTGGAGAAGGATTAATTCAAGGGATCATCATTTAGAAGGGGGTAGACACAGTCAGGGTCCCTTATTCTCTGGAAGACTGAGGTGTATGGGACTAGAGTTGGAAGAATTGCCAAGTGAGGGGAAATTGGCACAACAAATGGTGCCACTTCTGTCTTTAGAGTAGTTGGTAAAATCCTGGGCAGCAGAGGACACTAAGAATCAGTATCAGAGTTAACTGGACATCAGCACAGTCATGGGCCTTCCAGAGGCACTTATTAGCAAGTGAGAGTAGTAAAGGGCACAGTGCAAATGATTCCCCCTTGACTCCAAACACCCCCTTGTGTCTGGCATCCTAACAACAGGGTTACTGTCCTGCTTCACCTCTTGGGGACCTAAGGACTCCATGACAGGTTCTCTTGCCTTTATAATACTCCTGCTTGGGGATGGTTTATTACAAAAACCTAGATCAAATAATTTAAAAAAGAAGAAGTCCCAAAACAGTTCATTTTTCACACCCAGCACATTTAGTCCTTAAAATCCCAGGACGTCTAGTTCACCGACAACATATGCCACACTCCAACATCTTCATTGTACCTGGGCTCTTCTTTGGTCCTCTCCTGTTCTTCTGCCAAGATGCTCACCCCAGCCCTACCAGATGGAGTGTAACTCTGCTTTCCCCAGCAGGAACCCCTGCAGCCTTTCTGCTGTGAGTTCCTCCTCACCAGAGGTGGACCCATCACTCTCCCTGTTCTGTTAACCTCTTCTCTCAGACAGGCCAGCAGGCATGCCCTTCCACTGCTTCCAGGGCCCTCAGCCCTCTTGCTCTAGCTCTCCCGGATGGACATATCAGCAGATCACAGCCCCTCTGCTGTTCTGCCTCAGCCCTTTCTGGCCCTCACTCTGGCTTGGGAATGTCAGCTGGCAAACTTGTTGCTCTCCTGTCGCAAGCCTTCCTTCAGCAACCTCCTACAAGCATGGAGACTTCAGCGGGTTAGCCCCTCCATTGCTTCCTTGCTTTCATCCCTCTCCAGCTCTCAGGCTTGGCTCTGTGGCTTCTAAGTCAGCAGGCAACCCCATCTGCTGCCTTCAGCCTTCTCCCACAGCATCCTTCAGGGACCTCCTCCCTCTTCGGTACTCCCTGATCCTTTACAATCCCAAGTAATGTACTGCCCTCTTAACTGGCCAAGCTGGGAGCACTTTAATGGCACAGGAGCTGGACCTGCTTCATTTAAAGGGTCAAGACACCCAGTGACAACAGCCAGAATTTGTTATGGGGAAAAGGGGGTAGTCTAACGAGAGCAAAAGTGTCACATACAGGACAGAGAACAGAACTATAGAGTTGATGGAGGGGGAGGAGGTAAGGGAGGGAAGTAGAGGTCTGACAGAGGCAGCCGAGTCAAAGAGACTCCGAGATTCACATCATGGAAGGACTGAAACTCAAGGTGTATGACTGGCAGGAGAAAGGGAGAGTTTTCTATATTGACAGGGAATTAAGAAAAGGAGAGATAGAGGCAGCAGCAGTGTTTGGTGAAGATGGGGTGACAATTTTGAAATTAAATTTTAATATTTAAAGTAACCTTTGTGAGGTGTGGGCCTCTAGCATTTGATGGGATGTCACATGTTCTGCAGGTTCTTTAGAATTTTCTAAAGCAAACAGGACAAAGTATTTATTTTCATGGTAAAAATCCTAGATTTTAATGGGTTAAAGCCAAGATGATGGCTGGGATGGAATAGAGAGAAAAATAAATTCAAGCATCAAAGTCAGAGTGAGAGATTGAGGAAGGTCAGGGGGTGGGGGGAGGGAGAAGGGTTTGTTGATGATTGCTCAGAAGGGTGGGGGGGAGAGGAGAGGTTTTAAATAAAAGATGTGGGAGAGATGGGAAGTAGCAAGAAAGAACAGGAAGGAGCCAGTTCTCACCCTAAGAACTGTATTTGGAGGTTTCAGAAGCAGTGAAAATTAGATGCCCTGGTTTTCAAAATACATTGAGTTTCCGGAATATTTTTTCCAAATGAAAAACTAGAAACTTCTTGCAACACTCCAAACTAGATAGTGGATGGATAGGAGAAGTATATTGCTTTTCGTATACAAATAAAAGGAGGGTATCAGAGGGGTAGCCGTGTTAGTCTGGATCTGTAGAAGTGACAAAGAGTCCTGTGGCACCTTATAGACTAACAGACGTTTTGAAGCATAAGCTTTCGTGGGTGAATACCCACTTCATTGGACGCATGCAGTGGACATCCGATGAAGTGGATATTCACCCACGAAAGCTTATGCTCCAATACATGTTAGTCTATAAGGTGCCACAGGACTCTGTCGCTCTTACAGATAAAAGGAGAGTTTTACTAACAGTAAGGAAAACACCCAATTTGTAGCTGAAATCGGCAACACAGACAAATTCTGTGAGCTGTGCATTATTAGCTTGTGGGTTTTAGGACAATTTATGCATCCGATATGTAAACTAATCTGTTTTTTCAACTGTATGTTTCTCATGATTATAGCTTTCTCCTATCGTAAAATTATTTTATAGGATGATCTTAATATTCTCCATGGATAGAACCAACAGTCCTACAATGAACAGATCCAGTCTCACAAAAGAACAGACCTAACTGATGTTTATCCCTACAAGGAGTGACTTCTTTGTATTCCAACAAAAGGAACTCTTTCTTCCAGCTGAATAGGGTTTTGTAGACTCCTCCTTGCTAGCTACTGTTCCATCATACTACTCAAAACAGGTGCCTACAGGTCATCTATTCAGAGCGATCTGGGTTTAACTTGGACTCTGCACTTGTCCTTGTTGAACCTCATCAGATTTCTTTTGGCCAAATCCTCTAATTTGTCTAGGTCCCTCTGTATCCTGTCCCTACCCTCCAGCGTATCAACCACTCCTCCCAGTTTAGTGTCATCTGCAAACTTGCTAAGGGTGCAGTCCACACCATCCTCCAGGTCGTTGATGAAGATATTGAACAAAACCGGCCCCAGCAACGACCCTTGGGGCACTCCACTTGATACCGGCTGCCAACTAGACATGGAGCCATTGATCACTACCCGTTGAGCACGACTATCCAGCCAGTTTTCTATCCACCTTACTGCCCATTCATCCAGCGCATACTTCTTTAACTTGCTGGCAAGAACACTGTGGGAGACTGTATCAAAAGCTTTGCTAAAGTCAAGAAATAGCACATCCACTGCTTTCCCCTCATCCACAGAGCCAGTTATCTCATCATAGAAGGCAATTAGGTTAGTCAGGCATGACTTGCCCTTGGTGAATCCATGCTGACTGTTCCTGATCACTTTCCCCTCCTTTAAGTGGTTTAGAATTGATTCCTTGAGGACCTGTTCCATGATTTTTCCAGGGACTGAGATGAGACTGACTGGCCTGTAGTTCCCCGGATCTTCCTTCTTCCCTTTTTTAAAGATGGGCACTACATTCGCTTTTTTCCAGTCATCCGGGACCTCCCCCGATTGCCATGATTTTCAAAGATAATGGACAATGGCTCTGCAATCACATCGGCCAACTCCTTTAGCACCCTCGGATGCAGTGCATCCGGCCCCATGGACTTGTGTTCGTCCAGCTTTTCTAAATAGTCCCGAACTACTTCTTTCTCCACAGAGGGCTGGTCACCTCCTCCCCATACCGTGCTGCGGAGTGCAGCCGCCTGGGAGCTGACCTTGTCTGTGAAGACAGAGGCAAAAAAAGCATTGAGTACACTAGCTTTCTCCACATCCTCTGTCACTTGGTTCCCTCCCTCATTCAGCAAGGGGCCCACACTTTCCTTGACTTTCTTCTTGTTGCTCACATACCTGAAGAAACCCTTCTTGTTACTCCTAACATCTCCGGCTAGCTGCAACTCCAAGTGTGATTTGGCCTTCCACACTTTAATCATGGCTTCTAGAAATAAATGAACATTTACAGCTTTTCTCTTTATTCTGGGCATATCAGGGCACAAAGAACACAATGGAAGTGGAAAAGCTGAATAAGCACGGACAAAAACATCACAGTATTGACTCCATTCCATGAGTCCTCTAAGACCAAGTGGATCACCAACATTTTTCCACACTTAGGTAGAAATCTGAGCAGTCACGTTTTTCCCCCTCTTTACTTGCTTTCATAGACTGAAGTGAGTTCTTTCCTCCCATTTGGGGTCTGATTCTTTCACTTGTAGTTGGGTATTAGGTTGTTTCTCCTGACTCCTCCTGTTGATTGCTAATACTTATCTCTGTAAATTTGTATGTTTGTCAGTGTTGCATCGTTTTTATAATCACAGAACTAGTAATGTTAAAACTGGTATTCATTATCCTAACATTTATTTTCTTTGGCCTTTCCCTCTTTCTGCTTCTTGTGTGATGAAACTTGTTTGAAACTACAAAGTGATAAACTTTTTTTCAGCTACACAAGATGACAGCAGTTTATTTATGTCAGAGTAATGTGCAAAAAATATAATGTAACTAGCTGACAAAAATATGGTTCTAAAGTTCTATGGTGTACAGAACAATAAGTGCCAAATAAAGTGACAGCTGTCATATTGATTTATTATAATGATTTGCATTAAAATTCCGATGCTGTAGGGCCTTAGAAAAACAAC
Source organism: Chelydra serpentina (assembly GCA_037349315.1). Classification (NCBI taxonomy): domain Eukaryota; kingdom Metazoa; phylum Chordata; order Testudines; family Chelydridae; genus Chelydra; species Chelydra serpentina. Next base: position 47,614,232 of record JBAIAC010000029.1, on the reverse strand, counting down.
AATTTAAATGATTGAAAAAAATGACTAAGAACACTGCGGGCAGAGACTATGTTAGATACAGTAAGGTGTTAGAATATAATTGGACACTCCATCTATAAACTAGCTTTTAAGGCAACACTTTTGCAAGAAAACACATCTGCATGTTAGTCCCAAACTTTTAGTTAACCTTCCATATGTCACGAAAATGGTGCATTTAAAACACAAAAGACAGATACACATATATCTTCACAGACACAATCTTTAAATAGAGCCTAACTAAAGAGAAAACAGGACACAGAGGATTTCCCAAAGCTCACTATAAATGTTGGAGGAACAGGATGTATTTGGACACAAAAATAGCATCTAAGTCAAAGTCTTCCACAGTGGCAGAACAGATACACATTTATTGTACGATTGCCTTGGCTAGTGTCTACCTGTAATGTTAAAATTTCAAAGTAGATTAAATAGGAGCAGACCAAAGTTTCATCATATGGGCCAATACTAAAAGAAACCACATTCCTTGAAGTGTGGTTCTGCTCTGAGAAATGACTGAAAAAACAGCGTAGGATGTTTAATATTTATTCTCTCTCATTGATTTAGACAAAGATTTTCTTTTAAATTTCTGCCAGACTTGCAAACTCATCCCAGACTCCGAGTCAAGCTAAAATTTTCCTTCTCATGTAGTATCATCTGTAATAAAAGTTTAATGGGCTATATGAAGCTCTCAGTTACACCTGTGTAACCCCTTTAATCTTCAGTGGGTTTGCATGGGTGTAACTGATTGGAACTTAGTAAAGAGTTCTATTGCTGAGTACAAGGAATACAACCTACTCACACTCTCTTCTCTCTGATGGCTCATGCAGTACTAACAGGAGCAAGAATAAATAATGCAAAACAAATCAGGTAGAATTAGGTCTTCTTTTCTGTCTGCTCTTGCCCTAATTGTGCCAGAAAAATGAATCCAGAAGCCCTGTGGATATGAGTGTGGTGTCCAGAAGGACCAAACTTAGATTTTTCAACAAAACATGCCAATTGTAGGGATGAGCCAGAGAACCAATCATGTGTGCAACTTTAGGTCCATTTCCTCCTAAGAGAACTATAGCTCAACACTATTAAGACAGCATTCTGCATCTTGACACTTCAGACTATTTTGGCTCTAAACGGAGAAGCTAACTGAAGCACAATTGACATATATACAGCTTACTATAAATAGGAGTTAATAGTATTTGAATACTGTAATCGCACTTTACTTAAAACAAATAAACTTCACTTGTCGTGATCAGACCATGTAAATAAATGCATCCCAGTAAGTGCATTACAATTCACTAGTGGAGGGGGCAGTCTAGGGTGACCAGATGTACCGATTTTATAGGGACAGTCCCGATATCCGCAGCTTTTTCTTATACAGGTGTCTATTGCTTCCCACCCTGACCAGATTTTTCACACTTGCTATCTGGTCATCCTAGGGCAGTCCGTTGCAGGTGAACAGCAACTGAAGTATGGCGGCTAATCAGAGCACAGAGTACAGTAATCAGAGTACAGAGATTTACATATTTGCAATATGTTTACTGTAAAGCAATCATAACATGATTATGGAAATCACTGCACATTTTTGGCTGGTGGCTGTTATCCAATCAGAGTGCAAGGATTTGCATGGTATGCAGTTAGAGAAATAGCCATGTAGGCGGTTAGTTTTCACAAGAAGCCAAAGTGAGTTCTGTACGCAAATCCTTTGTCCAAACGCACCTCTGCTTTTAAAGTAAGAGTTTAAAGCCAGAAGGGACCACCAGATCATCTAGTCTGACCACCACTGTATCACAGGCCATCACCACCGAACTGAGACCAAAGTTTTACAGTCCACAGGAAACTAGACTATTATGTGCCACAGGCAGAGAACAGGAGGGATCGAGGTGCAACAGTGCTTGAGATGATTAAGTGAAACATACCCAGATAATTTTGGCAAGTGATCTGAGCCCAATGCTGCAGAGGAAGGCAAAACACCCCCAAGATCACTGCCAATCTGAGGTAGGGGAGAATTCCTTCTTGATACCACACCTGGTGATCAGTTAAGACCCTGAGCATGTGAACAAGAACCAGCCAGCCAAGCACCTCAGAGAGAGAATGCTCGGTCCCACCTCAGGGCCGTGGCCCTCCCTGTCCAATGTCCAATCTCTGGCTATGGCCAACTCTGACGCTTCACTGGAAGATATATGGTGTGGGGGGAGAAAAATCCCTTCCTGACTCTTGCAGGTAGCCTGCTGAAATCCTGAAGCATGAGTTCCCCCCACTACTTCCTTCTCACCTCAAAAAAATCAAAAAGAGCATTTTTAAATAGGGAAGTTTAAAATTAAATAGGTAATTTTAAAGTTCCCTATTTAAAAGGTACTTTAAAGACAGTACTGTGTGCCCAGTCCTTCCCACCGTGGCAGTTAGTGAAATCGAGGGGAGCCCATCAGGGTGTATTTATTCAGAGAGTTTTAGGCTGTTGAGGTTAGAAGCCAAGGTTCCATGTTGGCTATAGGCATATGATGTGGAGTTGATGAGAGTGGCCAATCAAAACAGATATTTGCATAATATATAGCTGAGAAATAACTGGCCCCTCAATCAAAGCACAGGGAATAGCACAGCTGAGAAACAACCATACATAGGTATGAGCCAGTAACTTTACTGTAAATCCTCATGCTTTGACTAGCAGAGACAATTATTTTTTTGCATATCATCATACACACAACAAAGCAGCCCTTAAAATAGTATTAAGAAATATGCTTTTTTCTCATTCAATGAAACACTTATTGACCGAAGACAAATCTGTTTTATTTTTGCACTTGTGAGGATGACAAACTCACAAATTTCACGTAAATTAGGTTTCCATGCAAAGTTTTTATAATTCTTAATAAATTTCTGCTGGCCAAACTAAACACTACTCAAATTCTAACACTTTTCATTCATTCTTCTCTGCTACAGGGGTAGAGGTGTTAAAAAAAAAAAGATTACATGTTAAAAACAACACCCATGATTTTAATTAACCTTTACTCCTTTTACAAAAGGACAGACTGCCACAGTATAGATATTTAGGGTACAAAAAAGAAAATTAATATTGATTTACCTGTTTTTCGGAGTGGAAAGTCATCTTTGGAATCGTACATTCCCAGTACAGGGTGATTGTAGGTGCCTGATACTCCACTTTGCGGGGGAGAACTCTGGTCAAGAGAACTGTGCTGAGTTTTCCTATATAGGAAGGAGTAGAAAGAGAAAGTGGAAACTTTACAAAAGTTAAGTGTAAGGGGAGATCGTATAGATTAATCTTCTCTGTTTATATTAAAGGATCCTGTACTGACATTCAAAGCAGAGAATGCCCATTCATGACAGTGAGAGTTAACCCTGGACAATGTGGTTGGACAAAAAGAAGGTTACTCAACTTGTGAAGTAACTAGAGTTCTTTGAGATGTGTTCCCCTGTAGGTGCTCAACTTCAGGTATGCACCTCTGCCTTTGCTCAAAGATTTTTGGTAGCAGTTCCAATTTGCCTTGCAAATGTGCCCTACACATTCTCATGCCCTGCAACAAGGCTATACAGGGCTGTGTGGATGAACCACCCTGAGTTTCTTCCCACACAAAAACTCCGAAGCAGAGGGGAAGGAGGGCAGCTAGTGGAGCATCTATAGGGGGATACATCTGGAAGAACTCCAGTTACTGCACAAGGTGAGTAACCTCTCCTTCTTTGAGTAGTGTCCCTGTAGGTGCTCCATTTCAGGTGACTTCTGAGTAGTAACTGCTTTAAGAAGGCGAGAGGTTCAGAAGAGAGTCCAGCACTAAGGAGAGAACTATATTACCAAACTGCAGCATCCAATTTAGCAGTGTAAAGCAAAGCATAATGGCTGGAAAAAGCATGCACCATGGTCTACATTGCAGCTTTCAGCAACTGGAACATTCTTGACTAGGGCTACAGATCTTGACTGTAATCTAGTAGAATGTGCAGTCACTCATAGGAGAGGCTGAGCATCAGCCAAGCCCTACCAGGTAATAATACATCCAGAGATCTACTTAGTCTCTGCATGGAGACAGTGGATCCCCTAGACATATCTGCAATAGAAACAAAGTCTAGGGAACTTCCTGAATGCTTTGGTTCTGTCCAAGTAAAAGGCTAATGTCCTTTTAACAACTAGTATATGGAAGATGGCTTCCTGTGAAGTCTAATGTGGCTTAGGAAAGAAAACTGGAAGGTGAATAGATGCTAAGTGAACCTTGATGGAACGCATATAGACCTGATGTCTTCAATTCCAACGGGTAATCCAAGATTGTGAAGAGACAACTGAATAGGTGAAAGATGACGGCAGTTACACCAAAGATGATACCTTCTACATTTCTGAAGGTAAGTGTGTCTTGTAGATTCCTTGCTGCTATTTAACGGCACATGTTTTACTTCTGATGAACAGGATGCTTCTAGTCCCAAGAACCATTGAGGAACCATGCTTGGAGTTGTAGAATGTTCAGACTGGGGAGAAGTTTTCTACCTGCATTCTGATACAACAGTCAAGAATTGATCAGGAATCTCCACAGAGGACAAGAGGAGAGTCTGATGAGGTAAGGAAACCAAACTTGTTTTGGCCAGGCTGGTGCAATCAAAGTGACTTGATCTTGCTGAGAACCTTTAAAAGCAATGGAGTTAGTGGATATGCATTAAAAAAAAAAAAAAAAAAAAAAAGATTCCTAGTCCATGTAATGAGAAAGGTGTCTCCTAGAGGTTCTGGATTGAGTTCTCCTTTGGAACAGAATATTCTGCACTTTTTGTTGGCTACAGTGGTGAAAGTCTCTCTCTGGAAATCCCCCCAGCTAGGAATATTTTGTTAAAAAGACTCAAGAGTCCAATTCTCATTTGTAATTCAGGGAAAACAGTCTGCTGAGGTAGTATGCCAGAGTGTTTTGTCTACATGGGACATAAAAAAACTGAAATGGCCATCGGACTAGCTGTGCACCAATTCCAAAGCTTTATCACTTTGCAGAGTGAGGGGGAATGCGCTCTACCCTGATTACTGATATATACACAAGCTATGTTGTCTGTCCTGATCTTGAATTATTGTTTTTGATTAGGGGAAGGAAGTGGAGGCAAGCATTTCTGACCGCTCTTAACTCCAGCAGATTGACATGCAAGTCTTGCTTTTGCTTTCATCATTGGCCTTGGGCTGTGTGAGGACCTATATGTGCTCACCCTCCCAAGAGGGAAGTGTCTATATTATCATGACCATAGGGGGATTCTGGATTAATGGGATTCCTGCACAAACCTTGAAAGGATCCTTCCACCAGGTGAGTGACTGCAGGACCCGACTGGGTATAGACACCTGTTTGTTCAGACTGTTTGTGTTGGGCACAAACTGTCCTGAGCCACCCTTGGAGACATCAAAAATGTAATCTGGTGTTCTGTGTTACCAAAAATGCAAGCTGCTACATGGCCCAGAAGCAGTGAACATGTCCTTGCTGGAACTTGAGGGCTGAGCTGCATTCTTAGGATAAGGTTCTTTAGAGTGAGGAACCTGTCAGGAGGGAGATAAACCTCGCCTGTCACTGAATCCAGAAATACTCCTATAAAAAGTATTCTGTGTAGGAGTCCAGGCCGATTTCTCAAGATTTATTTGTAGGCGTTAGCTGCAGAATAACGAAGTTGTTGTTTGAGGTGCCAACAGCAGCTCCTGCTATGCGGGCCTCTGATGAGCCAGTCGTCGAGGAAGGGAAAGATGGTTATTCCTATGTAACAAAGGTGGGAAGCTATAATCACCATGCTTTTTGAGAAAATCCCTGGGGTAGAAGAAAAGCCAAAGGGTAGGACTGGTAGGGATTGTGATCAAATGTGAAATAAAAAGTTGTTTGTGAGAGAATGAATCTTTTATGAATTGTTATATGGAAGTAGGAATCCTCGAGGACGAGAGTCACAAACCAGTCCATGGAGGGAATTATAGCGGCTAGGGACACCATCCTGAATTTCATATGTCTGACATGTTTGTTCAATTGTCTGAGATACAGTTTCTTGAGTATTAGAAAATACCTTGAATACAACCCTTTTCCTATGTTGAAGCGGAACTGGTTCTGTGGCTCCTAAACTTGGGAGTCACGTGATCTCCTGTCTCAGCAATTGATCGAGAGAGGTGTCCCTGAAGAGAGACAGGGAAATGGGGTGGGATGGCAGGATGGAGGCAAACAATCATATAACCAGATTTAATGGGCTCCCATACTCACCTGTCTAATGTTATAGTCTTTCAGGCATGTTAGTATAGAGAGAGGCAGTGTTCAAACCGAGGAAAAGGGGTGGAATGGTACATCTAAGAAACCCTCACTATTGGGTGGTTTAGACTCTGCACAAAACCATCAGAACTGGTGTTTGGAAGATGCCCATAGCTGGGATGAAGCAGCTGAGGTAGTCATTGGCTTCTTTTTAGAAAAATCTTAGCTGTTGGAGTTCAGATGGTCTACGGAAGGTGGAAAACTGAGCAGGACAGGATCTTTGAGCCGACCGAGAACTGCTAAATTTCCTTTTATTTGCAGGTGTGTATATCCCCAAAGATCTAAGTGTACTCTGAGTCCTTAAGGGTATGATGTGAGTCATCTGTGGAGCCTGCAAAGACCTTGTGGCCATTAAATGTCCTCAACAGCTGATTGTACTTCCCATAGGAAACTAGACAACTGAAGCCAGAAAGCTTGTCTCATCACTGCTGTGGTGGAAATAGACCAGACTGCAGTGTTGTCTGCATCAAGTGAAGGCTAAAAGACATCTTCACCAAGATCAGATCCACCTTTATTTTGGAGCTAAACTGACCTCAATGTTCCTATGGTAAATGGTCAATAAAAGCATTAAACTTCTCATAGTTCAGGTAGTCATATTTCAACCTCAGGGTCTGGTGATTTGCTATCCTGAACTGTAACATTGTCAAAAAGTAGCTTTTATGACCAAGAAGGTTCAGACGCATCTGGGCCTTGTTATATGGAGTAGATAGACTCATAGACTCACAGACTTTAAGGTCACAAGGGACCATTATGATCATCTAGTCTGACCTCCTGCACAATGCAGGCCACAGAATCTCACCCACCCACTCCTGGAATAATCCTCTCACCTATGTCTCAGCTACTGAAGTCCTCAAATCATGGTTTAAAGACTTCAAGATGCAGAGAATCCTTCGGTAAGTGACCCGTGCCCCATGCTGTAGAGGAAGGCAAAAAACCTCCAGGGCCTCTGCCAATCTACCCTGGAGGAAAATTCCTTGCCGACCCCAAATATGGCGATCAGCTGAACCCTGAGCATGTGGGCAAGACTCACCAGCCAGACACCCAGGAAAAAGTTCTCTGTAGTAACTTCTAACATCCCATCATTGACCATTGGTCCTATTTACCACTGATGGCAATTAACTGACCTTTGACTAAGATCATGTTATCTCATCAAACCATCCCCTCCATAAACGTATCTAGCTTAATCTTGAAGCCAGATAGGTCTTTTGCCCCCACTGCTTCCCTTGGAAGGCTGTTCCAGAACTTCACTCCTCTGATGGTTAGAAACCTTTGTCTAATTTCAAGTCTAAACTTCCTGATGGCCAGTTTATAGCCATTTGTTCTTGTGTCCACATTGGTACTGAGCTGAAATAATTCCTCTCCCTCCCTGGTATTTATCCCTCTGATATATTTAAAGAGAGCAATCATATCTCCCCTCAGCCTTCTTTTGGTTAAGGTAAACAAACCAAGCTCCTTGAGTCTCCTTTCATATGACAGGTTTTCCATTCCTCGGATCATCCTAGTGGCCCTTCTTTGTACCTGTTCCAGTTTGAATTCATCCTTCTTAAACATGGGAGACCAGAACTGCACACAGTATTCCAAATGAGGTCTCACCAATGCCTTGTATAACGGTACTAACACCTCCTTATCTCTACTAGAAATACCTCGCCTAATGCATCCCAAGACCGCATTAGCTTTTTTCACGGCCACATCACATTGGCCACTCATAGTCATCCTGTGATCAACCAGGACTCCGAGGTCCTTCTCCTCTTCCGTTACTTCCAACTGATAAGCTGGGGACGCATAACTAAAATTCTTGTTATTAATCCCTAAATGCATAACCTTACACTTCTCACTATTAAATTTCATCCTATTACTATTACTCCAGTTTACAAGGTCATCCAGATCTTCCTGTAGGATATCCCGATTCTTTTCTGAATTGGCAATACCTCCCAACTTTGTGTCATCTGCAAACTTTATTAGCACACTCCCACTTTTGGTGCCGAGGTCAGTAATAAAAAGATTAAATAAAATTGGTCCCAAAACTGAACCTTGAGGAACTCCACTAGTAACCTCCCTCCAACCTGACAGTTCACCTTTCAGTATGACCCGCTGTAGTCTCCCGTTTAACCAGTTCCTTATCCACCTCTCAATTTTCATATTGATCCCCATCTTTTCCAATTTAACCAATAATTCCTCATGTGGTACTGTATCAAATGCCTTACTGAAATCGAGGGAGATCAGATCCACTGCGTTTCCTTTATCTAAAAAATCTGTTACTTTCTCAAAGAAGGAGATCAAGTTGGTTTGGCACGATCTACCTTTTGTAAAACCAAAGGTAGATATTTGAGCATGCTGTTTCCCCCTTTCACTAACTGCATTTACAACCAGAGAATTTGGTGCCTGGTGTGAAAGAAACCTTGGATTCCATCACCAGGACGTAGTATGTTTTATTAGCACATTTGCCTGTAGGGGTGCCACTGCTGGAGTTTGCCAGATGGTCTTGGCTCGCTCTAAAAGAACTTAATCAGCAGCGCCACTCGTGCTGAAGTAGAAGTATGCAATATGTCCAGGAGCTTGCGATGTGAATTCTGGACCTCTTCCAGGAGAATCTGAAGAATGCCCACCACCCACTTCAACAGGTCCTGGAACTGCCAAACGTCATCAGCTAATGATGGAGGTGGTGGCATTACTGCCTCATCAGTTGATGAAGAAGAGCTATTTGTAAGGGAGTGACCTTTTCCGCCCTCACCTCTTGCTGCTCATAGGTCTGCTGATTCAGAGCAGAGGTGGACAGTGCTGGAGAAAGAGCTCTTTTATGTTTCTCATGAAACTGAATAGGGGCCCCTCAAAACGGCTGGTGGTACATTGCCCATGGGTCCCAATAAGGCCAATGAGGAGGACTAGAAGGCATGGGGGGAGGTAGTCATCGGTGGTTGTCTCAAGTATCAACAGGCAGAGGTCATGTATCCTGCCTTCGTTGCATCTGCAGAGGAGAATAACGTCTCCTTGAGTAAACTGGAGCATTTTGAGCCAAAAGCTCAGAGTCTGAACGCTCTTCCACATATTGTACAGGAGGTGACAACCCTACTTCCTGAATAGTAGAAGTTGGGGAAGTAGTGGGCCTCACTACAACGTGTGGTCAGTGACCCTGCAGATCTCAATACTGAGAGATGTCCAGATGTTGCAAGGATGGGGACACTTGGGATCATTCGGTAACATGAGATCTTTTAGGGTACCATGTGGTATCAAGAGCACAACAGATTTTGGCATGGGCACCAAGGTTGTTCTCTATTTCGTTTATCTGAGACATTGATTATGGCACAGAGGGTACCGCAGATTCCTATGAGGCCAGACTCTTACAACCATGGGCTCTGATGATAGCAGTGTTCGGTACCATGCCCTTTACCACCAAAATATGGGACTTCACTGAAGTCTTGAAGTGCTTCATTGTATCCAAAGTGTTCAGAGTCTCATTAACAATCCTTTTGGGGCCTGAGGTCTCTGGTGACCAAATCCTCTGTGGGGGAAGTCTCCATTGTTCTCCTCTAATCTCCTTCCTTAGTCTTTGAGTGGGAAGCCCTCAGTACCGCGGTAGTGGTTATAGGTACCTCGCTCATGGAGAAGGTTGGCACGCTGGGGTCTCCACACTGTCTTCAGCTTGGAAGCACTTGGTGACAGTGATCTTGACATAGACAGAGCACTTACAGAGGTAGACAATCCCTGTAACAGGAAGATTCTCTGTACCTAGGTCCAAAGCTGGCTTTAAGGCATGCTCCTCATTAACAGTCTATACTTAATTTCCCTGTTTTTACAAGATCTTCCCTAAAAAGAAGTGGAAATCTTGCACTTGTTGGGGCTATGCGAATCTTCCAAGCAATGAATACACTGAGAATGCCCATCGCTGATGGGGACTGCTTCTCTACAGGAGAGGTATCCTTTAAAGCCAGCATCCCAGATACAAGGGGGGGAAATTGACCCCCCCCCAGGGGAAAAACAACAACAACAAAATATTTTGGGGGGAAAAAAGAAAATGAGAACAGTTCCAACAACTATAAAGTATTAAATATCCTACAAACTACTGAAGAATTAACACTATACACTATTATAACTCTAGAGAGAAAACAGGCACACACTAAACTGGCTGATGGCATTTGAGAAGGAACTGAGAGTGGTTCACGCTCGCAGCCCTATATAGCAGAGGTTGGCAAACTATAGCCCGCGGGCCACATCTAGCCCACGGGACCCTCCTGCCCGGACCCTGAGCTCCTGGCCCGGGAGGCTAGCTCCCGGCCCATCCACAGCTGTTCCCCCTGCCCCGCAGCCTCAGCTCACTGCACTGCTGGCGCAATGCTCTGGGCTGCGGGGCTGCGAGCACTTCCTGGGCAGCGCAGCTGCAGAGTCGCAGCCTGACCCGGTGCTCTGTGCTGCATGGTGGCGTGGCTGGCTCCAGCCGGGCAGCACGGCTGCCTGTCCTGGTGCTCTGGGCGGCGCAGCTGTAGCACCGCCAGCCACTGGTGCTCCAGGCCGCGCAGTAAGGGGGCAGGGAGTTGGATAGAGGGCAGGGGAGTTCAGGGGGGTGGTCAGGGTGTGGGGGTGTGGATAGGTGTCGGGGCAATCAGAGGTCAGGGAACAGGGGGGGTTGAATGGGGGCAAGGGTCCGGGGGGGGGGGGGAGAGGGGGAAGTCAGGAATGAGAGGAGGGGTTGGATGGGGCGGCGGACAGTTAGGGGCAGGGGGGCCATCAGAGGACAGGGGTCAGGGAACAGGGGGGGTTGGATGGGGCAGGAGTCCTGGGGGGAGGGCAGTCAGGGGGCAAGAAGAAGGGCAGGGTTGGATAGGGGGCGGGGGCCAGGCCACGCCTGGCTGTTTGGGGAGGCACAGCTTCCCCTAACCGGCACTCCATACAATTTCAGAAACCCGATGTGGCCCTCAGGCCAAAAAGTTTGCCCGACTCTGCTATATAGCCTCGGTACAGGGCACAAGGATGTGTAGGGCGCATCCGTGGGCCAAACGGGCACTGCTATCAAAAATATCTTATCAAAGGCACAGGGTGCATGCACACCTCAAGTGAAGCACCCATATGGACACTAGTCGAAGAAGAATCTCGGTCCTTTTTCTTATTTATATTCTAATGTCTTTCTGCTTTGTTCCAGTTTCCTTTTTCCTACACACTCACCTGAAACTACACTGAAGAGAAAATTTAAGAACTCAGGCACTGATATTGCAAGGGAACTAAGGACATGCAAAACATTAAGCATGGGAATAGTCCCAGAAAATAAAGCCTAAATTCAGCAAGATTTGTAACCAGGTGTGCAACTTAAAGCATATGCTTAAGTACTATGCTGAATTGGGGTCTTACTTAGTGGGGCTACTCAGATTCTTAAAGTTAAGAACATGCTTAAACACCCTGCTCAAAGCCTGAGTAAGTTATCGCTTCTCTCACCGATGGTTCTTTGTTGAACTGGATCCCAAACTGGAGCATAAAAATGACAGTAAAATTAGAAGAAAAACATTAGCCACCATCTGTAGACTTTACTAACAGAGCAGTGCTGGATAGGTGGTGTTCTGGAGATTGCTTTAAGCACATACTTAGGCCCCGATTGAGAAAAAGTACTTAATTCTTTTGCAAGGTTGGAGCCAAATTGCTCAATACCTTTCAGAATCAATCCCGAAAACTGATAATTTACAGTTTTGTGTTTTTGTTGTTTTATTTTGTTGGTTTTGATTTTTGTTTTAGAAGACTGCTGGATGTAAATTATGCCAAATTTTCTAAGATATTCAATTAATTATTTTTCCAAGCCTTCTGCAAGTATGTTGGATGAATCTGTTCTGGTTAATGACGTGCATCATGTTTGCCAATTTATTTGTGTGAAATTTTATAGGCTGATTTTGAAGTCTGACCAGGATACAATTTTGGAAATCTCCAGATTTTCCATGTTAACAGTATGGAGAATTTAACAAAACAATCCTTTTAGCAATTTATAGGTTAAGCAATGCAGCTATCAAACAATTTTCACAGAAATATTTTTCACAAACAAGTTCAGGTGCCCCAAAGCGAAGTTAACTACCAAGAAGCCTCAATCCACCAGGGCACACTATGTAGAAAACCATTCTTTGGTCTTGTCTATACAAGAAATAGTTTATCTTATTGTGGCTTAAAGTACACAGTCATGTCAGGTTAAACTGTTTTCACCACTTTGTTAGAGAATGTACACTAACTCAAAAAATGAGTTTAGAGGTGCTTTGGATTTCTCAATCACAGAAAAAAGGAAGTCCTGAATACTCCAAACATTTATACACTATAACTGTTTGTAGGACTGGAATCTAAGATGTGACACCCCTATGCCACATGTATGGCACTATGGGACATATGCATCCACACCCTTAAAAGAATTTCAGAAGTCTGGTAACTGATCACACCTTGAAACATCTACAATTGCACAGTGAAGTAAATTCAGGAGCATTTCTGATCATGCATGTCTCCAAATACATACACATATTTGAACTGTTGCGATCCTTCCCACAGGTTTGCACAGTAACTATGTATGATACTCCAACTATGCACACATGGCACTTATGTTTGAATGTACATTCAGTTCATGCATCTGATATGGAATCTCATGAATACATAGAATGTATTCACCTGTGTACATTTGATTAATCTTAATCAATGCAATCATAAGTACATCTACCCAGAGACTCACTTATTAACTTACACACAGATGCATTCATAGAAAACTTCCATGTTTTCTTCCTTTTTTTGGGAAGCAGCAACTCAACTCAATTCCAGCAAGATAGGTGATTGAGAACTCCCTCAGAAAACTTAACAGTTCTGCTGCTAACCTTGTCCCTACCCTGTCTCTATTATAATGTTGGTTCAACTGGTTTCATTGTAGCATGTTTAGACCCCTACAGATCTATGACTGTCAAATTCGTTTTAAAAGTTATACAGTGGACAACAATATCATGACAAATTTCGAAAGCAGTTGTGTTACGCCTCATTACCACAAGCTGACAATTATAGTATGGAAAGGACTTTTAAATAGTTAAGAATGAATGTGAAATATGAATGTAAAACAGTTTACAAAATGGCATGAAAGCATTTGTTGCATGTAAATACAGTCTAAATATGTATTCCATAAGAAACTCTTGATAAATAATATTATTGAGAGTTACATCTTTGAAGAACGGATAGCTTCTCTCCTTCATTTAATAGATCCTTTAGTGCACAGCTGTACTCTGAAAAGCCACTGTGTAAAACTGGCCCCTTCTCAATCAGCAGATGTTCTGCCTGTGTGTATTCAGAATCATATCTATTTACTTTAGTGACCAAAATAACAAATAGTGACAGCTTTTTATTCCCGTTAGCCCCGCAGAGCCAACAAAGCTGACAGGGAGAGCTGGAGTCAATTTCTTCTTGTGTATCAACAAAATTCTAACACATCTGAAATCCCTTTGAAGGCAACAGGGTTCCACAGGGTTCACTCATGACAATCTGAAAACAAGTGGTGGTATGCGTGCAACAAGGAGCAGAATTCAACTTTTATTACACATTGCAAAAAACCAAGAGGAGCCAGTTTGTTTTTCACATCCTAGGTGGAGTTAAAAACTAGAGCAAAGGAAATATTTTCCCTTGTAAACTGCACACATTTTATATTGAAGTTACTGACACAGAAACAAGAAATCACATAATACCATTTTTACAATTTGCTTTTCACAGCAATGCCTTCTGTATTAGAATTTTGGATCTCAATAAAACTTAAAGAGAATGAAATAAGTGATTGTCTTGAGGTGTGTCAATTGTGTCTATTCTGGAATCTATTACCCTTTAATTGGCTTGACTATTCACAGCACAGATGTCATGTTTCTTTTCTATTAGCATTAATTTTGTGTATTACATACAGTTATTGCTGATTACTCAGGAGCAGCGAACAGCAGAGAGGCTAACAGAGGGAGTTTGCCTGGGAGTTCGCCTGGAGAGAGCCTACTGAGGCTTTCCTCTTGCAGGTTTCTCTGAGTAGCTTCTGCAACAGGTGAGGAATCTCTTAGAAGGAAGAGACTATGAATGCTGAGCGATCAGCTGTTGTGACCTGCACAGGATGTGCCATGTTTGTCTTTCTTCCACAGGATAGAAGTGACTTTGTCTGTACAAAGTGCAAGCTGATCTCCATATTGGAAGAGAAGATTCAAGGTCTGGAGAAACGAGTATCAACCCTGCGTTCCATAAGAGAAAATGAGGATTTCCAGGATAGATGTCAGGATAGGCTTCAGCGGGCACAATGTTCTGAGGATTCAGAGCAGGCTACGTAGCGGGGACAGAAGGCCAGTGAGGATAATTGGCAGCATGTGACCTCCAGAAGAGGAAAGAGTACCAAAAAGGTCCATGTACCAGGAACGCAGATTCAAATGAGCAACCGTTTTCATGTTCTCTCCACAGTGTGATAGACCCAGGCCAGTTTGGTACAACAGAATAGTAGAAGGCAGATATACTGGCCATTGGGTTAACAGTTTTCTGTTCCCTAACTGAGCAGAGCAGGGACTGCTCCAGGCTAATGAAAACACCTGACTCTAGTTAACCTGCAAAGAGTCAGGTGAGGCCATTAAGGTGACGTGAACACCTGACCCTAATTAAGGCTCTTCTGAGCATATAACTCCAGTCAGGCCAGGGTAGAGCCAGGGAGCCAGAGGAGAGGAAGTGCTGTTGCTATTGAAGGACTGAGTAAATGAGGACACGCTTGCGCCATCAGTAAGGGAGCCCTAAGGTAAGGGTGAAGAAGTGAGAAGCAGGAGAGCTGTGGGGAAGTGGCCCAGAGAATTGTAGCAACTCTGGCAGTGAGAGGTTGGCTGCCAACAGCTGCTACCATTAGGGTCCCTGGGCTGGAACCCGGAGTAGAGGGCGGGCCTGGGTTCCCCCCACCAACCTGCCACTACAAGGAGAAGACAGGCCTCTGGCAGAACAGGAGGCTAAACTGTTCTGCAATAAGCCCAGAGGGACAACAGGGACTGTGGGAGTTCTCTCACCATCCTCTGATGCTAGCATAAACCGCCTAGAAGCGCGGGACCCACAGGGACAAGATCGGAGCTCTGCCACAACAGGTACTAGTGCAGAGAGTGGAGTGGATGATACATCTGAGGGAACAGAGCAGAAGGAGACTCCACTGATTGGAAGGCATGAGATGCACCGTCCTAGGGATGGGGGTTCCACGACCACCACTCCCAAGAGGAGGATGAGGGTGGTGGAGGTCGGGGACTCTCTCCTGAGGGGAACTGAGTCATCTATCTTGCAGATATGGCACTTATCTGGAAGATGGGACTCCCCGAAGCACTTCAGGCAGGAATCGTGGGGGTCCCCCGTGGGCATGGGCTTCAAGCAGGCCGAGCACGGCTTGAATCCGGGAGAGCCAGGCATCGGCCAGGTACCAGGAAGGAGACAGGGGAGAAACCCCTTATCTCCCACTACTATTTACACTAACTTCAAACAAACAACTATCAGAAACTATTAACAACTACTTAAAGAGTACTTAAAACTATCAACAATGGTAAACGAGTGCTAACTAAGCTAGGGAGGTGGAGATCAGCTACGCTGCGCTCCACAGTTCCAACGACTGTCACGGGCGGTAAGAAGGAACTGAGAGGGTGCTGGCCCGGCTGGGGTATTTATTTAGCGCTGCAACAGCGCCACTCCAGAGGGCACCAGCCGGCCCACTGAGTGTTGCTAGGGTAAAAATCTTCCGACGATCGTGTACGCCGCGCGCACAAACCTAATTGGAATACATATGAGCAAGCACTCGAAGAGGAACAGTGAGTTATCTTAAGTGCCTATACACAAATGCAAGAAGCCTGGGAAACAAGCAGGGAGAACCGGAAGTCCTGGCACAGTCCGGGAATTATGACGTAACTGGAATAACAGAGACTTGGTGGGATAACTCACATGATTGGCGTACTGTCATGGATGCATATAAACTGTTCAGGAATGATAGGCAGGGCAGAAAAGGTGGGGGAGCTGCATTGTATGTAAGAGAGCAGTATGACTGCTCAGAGCTCCAGTATGAAACCGCAGACAAACCTGAGACAAGGAAGAAAGGAGAGCAGCAGAACAGAGACCCTGGACTTCAGAAAAGCAGACTTCGACTCCCTCAGGGAACTGATGGGCAAGGTCCCCTGGGAGAATAACATGAGGAGGAAAGGAGTCGAGGAAAGCTGGCTGTATTTTAAAGAATCCTTATTGAGGTTGCAGGAACAAACCATCCCGATGTGTAGAAAGAAAAGTTAATATGGCAGGCGACCAGCTTGGCTTAACAGTGAAATCCTTTCTCGTCTTAAACACAAAAAAGCAGCTTACAAGAAGTGGAAGATTGAATTAATGACCAGGGAGGAGTATAAAAACATTGCTCAGGCATGCAGGAGTGAAATTAGGAAGCCCAAATCACACTTGGAGTTGCAGCTAGCCGGAGATGTTAGGAGTAACAAGAAGGGTTTCTTCAGGTATGTTAGCAACAAGAAGAAAATAAAGGAAAGTGTGGGCCCCTTGCTGAATAAGGGAGGGAACCAAGTGACAGAGGATGTGGAGAAAGCTAGTGTACTCAATGCTTTTTTTGCCTCTGTCTTCACAGACAAGGTCACCTCTCAGACGGCTGCACTCCGCAGCACGGTATGGGGAGGAGGAGACCAGCCCTCTGTGGAGAAAGAAGTAGTTCGGGACTATTTAGAAAAGCTGGGCAAGCACAAGTCCATGGGTGCTAAAGGAGTTGGCCGATGTGATTGCAGAGCCATTGGCCATTATCTTTGAAAAATCATGGCAATCGGGGGAGGTCCCGGATGACTGGAAAAAAGCTAATGTAATGCCCATCTTTAAAAAGGGGAAGAAGGAAGATCCGGGGAACTACAGGCAGTCAGTCTCACCTCAGTCCCTGGTAAAATCATGGAACAGGTCCTCAAGGAATCAATTCTGAACCACTTAAAGGAGAGGAAAGTGATCAGGAACAGTCAGCATGGATTCACCAAGGGCAAGTCATGCCTGACTAACCTAACTGACTTCTATGATGAGATAACTGGCTCTGTGGATGAGGGGAAAGCAGTGGATGTGCTATTTCTTGACTTTAGCAAAGCTTTTGATACAGTCCCCCACAGTATTCTTGCCAGCAAGTTAAAGTAGTATGGGCTAGATGAATGGACGGTACGGTGGATAGAAAACTGGCTGGATGGTCGTGCTCAACGGGTAGTGATCAATGGCTCCATGTCTAGTTGGCAGCCGGTATCAAGTGGAGTGCCTCAAGGGTCGGTGCTGGGGCCGGTTTTGTTCAATATCTTCATTAACGATCTTGAGGATGGTGTGGACTGCACCCTTAGCAAGTTTGCAGATGACACTAAACTGGGAGGAGTGGTTGATACGCTGGAGGGTAGGGACAGGATACAGAGGGACCTAGACAAATTAGAGGATTGGGCCAAAAGAAATCTGATGAGGTTCAACAAGGACAAGTGCAGAGTCCTGCACTTAGGACGGAAGAATCCCATGCACTGCTATAGACTAGGGACCGAATGGCTGGGCAGCAGTTCTGCAGAAAAGGACCTAGGGGTTACAGTGGACGAAAAGCTGAATATGAGTCAACAGTGTGCCCTTGTTGCCAAGAAGGCTAACGGTATTTTGGGTTGTATAAGTAGGGGCATTTCCAGCAGATCGAGGGACGTGATCATTCCCCTCTATTCGGCATTGGTGAGGCCTCATTTGGAGTACTGTGTCCAGTTTTGGGCCCCACACTACAAGAAGGATGTGGATAAATTCGAAAGAGTCCAGCGGAGGGCAACAAAAATGATTAGGGGGCTGGAGCACATGACTTATGAGGAGAGGCTGAGGGAACTGGGATTGTTTAGCCTGCAAAAGAGAAGAATGAGGGGGGATTTGATAGCTGCTTTCAACTACCTGAAAGGGGGTTCCAAAGAGGATGGATCTAGACTGTTCTCAGTGGTAGAAGATGACAGAAGAAGGAGTAATGGTCTCAAGTTGCAGAGGGGGAGGTTTAGGTTGGATATTAGGAAAAACTTTTTCACTAGTAGGGTGGTGAAGCACTGGAATGGGTTACCTAGGGAGGTGGTGGAATCTCCTTCCTTAGAGGTTTTTAAGATCAGGCTTGACAAAGCCCTGGCTGGGATGATCTAGTTGGGGTTGGTCCTGCTTTGAGCAGGGGGTTGGACTAGATGACCTCCTGAGGTCCCTTCCAACCGTGAGATTCTAGGATTACTTCATGTCAAGAGTATGACTATACCTAAGTATCTAACTAAGTGACTTGGTAGCCTATGTGATTGTATACATACATGTGCTGGTAATTTGTTAATTTAAAAGGTCCTCTTCCCTTCTGAAAGAATGGAAACTGAAAAAGCTAGCCTTATGACTGTGGCTTTAAGAAGCAAAGGGCTCTCTTTAAAATAAAAAAAAAAAAGTCCAGCAAGAATGAACATTTATTTGCTAGGGCTGTCAATCGCAGTTAACTCAAGCGATTAACTCAAAACAAATTAACTCTATTAAAAATTGTGATTAAGCACAGTTGTAATCACGATGTTAAACAATAATAGAATACCAATTTAAATTTATTATAAATATTGATTATTTTTTTTTACATTTTCAAATATATTGAATTCAATTACAACACAGAATACTTCCATGCTGATGACGCTCATTAAAAAAAAGTATGCATTAATTTAATTTGTGACTGACCTCCTGTGGGGAGAATTGTATGTCTCTTGCCCTGTGACTGTACACCCATTCTGCCATATATTTCATGTTATGGCAATCTCGGATGATGACCCAGCAGATGTTATTCAATTTAAGAACACTTTCATTGCAGATTTGACAAAACGCAAAGAAGGTACCAGTATAAGATTTCTAGAGTAGTGACGGCACTTGACCCAAGGTTGAAGAATCTGAAGTGCCTTCCAAAATCTGAGAGGGACAAGGTGTGGAATATGCTGTCAAGTCTTAAAAGAGCAACTTTCTGATTTGGAAACTACAGAACCTGAACCACAAAAAAAGAAAATCTATCTTCTGTTGGTGGCATCTGACTCAGATGATGAAAATGAACATGCATCCATCCGCACTGCTTTGGATCGTTATCTAATCAAACCCATCATCGGCATGGATGCCTCTCCTCTGGAATGGTGGTCAAAGCACGAAGAGACATACGAATGCTTAGCATATCTGGCACGTAAATACCTTGCAACGCTGGCTACAACAGTGCCACGTGAACCCCTGTTCTCGCTTTCAGGTGACACTGTAAATAAGAAGTGGGCAGTACTATCTCCCGTAAATGTAAACAAACTTGTTTGTCTTGGCGATTGGCTGAAAAAGAAATATGATTGAGTAGACTTGTAGGCTCTAAAGTTTTACATTGTTTTGTATTTGAGTGCAGTTATGTAACCAAAAAAAACCCCATTTGTAAGTTTCACTTTCACAATAAAGAGATAGCACTACAGGACTTGTATGAAGTGAATTGAAAAATACTATTTTTTTGGTTTATCTTTTTTACACTGCAAATATTTGCAATCAAAAATAATAATATAAAGTGAGCACTGTACACCTTGTATTCTCTGTTGTAACTGAAATCAATATATTTGAAAATGTAGAAACATTCAAAAATATTTAAATAAATTGTATATTATTAACAATGCGATTAAAACTCGGATTCATTAATTATTTTTTTATCTCATAATTAATCACGATTCATTTTTTAACCGTTTGATAGCCCTATTATTTACCTTTAAGAGGAGGGACTACTGGGGATAATCAATGCTGCTACTGGCTTCCAGGCTGTCCTTGAAAGACAGTGAGTAACACTGCTGCTCTCTCCTATTCCACTTACAACAAAACAGCTCCCAACTTCCACTATAAAGCTTAACTATACATTTAATATTGGTTTCTTTACCAAAACCTAGAAGAACCAACTTAGCAACATTTATCACACAAACACTGGCTATTTGTTAAGCACTAGCGCTAATCAAGCTTCTTCATTGGAAACATTTTTCCAAAGTCAAAAAAAAAAGTTTTTCAACTGAAAAAAGATTGCAGAAAATATTTAACTTTTCCTGACTTGCTCTATTAAATGATCATCCCCCTAGGTAGTCCCAGTGACCCTTTACTAACTGATAACCACTGTACCACATATTAGTTAAATCTTGTCATGGATTTATAACAGAATTTATTAACCGATTCTGATTAACCAGACTGACCTTATGCTCATCTCTAGTATTCAGTATCATATCAAAGAGCTATAAAGGTACGTTTTTTGCAGCTTACAGATAAAGTAAGTTAAAGGAGTGCACTTTAGCTATTTTGTAAATGACTAAGTATTTTCCTGCCACATGAACGTAATTGGATATTAGACCTGAGATGAGTTCTGAAATCGCAGGATCTAGAAGGCTGGTTTAAAATTACTGGTTAATTAAGTGAATGTGTGTGGGGGGCGTTGTTATTTTTGGTTCACTTGCTCTTGTGAATGTATTGAATCATATACTGTATATTTACAGTCTGACATTTTATAACTTACTGTCTTTAATTTTCCTAAATTAAACGAATTCTGATCCCAATGGGAGGGGCTTCTGACTCATCTTGCCCAGATGCCCTAGCTGTTGAGATCTCTCAGGCTGATGTCACCTTGCCCCCCATTTTCTTTTCGTGATCCCCACGAAGGGCCGAATACCTGGCAGCGACCTGAATAGTCTGGAGTGGGTGTCCCAGTGTCAACCTCTGGGGTGCCACCCTGGGGCCTGTGGGACTCAGGCAGGCCAAGTCTCTCGAGCTGGCAGCCCGCCTGATGGAGAAACTTGTAGTCTGAAGACTGTTGGTAATTCCGTGAAGGATACAAATGGGGCTGGCCACAAAATTTGGGATCTCAGTCCTAGAAGGATTTCTGGGGCCTCCAGCCCTTCCCTTACCCCCCCTCTTCAGTCCCCTATGTTAGCAGGGTAAAGTATGATCTCTCCACTTGTTGCAGACGGCAGCAACTGAACTCTGAATTGGCAAGCTCCTTAAATACATAAGTAATGGGTTGACATCATCAAAACGTGTGTGTGTACTGTCTATCCGCTGGCAACATCTGAACTGGCAAAGAGGATCAAAGAGAGGATTTGCAATTTCAGAAATTTAAAACATCACAATATATTTAACCAGACTATCTGTGTTCTGTACTTCAGAACGATTTGAAGAATTCACTGAGTTGTCAGCATTTGCTGTATCAAAGGACAAAAAAACTTGTTAACTAACATGTTGCATAACCATGGCCCTTTGATGTAACACTTTAGACTAGATTTAAGACTCAGATCTTTAAATCAATTAAGGGTGCTGGTTTTTATATACACACACATATATATAGATACACACACATTGTATATAGATATATATAGAGAGATATTTTATACACACACACACACACACACACACACACGCAGTGAGATCCCTCTCAGACATTTTATAACAGAATTTACTTTTGTAACAGATGGGATGGGATGGATGGATATCAAAGTTATACATCAAACTTTCCTCAGGCCACAGGATCAAAGTAAGCTAAATTTTTGGAATTAAAATGTTCTCTTTTTATTCTTGATTCTGTAACTACCCTAATGCAACTTTTGCATAATAAAATTAAGGCATTTTAAGCTAATAGGAAACGGAGAATGTTGCTGTTCACAGTGCTCAAGTGTTCTTAGCATAATTCCAAAATGTCTCAGTGATTCATATAATTGAAGAGAACAGTAGAAAATCAATTAAGTGAGAGAAAAGGAGAACAGCAGCATGGGCACAGACAAATGTATATAGGTAGGCACATTTCCAGTCAGGACTGAAGACACATGCACACCAGGCCATTACTGCCTCCAGTTTCAAATTCATTAAAAAAAAAATTCCCTGATTATTCATATAGTAGATCACCAATATAATCTCCACATAAATCACCCACACATGACTTTATCATACAGATAAGCCCATACTGATACCATGCAATAACTGTACAATCATGATTAGCTCATAACTAATTTTTAAAGACATTTGATTTTTTTCTCCCCTCAGTCCATCATGTTAATATGGAGAAGAGTTAAGATCTTTTTTAAAGTGCTTTAATTGTGCATTTCCATTCTTTAATATGTTTGGATTTCTTTTAAGTTTAACTGTTAACTCTCAGATTCTTGAGTCTATAATAATTGTTTTTGGTATACTTACAACATCCCTGTAATGTTTTAACTGATACATTTCTGATATGAACTCAACTTTAACTCAAGTTTAATATAGCTTTTATTGGGAAATGTTCGGGTTTTTTTAAATTTCTGATCACTAAGAGACACTGAAAATAATATAATTTTGTGATAGAATGCAATATTTCTAAGGATTTGAATATATGTAATACCAATCTTAGTTTTAATAAATAAACTATTAAGGCCAGATTAAGCAGTTCGCTCTAGCTGCTGTATGCCGCTCTAGAGCAGCACAAAGCAGCCAGAGCATATTGGCCAGTTTTTCCCAACCCCTGATGTCCCAATACTGGTTCCCCTCCACACACACACACACACACACACACACACGCTTCCCCTTCACCCCTGACCTCTGACATTCCCCTGTACATGCACGCACACACGTTTATTCTGAGAGACTGAGCTAATGGCAAATTGGTGGTGTGCAACCAGTAAATGGGGTCAGGCGGTGTTTCTTGCTGAGTTACTACTAACTCAGGGTCAAAAAGCTTTGAGCTAGGTGAATTCCATTCTGTCGCAAACTGGGAGGATGAATGAGACTGGTCTGAGGATGGTATCTTTAGAGTTTTCTCCTCCTTCGCAGTATTGTCTCAGAAGTCTCAGTCAGCGGAAATGTTCCAGGTGCGGGAACACTGGTTTGCCTATCATCACCCGGAAACAGGGTCTAATATTTCTCACTGTGGTGAATTTATTATCTTCATTTTGGATAAGAATAAACAGACTGGACTAGCCAAATCCACAGGGACACATCTGTGTCTGGAGGGACAAAGCCATCTCAGAGTTTTAACTAGTTTCACTCACCGACATCCCTCCTGAAATGAGGGCAGAATGCCAGCATCTTTTGAAAAACTGATGATTAGGCAATTGCTTAAGAAACCTTTTCCCGACATTTATGGCATTACTAATGCCCCTTTTCCCCTCTAAATTTCTCCATCAAGGATTTTCTCCCAGCAATGGCTAATATTCAGGTGTCCAAGCTAATTCTTTCAGATATGCCAGCAGACTGTGGTACTGCTGACTGAAAGGTACTTGTATGATTTATTATTTACGTTCTACTGTGAACTCTGGTCAGATGGCTGGAAAGCACACAGAAGTGGTTTCCCCTCCTATAGTATAATATATAAATATAATATAAATGGAGATATGCCAATCTCCTAGAACTGGAAGGACCTTGAAAGGTCATCGAGTCCAGTCCCCTGCCTTCACTAGCAGGACCAAGTACTGTTCCCTGTCCTCCTTTCAGAGAAGCGATGCTGAGTCACTGTTGGGAGCACAATGTTCAGGTCACTAGCATATGGGAAATATTATTTAAGAGAGTGTATCCAAGCAGCCCACACCCACCACAATAAAGCATCTTCTCTCGTTAGTAGTGTCCTGATAATACTTTCATATACAAAGAATGGGATATTGGGAAGACAATAGCTATGCCTCCAGACCTCCCAATACAAGTCATTTACATTTTGTACTTTTCATTGTCTGTTTCCTTATTAAAAAATAAAAAATATCAATCACTGCTGTATACAGGTTGAGTTATATCTCTTTGAGAAACCTCTTTCTTTTGTGTGTGCCACTGTGGCAGTTGAGGTCTGCTGGCACAACCTTGCTCACAGTGACTGTTTTGAATGCCCAGAGGCCAACAGTTAGGCATTTTCAGTACAGGGCCTTCAGCTCCAGAATTCTTTTCCACATTTGGTCCACCACCACTAGACTCAGTTGACTTTCAGGCCACAGTTTCTTCAGGCTTTTGCCTGACTGGGGATGTAAATAAGGTGCATTTGGTATTTTTAACAGGTTAATTTTAAGGGCCAAAACCTTTAATTTTTGATTGGATACATACCTGTAGTGTCAGAGTGTAATGTGAGGAGTCAACTTTAAACATTTTAAAATACATTTAAACTAACTTGAGTGACAATCCAGCGAAATGCAACAGTAATCTTCCCACTATACTGGAGTCCTGATTTTCTAGTATCATATGCTGAATTAAAGAATTTTAGATGCCTAGCAGAGAATGATCTGTAAGTACAACTACACAGAACAATCCACTTCGAGTGATCATAGATTAAAGAAAAGAACATCAAAGTCCTCTGCTAGTGGAAACATCATTATAGACCCTTACATTAGAGACCTCATCCTTGTATCATTAAACATGACAGTGCTTGAATTTAACTGTTATAGGGAAAGGATCTTCATCCACATGCAAATTAAGAATATATTTAATGGGCTATCAGATCATTCCTTTCATACCCACTACAAATTTCGATCTAGTTACGTTACAATTTAACACCACCTGTATTTGTAACATACTGTTCACCCATTAAATGCATTAGTCCCTTTCCCCCAGCCCTCCAGCAATTGTGAACAAAGGTGGCACCGGCTGAATCATGATAAGCCCAGTACCACTTACCCATACCAGAAGCGGGGATCATTGGAAATGCAATGGTTGAGATTCCGGTGTGCCAAAGCTTTCTTTTTATTTAAGACAAACTCTTGTAATTTCATTTTTACTTCTGTGCTTGCCACTGCACCTGAAACATCCAAAAAAAGAGAGAGGTTATTTAACTAACTTCATTTGATGAAAGCAGCAGTGAATTAAAAGTTGAAACTTTCATTCACAAAGCAACAAAAAAAAAAATTTAAAAAGATTCTTTGGCTCTCCAATCAATGTAAAGACTTATTTCAAAGAATAAATGACAAAGAGGCTCCAATGAAGAACTCTTCTTTACTATCTCGATTTGTACATAATTGCAATCTACGTCTGAAAAGGGAGACATAATCAGAGATTTCTCATTTTCCCAAAAAAGGTTTCTGAAGAGGATTTTTGTACTTGCATAAAAACACATGTAGAATAAAGCACTTGTACTAGGTATTCCAGCTTTCTTTTAATCAAAGGTATTTAGGATAAGGGGTCTTGTGACATTTAAAAAACTTGATTATGCACATCTGCAAGCAAAAGGGGAATGAGATGAATATCTCATATGTAGACTTTGTCTTGAGAAATCTTACAAATAAGGATCCCTTTGTTCAATGTATCTGTGTACAATAAGACCTACACAATATTCCAATTCATTTACGAGTCTGCAATCCATTTCTTCAAATAGAAAATCTAGCATTTTAAAAAATATCTGAAATTTCAAAGCATAGAGTTAAAATGTCAACTGTGTAATTTCTAATCATTATCTACTCCACAATAGAGACTAGTCTATTTTACTATGATGATGGATTAAAATTATCCTTCAGTTGGCAGAACTGATTCTCAGACAGCGTTTCTGATGGAGTAACGCACAGACATTTTGGTAACCATAACAAGTAGTATATGGGGGCTCATCTAAATCACAATGTAAGCCAATCTTCAAAAGGGATAACCCTTTGAAATGCAAGAAAGTCATCTGGACAGAAATATACACCGCCAAGTCATGGGTAGAAAAGTCAGCCAATATGAGCACCAGCTTTTGCTTATTATACTTAACATTTTGATGCCACTAGATAGGTTGAAGAAAAATTTTCATTCGTCCTTGAAGAAAAAGTCCTCAAAGTTATTTGCTCAGCACTGTTTGAAGGTGCAGCAATGCTCAACGTTTTATAGGGAGTCATAAATCTTAGAAATTCATTTTTTTGGAAAAAAGAGTATTTCTTGCTACTTCTAGATAAAAGTAGATTGGGCAGGGATTCAAAAAGGTAGTTAAAATGAGGAAGGTTTCATAGAATCATAGAATCTCAGGGTTGGAAGGGACCTCAGGAGGTCATCTAGTCCAACCCCCTGCTCAAAGCAGGACCAACCCCAACTAGATCATCCCAGCCAGGGCTTTGTCAAGCCTGACCTTAAAAACCTCTAAGGAAGGAGATTCCACCACCTCCCTAGGTAACCCATTCCAGTGCTTCACCACCCTACTAGTGAAAACGTTTTTCCTAATAGCCAACCTAAACCTCCCCCTCTGCAACTTGAGACCATTACTCCTTGTTCTGTCATCTTCTACCACTGAGAACAGTCTAGATCCATCCTCTTTGGAGCCCCCTTTTAGGTAGTTGAAAGCAGCTATCAAATCCCCCCTCACTCTTCTCTTCTGCAGGCGAAACAATCCCAGTTCCCTCAGCCTCTCCTCATAAGTCATGTGCTCCAGCCCCCTAATCATTTTTGTTGCCCTCCGCTGGACTCTTTCCAATGTATCCACATCCTTCTTGTAGTGTGGGGCCCAAAACTGGACACAGTACTCCAAATGAGCCCTCACCAGTGCCGAATAGAGGGGAATAATCACGTCCCTCGATCTGCTGGAAATGCCCCTACTTATACAGCCCAAAATGCCGTTAGCCTTCTTGGCAACAAGGGCACACTGTTGACTCATATTCAGCTTTTTGTCCACTGTAACCCCTAGGTCCTTTTCTGCAGAACTGCTGCCCAGCCATTTGGTCCCTCGTCTGTAGCAGTGCATGGGATTCTTCCGCCCTAAGTGCAGGACTCTGCACTTGTCCTTGTTGAACCTCATCAGATTTCTTTTGGCCCAATCCTCTAATTTGTCTAGGTCCCTCTGTATCCTGTCCCTACCCTCCAGCGTATCAACCACTCCTCCCAGTTTAGTGTCATCTGCAAACTTGCTAAGGGTGCAGTCCACACCATCCTCCAGGTCGTTAATGAAGATATTGAACAAAACCGGCCCCAGCACCGACCCTTGGGGCACTCCACTTGATACCGGCTGCCAACTAGACATGGAGCCATTGATCACTACCCGTTGAGCACGACCATCCAGCCAGTTTTCTATCCACCTTACCGTCCATTCATCCAGCCCATACTTCTTTAACTTGCTGGCAAGAACACTGTGCGAGACTGTATCAAAAGCTTTGCTAAAGTCAAGAAATAGCACATCCACTGCTTTCCCCTCATCCACAGAGCCAGTTATCTCATCATAGAAGGCAATTAGGTTAGTCAGGCATGACTTGTAGGAAGTAATATAGTACAATAATGACGAAGGTGAATAGGACCAGAGTGTTACTAGTAAGACCACACATCTTCAAAGATACTGTCTCGCCAAATAAGTCTCGTTTAATCTACTAACATCTTCAAAATAATCAAATGTGGCTAGGTTCTGGTGGTTTTGGTTAAAGATGATGTTATTTAGGAGCATCAAGCCAAACATTTGTAGCTCACAGTGTTTACAAAACGTCTACTGGCAATTTTTTTTTGATTGTGAGCTGAAAGCAAAAACTAAAGGCCTTCCATTTTCTGTCGAGTTCTGGGGAGACAGACAAAAATGATCCTGGCGTCATTAGCTTAGGCAATTGACTTCACCCTCCACCATTCTCCAGTGTTACCTCTGGCAGAATTGGAGCCTGACTCCAGAGGGTTTGAACTGGAACTCCCACCATTCTGTTACTCTGGGAAAGCATCCAAAATTAGTCTGCACATCCATCAGTTCCATTCAGAGTTCTATCCCACACTTCAGAAAATGGGTGAATACACAGATGTAAAAACTGATTAATTACACTCCCTGTATCAATGTAACACGTGTAAGTGTCACTTTCATGTGAATTAAAACATTTTCGGTTCTCTAGTTACAGCAGATAATGGCACGCCAAGGATAAGGGGCAAACTAAAACATAGTGTATATATACAAAGTTTAAAACTAAAATTAGTAAAAAGGCAAATAGCTAACAGGACATGTTCGTTAATATCACCTCGACATTCCCTTGTTTAGTGTCTATTATATTTATTCTTGGTATTATCACAGCACGTAGGACCCCCCCAGCCATGGCTCAGGATCCCATGGCTAGGTGCTATACAAACAGAACAAAAAGACGGTCCCTGACTCATAGAAATTATCTTTATTGGTCCCAATGGGGCAGAACCCATTGCGGTTCCACTGAAGTCAATGAAATGCCACAGAGGTGCAGAAAACTTTTTGGGACAGGGACTTTCTTTCTGTGTTTGTCTATTGCCTAGCAAAATGAGGTCTCAATCCTTTACTGAGGCCATTAAATGTTACCCTAATAGTAATAAATAATAATAGGGGGCTATGCAATAGTACTAAATCAAAGAATGCCTACAAGAAACTAAAAGTATAAGCTAGTTACAGCAAAATCTTACTAGTGTGCATATGGGGGATGGTGGGAACATTGTGTCTGCAGAACATTGCAAATTAGCAGGTTAGTGAACAACACAAAAGCAATGCTAATACTTCCAAAAAGGTGCTTTGTACTACTTCCGAATGTTCCAGTAAATGGTGAAGTGTAATATATTTTGTAAAAAAGCAGTAGCCTTGGGAACATTAACTCTGCTATTAATCTGTACTAAGAAGCTGGGAGAAAGGGTTATTATTGTGTGTAAAAATTAGCCATGTATGGACTGGCAAGGTTCTATTGTATGGTTAGTTTAAATTAAAGGTGACCTATTCGGGGGTGCCCCTTTTTTTAATTCTTCTATGACATAAAAAGGCCTGAACGTTTTTTTAGTCTCTTCCCCTCCTCTCTCTCCGTTTAAATGGACCTCTGTTATGTTAAAACTTCAGGTCTTATTTACCCAATTTTTTTCCCTAAAAGATGCTATATAAACATCACTTGCCCTTCCACACAGCATTTAAAACTGTTTCTGTTAACAGCTATTTGACTCAGATGCCTGAGAAATGCTTAGGAGAAACTCCATTGTGGTCAGACTAAAAGCCTCTAACCCTTCAATTAAAGGAAGAGACAGCTTCACAATCCACAGCTGAGGCCTCCTAGAGGTCCTCCAACAAAACAAGGGAAGACCAGATTGTAGGAGCTGGAGAGTAGGAGCCCAAATACCACCATGGCCTCCTAGGTGGGAGGAGGAGGATGCAACCCCATGCTATGTATGTCCCTAAACATCTGACTGCCAGAAGCTGGGACTGAACAACAGGGGATGGATCACTCAATTTCCCTGTTCTCTTCATTCCCTCTGAAGCATCTGCCACTGGCCACTGTCAGAAGACAGGATACTGGGATAGATGGATCGTAGATCTGACCCACTATGGCCATTCTTATGTGATAATAATTTTACTGCATCTTGTTGCACACTTTTCCTTGGGTACTATCACATCCGTAAGAGCAAACAATACTTTGTAAGGTATAAAGAAATACTTTATTTTATGTATATAAAAACAAAACTGAGGGCTCAGATCATAGAATCTCAGGGTTGGAAGGGACCTCAGGTCGTCATCTTGTCCAACCCCCTGCTCAAAGCAGGACCAACCCCAACTAAATCATCACAGCCAGGGCTTTGTCAAGCCTGACCTTCCAGTTTCATCTTTTCTTTATCCTCAATCCCTTCTCACAGTTAACATGAGAATTTCATGCAACAAGTCTCTGTAAGAAGAGAGCCATGAATGTTTCATAAGCATTGTAAACTACCTTTGTACAATCACAGTGTAAAACAGAGTTACTAGTGCCCATGGCTTCTATTCACCTACTGTAAACTCCATCACTGAAATAAACTATCTTGCTGCTACTTACTTTCTTTTCCTTTCTCTTTGTTTTTTAGCTGTTGCAGTTTCTGTTCTCTATGCTGCTTCTCCAGCTCTTGTTCCTGTCGATGTTGCTCCAACTTTCTCTGGTGCTCCAAGAGCTCCTGCTGATGTTTCATTGCTAGCATTTCCTGTTGCTGCTGTTGAGAAGTGAAAGGAAAAAAGAAGTGAATGCACGCAGTCTGACCACCCAAAGCCTTCATACCAAAAAGCGATAAACAGGAACTGTTATAACTTGACGCTGATGCGTTTTAATACATTTAACAAAACAATGAAAGAACATTTCTTTGTGCAAATGGTTCCTGCATTAAGATGGGCAGGTCACTCCGCTCATCCTCATTCCAAATTTAAAAGAGAGCCCATGCTAAATTATGGCTAACCTCTTCGGGGGTGTGGTAGAAGACGATTGTGGCTTAACCTTTGTGGCCCTGTGCAGGAGCTGGTTACAATCAGAGCCCCTGTACTTAGTGAGCAATGGACCTATTGGTTAAATAGCATTAGCCTCTCCAAAAGGGGTGGGGCTATGCTCGCCAATCCACAGTTGGTTCCACATGGAAGGACGGACAATGATCAGAGCCACCAGAGCTCCAGAAAGGCATTTTGTCTAAGCCAGTCTCAATGGCTCCTGGATCTCCCAATGGCATGGCATGCATCTGCACCACCATCCACACGAGCCTGTGGCAGAAGAGCCCTAAAAAACTGTGCTCACAGACTGGTCAATTTCAGGCACTTCAACAGGTTCTCACTTGTGTCCGGTTGTAATGATTATTTTTAAATTATTCCCTTTGGAATCATGACCCAAGGATACATGAATAAACATTCCTTAACTGAGGCCCTATGTATGTTTAGGTAATTCAAACCAACAAACCACTACTGGTACAAAGTTTAGCTTACATCAATGCATACTGAAGTAAGGTGCTCTGATGAAAGACCAGTTGTGTGCTGGCGCAGCACATCTGCATTATGAGTGTGCACATCCACACTATAGGCTTGCACCAGTGTAACCAACATTAATGTAATTCCACTGGTGAAAAAATTGCCTAGTTTAGACAACTAAACTGCATAGCTATTGTGCATTTTTAACTAACACGTGTGCATTTTTAAGTATTCTTGATCAATTGAAATGCTTTATAAGAAAATATATTACAACCAAAAAACCCACAACTATATTAAGAAAATGTAACTGAGGTTACAAAATGAGACCCTCACAAATTAGTAAAGTGCCAGAATAAAAGTTGTCTGAGCCCAATGAATTCAAACTCATCTTTGCCACAGCCGTCAGAGGTAGGTAGAGTTTTCATAAAAGAAGAACTGAGATACAGGGAGATGAAGGCCAAAATCTGTAAAAATCACCACTAATTTTGGGTGCCCATTTTGAGACACCAAGACCTGATTTTTCAGAGTATTTAGTGTTTTTAAAATAGCACTTCATATGTTCAAAGTACTGTACAGATATTACGTAATTAATCCTCAACTCCCCTGTGAGGGAGGAAGTTAAGTACTGTGGCCCCTTTGGCTCAAAAGGTTAGCCAATATCCAGGCCTTGCCAGGCTGTTTAAATGAGGAGAGAGATGAGATGAGTTAGGTGTATTAGTTTCGTGCACTCCTGTTTAGTTACAAAGACTGTACACTGTTTTCCCTGCACAGTAGAAACAAACAAGAGCAGGCAGTTTCTTACTCTCGGTTTCCAAGTTTGCCCTTCTGGTCAGGTCTATGCCCAAGGAGCTCTGTGTCTCTGCTCACAACTGCTTCTCATGCCTTCTGCTGACCGGCTCCTCTAACACACACACAACTTGCCAAACAATCCCCTAGTCCCTGCATTTGCAACCAGTTCCAGAGAAATGTTCAGAGCACACAGTTTAGCCCTGTCCAGGTTTTACCAAGCACCCCAGTGAGCTGGGCAGCAGCCTGAGCCTGGAAGTCTATACAGCATTGAAAGCCCTGCAGCCTGAGCCAGAGCTGGCTGGCACTGGCCAGCTGCGGAGGTTTTTTTAAAGCTATGTAGACATATCCAATAGCAAAGCCAGCATTAGCACCGGGGGCCTCCTGAATACCAGCATTCCATACCACACAGTCTTATTCCCAGAGGGTCTGACATCCACAGCTCCCACTGATTTCATTTATCACTGTGAGTGCTTAATGCTTCTGAAAATCAGGTTTTAAATTTGGACATCTAAAAGATGAGGAACACAGAGTTAGTGACCATGTGTGAAAGTTTTGATTGAAGTGATTTGCCCAGAATCACATACAAAGTCCCAGCCCAGTGCATCATCCCCTAGGCCAAATGGTATTTTCATGGGACCTGGGGAGGTCAGCAGTAGGATGAGAATCCATTTAGTCTGCTAGCACACTGGGGTGGGTGAATGCACAGTGCTAACAATGTTCAGTGTTGTAATGGCAAACCAGGAGCCAGCTGCACTGAGCAAAAAAACCAGATGAAAAATGAAAATTTTTAGTAGCAAATATCTTGGCCACATGAGAATGGTTTTCCATGGAGCCACAAAAGGCACCTTCCTCATAATGGGACTAGTCTCCTGCCAAATTTCAAGTTCCCAATACAAATCTTGGAGATATTAGAGCTCTTTAAAAAGAAGCTCCATCTAAATATATGGGTTATTATTACTCCTACAATGCTTCCAGATTTCATTTGCATCCTGTGTGTCAAGATGGAATGTTCCACGTAGTTCAGTAACGTATATTCCTATGATTACTCAGAGTACAGGAACACGTTTGCTCACTGGCTTGAGTTACCATAATCACATTACGCCCACCTTGCATTCTTTACCTTGGCAGCTTATAAACTAGCAGATTGATTTTAAGTTGGCACTGTTGACTTTTAAAACCCTTGGTAGACCCTGGCGATAGTTGAAACTTCTTCCTTCAGCCTTGACTTAATGGGTATCTGTGCTCAGATACCACCCACTGTCAAAACTTCCCACCATCCTGTCTTAACTGGGAGAGGATTGGGCCAGAACTGTGGTAGATGCTAAGGTATGGATTTCTAACTTGCTTTCCCCTCAAGAAAAAAAAATCTCACTCCATCTCTCTCTAGTTTTCAAAAGTATCTTACACCTTTTAAAATCGAAAGATGTTTTGCTTATTTATAAAATATGTTTTTGCTACTGTGGCCCTGTATTTATTGCTTTTTTCCTTCCTTTTTTATGCCATGTTTTTATTTGTTAAACTTTTTGATAGCTGTCTTTTGTTTTTTTTAAGTGGTGCCATTAGGATTTTTAGCACAGTGCGCTTCTGTAGGGGGCACATTATAAATAAAGTTATAAAATTCTATACAAGCATGTGGAAAGAAAGGAGTAATACCTGTATATGCTGCAATCTAACTGGCTAACTACTCAGAGTTTTAAACATTCCTCTATCATTTTTTGCTAAAGTTTTAAGCATATTAACTACTATATAATGCAGAACTGCTTACAATTACATTCATTGTAAATACTGTGGTCTATTCATAATATTCTAGTTCAACCCACTTAAACAGAGCAATTCAGGATATAACCACATACAAAAATAAAACCTCCAGAAGCCCAATTTTTTATTTTTTAATTAAGTAGCAGCATCCACTAACACTTCTCTGTTGGGAGAAAAAAAATATCATTACAGACTTACAGCAAGTCCACCACATGGTGGTTATTATAACCTAGCACCAGGAAGAATGCAAATGAAAAATTTGTGCACTATTTGTTTAAAAAGGTTTTGGGTTTTTTTTTAAATGAAATCAGGAGCCTTTTTTCTCCATCTGCAGTCTGCTGGGCTTAGCATGTTATGCTTCTTGGAATGGCTTAAATACACAGATGTTTTAGAAGAGACGGTTACTCACCGTAGTAACTGTTCTTCGAGATGTGTTGCTCATATCTATTCCAATTAGGTGTGCACGCACGGCGCGCACGATCGTCGGAAGATTTTTACCCTAGCAACACTCGGTGGGCTGGCTGGCGCCCCCTGGACTGGCGCCGTTACGGTGCCTGATATATACCCCAGCCGGCCCAGCACCCTCTCAGTTCCTTCTTGCCGGCTATTCCGACAGTGGGGATGGAGGGTGGGTTTGGAATAGATATGAGCAAAACATCTCGAAGAACAACAGTTACTACGGTGAGTAACCGTCTCTTCTTCTTCGAGTGCTTGCTCATATGTATTCCAATTAGGTGACTCCCAAGCCATTCCTAGGAGGAGGGGTTGGATTGTGAAACTGCAGAGTGTAGGACCGCCGAACCAAAAGCGGCGTCCTCCCTGGAATGTTGTACTATGGCATAATGAGAGGCGAAGGTGTGTACCGATGACCAAGTCGCTGCCCTACATATCTCTTGAATTGGTATGTGTGCCAGGAAGGCGGAGGATGAGGCTTGAGCTCGGGTGGAGTGGGCAGTAGGGTGCATGGTGGGAACACCTGCCAAGTCATAGCATGTCCGGATGCATGACGTGATCCAGGACGAGATGCGTTGGGAAGAGACCGGGAGACCTTTCATCCGGTCCGCCACGGCGACGAATAGCTGAGTCGTTTTCCGAAAGGGCTTTGTTCGCTCGATGTAGAAGGCGAGGGCCCTACGGACGTCCAAGGAGTGGAGTTGCTGCTCCTTTTGAGAGGCACGGGGCTTTGGGTAGAAGACCGGTAGAAAAATGTCTTGGTTAATATGAAAGGCCGACACTACCTTGGGCAGGAAGGCTGGGTGTGGTCGCAGCTGTACCTTGTCCTTGTGGAACACCATGTAAGGGGGTTCCGAGGTAAGCGCTCTGAGCTCAGAGACGCGCCTCGCCGAGGTAATGGCTGCGAGGAAGGCCGTTTTCCAGGAGAGGTACATTAGCGAGCAGGTGGCCATAGGCTCGAATGGGGCCCCCATGAGCCTAGTGATGACGAGGTTGAGGTCCCAGGTGGGGACCGGGCGGCAAACCAATGGGTGTAGCTGCTCTAACCCCTTGAGGAATCTGCTAACCATGGGGTTGGAAAAGATCGAAACCCCACTGTCGCCAGGGTGAAAGGCCGAAATTGCCGCGAGGTGGACTTTTAGCGACGAAAGGGCCAGACCCTGCTCCTTTAGGGACAGGAGGTAGTCTAGGATGGTGTATATCGGCACCTGCAAGGGGTTAAGACCCCGAGGGCCGCACCAAAGGGAAAACCGTTTCCACTTAGCTGAGTAGGTGGACCTGGCGGACGGCTTCCTGCTGCTCAGTAAAACCTGTTGGACCGGGCTGGAACAACATAGCTCGGATGGGTTCAGCCATGCAGCAGCCACGCTGTGAGATGGAGAGAGAGCAGGTCGGGATGATGGAGCCTGCCGTGCTGTTGCGTAATCAGGTCCAGCCACAATGGTAGAGTGATTGGGGCGGACACGGAGAGCTCCAGGAGAGTGGTGTACCAGTGCTGCCTGGGCCACGCCGGAGCGATCAGGATTAAGCGGGCCTTGTCCCTGCGCAATTTGAGCAGGACTCTGTGGACCAGTGGAACTGGCGGGAAGGCATAGGACAGGTGGTCCGTCCAAGGCAGGAGAAAAGCGTCTGTCAGGGAGCCTGGGGAGCGACCCTGGAGTGAGCAGAACGCGTGGCATTTCCGGTTCTCGCGAGTCGCGAATAGGTCTATGTGGGGAAATCCCCACTTCCGGAAGACAGAGTGGATAACGTCCGGACGAATGGACCACTCGTGAGTCTGGAAGGACCTGCTCAGTCGGTCCGCCAAGGTGTTCTGGACCCCTGGGAGAAAAAAGAGGCTACCAGGTGAATGGAGTGGGCTATGCAAAAGTCCCAGAGATGAATCGCTTCTCAGCAGAGGGGGGGAGGAGCGTGCCCCTCCCTGTCTGTTGATGTAATGCATGGCCGTCGTGTTGTCTGTAAGGATGGTGACACAACGGCTCTGTAAATGCTGAGCGAAGGCTTGGGAGGCAAGGCGTACCGCTCGCAGTTCCCTGACATTGATGTGCAGTGTCATTCCTGCTCCGACCACAGGCCCTGTGTTTGGAGGTTCTGTAAATGGGCTCCCCAGCCGAGCGATGACGCATCCGTGGTTAAGGCTAGGGATGGCTGAGGTGGATGGAATGGAACACCTGCCAGCACCTTCCTGGGGTCTAGCCACCAGTTGAGGGAGGCCAGGACCTGTGCTGGTACCGACAGAATCAGGTCCAGGCTGTCTCTGCGCGGCCGGTATGCTGAGGAGAGCCATGCCTGGAGGGGTCGGAGGCGCAACCTGGCGTGAGCTGTCACGAAAGTGCAGGACGCCATATGACCGAGGAGGCTGAGGCAACAGCGGGCCGTTGACGTTGGGAAGGTCTGAAGGCTGCGTATGATGGTTATAAGGGCCTGAAAGCGAGCCTCTGGAAGAAACACCCGGGCGAGAGTGGAGTCCAGTACTGCCCCTATAAAGTCTAACCTCTGTGTTGGTTCCAAGGTGGACTTTTCTAAGTTCAGGAGGAGGCCGAGCCGCTTGAACATGCCCATGGCCGTCCGAATGTGCGACTGGACTTGGCTGCTGGAGTTGCTGCGGATAAGCCAGTCGTCGAGGTAGGGGAACACCTGAACTCTTTGATGACGAAGGGCGGCTGCTACCACTGCCATACATTTCGTAAAAACCCTCGGTGCCGTCGAGACGCCGAAGGGCAGAACCGTAAATTGAAAGTGTCTCTGGCCCACCACGAAGCGGAGGAAGCGCCTGTGAGGTGGGTAGATTGCAATATGAAAATACGCGTCCTTCATGTCGAGGGCGGCGTACCAGTCTCCATGATCCATAGAGGGGATAATGGTGCCCAGGGAGAGCATACGGAACTTCAACTTTACCATAAATTTGTTGAGTCCCCGCAAGTCCAAAATAGGACGTAGCCCCCCTTTCGACTTGGGGATTAGGAAATAACGGGAGTAGAAACCCTTGCCCCTGAGCTCCCTCGGAACCTCCTCTATTGCTCCTGCGGAGAGGAGCTCTTGTATCTCCTGAATGAGGAGTTGCTCGTGAGAAGGGTCCCTGAAGATGGACAGGGAGGGAGGGTGGGAGGGGAGGTGGGGAGACAAACTGCAAGTGGTATCCACTTTGTACCGTGCGTAGGACCCAGCGGTCCGTGGTGATCTTCGACCACGCACGGGAGAAAAGGGAAAGGCGGTCTCGGAACAGGGGGACAGGATCGACTAAAACTGGTACTCCGGCCTCGAGCGTCCCTTCAAAAATTTTGTTTGGGCCGCGCCGATGGTTTGTGGGGGCCCTGCCTCTGTCGACCCAACTGTTGCCTCCTGCCCCCTCGACCACGCGGCCTCCTGGAGAAGTCCTGCCGTGGTGCGGGTGGGAAGTAGGGACGTTGTCCGAAGGGCCGGAAGGGTCTGCGCTGCGTCGCTGGGGTATGCATCCCCAGCGTGCGGATGATGGTCCGACCATCTTTAAGGGTCTGCAGCCTCGGGTCAGTTTTTTCTGAGAACAGACCCCGACCTTCAAACGGTAGGTCCTGAATAGTGTGCTGGACCTCCATGGAGAGGGTGGAGGATTGGAGCCAGGAGATACGCCGCATGGCGACTCCTGAGGCTATAGCTCTGGCGGCAGAGTCGGCGATATCAAGAGAGGCCCGCAACGACGTCCTGGCCAGCTTCTTGCCCTCCTCGACAAATGCTTTATACTCCTGCCTGGACTCCGGAGGTATAAGTTCTTTGAATTTCTCCATGGAGACCCAGGTGTTATAGCCGTAACGGCTCAGGAGTGCCTGCTGGTTCGCAGCTCGGAGCTGTAGGCCCCCCCGAGTAGATCTTTCTCCCAAATAAGTCTAGGCGCTTGGCGTCCTTAGACTTTGGGGCGGGGGCCTGTTGGCCATTCCTCTCCCTCTCATTGACCGACTGAACCACTAGGGAGCATGGAGGGGGGTGGGTATAGAGATACTGGAAATCTCTTGGAGGCGCCATATACTTCCTCTCTACACCCCTAGCAGTGGGGGGTATCGAGGCTGGGGACTGCCAGATAGACGTGGCGTTGGCCAATATCATGCGGACGAACGGAAGGGCTACCCTGGTGGGGGCGTCAGTTGTCAGAATGTCCACCACCGGGTCCTCCAGTTCTGGAACCTCCTCGATCTGCAGATTCATGTTAAGGGCCAATCTGCGTAGCAGGTCTTGATGGTCCCGGAGATCGATAGGAGGTGGGCCGGAAGATGACGCTCCTGCCACTGCCTCGTCAGGAGAGGAGGAGGATGACAGACCTTGAGCCAGCGGGTCCTGGGAGAGGTCCTGGTGGGGAACCGCTGAGGAGTCCAAGGTCGGGGCCTCCAGGTCTGGGACCACGACCGATGACTGTGGCGGGTCAGAGACTTCTGGGGGAGGGCGGGATACCGTAGCCTCTGGTGCTCTGGGCTCGGATTGGGCTGAGTGGGAGGCTCTAGATGGGACCCCTTGGGCCTGATGGTATGCCATAGGGGTCCAGAAGGGCCATTGCCCCTGGTCTTGAGATGGCTCCTGTCCGACATCCGGCCAGTGGCCCTGATCACCAACCATGCGATCCTCAGCGTACAGGTCGCTACCGGCTCTAGAAGAGTGGGAGACGGAGCGAGAAGGCCAAGGCGGTGCAGAGTAGTCGTGAAGAGTGGTCTGCGTGGCCATGGTATGTCGAGGTGCCGGAGATCGGTACCGGGAACTCGATCGGTACCAGGATCTGGAACGGTACCGGCGGTGGCTGCAGTACCGGGAACCCGACCTAGATCGGGAACGTCTCGGCGAACGATAATGTCGATCGTCCGGAGATCTACGTGGTGACCGGCCACGGGACCGGGAGCGGTACCGGGAGTCGTCATACCGCCGTCTGGAGGGGGACCTGGAACGTTACCGCGAGTACAACCGGTGCCGGGATGGCGACCGGCGCCGGGATTGCGAGCGGTGCCGAGGAGACACCGACTGCTGCTGGCTGGTCTCCGCATGCGGCAGCGGGCGTAACATGGCCGGTTTGCCGCGGGATGTGACGATCCGCAATGGCGGTACCGAGGATGAGGTCGGTGCCGGATCGGTCATGGCAATCAGGTCCTGTGCCGCCGAGAAGGTGTCCGGAGTGGACGGCAGTGGAAGCTCTACCATGGTGCGAGCTGGGGAGCTGATGGTTACCGAGCTCAACGGGCCTTGTGGAGCCGGAGTCGTCGGTACCGGAGCCTTAGAAGGCTGTCCTGCGTTCAACGGCCTCTGGGGTGCCGGAGTCGGCAGGGTCGGTGCCGGTGTTGGTGGCGGCGCCGGACTCGACGGCCTTTGCGGAGCCGGAGTAGGTGGCACGGATATCTGAGCCACAGGCACCGAGCTCGACGGTCCTTGTGGTACCGGAGTAAACGGTGCTAGCGCCACACCAGGCCTGGCGTGGTCCGGAACAGGCTGCGGGAGCAGCGGCGCCGGAGTCAGTGCTGGTCCGGGGCCCGACTTCCTCGCTCTTGGTGACAGAGAGCGACGCCTCTGAGAAGTCCCGGCCTGAGGCGTACGGTGCCTGGGCTCTTTCCCGGAGCTCGGGCGTTCCGGTGCCGTTGATGACGAGGCCGCCGGGGTCGGCACCGGGTTCCGGTGCGGGGCCGACATCGGACTGAGCGAGGCCTCCAAGAGGAGCTGCTTTAAACGAAAGTCCCGCTCCTTCTTGGTCCGCGGCTTAAAAGCCTTGCAAATACGACACCTGTCCGGAAGATGGGACTCCCTGAGGCACTTTAAACAGGAGTCATGGGGATCCCCCATGGGCATCGGCTTCTGACAGGCCGAGCAAGGCTTGAATCCCGGAGAGCCAGGCATTGGCCCGGTACCGGGAGGGAGACAGGGGAGAAGCCCCTTATCCCCCGCTACTATTTACACTAACTACAACAACGAACTATCAGTAAACTATTAACAACTACTTAAGAAGTACTTAAAACTATCTACAAGATAAACGAGTGCTAAGTATGCTAGGGAGGTGGAGGTCAGCGAGCTGTTCTCCACAGTTCCAACGACCGTCACGGGCGGTAAGAAGGAACTGAGAGGGCGCTGGGCCGGCTGGGGTATATATCAGGCACCGTAACGGCGCCACTCCAGGGGGCGTCAGCCGGCCCACCGAGTGTTGCTAGGGTAAAAATCTTCCGACGATCGTGCACGCCGCGCGCGCACACCTAATTGGAATACATATGAGCAAGCACTCGAAGAAGGAATTGTTTTTTCATTAACATCTGTAGTGAAATGTAAATGAAGAAGAAAAGAAGTGAAGAGAGATTTGTACCGGATTTCTTCTAAAAATTTCATTAAAGATGTATTGTTTCTGCTGGAGTAGCAACCCACTCTCTAACGAGTATACTCACTATAGATTATGAATCTTTTCAGAGAAAAGAAATGAAAAAAACCTGCCTTATTGGAGAAGAGAAGAGACCGCATTCTAGATCATGTTGTTATGACAAAGTGAAGTGAGGTCTCCTGTAGACTCTGGCAATAATGACAAACGCAGAACCCACTTTTCTGCTGTGTCTATATTGGGATTTTTCCTACATTGCAAATAGAGACTTCCTTCTTTTCCTACTGTCTGTGTGATAGCACATAAACCAAGCATATATTGCCCAGTTACTATTTATAAGTGTCTTTTGAAATACAATTCTATATATGCAAAGAAATGTTTAGATGGGTTTGTTAAGGCTTATTAGTTATCCTAGTAAGAACCCTCTCTTATACCTTTATAAAACAGTAGGAGACACTATCACCAAACTCTGTTACAGGAAAGTCTACCAATTGCAATTCTGCAATGTTCATATGTTAATTGCACAGTTCTTTTAAAAGTATGGTTTTTTTTCAACGTAAGAAATATTAATTATTTGCAAGCAATAAAATTATATGGCATGGGCAAGCCCCTGCCTTAGGACTTATTCCAGAACATATCATAATTTGAAGAGTGTACTGTGAAAAATATGGATACTGTATTAGTAAGAGTGCAGCAGGGAACATCTGAATAAGGGGCTCTTGCCAAAATAAATATTTGTAAATATTCGTAACTATAGGGATTCCTGCATATGCTTAATGTCACTACTTCTACTATTCACGAAAAACGCACACATGCTTAACTGTACCTGTAGCTAAAGCTTCTGAGGCTCCACTGGCATATATAAATGCTAATAAATGTATTTAGGAAAATGTAGTGGATTTAATGG
Organism: Chelydra serpentina; assembly: GCA_037349315.1. Classification (NCBI taxonomy): domain Eukaryota; kingdom Metazoa; phylum Chordata; order Testudines; family Chelydridae; genus Chelydra; species Chelydra serpentina. The sequence goes on along the minus strand of JBAIAC010000029.1, from coordinate 47,573,202 downwards.
CATTTATCATTTTACAGCTACACGTGAAGACAACAGTACAACAAATATCAATCACATTTACTAAAATGACTTTTTCCATTCTCTTCAATTACATCAGGTTTATTTAGAAAACAGAGGGAAGCAAACCGCTGCATTTTAAATAAATACATTCTAAACTTTTCTTTTCAACTGTACCAAGTAAAGCAGCTAAAATAGAATCCCTCAGTCATTACAATAAAAATGGAAACAGAGATACTGCTAATTAAAACTCTCATTGATATTATTCCCAAAGAAATACAATATAGTCATGGAGACCACTATCACTAAAACTTATATGATAATAAAGACTCAATTTACCACAACAAATGCCACTACATTTCCTAATAAGATGGGGCCAGCAACAGACACAAAAGGGCCATCATCATGGTAGGGATTAGGCATGTCCATCAGTGATCCCTTGGAGTTTGAAGATGATTGCCTTCCATAAAATCCGGGATCCACAGATCTTGTCACAATTGGTGCAGACATTTCCCAGTGGAAGGGGTGGATCTGGATTGTTGAGTTGGGCTGCAGCATGTTCTTTCCTCTTTTCCCATTGTCTCTGTTGGATCTCAAAATACTGAGATCTTTGCCACAAGGTCTTTTTCCATTTAGGTCAGTTGAGGGCTTGGGTTTCCTGAGTTTAATTGCACTTCTTCATATTGGCTTCTGCATTTGTCATTTTGGTGTGAATTTGATGAAAGTGATGCAGCAGATAAGGCAATGTTCACCTCAGTCATCGCTTCGGTGATGTAAACCTCTTCACAATCACAAGCACGTACAATGACAGTCAATCAAATGCCAACGCTTACATCACGTGTGTTCCCACAATGTCTTCTACTTATTCTTTTCGTGGAAACATGGTGTGTGATAGGTCGTATTCCGCGCATTTGGTCAGGAGAATTCTGTTGAAATTGATCTTGCCCGCTCCTTTCTTTCCAATTGTGCCATTCCAAAACGCTAAGTCACATCCAACTCTTGCGTTAAAATTGCCAAGAAGTATGAGATTGTCCTCTTTGGGGATGGCGGAGAGAATTTGGACAAAGTTGGCGTAAAATCCTTCTTTGGTTTCATCATCAGTGTCAAGGGTTGGAGCGTATGAACTGATGAGTTGCATGTTGATTTTGGCAAATTTAACATGGAGGGTCATGATGTTAACTGGTAATTCCGAGAGTTGGTTGACAATTTCATTTTTGATAGCAAAACCAACACTGTAGATTTGTCATTCATCGTCACCTGCTACTTTCAAGAAAAAAGTGTAACCACCACCTTGTTCCTTGAGCTTTCCTTCTCCTGCACGTCAGGTATCACTCAGTGCAGCAATGTCAATGTCATGCCTCCTGAATTCTCGGGCCACAATCGCTTTTCTTTGCTCTGGCCAGTTTTTTGGGTTGTCCATCAGGATTCAAACGTTCCAGGTTCTAAATTTCATTGTTCAGTTTTGACCACAGTACGGTGATCCCTCTGGATGTGGTCAAGGGAGGCAAGGCAGACTATGTTTAGAGCACCTTTTCTAGCCCGTTCCCATGCGAGATGAGCCGAGTGGATCCTAAAAGGGGCTGCTCAGTTGCGGTTGTAGCTGTCAAGTTGCAGTCCTGCCTCTGTCCAAATGCATCTGACAGCTGCTGCCTACACGTCGATCTGTGACCAGGAGCTTCCGGTAATCACTGTCTTGCTCCACCTAACCTTTCCCCCAGCCACAAAAACCCACCCAGAGATTGCTCCCTTCTACTCACAATTTCAGGAAAGTTCCATCCCTCCCAAGATATTTATAACCTCCTATTTACAACCTTCCCCTTGACAACTTTCTGAAAGGTGCTTTAATTTTTGGTTTTCTAAAATTTGGTCAAACTGGGTAAAATTTTCAGAAGCACCTAAGAAATTTAGCAACCTAATTTCCAATTAATTTTCACCTAGGTATTTTTGAAAAATTACCCACTGCAATTAGTTGAAGGATGTGTAAAACTACCTGTAGCCAGAGAGCTAATGTGAGGAGGATCATGTTCATGGTTTATTTTAGCAGAGATTTGCAGTAAATTACACTCAACACATTTGCTTCAGATTCTTGGTTACTATAATCTGAAATAAATTTAACTTCTGTGAAGACATAAAACCTCTTAATTTGGGTCAAAATCAGTCCCTGTGACCACCATACACCGTTCACCTGCTGAACAAAGGGCTGCAGCATGAGTGGAATGTGCTCTGATCCTGACCAGACAAGGCAATCATGTAACTGGGGTAAGTATGGAGAATGAGTATATTGTTTTGGAATACAAAATATGATAGAAATTGGGAAAGTGCTACAATCTCTCTTCCTTTTCTAGCTGAGGGGAGGACACTAACAGGACTATAGAACTATATTTAGACTTGGAAGGATTTGAATTTTATCAGTAGATGTTCATTTCACCATACACATACAAACTAATAAAATAAATGTTACCATAGATAATCACCATTTAAAGATAGCATTTTTCTTACTTTGCCTTTTTGAAAATTTACTAGATTTTGATTTAAGGCTATTTACTTTATTTTAACATGCGATGTTGGGAGTTTGTGTTTTAATGGTTATAAAGCTTTAATATTTTGAATCTTAATGCATATTGCCATTAAATAACTACTGTCTGACCCCCTCCATAATTTTGCTCAATTGTGAATATTTAAACTGACAAAAAAGGACAAAAATGCTCAAAAATAAATCAAGATTATTAGTTGAAATTATAAAACAAAAATCAAATTCTGCCAAGCCTAATTATATTAAAAATGATACTTAGAGGAATTTTCAAAAGTGTACTGTGTTGATCTTAGATGCAGTCAATGGGAGTTTTAATATTGACATAAATAGGAGCAGAGTTGAGCACTTGTGAAAGCTTTGAAATTGTAATGGCTTGAAAATGAGTGCATCTTTGGAGGGGTGGAGCGAGGGGTGTACGGAAAACTGGTCAGGCCTCAACAAGTTGTGGGACTCCAAACAGGGAAAGAAGTAGGAGCCCAGATGGAAATAACTTCCTGTGACCCCTCCTATTGATTACACAAGGGTGCTAAGAATTTTGGTTTGTATTTTTAAAAAGCTAAGAGCTGTATCAAATCCTTCTTATGAAAATCAAAGTGTGTTGGAAATTTGGCCATGCTTGATTAGCTCCCCCCGGCCCGGCATCAAGCCATGACCACCACCACGTAATATCTGTGCTAGAGCGTAACTGCAGTCCGGACCACTTTATCCAATCTCTCTAATTCTTTTAGGAAAGCTCTGTCACAAACAAGAACAAAAGACAAGGTGCTTGAGGAGGAATGAAACACTGGATCCTGGTGCAGAAAGCCATGGAACTCAGAGGGAGGAAGATTCGGAATCATCTAGATAGTGTTAGCCATGGTCTACACTACAAGATTAAGTCGATTTTAGCTGCGTTAGGTGGATTTAATGCTACATGCGTCCACACAACCAACCCTGTTTTGTCCACTTAAAGGGCTCTTAAAATTGACTTCTGTACTCCTCCCCGGTGAGGGGATTAGCTCTAAAATCAACCTTGCTGGGTAGAATTTGGGGTAGTGTAGACGCAATTCAACGGTATTGGCCTCCGGGAGCTATCCCAGAGGGCTCCGTTGTGACTGCTCTGGACAGCACTTTCAACTCAGATGCACTAGCCAGGTAAACAGGAAAAGCCCCAGGAACTTTTGAATTTAATTTCCTGTTTGGTCAGTGTGGCGAGCTCAGCAGCACAGGTGACCATGCAGTCCCAGAATCGCAAAAGAGCTCCAGCATGGACTGAACAGGAGATACTGGATCTGATTGCTGTATGGGGAGAAGAATCCATGCAGGCAGAACTCCGTGCAAAAAGACAAAATGCCAATAGATATATGCCAAAATCGCCCAGGGCATGTTAGACAGAGGCTACACCAGGGACAAACAGCAGTACCGCGTGAAAATTAAGGAGCTCAGGCAAGTATACCAAAAAACAAAGGAGGCAAACGGCCGCTCCGGGTCAGAGCCCCATACATGCCGCTACTATGATCAGCTGCATGAAATTCAAGGGGTGGACCCTACCACCACCCCACCACTGTCCGTGGACACCTGCAAGGGCGGAGTCTCACGCAACAGGGAGGAGGAGGAGAAAGAGGAGAGTGCACAGCAGGCAAGTGGAGAATCCATTCTCCCCGGCAGCCAGGAACGTTTCATCACCCTGGAGCCAACACCCTCCCAAGGCGGGCTCCCGGACCATGAAGCCAGAGAAGGCACCTCTGGCGAGTGTACCTTTGTAAATACAATACAGGGTTTAAAAGCAAGTGTGTTTAATGATTCATTTGCCCTGAAGACTTGGGATGCATTCGCGGCCAGTACAGCTACTGGAAAAGTCGTGTCTGGAGATGGAGCGGGAATCCTCCAGGGACATCTCCATGAAGCTCTCTTATTCTGTCCTCCATAGTAGGACACTTTACCATGCGAAGCCAGCAGCAAGTAGTCTGGAATCATTGCAGCACAAAGCATGGCAGTGAATGGCCCTGGGCTTTGATCGCATTCAAGCAGCATTCAATCTTTATCTCTCTGTGTTAGCCTCAGGAGAGTGATATCATTCATTGTCACCTGGTTGAAATAGGGGAATTTGTTTAAGGGGAAAGTCAGAGGTGCCCGTTCATGCTGAGCTATTTGCGTTTGGCTGAAAGGGATCATCCCTAATAATAGCCACGCGGTGGGGGGAGTGGTGAAAGGATCATTCCAGAGAATTGGGTGGGGAGAGGGTTTGTGCTGCACATTCCCCCCAAAACTGCAGCCCCTCCTTTTAAATGGCCAACCCAACAGGCATTGCTTGATATGGGAAAGGAGGGCTCCGCAGTTTGAAAGCATTCTCACATGTTAAGAAGGCGGAAGAAGCCAACCCCGCATACCCTCTGGCTTACCTTGGCTGCTTGCAAACCGAATTCTGTTGCCCAGCCGTGTGTGATGTCTCACACCATACCGGCAGGCACTCAATATAAAAGGCAAAATGTGACCTTGTACCTAAAAGACATGTGCTGTCTGCTGTGAATTGCTTGATTCACTGTGAAAGTCTCTTTTGTTCTCTGAAATGTATCTTTTTAAATTCTACTCTCCCTTTTTTTCCTCCCGCAGGTGCAAATGTTTCTATGCTCCCCCTATCATCTCCATCACAGCGGTTATTGCAGATTAGAAGCCGGAAAAGAAGCACTCACAATTACATGTTTTCCAAGCTCATGCAGTTTGCCGTTGCTTTCACGAAAGGAGGGAGGAATGGAGGGGAGACTGACGACATCTACCCAAAACCACCCGCGACAATTTTTTTGCCCCATCAGGCATTGGGAGCTTAACCCAGAATTCCAATGGGCAGCGGAGACTGTAGGGACTGTGGGATAGCTACCCACAGTGCACCACTCCAAGAGTCGATGCTAGGCACGGTACTGTGGACACACTCCACCGACTTAATGCACTTAGTGGAAACACACAATCAACTGTATAAAATCGCTTTCTAAAAATCGACTTCTATAAAATCGACCCATTTCGTAGTGTAGACATAACCTTACTGAGATATCACCTCTAGGGACACTTGGAGCAACACAGATCAGAGGATTACTGAGAAGTGCCCACTTTCTTTACAGCCTTCTATGTCATTGTACTGAGAGGGAAGTGAAAGGCAAAGGAGAAAATACACTCTTGTGAAAAGGCATCCTTAGCTTCTGCTTATGGGTTAGAGATCTTGCTACAATACAGAGTACTGTGTTGTTTGCATCAAAAAGGAAGCCCATGGATAGAATGCCCTGCCCTGAGATGATCAGCCAGAATCCTTTTCTTCCTTTTCAGTTCCTTTTCCTGGAAAAATCTGTGACCTGCTCAGCCAGTCCACCTGTCAGCAGAATATCTGGTACATATTACAAGCCTAGATGAATCGGAGTTTGGTCTCTACCCAAGTGCATAGTTTAAAAGTTATAAAAAATAAAAAGAATCATCTTCAGGAACCAACAACGTGCTTGGTGCTTTACAAAACAATAATATATTTATAAAGAGTCCCTTCCCCCAGGAACTTATAGTCTAAACAAGCTAAGAGTCAGCAGATGGGCAAATGGCTGCTTTTGGAAGTTATGTAACTTGTCCTCTCATTATTTTTATTTTTTTGGCAATCACTCCTTAGAAGGATATTTATCTGCTTGTGTTAACTGCATGCAAAATGTTTGTGAAAATTCTACAGAGATTTTTGACTGAATACATGTACAGTAACTCCTCACTTAATGTTGTAGTTATATTCCTGAAAAATGCGACTTTAAGTGAAACAATGTTAAACGAATCCAAGTTCGCCATAAGAATTAATGTAAAAGAGGGGGTTATGTTCCAGGGAAACTTTTTTCACCAGACAAAAAACAGTTTTATTTATATTATATACATATATACACATATACACACACAAAGTTTTAAACAAACAATTGAATACTGGTACACAGCGATGATGATAGTGAAGCTTGGTTGAGGTGGAGTAGTCAGAGGGTGGGAATTTCCCAGAGAATGCCTTAAAATGAACTAGCACTCCACTGAGCCATCAAGGGTTAACTCTCACACTCTACAAGCCAGCAGGAAAGGAGGGAGGGCAGACAGAGGGAGATGTGTTTCAGAGATAAAGGAGAAATGGGCATCTCTAAGTACACTGCTCTACAGCCAAAATGCTTCTGAAATAAATGTAGTCAAACTTTACTAATTCTGGGTCACTGAGAACGAAAATGATGCTTAAAATTGTTGATTGGCTCTAGTTTTCAAGACATGCTATTGGGTCAGTATATACGACCCTTGAGGAATGGCGGAGGATAAGTGAGTTATAAAGGGAAGGGATCTCAATTTAAACCAGAAATGACTAAAATACATCTTTGACTGGATCTATGAATAAATCTATGACTGGGTTTGGACAGTACTTGCTTTTTAGGCAAAACAATGAATGATGCCAACTGAAGCTGGTATTGCATCATACATGATATGAATTGCATCATGTTATTCCTAGAAGTCATGGATGATGCAATCATAACAAAGCTTACATCACTCTGCTGAACAAATTGCCCTATATCCGCTCTAGAAATCATACAGTGTCGTGCGCTCTTACTTGTCAGTGTTTGATTTTGCAAAGGGACACATTTCTGTTTAGCCAAAGTGAGCAGAGATGCCTCGTACTTGTGTGAACAGTGAAGATAACTTCTGCTATGTTTGTGGTGAAGTGACTTTTGCATCACAAAAGCGCAGTATAACCACTATGGTTAAGAAAGCCTATCACCTTTATTTTGGCTGCAAAATTGGAGATCAGGACAAGAGGTGGGCCCCACACATATGCTGCAACACTTGTGCAACAAATCTTTGCCAGTGGTTGAACAGGAAAAGGAAATCTATGCCTTTTGCAGTGCCAATGATTTGGAGAGAGCCAACAGATCATACCAGCAATTGTTACTTCTGCATGGTGCCTCCAGTTGGAAAAGGTGTATCAAAGAAGAAAAAGTGGACTGTGCATTATCCAAACATTCCATCAGCTATACGCCCAGTACCCCACGGAGAAGGACTGCCGGTTCCTGATGCACCAGAATCATTCTCACTTGAGTCAGACGAGGAAGAGGAAGAGGATGAAACTTCTGGTCCTGAACCATCAATGTCACAGACCCACATTTTCTCCCATCCTCCTCCTCTGAACCACACCTCATAACACAAGGTGAACTGAATGACCTTGGCAGGGATTTGGAACTACCCAAGAGTAAGGCAGAGCTTTTGGGCTCCAGACTACAGCCGTGGAATCTCCTGGCAGGTGATGGTAGGGTTTCCATGTTCCGTGACCGTCCAAAGGATCTTGTCCCATTCTTCTTCATGGAAGGTGATCTTGTAGCCTGCAACAACATCGATGGTGTGATGGCAGCCCTCAACATCGTTCACGATCCAGATGAGTGGAGACTGTTCATTGATTCATCGAAGACGAGTCTTAAAGCTGTTTTACTGCATAATGGCAATGTTTTGCCATCAATTCCAGTTGGTCATGCAGTCCATATGAAGGAAACCTATGACAACATGAAACAACTTTTGAGGTGCATAAACTATGACCAACATCAGTGGCAGCTTTGTGGCGATTTGAAGGTTGTTGCTCTCTTGCTTGGTCTGCAGACTGGATACACAAAGTACTGCTGTTTTCTCTGCGAATGGGATAGTCGTGCAAGAGATTCCCACTACATCAAGAAAGATTGGCCACTCCGACAGTCATTGGAGCCTGGGAGGAAAAGTGTTCAGCATCCACCACTTGTTGAATCAAGGAAGATTTTGTTACCACCCTTACACATCAAGCTGGGTCTGATGAAGAACTTTGTCAAGGCCATTGACAAAACACAAGCAGCTTTCAAGTACCTCCATGGAAAATTTCCAAGGTTAAGTGAAGCTAAGATAAAGGAAGGTGTCTTTGTTGGTCCTCAGATTCGTGAACTTCTTCGAGATGATGCATTTGACCATGCTCTGCGTGGCAAGGGAAAAAAGGCATGGAAAGCCTTCCAGTTAGTGGCAATACATTTTCTCGGAAACAAGGCAGACAACTACAGATTGTTGGTGGAAAACCTCCTCAAGGCATACAAAAGCCTTGGTTGCAACATGTCACTAAAGATACATTTTTTGCACTCTCATCTAGATTTTTTTCCACCGAACTGCGGAGCAGTGAGCGACGAGGACGGCGAGCGATTTCACCAGGACATTGCAACAATGGAGAAACGCTATCGGGGCAAATGGAGCCCATCAATGCTTGCAGACTATTGCTGGACAGTGACAAGAGATGCTCCATTTAATGAATACAAGAGACAAGCCAAGAAGCGCCGAGTAGACACTGAATAGGACTAAACTACGTACATAGTTTTTTGCCTTTTGTTTCATAATAAATTTTATTTATATAACCCCTTTGCTGATTTTTAAAGTGTTACATAAACAGGACAGGTGAAATAGTATCATGTAAAGCAACCATAAACACATGAAAAGACCTAGGTTTACAATTTATGATTAAAACTCTATCTACACAATATACATAGACATAAAATGTAAAAACTTAAATATCTTAGAAACAGAAGCCAGTTATTTTAATTGTCATATTTGAATTCTGCTGCAAAATCCTACCTCAGCGCCTCAACATGGTGCAGTGGTGACCCTGGCCGTCTGACAGCTATGGTAGCGGGGCGTATGCCCTGGTACCATGCTACAAAGGTGTCGGACTATCCAATCCACGGAGGAGGGTTGCTCTCTGAGGAAAGAGCGCTTTTCCTTCTCCTTAGAGGTTGAAGGCTAGCTAAGCTTGAGGAGGTACGCATGCCTGCCCACCTAGCCAGTGGGATGGCTTGAAGTTAACAGCTAAAACAACACGAGTAAATGCACGTTCTATAGTGGCGGAGCTGAAATTGAGCGACAAGGGGTTGCTAAAAAATGTCAGGTGGTAGGCCAACATGGAAAAGGACAATCCTCGCTGTGTGTACTTACAATTGTAGGTCACTGGCAAAGGAGGAAACTTTAAACCATCTGATGGAGAAGAAAAAGGATAAAATGCGATATTCTCGGTGTCTGCGAAACCCGACGAAAGAAGGAGTTGGAAGTCAACTGGAAGGATGGAAGTGCTGTGAGGCTCGGAAAGGGAGATGGCGCTAGAAATGTTGGAGGAGTTGGATTTATCGTCAATAAAGATTGGTCTTTGAAAGTCATATCATGCCAGCTATCATCATCACGTATCGGTGTGCTGCATCTTCAGATGGAGTCAAAAGCTACCCTCAAGGTCATCCAGGCCTACGCTCCCACAAGTGCAAGTGAGGACGAAGAAGTGGAAGAATTCTACCGAGAGCTTGAAAGAACTCTCGCGCAAAAGTCCACTTACACTGTCACGATGGGAGATTTCAACGCCAAGGTCGGGCGAGGGAAAGCTGGTGAAAAGTTCATAGGGAGATACGGCAGCGACGAAAGGAATGAAAGAGGAGAGAGGCTGGTAGCGATGGCAGAAATCAAAGAACTGTACATGGCAAACACCTGGTACAAAAAGAAGATCTCAAGAAGGTGGACATGGATCGCACCAAACGCGAAGAGTAAGAATGAAATCGACTATATTTTAGTCAATAAAAGGCGCATCGTTCAAGACGTCTCTGTGGTGCAGCCATTCAACACAGGCAGTGACCATCGCCTGCTTAGAGCGAAGTTGATTTTCGACGAAGCGGTGGAAAAGAAGGCGTTACAGATGGCAAACAGGAAACAGCAGCCGAAGACATTCGATAAAGCAAAGCTGAAAAAAGCTATTTCTGGGTTTGACTGGAGCCAGATGGAAAAATGGGATGAGGACTATAGTATCTTTGCTGACAAGTTGAGATGTTGCATAAAAGCAGCTGAAATTAAAAAGCTGAAGAAGGCGAAGGGAAGAATCTCGATTGAAACTAAAAGCTTGTTGGAGAAGCGGAGAAACATGAAAAGGAGCTCGGATAACAACCTCGAGTACTCCACTCTGTGCAAGCTTATACGGCGAAAACTGAAGGATGACTTCGAGAACTTCCGGAAAGAAAAGCTCCTTAAAACAGCTGAATCACGCAAGAGCCTGAGGACATGCAAGTGGGAATTGACGCAGTATAGATTGAGCGTAACAGCACTGAAGAACAAGGATGGAGAGACAGTAATCGACAGAGCAGGGATGGAGGAGGTCTGCAAGGACTTCTATACAGAACTGTTCAAATCAAGAATCAACGTCCCCCTCCCAACCTTCGAAGAGTCAGAAGAACGTGTCCCCCCAATAATCGTCAGCGAAGTCCGAAGTGCACTACACCAGATGAAGAAGGGAAAAGCTCCAGGCAAAGATGGAATAACGTCAGAAATGATTTATGCAGGAGGCGAAAAACTTTGGAAGGCCCTCGCTTTAAGATTCAGTCGATATCTTGAAGAAGGAAAAATACCATCAAGCTGGAAGGAGTCGAATACCATCTTGCTGCACAAGAAGGGTGATCGAGAAAATCTTAAGAACTACCGCCCTATATGCCTGCTCTCTCACATCTACAAGCTCTTCACAAAGGTGATAACAAATCGACTTTCGCAGAGTCTGGATGAACAACAGCCGAGAGAGCAGGCAGGGTTTCGAAGAAATTTCAGTACAATCGATCATATATTTACCCTTAGCCAGCTCCTAGAAAGAGCGAGGGAATACAAACTCCCGCTGTGCATTGCTTTTGTCGACTATGAAAAGGCCTTCGATAGCGTTGAGTTTAACGCAATATTAAAGGCGCTCGCAGAGCAGGGCATTAACACGCAGTACATTAGTTTGCTGAAGGAAGCGAATACTGGATGTACAACAGACATTACTCTCCTTGAAACTCCCCTCCGCATCCCAATCGAGAAAGGCGTAAAGCAAGAAGATACAATTTCACCGAAACTATTCACCGCCTGCCTTGAAATGGTTATGAACAAGATCAATTGGAGGAGTGGTGTCAACATAAACGGAGAGAGATTATCTCATCTCAGATTTGCAGACGACATTGTACTAAATGCCGAAAGCACCAACCAACTGCAGAGCATGCTATGAAGACTCGACAAGAAAAGTAGTCAGGTCGGCCTGAAAATGAACGGCTGCAAAACGAAATCTATGCGATCAGACGTCTTATGAAAAGCCCGAATAACGGTAACAGGAGAAGACATCGAAGAAGTGGAACAGTACATATATTTGGGCCAAGAAGTTAATATGCGCCAAGACCTGAACGGAGAACTCTCGCGAAGGATTCGGGCAGGATGGTGTGCGTTTAATTCCATCAAGGACGTCCTCAAAGGAAAAATTGACAAGACCACACGTAAAAATATTTTCAATTCAGCAGTGCTGCTAGCCATGCTGTATGGCAGTGAACCGTGGGCACTGACGAAGAGAGAAGAGCAAAGGCTGTTGGTAGCTGAAAGGGCAATGGAACGAGCTATGTTGGGAATCTCCCTTCTGGATCGTATACCAAATGAAATCATCAGAGAACGCAGCGGTGTGAAAGATATTGTCGTGGAAAGCAGACATAACAAGATGCGATGGGCGGGCCACACAGTACGGCTCACGGATAACAGGTGGACCGCAATCACTGCTGAGTGGTACCCGTGAGAACAGAAAAGACCCCCCAGTCGGGCTCCAAGAAGATGGGAAGATGACATCGTTAAACGTTTCGGACGAACGTGGAGAAGAAAGGCAAGAGTGCGAGAAGAATGGCAGACGTGTTGTGATCGGCGCAGTCTTAACGACAGCTGAAGTCCGATCGATCCAGGTGATTTGAATTCAGCACATCAAAATACATACTAAATAGCACATTTTATCTCTGAAGCAGATGACTTCTCAAAAATTGTAGACCAGTGGTATCAAGTGTGGGGTCAGAAGTTAATTAGGTCAGTAAGCCCCGCAGCTTCTGCCTAAGGCAGCAGCTCCCTCCCTCTTGTGTCCCCCCTGCTCTATGGAAGATGGGGTAAGTAAGGTGCAGGGGGACATTAGCCCCCCTCTTCTTCCCCTCCCCTCCACACAGCAAGCAGGCAGGAGTCTCGGGGAGCAGCACATGGCAGTGGGGGAAGGGACATCTGAACTGCCATTGATAGACGTTAGAAGGGAGCATTTCACAACTTTAAACGAGCATGTTTCCTAATTGATCAGCAACTTAAGATCGAAACAAAGTTAACCGGGATGACTAAGTGAGGAGTTACTGTATTCAAAAACTAAGCTCAGAACCTAAAAAAATTAACAAAAGTGTAAAGATAAAACTTTGGAAAACAACAAAATATATTGATTGAAGGGGAACTATTTGTACACAGGGTGATTTCTAAGTGGAGGTTTTATTTTTTATTTTTTGTAAGGATTTCAACATTGCCTATTAGCTGCGTTGACTTCTTATTTCAAGTTTCCATTTCCTCGTTTACTGAATTGTCAGGCTATAAGCTCTGATTTCAGGAACTTTTTTGATTACTTCTCCCATACGTTTTAATTAAATTTTATGGTGGATTTCTTTCAAGGGCATAGGGTGCTAGGTTGAGATAACTGGCTGAACTGATAGAAAGAGAAAGTGTTGTGAATGTGAGAGGTTTTCAAAGAGCGCCAAGCAATAAAGGTTCCCAGAAAAAGAGACTCAAAATACAGTGCAGAAGAACACAGTTCTCACCTTCTGTGATGGGATAATACCAGAATGTACATTTACTGTGCTCCTTCTCATCTCAGGCAGTCAGTAGGCAGCCAACCTTGTACCGGGACTCTCTGCACCCAGCTCTTCTTCTCTCCAGCAGGAAACCACTCTATCCCAGTTGAGAGCTTCCAGGGCTGGAGAATACATTTGCTTAGACGGTCCCACATTGTCTAGCTAGTTACTGTGTCTGAATCCGTTCACCCAGTGGAGAATCCTTCAGAGTACAAGTTGGTGTAACCATATCACCAAGACCAATTAGCAAGTAGGATAAATTGTTTTCTTCTGCAATATAGCAATCCTCAGTATATAGAATGGGTCTGACTAGCAGTGATAATGCTCAGGAGGAAAAGGAGAACTAGAGGTGTAAGCTCAGAGGCTCTGCATAGGTAAAAGAGGAGGAACTAGGGAATATAGAGGGTGAGAGTGAGGGGAGACTGCTCGGAATCCCCTTTTCAAGGAGACAATTCTAGGGCTGCTGGGTTGCAATGGCTCTTAAGAACTCCTTATCAAAAGCCAACTGAGCGGCAGATCTAACTGGTTGTGTCCAGCGGAAGTGTGAATTGAGTGCCAAGTGGCTGCCCAACAAAGTAGAGCTGCTCACTTGTCTGCTTAAACATTACACTACTATTGGATAGCAGACCCAGAGGTCTTAGAGGCCCAGATGTTAAGACCTAAATAAGTTTTTTCTCATCATGCCCATCCATCTTCTGATACAGGTCTCTAAAGAGTGACACTGGCATCCAGAGCTAGGTCTGAGGGCTTGGAATGGTAAATCCACTGTGGAGTGGGCCAGCCAAACATTATGGAAGGCAGGATCCAGCATGCAGATTCTGTGGAGGTGCTTGGGAAGAGCTGATTGGGCCAAACACCAGATCTTGAGCCCGGTGGAGCAAGGAAAGATGAAATTGGGAGCATGCTGCTCGTTTGATGAGCCCCGCTGAAGGGGGGGGGAAACGGAGTCCGGGGGGCAGGGATAGCTCAGTGGTTTGAGCATTGGCCTGCTAAAACCCAGGGTTGTGAGTTCAATCCTTGAGGGGGCCATTTAGGGATCTGGGGCAAAAAAATCTGTCAGGGGAATCATAGAATCTCAGGGTTGGAAGGGACCTCAGGAGGTCATCTAGTCCAACCCCCTGCTCAAAGCAGGACCAACCCCAACTAGATCATCCCAGCCAGGGCTTTGTCAAGCCTGACCTTAAAAACCTCTAAGGAAGGAGATTCCACCACCTCCCTACGTAACCCATTCCAGTGCTTCACCACCCTACTAGTGAAAAAGTTTTTCCTAATATCCAACCTAAACCTCCCCCTCTGCAACTTGAGACCATTACTCCTTCTTCTGTCATCTGCTACCACTGAGAACAGTCTAGATCCATCCTCTTTGGAACCCCCTTTTAGGTAGTTGAAAGCAGCTATCAAATCCCCCCTCACTCTTCTCTTCTGCAGGCTGAACAATCCCAGTTCCCTCAGCCTCTCAGTACTTGGTCCTGCTAGTGAAGGCAGGGGACTGGACTCGATGACCTTTCAAGGTCGTTCCAGTTCTAGGAGATTGGCATATCTCCATTTAAAAAAAAAAAGTTTACTGAGCATTCCAGCACTATGGTGACTGAGTACGGCATATGAGAAGTTAGGTAGGCTTCATTGCAGGATCAGTTTTGTGAGGTGGGAGACTCCTCAGAAGCATTCTCTTAGGACTTTCAAAAAAGTGAGAAGGAAAGAGCCGAAGAAGAGGAAATATGTCATTTATTACCCTGGGAGAAGTGAAAAGGTCCCCAAAGACAATGGAGGAGGTGGCCGGAGAGACCCAGTGGTGAGAGAGCAAGAAGTATCCTTGTTTGGCTGTTTCTTGGACACAGAGGAAAAGGAGTCTCCCGGAGAGGAGAAGATGCTAAGGTGAATGTTCGGTTGATATAAGCTATGGCCTCTAAGTAGAACACCTCCTCCAGTGAGAAAAGAGCTCAAGGAGATACTGGATCTCTCCTGTGTCCATAAATATCAGATTAGTCCTCCTGTGCCTTATCCTTCTAATACCCAGCGCTAGCAAATGAACTGCTGAAGCATGATGCAAGCAACCATTTCAGCTCTGCTTCCTCTTGACCTGGCTGCAGCATCACTGTACAGGGTGGTGGTCGGAAAGAGGACTAAATAGTGCTGTTCTTTGCAGATGTCCGTGGTGAAGACATTTGACCTACTTTTGCAACATATTTGAAGAAATGTTGTGCATCAAAAATGAATTTAAATGTTTTATGTGAATATTAATATAATTTTAATGTTCACCCATGCACATAACAGGTGCATTAATTTAAAGGTAACGTATTGAACCATTACATACCGAACACATTCATTTGTTTCACACAGACTAATCACATTTCAAACAAGAAAAGTAAATGTAGAAAATATTCATGTAACATTATTGTTGATATTTTAACAAGTCAGGTTATTCAAAATTATGGTTTCCATTCAAATGCTAACTCTGTTGCCTTTTGTAAATGTTGTAAACAGATCGCAAAGTTGCTATGGGACCCATAATTTTGAATTTACTGTATTTTGTGCATGTCAAATTTCAACAATAGCTTTTCAGTAATGGATTTTTTGTTTGCTTTCTTTTTGTTTATTTTCTAGTGGTGGCATTTTTGATTGCTTTTCACTTAATATATTTACAATTTATTTTATACAGTTAAGAAATTAGATAAAAGAGTTGAGTTGAAAATTCATGAGAATTGCAACGTACTCTTTTTCTAAAATCCCAGTACACGTTAAGAGATACCTATATATACATATTATATACAATATAAACATAATGCTCAGGTTTGGATGT
The DNA here is from genome assembly GCA_037349315.1 of Chelydra serpentina. Lineage (NCBI taxonomy): Eukaryota > Metazoa > Chordata > Testudines > Chelydridae > Chelydra > Chelydra serpentina. Next base: position 47,557,220 of record JBAIAC010000029.1, on the reverse strand, counting down.
GAAACAAGTTGATGCTATAATGACCAAACACTCCATAAATCATGCTATAACGTACACAACACACAAGGAAAATGCAAATATGTTTTGGGTAAAGAAGCTTTTATATCTCCTATTAACTGACTAGGAACTGCCTCTCTCTACATATGTGCCAGATAGTCTTGTGAATATTTGCAAAGAAACATCATTCCAACCTCAAACAGCACTGGGTAGCAAACGAAAAACAACACTGAACAGACATTTATTTTGGGCAAGGAGGGCTCATAAGGAAAAACTTGAGGCATCAAAGATATGTGCAAGTTGAAATTCTGATTTCCTCTTTGTATTATAAATCAGACATATCTGCTAAATCTGACAAATTTCATATTCCAGAAAAAATTCTGAATGCAAAACTTAACTTCGCAGATTAATGACCACTAATTTATACAGTGTACAGTAGTAACATGAGCTGTATCATGTTACTGAGCATTATGTATTATGTTTATATTGTATGAACTGTATCATGTTACTACTGTATCTGAGAATAGGTCAAGATATCATGGCATGATGACCAGTAACTACACTGAGTACCATTAGATTGTTTTATGATATTGGATTTTATTCAGACTTTCATTCATGTTATTACTATGCATAACTTATTGACCTCTGTGATGAACTAGGACTGTTGTTAAGGTTTTCCCTGAGTACTGTGTGAGTGCCTCGGTTTCCCCTATGCAGTGCTTGAGTTTCTAGGTGGTGGGACAAGGATGCATGATTGTTACAGAGGGGCCTGGACACAGAGAAGGGCTGACACTCGGTCTAGCAACCGATGGCCCCGGGCTCTGCCCTGCAAAGGTGAGAGCTGAAGGTGTTCGAACAAAGGGATCAGGTGACCTCCTGGCCCGGGAAGCAGACAAAGGAGGGAGGAGGGGCTGGAGAGTTTCAGTTTGAAGCTGGCCGGAGAAGAGGGGAGAGAGGCAGACAGGGTCTGGCCTTCCTGCCCCGGTTGGAGCTGTGGGGCGAAATGCAGGGAGCCCCAGGCTGGGGTCTAAGCTCCCTGCCCCCCGGAAGGACCCGACTGAGGGGTCCTGGATGTACTGACAAGCTCTGGTTGGACTGTGTTCCTGGCATCTCTAATAAACCTTCTGTTCTACTGGCTGGCTGAGACTCCCAGTGAATCCGGGGAAGAGGGGTGCAGGGCCGGACTCCCCTATACTCCGTGACAACTGGTGGCAGCGGCGGGACGTTCTGCACCCCGTGAACGGCGCTTCCTGCAGTAAGTAACTGGGGAGCAGTAGAACGAAGGGGGGCTAACGAGGACCAGGTGTGCTGAAGGCTCACTGAGGAGCGGTTTCGGGGAGCGGAGGAGCTACGCTTAACCCCTGGGAGTGTGTGACCAACAAGAAGGACTGTGCAATGATGGGGTCCCCCTGGGGACTGCAGTGAGCAGTCCCAGGGGCGGAGGAGCCTACGGCTTGGCCCTGGGAGAGAGAAGGAATTTTGCAGTGACAGGGTTCCCCTGGGGGTGCCGTGAGTGGACCCAGGGGCGGAGGAGCTGCAGCTCGACCCTGGCAAAGAGGCGGTGACCTGGAGAAGGGCTGGCACACTTGGGGTTCTTCCTGGAAACCGTGGGGAGCTAAGAGCACACAGGCCTGCGGATCCACAGCAACTTGGGAGCAGTGACGTGATGGCCTATCGCCTTCTCCTTAAGAAGAGCATCGTAACCCTGTGCAAAAAGAGAGGGATACACATTGGAAAGCTCACTAAAGCCCAGTTAATCACGCGGCTGGAGGAGGATGACCATTCCAGGGAGCAGATTCCTGACCCCAATGGGGCTACAGCAGGATCTGGGAGCAGCTGGAGTGATAGCCTGGCATCCCCAAGAGTCTGGTCCCCAACCAGACGGGGGTCTTCACGACCGGGTTCCCCAGCAGGGGATCGGAGACGGATGGGACTGGAGCTGAGCCCGAGAAAGACCTACAGAAGAAGCAGCAGCGTGAACTTTTGGTGGTGGAACAGAGAGGCATAGGGGACTGGCCAGGGGTAAGTGGGGACAGATCCCGGGGTGCCAGCTCCGCAGGGAACCTCGATCCTAAATTGCTGCCCCTGGTTAAGGAGGGTGGGGATGTGGAGGCCCACCTCACTGCCTTGGAGCAGGCTGGTGATTGGAACCAGGGAGACCCTGCGGAAAAGCCCCAGGATCTAACCCCCTTGCTGGGTCCCAAGGCCATAAACTCCACCAGCCAGATGGGTGGGGTGGTGGACGGATTTCCACTCCTGGCCCTGGACTCAAGCCCTATGGACCCCCAGTGGAAGCGGAAGATGATGGTCAATGGAGAGACATTCGGGGGGTGGCAAGACCCCGGGACAGAGAGAATTGTGGTCAGGCCCCGGGTGGTGCACCCCCACCAGCTGCTGAGGGGCTGTGTGACCTGGGTGAGGGTCCCAGGGACGGACCCATTCGCCCTGCCTATGGCCCAGATCCCTGTGCAGACCCAGGAGGGGTCGGGCTGGCTGGTGGTTGGGGGTCTCCAGGATATCAGCGGTGAGGTGCTGTTGGGGGGTGACTGTGTTATCTTTGGGACAGGATCCAGGCCCTGTAACGGCCGAGGATTTGAATTTGAACTCAGGAAACCAATTGGCTAAGAGGGAAATGGTCAGTGAAAATGCAAATGACCTGGCTGGCAGTGGGGAGGAGCTGCCAGGCTCCGGTTACCTGCCTGCCTGTAACCAGACCCCTAGGGCGGGGTGGGACAGAGAGATGCTCCCCACCCCCCTACACAATGGAGAGGTGGCTCAGGCAGTCTCTGATGCTGTGACCAAAGCAGCGAGCTCGCTGCCTGGCCCCACAGGGACAGCCGAGGCAGCGCTGAGCACCGGGGGAGCAGAGACCCCAGCTGAGTGGGGGGACACACAGGCAGGGCAGGACGGCTGCCAACCAGGCTTGCCTGGACCAGAGGTGCTGCCGGGAAGTGATTCCACGGCAGGGAGGGAGCCACCAGGGACAGGGCTCAGTGGGGCGGTGACCCCAGGTCTGGCCAGTGAGCTGCAGAGGGATCCCGCCTTGGAGAAGCTAAGGGAACTTGCTGGCCACAGCGCTGCAAACCCCCTTGGGGAAGACTGCAGAGACAGATCCCTGTGGGAGAAGGGATTCCTGTGCCGGGAATGGGCTGCCCAAGGGGAAGTAGAACTGTGGGGAATCAGGAGGCAGCCAGTGAGGCCCCAGAAGTATCATCACCGGTTATTACACCTGGCCCAGGGGAAGGAAGAAGATCCCTGGAGGTCTCTGCCCATCAGAGAGGAACCTTTCCAGAAGGTGGCTATGAATAGGGGGGGCCCCCTCAGCAGGGCAACCCAGTCGGGGAAGAAGTACATTCTGGTGGTGGTAGATTTCGCCACCCGCTACCCCGAGGCGGTGCCCTTATCCTCCATTGAAGCAGACACCGTGGCGGATGCGCTGCTGACCATTTTCAGCCGAGTGGGGTTCCCCAAGGAAGGCCTGACAGACCAAGGGTCCAACTTCATGTCGGCCCTGCTCCGGTGCTTGTGGGAGAAATGTGGGGTCCGGCACAGTTGGGCCTCAGCATATCATCCCCAGTTCAACGGGCTGGTGGAGAGAGTTCAGGGGACCGTGAGGCTGATGTTGAAGACTTGCATAAATCAGCATCCACAGGACTGGGACAAGTACCTGCCCCACCGATGGCAAAGGGAAGTGCCCCAGGAATCACCAGGGGGCTTCCCTTTCAAGCTGTGGTATGGGAGGAGAGTAAGGGGACCCCTAGAACCGGTAAGGGACGATTGGGAGGAGAAGGGGGAAGACCCCCTGATGGATCTCTCCCCTGAGATGGGAGGCCATCCTCCCATCAGGTGTCCCCCATTCAGAGTAACTGGGAAAAGAGCCCAGAACCTGGAGAGAGAGGCCAAGGACAGGCTGGCTTTAGAGGTGAACCAGTCATTCAACAGCCCAGGGCTGGCCAAGGTGGAGGCGATCAGAGATTGGCCTGTTCCCCAGACCAAGCAACAGGTCCAGGCCTTTAGCGGGATGGTGGGGTACTACCAGAGGTTTGTACCCCCCTTTAGCTCCCTAGCTGCCCCCATCACAGAGCTAGGTAAGAAGGGGAAGCCAGATGAGGCAGTCTGGACCGAGCAGGGCCAGAGGGCTCTCTGTGCGCTGAAGGAGGCTCTAATCCAGGGCCCAATAGATCGAGTAAACCCAGACCGGGCCAAGCCCTGTACAGTGTTCACCGAAGCCTCAGACACAGGGCTGGGCGTGGTGCTGATGCAGGCCTATGCGAAGGGGGAGAGACACCCCATCGGGTATCTGAGCAAGGAGTTGCTGCCCTGGAGGCAGAACGGTCAGGCCATAGAGAAGGAATGCCTGGCCATGGGGTAGGCCCTTAAGAAGCAGCAGCCGGATCTATTTGGGTGGCACTTTACGGGGTATAGTCACCATTCCGCCCCAACGTGGCTGCATCCAGGAAAAGGGGCCGATGCCGAGCGGCTGGTGACAGAGACACGTGGGCAGAGAGGGGACCAGATCAAGAGGGAGGCTCTTAACCAAGAGAGCCCGAATTACAGCCCTCCAGACTGGAGCGCTGGGAAAAGACCTGATCTCAGCTTGAACCCCAGGGGTTTTGGGATGGGAAAAGGGCACGGGCCGCATAAACCTTCCCACATGCGGCCTGCGGGTGCCATCAAGCACCCCCGACCTAAGGGAGCACGTGGAACTGGAACGCCCTGGTGTGACCAGGTTCGAACTTCCCCAGGTCACTGGCTAAAGTGACCCCGCTCAGTTCGGTCTCGAAGGGGGGAGAGATGTGATGAACTAGGACTGTTGTTAAGGTTTTCCCTGAGTACTGTGTGGGTGCCTCGGTTTCCCCTATGCAGTGCTTGAGTTTCTAGGTGGTGGGACAAGGATGCATGATTGTTACAGAGGGGCCTGGACACAGAGAAGGGCTGACACTCGGTCTAGCAACCGATGGCCCCGGGCTCTGCCCTGCAAAGGTGAGAGCTGAAGGTGTTCGAACAAAGGGATCAGGTGACCTCCTGGCCCGGGAAGCAGACAAAGGAGGGAGGAGGGGCTGGAGAGTTTCAGTTTGAAGCTGGCCGGAGAAGAGGGGAGAGAGGCAGACAGGGTCTGGCCTCCCTGCCCCGGTTGGAGCTGTGGGGCGAAATGCAGGGAGCCCCAGGCTGGGGTCTAAGCTCCCTGCCCCCCGGAAGGACCCGACTGAGGGGTCCTGGATGTACTGACAAGCTCTGGTTGGACTGTGTTCCTGGCATCTCTAATAAACCTTCTGTTCTACTGGCTGGCTGAGACTCCCAGTGAATCCGGGGAAGAGGGGTGCAGGGCCGGACTCCCCTATACTCCGTGACAACCTCCTATTAGTCTTGTTTGATGCCTGTAAATAAAAGGTTTTGGCCTTTGGGAACATGGGAAATTGCCCTTTCCCTGGAAAAGGAAGTGCCCTGGGCCTGCAAAGGCTTACAACAAGTTTAACTTTACTTATTGTGAATACTCCCATCATTACTCACCATGCATAAAGCAAGGGACCTGAGTAAGTTTTTGCATGATCAGGGCTTAAGTCTCAAAATGGTTTAAAAATACTAGACTCAATTACTTTTAACAGAATAACCAATGGAGACCCCTGAAACAGAAAAAGCAGGAGGCTAAAATTACTGAAACCATAAGCATGTGGTAACCCATTTAAATATTAACAAGGCACAAAACATGGAGTCTACTATAGCCCACCACTAAACCTTCAGGTGCAACTTTCTAGACTAATAATATTGTCATCACAGGATGTATTGCCCACTTTTGCACACCTGTAAGATTATTACATTTTGTTAGGTCTAGCGTTAAAACTATAAACATTGCTGTGTAAGTGACCAAATGAAAATGTAAAGAGAATGGCTAGTGGGCAGTTATCAACTCAAGTTAACAGTTCTGAAGGCTGTGGGGGATATATAAACCTGTTTTGTGAGATTCCTAAAAGGATCTCTCTCTTCACATCTCTTCTTATTGTAAGTTTGCAGTTACACTAGTGGATATTAGCATTATTGCCTTTTCAAATATATGTAGGTGGGCCGTGGGCATATACAAATATTCACTAAATTCACCGATGTGTGCCTTAAAATATATGCCTTTATGACATTAAGGGGAAATAATTTGCTCTACATGGCTAATACACTATTCATCAATTCTTTTGGCTTTTCCTTTTTACAAAAATAGAATACAAGTGATCAGCCTGACAGCCTTAAAAACGAAAGTCCTCTATTCATGAAATAGGTACAAATAAGAATAGCGGCAGTGCTAACAGTTCTATGTGACCTATCAGGACCACCTCTTGGAAAGAGAACAGCTCAGTTTCATTAACCACTGAATAATTTGGATGTCCACAAGTATACCAAATAATGTCAGTTATGTTGCTGGTTTTATTATGTGAGCACTTTTCTGTCAGGAAAGTAACAGACCACCACCACATTTCAGAGAAGCCACTAAAAAGCCATCAGAGTATACTAACTTTTAGTCACTGGGGAGTAGCCTGTTACCATAATGGCAGTAGACAATACTACCTGAGACTGGCCAACACTGGATGTCAAGTGGAGTTTAAATAACTTGGTAAACCCCAGAAAGTGTCAACATCTTCAGGAGTATCAGCACTAAATAGCATAGTGGGACCCTAAATGGAGGAAAGGCCATTGAAAGGCGGAAGAATTAAATCATGATTAAGGGTACAATTCTGTCACAGAGGTCACAGATTCCATGATGGTCTCGGATCTTCACGACTTCCGCAATGTCCGGGCTGGAGCAGCCGTCAGCCCTAGGGGTGCTGGATCAGGAGCTGCGGCAGAGCTGGAGCAGCTGCTGTAGTCAGTCCCAGGGCCACTGGAGCAGCGACCCCCAATGAGCCCCCCTCCCTGGGGTATTTTTAGTAAAAGTTAGGGACAGGTCATGAGCTTCTGTGAATTTTTGTTTATTGCCTGCAACCTGTCTTTGACTTTTACTAAAAATACCTGTGATAGAACTTCCACCATAATCATGATTTAACCAACAACCGCCACAGATTGGAGGGACGTCAACAGGAAACTACCCTCTGTATTTTCTCCCATGAGAACTATTATGGCAGAACAAAGTCAAAGTGATCCACATGGGACGCTGGGTGGTTAAGACCCCCCAGGCCAGAAGGCACAAAAAATTATAAAGGGGAAGAGGCTCTGGCCTTTAAGACTACAGGCTGTAGTTATGATGGTGCTGTACCAATCCTTTGGGAAGTACAGTGTCTGATGTTTGCACCAAGGAAAAGAAGGACCTGACCCTTCATAAATGAATCCTCAGAATAGGAACACTGAATACCAGGAGTATGTATGAAGGGAAGCTTAACACTGTGATCAAAGAATTGGAAAGTTGTAAGATAGAAATATGTGGAATGTCAGAGCTGCATTGGAAGGATAGGGTCATTTCATGACGAAGGATGTATGGAACCGAGAAAATGGAATTGTGTGCATCTTTTCCAATGTGACATCAAAGTGTATGCTTGGACAGAATTCAATCAGCAATAGAATCATTACAATTCACCTTTGAGCGAATCAATACGTCAATAATACAGGCTTGTGTCCTACAATGGCAGCTGACATCAACATAACAGATGAGTTTTATGAACAACTTGAAAAGACACTAAAACACCAAGTATAAATCCTTGTAATTGGGAAATTGAATGAGAAACTTAGAGCAGCAAGCTCTAAAAGTAATGGGAAGCAATGAACTGTGTTCACAAAATTAGAAAGGAAGGCATTTAGTTGATTTCTGTTGTTCTCATCGCCTACTCATTACAAACACCATCTTCACCAAACATCCTAGATGTTTGCACACACACAGGTCACCTGACTGTATGACAAAAACAAATCGACTCTGTAATGATACAGCAAAGCTGAAGATCAAGTGACCAAATGGACAAAGACTTTCCAAAGTGCAGACTGTGGGTCAGATCATCAGTTGTTAGCCTCAAACATAAAATGATGCAGAGTGAACAAGAATGGGTTGGCAACAGAAGAACATTGGAAAAGAATATAAAGGATCTGAGCAGATATATTCAAAGGCAGACTAAATGAGACAAGCGAATATAAGATCAAAATGTATGGAGCCTGAGAATTATGAAAAGTAGTGATTCAAAAGATATGTTCACAGCAGTCAGACATTTTACCAAACAGTTTTCCCGGCGCTGAAACATAAGAAGAGATCATGATGGCAGAGTCCTCACTGAAGGTGATAATAAACACAGATGGAGAGATTACTGTGACATTCTGTATGCCTCACCAGAGCTACTCGACAATACAGGATGACCAGAAAAAGAGTATGAAACCATCAATCCTGCAAGAGGAAGTGCTGTATGCTATTATTAAAATGAAGCCTGAGAAAGCAACAGGGGTAGATAATGTGCATGCAGAATTGTTAAAAAAGTGATTGGTGAACACATTACTGATCTTATGTGGAAAATTTATAATGATGTATGGGTGACTAGAAATTGGCCAGAGGACTAGACAAGGGAAATTTTTCTGCACTTACCAAAGAAGGGAGACATAACAGAGTGTAGTAATTATTGTACAATCTCCCTGATATTGCATGCAAGTAAAGTTCTGCTCTACATATCACATGAAAGGACAGAAGCACAACTACCACCATCACAAGCTGTTTTCAAAGTGGGACACATGACCAGATTGTGAAGATCTATCATATCACATCATCATTGAAAAATGCAGCAAGTACAATCACTCATTGATCATGTCTTCATTAACTACTCAAAAGCTTTGATATCATCCAACCTAATTGTCTCTGGAAAATATGGGCAGATATGGAGATTTCAAAGTATCACTGTATTCATCCCAAGTCTCTACACCAACAGACCATGGACAAACAGCAGCAGGCAACAGTGAGTAGCTCTCCACTGGGCAGGATGTGAGACAATCCTATCTTGTCCCCAAGTCTTTTTAACAAATATGTAGAATTTATTATGAGAGAAGTCTTAGAAGATTTTGACAATGTGGAAGGAACTGGGATTTCCATTGGTGGACATCTCTTAACCAACCTCAGATATGCTGATGACATAAAACTTTCTTTGCTACAACCACAAATTCAAGGCAACAAATGTTTCAGTCTATTTTAAAAAAAGGAGAGTAATGTGCACTACTCCTGAATGTGACAAAAACAAAAGGCATGAAAGTTGACATGACTAACAAAAACAGGATGGATGCGGACATCACAATTAACAGACAAACTGTAGAGGCAGTAAATGAATTTATCTGGGATGGATGGATGGATCTCCCACCAAGGAGACTGTTCCAAAGACATTGGAAGATGACTAGGGATGGCTCGCTCACTACAGCCTCCCTTAAGAAAGTGGAAAAAACTATGGCAACTAGAAATGTACGAAGATGCATCTGGTGAAAAGCCTAACTGTTTCCATAGTAATTTATGGATGTGAACCATGTGAAGTTAATGCTGCTGACAGGAAGAAAACTGAAGCTTTTTAAATGTGCTAGCAAAGACTGTCCTGGACAAAGTAAAAAGATGAACACCTATGTTAGAAATATTATTGGAGTGAAGCAGACTCTGATGTCAGAAATCAAGACAAACTTATGTACTTTGGTCACATGAGGCACAGAGATGGAAATAATCTTAATAAAGTTATCATGGAAGGAATGGTGGAGGATCATAATCGTAAGAGAGGACCAGCAAGGAGATAGATGGCTGGTGTATGGCACATCACTGGAAGGTTAGCTACTGAGTGCTCAAAGTTAGCAATGGATTGTGAAGACTTCCAAAACTTCTGCTATGATTTCACGAATATCCGGACATGAATAAATGGATTTACTTAACCTGGCTGTATTTGAAATAACCACACCAAGAGAAGGCATGATCCCTAGCCAATGAACAATCCTCTGAGCAAACCAATGATTTCAAAGTCAACTTTCTTCAAACAATGAAGTGCACATTTTAAATTAAGGTCTACTAATTACACACATCAAGTTTAGAAGTCTTAAAAGAAAGTAACATTTTTAGATTCACTGAAATATATCTAAAATATTCCCTACCAGTGTTTTCCCTTTAGATGTGAAAAATTGAAAAACAGTCAGATTCATATGGTATGTTCTAGAACAATTGATTTTTCAATTTAGAACACTGAGGAAATGAAAATTTCAGACTAGAAGATAGCTTGAGAAATACTGTAATTAAAAAATATGAAGATTTTAGAATGCAAGGGCCATCTCTTTCTTAACCACAGCACTGCTACCATGATGTAAATAATGTTGAAAGGAATGTGTAAATACCCATGTGATATATGCCATCATGTGCCAGCAATGCCCCTCTGCTATGTACATTGGCCAAACTGGACAGTCTCTACGCAAAAGAATAAATGGACACAAATCTGCCATCAGGAATTATAACATTCAAAAAGCAGTAGGAGAACACTTCAATCTCCCTGGTCACTCAATAACAGACTTAAAAGTGGCAATTCTTCAGCAAAAAACTTCAAAAACAGACTCCAACGTGAAACTGCAGAACTGGAATTAATTTGCAAACTGGACACCATCAAATTAGGACTGAATAAAGATTGGTTGGGTCATTACAAAACCTAAACCTAATTTCCCCCATACTAATTTCCCCCTACTGTTACTCACACCTTCTTGTCAGCTGTTAGAAATGGGCCACTCTCATTACGACTACAAAAGTTATTTTTCCTCCCTTGGTATCCTACTGTTAATTGAATTGTCTCCTTAGACTGACCTCACACTTGGTAAGGCAACTCCCATCTTTTCATGTATTTATACCTGCTCCCGTATTTTCCACTTCATGAATCTGATTAAACGGGTTCTAGCCCACAAAAGCTTATGCCCAAATAAATTTGTTAGTCTCTAAGGTGCCACAAGGACTCCTTGTTGTTTTCGTGTAAAAGAAGAAAATACTTGTTTTAAAAGCCTGATGGATTCTTCACTTACTCTGATTTTCTTTTGTTTTGGGGTGGGGGGTTATGGAGATAATGTCATCATATTATATATTGCACTGGTAAATTTAGGAAACAAATAATAATAGCTAAAAAGAAAGGAATTTCCTTTGGAATCATTCTCTGAGAATACACATTGTACCAGATCAACACTTGGACTCCTCCTGAGCTTAAAATTCTAAGTCTTTGTGGTCATGGCAACTGCTTGTCTCATTGACTGGTCACCTTGTATATAAATTAATTCTATGGACTCTCTTGTATGCACAATGTAGTACACACTAGTAGAAAAAGTACCCATGTGTGTCCAAAATTGTAGGGAAAAAGTATAGCTTTATTTGAGGAACAATATGAGATTATACAACTGAAACTTTCATGACAATGTGTACACACAAGAAAGCAAAGTTACAGTTGCACATGCAATTTCCTGACTTGTAGATGTTTACGTCTCTCTCCCATAATATCTTCTGTCCCACCATTAAAACAACAGTTTTGTGTATTTCATTTTGTGCTAATGGAAGTACCAGTCTGACAGCACCTGAAAGCAAAGTCCTCAGCATTTCCAAAACCAGATACAATGCAGCATAGACAGTGGGTGTGCAAGCTTCCTGATACTGTGCTACCAAAGTGCCTGAATCCTGACCTGGAGAGCCCAGCTGTGTGGAAGAAAGGATAAGAGAGGCAATGTCCATTCAGTCCTCTGGTAAGCCCCACCAATAAATACGTCAGTTAGTGCTAACTGTGGTGCGTTTTGTAGGATAAACACCTGTGTCCTAAAACAAGACAGACTCCTCAATCATGCCAGTTAGGCTACTGATTAAAATGTAAACGGCATCAGCTTTGGGTCACTACCAACCAAGTTTGGATTGGAACTTGAGACTGAAAAGTTCAGCACTGAGTCCTTCATACAGGGCCGGAGCTTTCACTAGGCGACCCTAGGCGGTCGCCTAGGGCGCCAGGATTTGGGCGGCGAGCGACTGCCTCCTGCCTCAAGCTAGGAGGCAGGAGGCAGCTGCCTGCTTCTTCGCAAAGCCCTGCTGTGGCGAGGGCTGTTGCCGTGCCGCTGGGGCTCAGCAGGGCTTCGCGGGCGGCTCGCCGCAGCTGCCTCCATGCTCGGCTCACCGCGGCTGCCTCCTGCCTGCACGTTCGGCTCAGCAGCGGAGTGTGGAGCCGGGAGGCAGGGGGCGGCTTGCCGCGGGCGGGGGAGCTGGCTGCCGCGGGGGTGGGGGGTGGGAGGGGCGAAACTTCCTTGCACCGGCCCTGCCTTCACAGATAAAGTCTCAACAAAATTCCCACTGGAGTTAGTAGAAAGACTGATTTCATGGAGAGCTGGATTGGGCCACAAGTCCCCATTCAAATTCCTGTTATTCTTATGGTTTGGTTGTGTGTGTTTAGTGAAGTAGATTAGTGAGGACTACAAATGTTGTTCCATGGCTTGCAAAGCATGTTTATGTGGATAATCCATCTCCTTAATGTATCCATTTACCATCACTTTACAGATACAAACATTTCTCTCTGCAGCAAGTCCTCAGGAGCCATCAGTAGAGAACAGCCTTTAACTTGCTTTCTTGAACTGCTTTCAGATGTCAAGATTTAGCAATTTGTGAAGTTTCACAGTAGTTGTGAAAGACGGTTTTCTATATTTCCATATGGTGTGAAGCCTTCACAAGGCTGAGTTTATTTTCTCTAAACATGTTTGGGTTTTCTCATTACTCTGTGTATGCAGTGATCTTGCTTCCCTGGTAGACAGAACTCCTTAACTGCACCCATTCTACTTTCCCACCACAAATATCATTTCTTTCAGCCTCTAGTCTTCATGATCTTTGTATTGGCTGGACTTATACAGAGACCAGTTCTTCCAGAGAGCTGAGATGAAATACTTTAAAAGCAATCAACTGATGCCACTGTTTTGCATTAAAGCAACAATTGTCAGCTGGGGAGGGGAGGTGGGGGAGGAAGGAATGGGTCATGAATATATCCAGGAGGTTTCACAACCACATTCCTTTCCTTTATGGCTAGATCGGAGGATGGGCCTGAGACTCCTAGGCTGTAACATGGAGTCATATTCTGGAAAAGGTTGAGTGTTGAAACGTAAAGAGGCACTGTAAATTTTGAAATGAAAAGAAAAAAAAATCACATTTCTATAATACTTTTTAAAACCAACTCTTTAATAGCATTTTGTGTCTATAGTTCATGTCACTGTTTCTCTTGTAGTGTCAGTCATTTTCCCCCCTGTTTTGTGACGGTCTTTCTCAAATGTTTTTTCTCTCTGCTACTGCTGTGTGAGAAAAGCATTTGATGGAAAATGTGATTGCCAAACTTCAGAAATTGGCAGGAGAGGACTCAGGGACTGAAAGCATTTTAACTACTTTTTGAAATGACTAGAACTCAAGTTAACATGTCCTTTAAAATATTTACAGAACTATTTGCTGTAATTTATAGTAATGGGGTTGTATATATTTCTTTTAAAAGACACTGTATCCTCCAATTTTCAAGTTATAAAAAGCTACTTAAGAAATCTATCCAAATGTATTTAGTTCTCTAGGTATATCCGTATACACCTATATAATATTTACTATGGTTAATATTTAGCCATTCAATATCTGTTGGCACTAAAACTACTCACCAATAGTGCAAAGCTATTTTAAGTTACATTACTTGCCAATATAAACATGTAATGCAATATCTGTTATTTATGTACTACTGTAATTGTACATTGTGCTTTGCAGTATCCAAAATATGCCAAGCAAAGTTCTTGCCTGCAAAGGCTTGTAATAATCTAAGGCAGGGATGGCCAACCTGAGAAGGAGCCAGAATTTACCAATGTACATTGCCAAAGAGCCACAGTAATATGTCAGCAGCCCCTCATCAGCTCCCCAACCCGTTCCCAGCACCTCCCATCCACTGGCAGCCCCGCCGACCAGCGCCTCCCCCTCTCTCCCTGCACCTCCCAATCAGCCGTTTTGTGGTGTGCAGGAGGCTTGGGGGCGGGGGTGGAGCAAGGTCACGGCAAACTCTGGGGAGGGGGCAGGAAGGGATGGAGTGGGGGGCAGGGCCTGTGGCAGAGCCAGGGGTTAAGCAGTGAGCACTCCCCAGCACATTGGAAAGTTGGCATCTGTAGCTCCAGCCCTGGAGTTGGTGCCTATACAAGAAGCTGCATATTAACTTCCGAAGAGGCTCCGGAGCCACAGGTTGGCCACCCCTGCTCTAAGGCACAACTTGGGGGGAGGGATAGCTCAGTGGTTTGAGCATTGGCCTACTAAACCCAGGGTTGTAAGTTCAATCCTTGAAGGGGCCATTTAGGGATCTGGGGCAAAAATCTGTCAGGGGACAGTACTTGGTCCTGCTAGTGAAGGCAGGGGACTGAACTCGATGACCTTTCAAGGTCCTTCCAGTTCTAGGAGATTGGCATATCTCCATTTATTATATATTATTATATAAAATACAGTAGAGAGGCATGTGGATATTATTGCCCATCTACCCAAAGAGACACAAAAGCAGCAAGTATACACATGCATTCACTTACTAATATGCCTGTCATTTAATTTGACAGAAAAGCACGGGAGAGCTAAATTAATACATTCTAGATACTTGTGTCACATATAGTACAGGAAAGTGGAAGTGCTTTTCCCCCCTTCAAAAGTTGGTGTCATAACACACCCACAGGATACAATAGAATGAATAATACTGGAGACCCTGATCATTTTTGGGGAATTCATGATCAGCTGGGAGGACTTAATACAGCCCATAGTTATTCTCAGGACTGCCACAGCTCAGTAGTTATTACTTACAGAAAATAAAATTATATGAAATACTAAAATGTACTTCTGAATATATAGTTAACTTGAAAACTGGAAAGATAACCTCAAAAGTAGATTCAAAGCCATGATTATCTCCTCCCTGCACAGAAAGATATACAACATAATTTCATGGATTTCTGCCTGTCCGTATTACAAGCTTTATAATATTTAAACATTTTTGTCCATTCAAAATGAGTGTTTTTCCCTAAGATATTTCAAAGGCTTCATGCTTAGTTATTTTTAAAAAGTGAATTTTGCACCTGCATCTGGCATAATAGTCAAAAATAAAACAAAACTAATTAGTTACCCAGCCTTCTAGAACAGAAGAAGGTATTTTCAGTCTATCAGATTATATTTTTATTGAAAACTTCCTATCTACATAATTACATAATCAAATAAGTGCTTTTTCTATAAATCCATAGGATGTGCCACCATAATGTTTAATATGCATAGAGTTTTTCTGGTAACATTTCTAAACTTCCTGCAATAGACTGGTAGTGTTTGCTTTAAATACTGAATCCCATTAGTAGTAGTTGATCCTGCTGGCAAAAGGTTAAGTGGGCTTTGCTGATTTACCCAGACAGGCAACTTGTTGCCCCACTAGGATATAAGGGAGGTGGGAGTGGCTCTTTGGGGAAAAGCATCTAGGATGTCTTTATTTGCCCCCCAGTTTTTGAAACTACAGTTCATGTTGCCAATTTAACTGAAAGCTGAGACTCATGTAATATGACTCCAGGAGCTGGGGCTTTCAGAAAAATCACCAAATATTGCAAGACTGGTGATAAAATTGCAATAGGTGACAGTGCTTGTGTTCTGGGTCAACAAAAGCCAAACCCCAAGGAAGAAGCAAATCTGGAATCCACAGAGTGGATGGGGCAGGTTAGGAAAGGTATCTGCTCTTAGTTCCACTAATACAGTGGTTCTCAACCAGGGGTCCGAGGCCTCCTGGGGGGACCGCAAGAGGTTTCAGGGGGGCCACCAAGCAAGGCCAGCATTAGACTCACTGGGGCCTAGGGTAGAAAGCTGAAGTCCTGCCACATGGGGTTGAAGCCCGGGTCCTGAGCCCCATTACCCAAGGGCTGAAGCCAAAACCTGAGCAATGTAGCTTTCAAGGGGCTCCTGTGGCATGGGGAACCAGGCAATCGCCCTGCTTGCTAACCCCTAACTCCAGCCCTGGCTTTTATATGCAGAAAACCCGTTATTGTGACACAGGTGGGCCCTGGAGTTTTTATAGAATGTTTGGCAGGGGGTGAGTGGGGAGCGGCTCAGAAAGGAAAAGGTTGAGAACCCCTGCTCTAATAGAACCTAAAAGTCAGGAAAAACCAAAGTTAAGTGTGAACATGCAACCCTTTCTTACTGCTTCTGTTTGTGGTCTCTTCAAACCCTCCACCTCTGTGCAGTTAGAAATGCAACACCTAAACTAAAGGTTGGAAAAAAATAGACCGTTCATCTAATTTCAACATATCTGTAAAACATTCAAATCCAGCACTTTTTCCAGCATTGAATAGAGATACCCTGCAGACCAAAGTCCAACCTTCAACAAGAGTCTACTTGGTAATTCTGAATTCCCAAGAGGAGTGGTGAGAAAACGTTGTGTTTGTGGGAATAAGAAGGAAATAGGCAGAGCTAACTATTACTTTGTCCCATACAGAAGGATTAATTTAACACATGCATGTGGTCCAATTTGAGGAGACCTTTTACCTCAGCAGAACACAATCCAGAGCGATATCAAAATCTTCCCATTCCGTATTGATCCAATGTTTGTCTTGGTTTCTCTAAGTTATGTGAGTGAGCCTAATAAGTTTGGGGATGGCCAGCCTTCCTTCTTCCAAAAACTAATATAGCTTTTTCATTTTCATGGCTCATGTTGTATTACATTGACTGAAACATTTCTTTTGTCTCATGGATATAAGAATAGGAAGAGTCTGAACGATAAAGAAGATCCTCTGCAAAAACGTTATTTGCATTCATATTATTTTGCAAATCCAGGAAAGAGACAATTGCTAAATGTGTCTTAAGCTGAATTAATAAGTGATAAAATTAACACCAAAAGTAGGATGATGTGGCAGATGATGTGAATGAGCAGGTATCTCATGCTTTGCTTGCTCCATTGAAACAGCATAGATTTTAAGGCCAGAAGTCACTATGATGATCATCTTGTCTGATCTCCTGCAATAACATTCTACATCCAGTTCAATGACTTGTGGCTGAACTACCTGTCTATCTTTTAGAAAGATGTCTTGGTTTAATGAGTACAACTGACGGAGAAATCAACACATGCTTTAGTAATCTGTTTCAAAGGTTAATAATCCTTTTTGATAACCACCTTCGCCTTATTTTTACTTGAAACATCACACGCACCAAGGCGGCCAGTCACCATTTGATTCTGGGATCTTTCACACCCTCTGTGAAGATCCATTATGCTATACCAACAAGACACTTAAACAAAAGTTTCCACAAGACCCAATGGAGATTTGAACTGAGGACCCTAATTTACCAGGCCAATGCTCTAACCTCTGAGCTATGGACCAATTTAATGATCTCTGAACTAACTTGTTGAGGTTTTACTCTAACATTAAACATGCTGAAACTAGACACTTCTACAATTCCTTAATCTCTTGAATAATATGATACCATAAAACATAGGGTATAGCTCCATCTTGAGCTGGAGGTGTAATTTCCATCTCAAATGGATATACCCACTGATAGAGCTAGCGTGCTAAACACAGAGAGAAGCCACAGTGGTGCAAGTGGTGGGAAGGGCTAGCCACCCAAATTCATGCTTAGCATCTCGGACAGGTACAAGTTCAGGATGGCTAGCCTCTCTCTTTTTAGCGTACTAGCTCAATCAGAGCTAGCATGGGTATGTCCACTCAAACTGGAATTTACACTTCCAGCTCACAGTGCAGACATACACATAGCAAATAATGCTAACTTATGCTCAGAACTCCTATCCATCATGCCATGAAACAGATATGTCTACAGTGCAAAAGGTTCAATCACTAGAGCAAACAGGAAGGGTCATAAAGGGAATCCCTACCTGGCATTGATTGGTACTTTGATTGGCTTTGTTTTTCTGAAAACACTTCATTTTGAAGGACTTCGAGAGACTGCTGGCTTGCAATAATCTACACGCAAATCCCATGCCAGCTCTCTCCAGAGTAACTCTTGCAGTACTTCTAAAGTGAGCAGGGAAAGCATTCCTCTCCCATACATCTTCAAAACTATCTGTTTACAAAGCACTCGCTGATATTTCCTCAACATGCTCATACTTCAAGATCTGCACTTATCCTTCCTCCAGCCACAGATGTCACATAATTAGCAGCAATATACCTGACTAGAACTTTCATTATACAACTAAAGATAGTCATGCGC
Source organism: Chelydra serpentina (assembly GCA_037349315.1). Taxonomy (NCBI): domain Eukaryota; kingdom Metazoa; phylum Chordata; order Testudines; family Chelydridae; genus Chelydra; species Chelydra serpentina. The sequence continues at coordinate 47,539,072 of JBAIAC010000029.1, read as the reverse complement.
GCGCACACACACACACACCCAACCCTTCCTTACACACTACAAGTTTAACAGAACTCTTGCACATGCTGAGCATCTGATTTTCAAATCAAAACTTATTTCCTCTGAAAAAGGAAGGGCACTAGCCCTTCAATCAGGGTTATTTCTATGCTAAGTTTTACCTTTCAACTCACAGCTTGCTTCCCTGTCCCGGCTGCAAGGTTATTTGTTTGCTTTATTTAAAAAAAATAATGGGATGAGCATTTCCCACCCCCCATATTTCCTATGCTTCAAAATGGCTCAACAATAATAAAAATAAATTGCAATCACCACCGCTATCTGTGTGTTTCATTCAAGCTCTTGAATGAAAACTCATATAAGCTTAATGGTGGTTGGAATAAATACAGCTGCCAGTTTTCCAAGGCTAATTCAGCCAGTCATTTGATTAAATATCAAGTATTTTTAAATGTAGGTTGAATTATTAACAATGCAATAAAAATGTGCCAAAACTGCAAATAATGATTATGACATTAGTATAGTTTGGTTTAAATGAACTAGCTTTTTCAATCTGTGCTCAGGTTTTCTTTATAAATGTAGACTTTTATTGAAGTCAAACACATTTTATACAAATCAGATAATGCACTTTTCCAAGATGAATTCAACATGTACATTAATTTTGGAGGTTCCATGTGATATGTTGTTTTTAAGATTATTATTAATGGCGTTATAATTAAGTTACTAGCAGGAATGTCTCTTCACCTGACAACCACCATACCTTTTGTACAGTTCAGATTGAACAGCATTTTTCATGCTCAGAAACCCGGAGTGCAATTTAAGCCTGTGTTGATGGTTAGTACTGTTGTACTGACTGTACCATTATTTAACATTTATATTGTGGTAACACCCAAAGGCAACACACACCCAGATTAGGCCCTACTGTGCTAGACACCATACGTACACATGGTAAATGATAGTCCCTGCTCTAAAGAGATTACGTTCTTAAAACCACACAAACGCATGCGCGGTGCTGATGATCCACACAATAGCTGGCACTAAATCTTCAGTTTATTAAGTATTACAGCTGACAACTTCAGTCTATGTTACAATGGACAGTAATTAACATAGGTCTTTTCTGCTGTTTAGAAAGTCTGTAAATATAATGTAGTACTTAACCTTTAAAAATAAAAGATATACATGAAAAAGTTATACAAGATTCAGGGTGCAATCACTTTAATGTTACACCAACACTATGTACCCTGTGCAGTTCTAACCCCCCTTTGAGAAGAAAGCACATTCACAATTCTGAAAACTGATGTTACCATAGCAACACTCTGTTACTCTGAATATTTATATAATGTTTAACATTTTCACTGTGCAACAGCCATCTCCCAAACCGTACCTCCTACTTCCATTTGTTATGTTAGCTTTCATTCTGTTTGACAGAGCAGTTTAAAACATTAGGGCAGAGGTTAACGTGCACTTAATATTGAAAGTCACACCTCACACTCACACACACACACACACACACACACACACTCTCCCTCTCCCTCCTTCCCCTTCCCACAAACCCTGCATGTGCTTTGGTGCTGCTCTGGAGGAGATAACATCCAAGGGACTGCTTTATAACTTGCAGATGTGCATTCCATTCTAACACCAAATTTCTAACATTAATCAAATTAATTAATGCTCCCCTATTCGGCACTCCTTACTCAGGCGGAGTTTCCTCTGCAGTTAATAGAGAATATGATCCACACAAAGTAGCTCTGGAATTCAGTTTATGATTTTTGGCAACATGTCCTCTTCTTTTTTGTGGCATTTTAAAGGAATATGAGATCTGGCCCCATAAGATCCTGTGAACCCTATTGAAAATTGACTTTGCTAGAGGAGTAGAACTGTACTGTACTGATTAAAATGCTCTTTTGGTTCACAAACAGGAATGTTTACAAGGTGAATTTATAATTTGGTACATTACCTACAATGACAAAGTATGACAACAGTTAGTATTGGTAAAATATTTAAATTACATCATACTGCAAAGAAATTGAAGTCAGTATTCCTACTGAAGCTGTGTCACGAAGTCTCAGAAATCATAACTGTGATATTCCAATAATCCCATTCTGAATCAGAAACATGAGTGTATTTTCACTGAAGTCCGCAGAACTGCACATGTGTAGCGCTCGGCAGAGATAGGCTCTTTATGTGCATTATAATATATATTTTAATGTCATTAACACTGAATAGCTTTAAACGCTAGATGAGAGCACTACTATCCTAACCTGTGACTTGATACTACCTGCTACCAAACATTGTTCCACATTTATATTACTGAAATGTTCACAGACCATTATAAAAAGCACCATATTTGTGCTGGGCTTTGCTCAAATACAAAAGCGCACACAGTCTCTGCCTCAAAGAGTTTACAAGCCATAGGAAAATAAACTGCAATGACTACCCCGAATATAGACTCTAATATCCCAATCACAGATGTTTACATTCAAACCCAATCCTTCGTTTAACTTTCCTACAGAACGTTACAAATATTGGCTATATAAAGCATTCATCAGGTGAGATTGATCTTGGAATCATATAACATACAAAATATTTTCCCTCAACCTAACACTTATGGTCACTAACTTTTCAGTGCACTTTTACATTTAGATATTAGGCAGAACAGTAACATTGGTCTCCTACAAGTTCTGCTCTTAATAGCCATATTGTCAATAAAAGGGGCTCTGTTTCTTTACTTAGGCCAAGATTTTTCAAAAATTAAATCCTAAATGCAGGCTCCTAAATTCACATTTAGGCCTCTAAATAAGTGGGTTGATGGGAGTAGTTGGGAAGTTCATCACTTTTGATAGTCAGGCCACTTATTGAGGTGCCTCAGTAAGGACCTAGGAGACTGGAACCTAAATTTAATCTATCATTGTTAAAATTTTGGTACTTGGTTCTCTCTGTATTAAACCTACAGATATGATTCTCTAAACAGGGGCTACCAGTCATAGAATCTTAGAACTGGAAGGGACCTTAGGAGGTCATCTAGTCCAAACCCCTGCTCAAAGCAGGACCAATCCCCAATTTTTGCCCCAGATCCCTAAATGGCCCCCTCAAGGATTGAACTAACAACCCTGGGTTTAGCAGGCCAATGCTCAAACCACTGAGCTATCCCTCCCCCCAAGCAGTCCCACTGCTTCTCCACCTTTCAAACAAGTCCGTCTACATTTAGAGCATTTTTTTTAAATTACAGTGAAACCCCGCTATAACGCGATAATTGGGGTCCAAAAAATTTGATCACGATAAATGCTGGGTCGCGTTATAGTGGGGTTATGAAAATTTATCGTTTCAAGCCAGTCTCTTCTCGCCAAAGCGGAGAAGTTTCAAGTTGGTCAGTTTCAAGATGGTCTCTTCTGTTCTGGCCAAAGTGGAGAAGTTTCACCAGCCTGAAACTGACCAGCTTGAAACTTCTCAGCTTTGGGGAGAAGAGACTGGCTTGAAACTCAAGATAGTCAGTTTCAAACTGGTCAGTTTCAAGCTGGTCAAACTTCTCTGCTTTGGCCAGAAACAGCTTGAAACTGACTAGCTTGAATTTCAAGCTGGTCTCTTCTCTTCTCACCAAAAGGGGAAGCAGGGGCAGGGTGGGAAGAGGCAGGGGGGAAGGAACTGGGGGAGATGGGGAGGAGATGGAGCAAGGGTCGGCTCCAGGCACCAGCCGAGAAAGCACGCTCTGGACACTTTTTTGCTTGGGGCCGCGGGAGCCACCTTACGATCACGTTATAGCCGAATTCGCGTTATCGTGGAACGCGTTATAGCGGGGTTTCACTGTAGTATTTCTACCCATTGCTCACAGCTGTGTTTCAATCACTTACTTTTATATGTTCATGTAGCTGGGCCTCATGCTGACGGGAGAGTTGCTCATGCTGCCTCTGGAACTCAGCTATAAGGATTTGTCTCTGAATTTGTTGTTTTTGTTTGAGAGCCAGGAGTTCCTGCTGGAGCTGCTGTTCTCTGAGTGTAGGTTCTGTCACTGGCATGGAAAACTGATGGTCCAAGCGGAGATCCATGGGGACCGAAGTTGGTGCAACTTGCAATGGCAGTGCTGTGTTCACATCGACTGCAAAATAAAAAAAACAAAAAGTGATCAGCCTATTCCCCGTTCAATAGTGAATTTAGCTTTGGCTTTTAGAAGACTTTCTAGGAACCACAATACCTGAATCAAGAACACCATCTCTCTTATATTTCATATTGTAAAAGGACACGCAACCTAGGTTTGTCAATTTACTCACTCCCTGAGATGCTAGCCTGTTTTAAAAGCAAAACGTGCCCTCCCTCTTTTGGAAAAAACCTGTGTTATCCAAAAACAAGTATAGCAAGGAATATAATGTGTGCACCAGGGAAAGTCTTCCAAATAAACTGGGTTAATAATGCTTTTAGCCAACAGCAAGCCAGTAATTCGAATACTGGGCTCTAGGAAAGCTTGTTAAAATAGAAGTGTACACCTCAACTGCTGTATGCAGTATAGTTCTAGCCATGTCAGTCCCTGGATATTAGAGAGACAAGGTGGGTGAGGCACTATCTTTTATTGGACCAACTTCTGTTGGTGAGAGAGCCAAGCTTTTGAGCCACACAGAGCTCTTCTTCAGGTCTGGGAAAGAAGGTCCTCCCAGCCTCACAGCAAACTGCAAGGTGGAACAGATGGTCTAACGCAGTGGTTCCCAAACTGAACCCCTGGGGGTTCACGAAATGTTACAGGGGGTTCTCGGGAGAAAATTCCCTAATGGCAGACAGAGCTGTCCCTAGGAACCCGGGCAGCATGGGGCCAGCAGCCCAGAGCCCCTGGACTTCCAAGAGCTAAGCAAATCAAAGCAAGCATATATCTATCATACCGAGGAGGTTTAAACTTCAAGACTCCTTGTAAGAAATTGAAAGGGAGGTGGATATTTTTTGCTGTTTTTTAAAATTAAATAGACAGCTAGTGGTGTTCTTAAAATTATTATGAAAAACAAGTGTAAGCTTTGTTGTAACATGCATTGTTTGCCTGGACTGCTCAAGACCTGAATGCTTGTGAAGGAAGTACTCTGAGTTGGTTTCTTAAATATCTTCATGCTGTTTCACATCTGATACTCCTTGATGAAACATAGGAGTCTTGTCTTATAACAGGTTTATTCAAAGTGATACAAGCTATGAAAGTAAGATCTTGGAAGAATGTTGCATTTTCATAATATAATAAAAATATTGTCATGATAAATAATTAATAATAAATAGTGTGTCATAAGCATGTCATAAAAACAAATTTTATATTTTCAAGATCACTGCTTTTATAATTTATACTCAGGTAAAGGAGAAAATCCCTGGAAATATTAATTTTAGGAGGGGTTTGCGAGACTTGACATTTTAGTGAAAGGGGTTCACAGGTTGTTAAAGTTTGGGAACCACTGGTTTAGCGTAAGTAATTAGCACATATTGTAAGGCAGGGGTTCTCAACCTCTCTCTTTCTGAGGCCCCCCAAACATGCTATAAAAACTCCACAGCCCACCTGTGCCACAATAACTTGTTTTCTGAATATAAAAGCGAGGGTCGGTGTTAGGGGGTAGCAAGCAGGGCAATTGCCCAGGGGCCCATGCCACAGGGGGCATCATTAAGCTAAGTTACTCGGGCTTCTGCTTCAACCCCAGGTGGCAGGGCTCAGGGCCCCAGGCTTCAGCCCCATGCAGTGGGACTTTGGCTTTCTGCCCTCGGCCCCAGCAAGTCTACCACTGGCCGTGCTTGGTGGACCCTCTGAAACCTGCTCGTGGCCCCCCAGAGGGCCCCTGACCCCTTGTTGAGAACCACTGTTGTAAGGGATCACCTAAGGCAAGGTAGGCAACCTATGGTACGGGTGCCAAAGGCGGTACGCGAGCTGATTTTCAGTGGCACTCACACTACCTGGGTCCTGGCCTGGTCTGGGGGGCTTTCCATTTTAATTTAATTTTAAGTGAAGCTTCTTAAACATTTTAAAAACCTTATTTACTTTACATACAACAATAATTTATTATATATTAAATACTTATAGAAAGAGACCTTCTAAAAACATTAAAATGTATTACTGGCACGCAAAACCTTAAATTAGAGTGAATAAATGAAGACTCGGCACACCACTTCTGAAAGGTTGCCGACCCCTGACCTAAGGTAATGTGATCACTCCAGAGCTGACCTATCCGTCCTCATCCCCAGAGGAAACCTGAACACTTTCAAAAACGGAGCCTGGGAACTTAAATGCATTACTCTGCTAGACACTAAAAATCATGGACTGAACAGACACACTGGATTTTTGGCTCGTTACAGCAATATAACACACAAATCCTTTTTTTGTCCTATGATTGCAGAGATGTTAACGGGCCACTCTACCTTGAATGGGCCCTTACAATAATATACGCTAACTACTTACACTAAACAATCTGTTCCACCTTGCATTTTGTTGTGAGGCTGGGAGTACCTTTCCCAGACCTGAAGAAGAGCTCTGTGTGGCTTGAAAGCTTGACTCTCACCAACAGAAATTGATCAAAAAAAAAAAAAAAAAGATTACTTCACCCACCTTGTCTCTCTACACCTCAGCTATATATAGCAGAAGCCAGAGTTACTGGTAGTGATAAAGAAGAAGATAAGAACACAAGGTGATTTACAGATAGACCTCTGAGTGATACGGCTGAGCTTGCACTTGGGGGAAGCAGGGACAGTCTTAACTTCTAAATTCAACCAAAAGCCAGTTAAGAGGTTCCCACAATTGTCAAGCAATTAAGGCATCAGCTAACCTGGAAGAGTCATTAACATGAATCATATAATCATAGAATATCAGGGTTGGAAGGGACCTTAGGAGGTCATCTAGTCCAACCCCCTGCTCAAAGCAGGACCAATCCCCAATATCCCTAAATGGTCCCCTCAAGGATTGAACTCACAAGCCTGGGTTTAGCAGGCCAATGCTCAAACGACTGAGCTATCCCTCCCCCTCAATGCTGAAGTAGCCATGGACAACTAATTGCCTTGGTCATGCCAGGGTATAAACGGGATTTGAACTTGTTTACACAACCAGTACAGAGGCGTGATCTGTGTACCATAGGGTTGCCAACTTTCTAATCGCACAAAACCAAACAGCCTTGCCCTGCCCCTTCTCTTGGGCCCCGCCCCCGCTCACTCCATCCCCCCCTCCATCACTTGCTCTCCCCAACCCTCACTCCCTCACTCATTTTCACTGTGCTAGGGCAGAGGTTTGGGATGCAGGATGGGGTGAGGGCTCCGCCTGGGGGCACGAGCTCTGGGGTGGGCCCAGAAATGAGGAGTTCATGGTGTGGGAGGGGGCTCCAGGCTGGGCAGAGGGTTGGAGTGCAGGCTCTGAGGTGGGGCCAGGGATGAGCAGTTTGGGGTGTAGGAGGGGGCTGTGGGGTGGAGCTGAGGGGTTCAGAGTGTAGGATGGGGCTCCGGGCTGAGGCATGGGAGTGGGGTGTGGGAGATGGTACGGGCTCGGGGCTGGGGGTGCGGGTTTCAGGGTGGGGCCAGAAATTAGGGGTTAAGGATGCGGAAGGGGGCTCTGGGGTGGGGCGGGGAGCGCAGACTCCAGAAGGGAGTTTTGGTGAGGGAGGGGGCCCAGGGCTGGGGCATGGGGTTGAGGTGAAGGAGGAGATGAGGGGTGTGGGCTCCGGGCAGCGCTTACCTCTGGTGGCTCCCCGGAAGCATCAACATGTCCCTCCGGCTCTTAGGTGCAAGGACGGCAGCCAGGCAGCTCTGTGCAGTGCACACTGCCTCTGCCCACTGGCACTGACCCCCGCAGCTCCCATTGGCCGCAATTCCCGACCAATAGAAGCTGCGGAGCTGGTGTTCAGGTAGCCCATGGAGCCCATCTGGCCATGCCTATGCCTAGCAGCCAAGGGACAAGTTGTCGTTTCTGGGAAGCGCAGAGCTGGGTAGGGAGCCTGCCAGCCCCGCCAACCCGACTTTTAACGGCCCAGTGAGCAGTGCTGACCGGAGCCACAAGGGTCCCTTTTCGACTGGGCATTCCAGTTGAAAACCTGACACCTGGCAACCCTAAAGAGGGCCCACAGTTTAACATCATCATAGGAGCTGCACACTAGGTGAGAAACTCATTAATCTGCTTCTGGAATGGGAGACCTAGGGCACAGGGTACTAGACTAAAGACCTGAGGTCAATTCCTGACATTCACTGTTCTGATGGGTGATGCTGCGCCCAAGTAACTTTCTTCCCGATGCCTCAGTTTCCCCATCTACAAAAGGCGATGATACTGACCTTTTTAAAGTGCTTTGAGATCTAAAGATGAAAAGATCTAAAGATAAGAGCTAGGTAGGGTATTATTACATACTTAATGCAAACTGCTAAATTAAATCTATTTTATGGGATATAGTTGTGGCCAAAAATGTACAGGGAAACAGGAAAAATTCAAATGTCAGGTGAAGATAGGAGAGGTCCCAAGAACACTCCCTTTCCACAGTGGAAAAACTGTAGTGTAACAGAGAAGCACTAAACGCAGCTCAGTGTACTAGCAGTAAATGCAGGGGTTCTAAAGCAGATGGATACCTAGGAATGCCACATCATGCCCCTTTGTAGAGTGTAGCATCTATTTGGAGATAAGTCTTTGAATGAACAGGATCTAGGAATAAAGAGGGTATAAAAATGTACTTGAATACTTGGTGTATTAAGGAGTTAGTTATTTGGCTACACAAAGAGCTTTTAACTGAGAACTGGGAACTTTTCACAAAGAAGCAAACAGGGCAGATATTTAGTGAAAACACTGCAGCAACATTGATCCAATATATTTCCATTGTTTTCCCCTTTACAACCACAACCATCCACTATCATCTAAATAGTCAAAATTGCAACCAAAATTCTAATTCCATACTAAATATTAAAGCTGTTTACATCTGCTGTATTTTTAATGTTTTGCTCCATAAGAAAACTCAGTATCTCCTCTATGTTTATATTTATATGAACACCTCTTCAGAACAATTTACTACGTTTATCTACAATTAGAACATGCAACACCTTGGAAAACACTTGTGATAACAAAATGTTTGTCAAATTATCGAAATATAAAAATGTGGTCTTTTGGGTACATTTTCAGTAATGTTTCTGCTTAGAACCAGAAAAGTTTTAGGCTATCGTTTTTGATGAGACATACAGTGGTCTCATATAAGCCATTTTAACCTATTTAAAAGGTTTTAGTGGTGCATGAGAAATTTCCTATACATGTGATGGGGAAATGCTGCAGACGAGGGCGCAGCCATGGGGGGCGTGCAGCTCTCACTCTGGAGCTGGCTACAGCTGCAGGACAGGGTGCATGGCCCTGGCTGCAGCCCCCGCCAAGCCCCAGCTGCAGCCGTGGCACGGGGTGCACAGCCCTGGGACGCCACAAGGAGGGTGCCCCAGCTGCAAGACAGGGATGTGCGGCCCTGGCGGAAACCACGGGGCTAGGTCACCGGGGGGGAAGGGGGACAGCCATAGGGGGGCGCATAGCCCCTGCTCTGGGGCTGGCTGCAGGACAGGGGTGTGCGGACCCAGCTGCAGCCCTCGCCAAGCCCGGCCGCAGCCAGGGGGTGAGGTGCGTGGCCCTGGGCACTGGGCACGTACTGGCCCAGAACAAGCCACAGGGCAGCGGATGCAGGGTCCTGGTTCCAGCCCCAGTTGCAGGGCAGGGGCGCACAGTCTGGCCTCCAGCCCCATCTCCAGCCCCTGACAGCTAAAGCTGAAGAAGTCACGGAGGTCCGGTAGAGTCACAGAATCCATGACTTCCATGCCCTCCATGACTAAATTGTAGCCTTAATAATGTTCAGTAAGGAACAGAGATGTGTATAGTAGATCACCTTCTTGTAAATTTCTTTACATGAATTTTTTTCTCTGCCTAAGAAGCAGTCACGGCTCTGACTGAACTAGCTCAAGAAGAGATAGGAGAAATCATTTGAAATTACTCAAACATTCTTTGATAGCAAATTTTACTCACGTGGACTGCAATATTTGACTGCTTATATGTCCTCTATAGAAATGAAACAGGGCTTTGTTTTTGCCCACATAACTGAGTTCGAGTCAGAAACTATTTGACAGGATCTGATGAGAACTGAGGCATGAAGTTGAATCTCCCCCAAGCAACAAGTATTAAGACAAACTATAAGATGGACAACACCATGATTTACATAGAAGGGCAAATTGTTCTTAGAAACAAATTGGGGTATGGGTCACTTTGTCTAGGGAAAAAAAACTATATAAATTGTTCTATCGTATGTAAAACACCCATGAGATGCTGGCTACCAGAAAGATAACTAATTGTCATACAATACAAGGAAATCTCAACTAACATCTCAAATGAAAGCTTTCATTTTATGCAAGATTAAATGGATATTCTATTTTAAGACTGGTTACTTAACTATGGGATTTATATCAGTCACTTCCCTATGGAAGTGAGACATGGCTGCAGAACAAGTTGACTTTGATGTGTCCTTAAATGTCACTTGCAAATATCTATAAAAATATAAATACTAAGTTAGGGTTTTGTTCTGAATGTCCCACCGAGCAATGGTAAGGAGAGAATTCTGTACCCAAATGATCTTTTAAAATGTACTCTTCAGAGATTAAAGTAACGTAGAAGACTTACCGGTATGGGGGCCCGACTCCGGGTCCCCGGAAGCGGTGGGGCCTTGGGCGGAAGAGGCAGGGCTGGGGTTTGGCCTCCCTCAGCCAGCCAATCCACGCTGCCTGGCCCACACCGCGTGGGGCTCCGGCAGCGATTTAAAAGGGCCCCAGGGCAGGGCCACCAGTCGGAGGGAGGAGGCTAAAGGGGCAGCGACGTTAAAGTGCTGCCACACCAGCGCTTTAACATTGGCTGCGTACGTGCCAGTACCGGCGGCCACTTCTTACCAGTACGTTGTACCGGCCTACTTTCATCCCAGTACTCTTCCTATCTCTCTCTCTCCGCACTTGTCTTGTCATATCTGACATGATGGATTGCCAGCTCTCACTCCAAAACTGTATTAGGCCATTAAAATAACAAATACCCTGGAAATACCATTCACAAATACCCTTCATCATCAAATAGGGGTGTTTCTATTGGGCTTCCATAGGCTTAATGTTCAATATTTTTATCAATTATCTGGAAGTAAATATAAAACCACTACTGAAAGAAAATATTGAAGGAATGGCAAATAACGAGGAGGAGAAGACAGTCATTCACAGTGATCTGGATTGCTTGGTAAGCTATCCATTGACACAAAATACTTTTGAATAGCCAAGTGCAAGGTCAGACAGCTAGTAACAAAGAACCCAGGCCACATCTACAGAATGGGGAACTGTATCCTGGAAAACAGTCACTCAGAAAAGGACGTAGAGGTCATAGTGGACGAGCAATGCAAAGTTGTAGCAAAAAGGGCTGACACAATCCTTGGATGTATAAACAGGGGATCCGTGAGTAGGAGCAGGGAGGTGATTTTAACTCTGTATATGGCACTGGTGAGACCAATACCGGAATGCTGTGCTCACTTCTGGTATCCACATTTAAAAAGGATGTTCAAAAATTGGAGCAGGTGCAGAAAAAAGCCACAAACACAGTTTGAGGGCTGTCTTACAGTGAGAAACTCAGGACTTGTCTACAAGGTAGGGTAATATGCTCTACAAGGGGGTGTAATATCAAAAGCGCACTAACATGTTGTGCATTAATTGGCTCATGTAGACCCTGTTCGTAATACAGCGAATGTTGCCTAGAGAGCAGTACTCAACGCACAGTAAGGAACCTTCAAGGAACACCAGCAGGGTCTACACAGACCAATTAACATACAACATGCTAGTGCACTTTAGATACCACACGCCTGTAGGATGCATTATCCAACTGGTTAGAAATGCCCTTTGAGTGTTCTATTTGTTCAGCTTCTCAAAAAGATGATCAAGAGCTGACTTGAATTACAGTGTATAGGTACCATCACAGAGATAAAATACTGAGTAAAGGCTTTTTAATCTAGCAGCGACAGACATGAGAACCAATGGCTGTAAGCCAAAGCCAGATAAATTCAAATTAGAAATAAGGCACAAATGTTTAACGGTGAGGGTGATTAGCCACTGGAACAAACTACCAAGGGAAGTGGTGGACTCTTCAATTTTTGTGTCTTCAGATCAAAACTGGACACCTTTCTGGAATATATGCTTTAATTAAACACAAATGATTGAATTAATTACAGGGATAAATGGTAGAAATTCTATGGCCTGTGTAATACAGGACATCAGAGAGTAGATGATCTACTGATCCCTTCAACCCTTAAACAAAAAAAATCTATGAACTGTTCTGTAGCCGGGTTCTATGTCAGCCCACCAAAAAGTGAGACTTTTAGGACTGACTTCTCAGTCCCCTATAAATATGGGAAAAGAAACTGCAGCTAGCCCTGAAGACTGGTTCTGGTGATATCTGGACCTTCTCCTATATGATGATTTTATGGACCTTGACTTTGCACATAATCAGGTAAATTGGAGGAAAAATAGTGCTCTGCTTATGCTCTGAGAAGGTTTCCATCTCCTTGTCCAGTTAAAAATATGTGATAATATATTTTAAAAACTGTACTGTAATGCAAATGTACAAGCTGATAGCATGAATGTTGCATGGATAGCCTTAAATTTGACATTTCTTGATTTCTGATAGCTACGCAGACAGTGCTAGAATGCGGGCTTTCACATGATGTGCTGCTTTCAATGAGGCAACCTTGAAGGAATGAACGGAACAACAATTTTTATTTTTATTTTTGGAAGGGAAGACAATTGTTTCTAGGAATTTTTAGTCTTGCGTTTAAAGGTGGGACATGGAGGAATAGTGGACAGGTTCAGGAAGAGATTCCTGTGTATAGGTGAGCTGCATGGAAAAAGGTCTACAGATGATAACTAAAGAAGAATATGAAAGGAGTGGAAGCTGTGGCTTAGGCTGAGATGGCTCCACTGCCAGAACAGGCTTTGTCTGGGAAAAGCAAGCTCTTATCCATCGCTTCAAAAACAGCACACTCTGCGAGGGAGTAGATACTATTTTGGGGATACAGTAACGCCTCACTTAAAGTCATCCCGATTAACATTGTTTCGTTGTTACGTTCCTGATTAATTAGGGAACATGCTCGTTTAAAGTTGCGCAATGCTCCCTTATAACGCCGTTTGGCAGCCACCTGCTTTGTCCACTGGTTGCAGGAAGAGCAGCCCGTTGGAGCTAACTGTGGGGGCTTGGAACCAGGGTGGACCGGCAGTCTCCCTATCAGCTCCCTGTTGCCCTAAATTCCCTGTATAGCAGCTGCCCAGCAGACTATCAATTGCCAGCAGTTCAGCTGTCCCTCCCCCCACTGCCATGTGTTGCTCCTGCCCTCTGCCTTGGAGCTGCTCACCGGAGCCTCCTGCTTCTTGTGCGGGATGGGAGGGGGGGGAGGAAGAGCTAATGTCAGGATGTCCCCCCTCTCCCCTGCTCCTGCACCCCGCTTAACCCATTTCCAAAGAGCGGGGGGGACGGAGACACAACAGGGCTCAGGACAAAGGGAGCATCCCGGCAACAGCTTCTGTCTCAATAAGGGGGGGAGGGATAGCTCAGTGGTTTGAGCATTGGCCTGCTAAACCCAGGGTTGTGAGTTCAATCCTTGAGGGGGCCATTTAGGGATCTGGGGCAAAAATTGGGGATTGGTCCTGCTTTTGAGCAGGAGGTTGGACTAGATGACCTCCTAAGGTCCCTTCCAACTCTGAGATTCTATGATTCTATGAACTTGCTGATCTACTTAAAAAGGCAGAGTACTTAGAGTGGGGTCAGCGTACTTAAAGGGGCAATGTGCGTCTCTTCTCTCTCACACATGGTGTGTCAAGTATCAGAAGGGTAGCCTCTGATTCATTCACCTGCACATCCACCAATGTTATATACTCCATCATGTGTCAGCAATGCCCCTCTGCTATGTACATCGGCCAAACTGGACAGTCCTTACGCAAAAGGATAAATGGACACAAATCAGATATTCGGAATAGCAATATACAAAAACCTGTAGGAGAACACTTCAATCTCCCTGGACACACAATACCAGATTTGAAGGTAGCCATCCTGCAGCAAAAAAACTTCAGGACCAGACTTCAAAGAGAAACTGCCGAGCTTCTGTTCATTTGCAAATTTGACACCATCAGCTCAGGATTAAACAAAGACTATGAATGGCTAGCAAACTACAAAAACAGTTTTTCCTCCCTTGGTGTTCACACCTCAACTGCTAAAAGAAGGCCTCATCCTCCCTGATTGAACTAACCTCGTTATCTCTAGCCTGGCTCTTCCCTGCTTATTTATACCTGCCCCTGGACATTTCCACTGCATGCATCCGAAGAAGTGGGAATTCACCCACGAAAGCTTATGCTCCAATATGTCTGTTAGTCTATAAGGTGCCACAGAACTCTTTGTCGCACACATGGTGTGTGTGTCTCTGTCTACCATGCTGTCTCCCCTCCCTCCATCTGTGCTGCCTTGTAGAGGGTGAGGGTACATTAACAACAATGGGTTAACCCTTGAGGGCTCAGCTGATTGCTAATTCATCATTTAGCTGTAAGGCATTCCCTTGGAAATATCCCACCCTCTGACTTCACCACCTCAACCAAGCTTCACAATCATCATTGCTGTGTACCAGTATTGTTTGCCTCCCCCCCCCCCCCCCCCCATTTACATTAATTCTTATGGGGAAATTGGATTGCGTAACATCGTTTTGCTTAAAGTCACATTTTTCAGGAACATAACTACGTTAAGCGAGGACTTACTGTATGTTTAGAAGTGGAAACCATTGAAACTGAAAGTAAATTACAGTATGAAAATTGAGGCAGGGAAGAAAGACAGATTTTGTACAAGGCCATAGTGTGAGTGTCTATTTGGGAATAGAGGTATGCTGGATTTTTTTTTGTAAGCAAAGTTTTCAATATGCGTAAATTTGACCTCTGACACGAGCAGGTCAAAAAAGTGTTTCACATAAGCTGATATCCAAACTATACACAGGAATAGATGACATGATTGACACCATCAGTGGAATGTAGCAATTGTTTACCACACAAAAATGTAGTTTAGCACATGAAGTTACTTGTATTGTATTTTTTTACACACACACACACACACACACACACACACACACACACACACACACACACACAGAGAGAGAGAGAGAAAGAGAGAGAGACTCCAGATGAAGGTATTGAGGGAATTTACATGAGCAAAAAGTAATTATCTAGCACCAAGCACTGCAGAATCAGAAGAGTGTTCTATCTAATGCAGTGGTTCTCAACTGTGGTCCACCGCTTCTTCAGGGAAAACCCCTGGTGCACCGGGCCAGTTTGTTAACCTGCCGCGTCCGCAGGTTCAGCCGGTCCCGGCTCCCACTGGCAGCAGTTCGCTGCTCCAGGTCAATGGGGGCTGCGTAACGTGACGTGAGCTGAGGGATGTGCTGTCTGCTGTGTCTTGCAGGCCCCATTGGCTTGGAGCGGCGAACCGCGGCCAGTGGGAGCCGGGACCAGCAAAGCCTGTGGACGCGGCCGGTCAACAAACCGGCCTGGCGCGCCAGGGGCTTTCCCTGAAGAAGCAGTGGACCACAGTTGAGAACCACTGATCTAATGAATCACCAACACCACTTTCTGCAGCACCTAGCTGTTCCTAGAGGTTTCCCATATATGAACGGCCATATTGGGTCAGACCAGAGGTCCATCTAGCCCAGTATCCTGTCTTCCCACAGTGGCCAATGCCAGGTGCCCCAGAGGAAATGAACAGAACAGGTAATCATCAAGTGACCCAACCCGTTGCCCAGTCCCAGCTCCTGGCAAACAGAGGCTAGGGACACCATCCCTGCCCATCCTGGCTAACAGCTATTGATGGACCTATCCTCCATGAATTTATCTAGTTCTTTTTTGAACCCTGTTATAGTCTTGGCCTTCACAACATCCTCTGGAAGCCCCTCTGGAGTTCCACACGTTGTGTGAAAAAATACTTCCTTTTGTTTGTTTAAAACCTGCCCACATATTCAGACTATGCAGAAGAGTTTTTTTGTTGTTGTTTTTTAAGTGGATGCTATTTCAACAAAAGTTCAGATTGCTGGAAATGCTATTTTTCATCCTACAACTTGCTCCTGCCACTTTTATTGTTGTCCTTCCTGTCTTTTTTCCCTGCTCCATTTTTTCCCCCCACTCTCCCACATTCCTCTCCAGATCCAGAAGCATAAAAAGGAAAATAACCACCACTAGAACCTTGTATGTGCCCTGGAACATACAGTAGTAAATGTCCCATAGAACATCAGGCTTGGGGAAATGACAGACCATTACACTCTGTAGTTTCACACACAGTTGTTTACCACTAACTGCAGCATAGAGATCATGTTAAAGGTCATGTTTTCTAGACCTTTAATCATTTTTGTTGCTCTTCTCTGGACTTTCTCCAATTTGGTCACATCTTTCCTGAAATGTGGCGTCCTGGGTGCCTAGGAAACAAGTGATGGTTCATAGTGTTCATTCCTACTGCTTGTTATTAACTGTAACCATTAAAAGACAGCTAAAATAAATTAAACATTAATTTTCCATGTAAGCAATTGCAATAGTTGCCATGGGGATGCAATGTGGCCAGTAATGGGTGAAGAGATGGCCATGAGCCAGTCTCTGTATTAAAATAAGGACCATCCTATGGAAAAGTCTGAGAACTCCTCTGTTAGATAGGTTTGAATGGTTATTTTATATATTATATTCGTGTTTACAATTCACTCTGCTATAGTTCCAAGACCTGCTAAGGTCTGTAAGTACTACCCTTTAAAATGGCCAAAAATCACATTCGTTCCTGCAATGTCACCATCACACTCATACATGAAAGAGAGATTCCAAAAACGAATACACCACAAAACAAAAAACAAAAACCCTGCCTTTGTCAGTACAAAGGGAAGAGAGCCACTAATGTCATTTTTACTCATGAGAGGTTCTCAGATACTCTACAACACGGGCCACATAAAAACAGAGAGAGAGAAAATATGGGCCAGATTTTCAAAAGAGCTCACCATACAACAGCTCCCCACAAGGCCTGATCTGTAGTCAAAGTTGTACCAATTTAACTTTAAATCAGTTTAAAAATAGATTTTGTTTAGCATGGATGCTCTTAATTTCAGTTTGTGATATAATGCATTAGTTTAGGTATTTTATAGCCAGACATAAAAGGGGGAGTTTAGAATTGCGTCAGCATGTAAGTATGAATTTTCGGGTACTAAAGTTAGACCTAATGCTATATGAACAGTAATGGTTTGGGAGCAAGGGGAAGAAATTGTAAAGTTTGAAACTAATATTCAGTTTCCTAGAATCCAAAATCTGAACAAAAGCATTCAGATTATTTTTTTAAAGACTGAAGATACATTTACTAATGTTCAACTAGTTCACTCAATCTTCAAAAACTATTGACTCAGAGTCATAAAATGTGCATTATGGCAGACAGGTTGAAAACATTTGAGAAGTTTGGCCTAATGTTTCCCTTATGATCTCTTCCAAATATGAAATCTGTTCAACAGATTCTGTTCACAGCTCTATGAGAATTCTCTGATGGCCAGCTACACTGATGACTAGGACTTTAGAATTCGGCGGAGTAATGACAGACCTCCAATGTTATCAAATATCTCTATACATAAATACTAAACTGGAAAACACATACAAATGTATAAAATATTTTCAGAACAGGCACAATTGATTTTCCTAAATATGGGATTTCCACCACCATGGTTACTTGAAAGTTTCCCCCCCCCCCCAAGATAAAACAAGGCTATCTTCACAGCAAGATTCCTAGAGTACATATCTTTGAGAGCCTGCCAGAAGTCTCAGGATGCTAATGCAGACTAATGAAAATATCCACACAAAAAAGCAAGCAGTAGAAAACAAAAATTGTAACAGCTAGATCATGCACACCTCATCTTCAGAAACAACATGTACTGTGGTTGTGAAGGAGCCAATTTAATATTTCCATCAAAAACAATATTTAAGGGCATGTCTACACTTAAGAACATAACATAAGAAAATAAGAAAGGCCGTCCTGGGTCAGAACCAAAGATCCATCCAGCCCAGTATCCTGTCCACCGACAGTGGCCAATGCCAGGTGACCCGGAGTGAGTGGACCTAACAGGTAATGATCAAGTGATCTCTCTCCTGCCATCCATCACCCCCCTCTGACAAACAGAGGGTAAGGACACCATTCCTTACCCATTTTGGCTAATAGCCATTAATGGACTTAACCTCCATGAATTTATCCAGTTCTCTTTTAAACCCTGTTATAGTCCTAGCCTTCACAACCTCCTCAGGCAAGGAGTTCCACAGGTTGACTGTGCTGTCTGAAGAAGAACTTCCTTTTATTTGTTTTAAACCTGCTGCCCACTAATTTCATTGGGTGGCCCCTAGTTCTTTTATTATGAGAACAAGTAAATAACTTTTCCTTATTCACTTCCTCCACACCACTCATAATTTTATATACCTCTATCATATCCTCCCTTAGTCTCCTCTTTTCCAAGCTAAAAAGTCCTAGCCTCTTTAATCTCTCCTCATATGGAACCCGTTCCAGACCCCTAATCATTTTAGTTGCCCTTCTCTGAACCTTTTCTAATACCAGTATATCCTTTTTGAGATGAGGAGACCACAATTGTACGCAGTATTCAAGATGTGGGCGCACTATGGATTTGTATAAGGGCAATAAGAGATTCTCCGTCTTATTCTCTATCCCTTTTTTAATGATTCCTAACATCCTGTTTGCTTTTTTGACTGCCGCTGCACACTGCATGGACATCTTTAGAGAACTATCTATGAGGACTCCAAGATCTTTTTCCTGATTAGTTGTAGCTAAATTAGCCCCCATCATATTGTATGTATAGTTGGGGTTCTTTTTTCCAATGTGCCTTACTTTACATTTATCCACATTAAATTTCATTTGCCATTTTATTGCCTGATTATTTAGTTTTGTGAGATCTTTTTGTAGTTCTTCACAGTCTGCTTTGGTCTTAGCTATTTTGAGCAGCTTCCCTCTGGAGCGATAAATTAATCGCCGAGCGCTCTCCCGTCGACTCCGGTACTCCACCGGAGCAAGAAGCATAGGTGGAGTCGACAGGGGAGCATCAGTCGTCAACCTACCGCAGTGAAGACATTGCAGTAAGAAGCTCTAAGTACGTCAACTTCAGCTACGCTATTTTCACAGCTGAAGTTGTGTAACTTAGACTGATTTAGCTCGCCGTCCCTTCCCTTAGTGTACACCAGGCCTTAGATTTAATAGACAAAGCCTCTGCTCCAAGGGGACTATAGGTATGATTCATCATATTCACTGTAAACAGTATGAAATCTGCATGATAACTATATCTGAAACAGGTGGCAATACATTTCCCACAATTTGGTTTTTCATGTTATGTAATTCTGAATCTACTGAAGATAATTCACTGAGGGCTAAAGTCTGATCTCCGTTATATTGGTGTAAATCTGGAGAATCTGTATTGACTTCATACCAGTGAGAGTCAGAATTTAGCCTCAAATTAGACTGTTCAACCAAATCTAGCTTCAGTCCATTATGAGATACAGGAATTTTGTATCAAATACGGTGTATGATCATAAAACAATCCAAACCTTAAAGAAATAGTTAATACTAGAGTAGTCAGCTGTCTATGGGTTCTCTGCTCAGAAAGCTTCTGAGAGGGAAATAATAAAAATGAACAATACTATGCACAATTTTGCTAGCTCTCACGATTTTATGTTCAGTGTTTTTCTTAAAGCCACAGTTTAGAATTCTTATGAGAGAATCCCACCATTTTTTTAAAGTAAGTTTCTAGCCCTTGTTGCAGAGAAGAACTTTAAATTGTGAATGTGAAAGGATCAAAAACCAGAGGACAAATCAAAAGAACTCCCAAGTTTGTTTGCTTTAATTTCATGCTTTTTAAGTCCTGTGTATGACTTTTGTAGGTCTGACAAGATATCTGAATATTTGGGGTTGGTAGTACTATATGGAAACACTACATAAAGATTAGAATTTCTAAAATGCAGGTGGAAGTTGTTTACTCAGTCTGGCTAATTTTCAGAGCTAATCTGCATACCTCCACTTAGGAACCATTACGTTAAAATTATTCACATTAAGTGAAATTTCAGTTCTAAATATGCACCTAAAATTTCTTCACACACTAATTCATGACCCAAGTGCCAGAGTTACTAAATTAAAAAAAAAATAATGCTATTAAATGACAAAAGAAATGAATACTTAAGCTGTTCTGCATTAGACCAAATGGAGTAGCTAAAGCTTTGCATTACTCAACCACTGGAGTATTTAGAAGAGAATAGTGAGCAATTCAGAGAGCTTTTCAACTCTAAATTACTATTAATTTGCTCTGTAAAAACAGCTTAAGTTCCATCACATTAAAAAAAAAAAGAGTTTAATATTCCTGAGAAAACTCAACAAATGTCACATTTTTAATACCGAGTAGAGATACAATGGAGCAACAAATCCACAAAAAATGTCTCAAGTCCTAGCACAGTGTGCCAGCTGCAGAGATCATAACCACAATTCTCATTCATTGTATTCAATGAGTGGTGCGTCAAACATGACTCGTACTATTTCCGTCTCAAAAACTACTTGAAATGCCATGAGTTCCCAACAGAAGCACAGAATGCTTCTGACCTGCAGAGCCCTCCTGAAAACAATAAAACCTTTTCTACTTAATGAACGCATCATCAAAACAAAAAAGCCTGTATTCATGAATATTTTATGGTAGACTAGAAAATTGCTTTTATAGGTTCTGCCTTGAGAACATATTAATACAATCAGATTAATGACGTTAGCAAAAGCACAAAGGCTATATTCAGAGTTTTAATGAGAAATACCAAACCCATGAATTAAAAGACAAGATCTCAATTATGAATAATAAACTATCCTATGTTCTCCACATCTTTTCCTTCACTGTAGGAAAATAATCAGTAAAAAGGAAGACACTGCATTTATTTTTCACTAGATATGCAGGGATTCTGTTCAGTCTCTCCATTTACTATTACTTTCATAACAGGCTAAAACACACTATACTATTCTTCTCCCCCAAAATAATGAAGACATTTAGAGGTTTCCAAGAAAATGTATGTTGTAAATTAGCTAAGATCTAAAGCATCCCACTCCTTACCGGTTGAAGTCATTAAGAGTCTGGCACTTAGTTAAAATGTTACATCTGATAAATTTGGAAATTCATAGTTTGCCCAAAATATGATTAATGGGAGTCATTTGTTGGTTAAGAATTGCCATAATGAACTGTTCGCTCTAAACATTGAATATTTTCACACAGTATGTTTCTCCTGAAACAGATCTTTTTACATTAAATTATTTCATATTAAGACTATATATAGTACCACACTGCTAGATTTTCATGCACTAGTATTCTCTTTTGCTTCTTGCCCCAGCAGACTGGCAAACAGCTTTCTGCGAATATTGCATCTCTGTCTATGTGTGTATGTAGATATTTTTTCTGAAAGGGAGTGGGGAAAGTGTCACATTTATACACAAAAAAAATTACATTACATTTCTTCAAAAGAATTTGCATATTTCTCTTTTCTGATATAGTGTTCCTGGCAGTCTTTAAAACACTGAACATAACATTAAAGCATAAAATACTAGAAAGGCAAACATGCATTAAAAAAATATTTTAAACAAAACATACCTCGGTATCTAAAAATTTAAGAGCTCAGTTAAAATCTTCTCACTTTCAGTGTAATGTTTACTTAGATACATTTTACTCAAAGGACATGTATGTCCCAGAATTAATTTTAAATTGATGAATAGATTTCTCACAAAATAGTTTATGTAAGGTAAAATAGAAGCCAATACCTTTGTTATACTTTGGGTGCAATGTAAACTTCAAACGCAGATGTATTAAACTAGTCTTTTGCTTTGTGACACTCTCACACACACATGCACAGATAGACACCACCTCAAATTCCACAGAATCTATAGAATACTAACTACCTAGCCACCCAGTCTGGTTTAATCCTCACTTTTCTCCTGATCCAAGGGAGAAGCTACATTAATCTCCACAGTCTCCTATAAATACACCAAAGGTGAGTTTCTGCTCAAGGCTGGGGGAAGAAAAACAAGATTAAATAGAGTACAGACATACCACCACGTGTCTCAGAGACAGCAAGCTTGAGAGTCAGAGTGCGCAAAAACCCAGCACAAGAGCATTTCAACACATACAGTAACTCTGTAGTCCCTGGTGTATTTCAAACCACTACACATCAGGGGGGAACACACTCCTTCTGGATCAATGTATTTGAACTTAGGAGTCCAGTGCTTTCCAGAAACTATTGGCTCAACTGTCCTCCCTTTATCCCCCACCCTCTCATGACTTTCTTTAGCTTTGTTTCTGACTAATGAGTTTGCCTTCCCTCTAATTACTGCCATGCTAGTGTTGTCCTTCAGATAAATTCTGCCAATACAGCTTGTCAAGTGTTTTAGTATAAAATAAAAATAAAATGAAGCAGCCCTGGTTCACACCCTCAGTCTTTCACTTATTACCATCAAACACAAAGCAAAACATAACACACTACACCTTTCTTTAAAAACAAGGTATTTGCATCATATGATGCACACAATAAAGGATGACAGCTATTTCTGATGCAGTTGAATGAGTAAGCACGTGTATAACTCTTCCCTAAGAATTATTTTCAGTGGTTTTCATTGCTAGATGGAACTGGAAATAGTACTGTATGTGTCAAGGTGTTTAATTTCACGTTTTATTTCCACAAGGCTGACCCGCTGCACTATTCAAAGCCTAAAAATGCAGGGTACTACTGTCAGAACGATTTCCACGTCAGAAACATGTCACATAAAAGGACAAGTATACTGAACAGCTGGGAGACTTCAAAGGCATGAATGCAGTTTCCAAAAAGCACAGCATTAATTTGATACAAATCATCACCTAAATGAGGTAAGGATATTTTCTTCTCAGTGAAAATTTATGTTTGCCTATCCTTATGTATGCTATTGGTGTCTCTTAAAAAAATTAAACACCACATCATTTTCAAACGCCCTTTTTCTGCTTCCATGCAGTGTTTGTCAGCACTAAAGAGAACAATGCCTATCAAACAAAATAACGAAAAAAACAAACCCAAAACACCTGGTACTGTTCTGAAGGGTTCATTGTGCATGCAAAGCACTCTTTCCACTGTCTACACTTCAGTAAATGTCAAAACTCGCTGAAACACTAAGACAGTGAGATCAGGGCTATTTATAGAAACAAGCTTCTGCAGTATCTGACTGCAGTGCCAAGATAAAAGAATTATATTTTCCTGTAAACCATGAGACAAACAAAAACATGGAATTGCATCATAGTCATGTTTGAAAGATTATCGCGTATGAGGTGTATTTAGTCCACAATATGCTAGTTTTCTGCATGTCATCGAGTTTGTTATTAAAATATGCTAATGAAATTAGCTCACATTAAACTGGGAGTCAAGAAACCAGCTATTTCAATGCAAGACTAGAAATGTTCATTAGAACAAAAAGAAAAAATAAATTAAGATTTATGTTAGCATGATGTCATAACCCATAACCAGTGCTTCAGGTAGTGAGTTTTGAACTGGGACATTTAGCAGTTAAAACATGAATGAAATATCAACCGCAGAGCATTGCTTTTTATCTCAGAGAACCCTTAATATCAAATATCCACCTGCTCTTTCCGCATAATGTCGCCTCAGAAAATGCATTAAAAACACTACAAAATCTAGAACCATTAGTCTTTATTACGAGAGATTTCCTACCAGCAATGATGTCTTGGTAATGATTTTACCTGGGGACTGTATATTACATAAAAGAATCAAATATTTACAGTGTTACTAGCCACCTTCAAAGTCAGTGTTTGCTACGAGACAGATGATCACAGCAAAGGTTTTTAATTTAGAGACAATGTTGAGTATGACCAAACCAATGCATGTGTTTAAATGAAAAGGAGTGAATACTTATTCAAACAAACTATTCGGTTACCCACAACTCACTGGGCTAAAAAGACTTGCCTCTCACAGCACATTAATACTGGTTGTCACAGGCTACAGCATTTCTGATGATTTGTCCATCCTCGAAAAGCAGGCATCTCAATTCACCACAGTTGCTATTAGTTCTGCACAGCTCAACACTTGCATGCTTTGGATGTGTGTGGGGTGAATTCAAATACAGCCTTGGTCATTCTACTTGGAATTCACACACATTTCTAGTAATAGCAGTGTGGATTCCCTACAACCAATTCACAGGTTGCAATGTGAACAAGAAATGGAATATTTTTGGGATATGAGAAAATTTCAGCCTGAATTGGAACTGAACTTAATTATCCCATCACCCACTGAAAGTTTTCAAATGAGGAGCTGAACTTTGGACAACAGATGGGGTTTTAATGTTACTTACTCATTGCAAAGAAACATCTCGTTTTCTCATATTTAATACAGTCTAAAGGCATTCATGTAAAATGCTTAAGGAATATGTAATCACATCTTTTTTGTAAAATCTTTAAATTAAAATGACTTCTATTTGAATATAGATCCCTCTAGTAAATTCTTAAGTTTTATTCAATCAGGAAACTAAAACTGAAGATCAAAGAACGAAGACTAGATGGTTTACCAAACTCTTCCCTTTGTACTGGAATCTCAAAATACTATGGAAAGTTGGATTTTGTGTCTTCTCCAAAAAATGAAAAGTAGTGAATAGTTTTTAGGACAATTCTGTCTTACCTATTAAATGGTCTCCTCAGGGAAAGTACCAACCTAGACACTTAAACTTCATTCCACCTAATTACGCGTGGAGGCAGAATTATGAAAATTCTCTTTTGGGATCCAACAGCCTGCTTGGTGTCTTAAACCCCTACGTGGAAAAATAAGGACAACAACATGGGAACATCCCTCCCTTGAATTTTTCTGATTGGCAGATATGTACTTCTATTAGAAAACCAATTATCAGTCAAGACAAAAATAGTGCTACACTCTAGAGATGAACTACTTAGAAATAGTAAGCAGTAAGAGACACAAGAGAATAACCAGTTCTATGAACTACAAAGACTGTGTCCAAGATTATTAGTATTTGTTTTAATTTGGATTATTTTGAAGAAAAAGCAAGACAGCAATGGCACTAACTGACTAAAACCTGAGGAGGCCACCAAATCTATTTTGTAACACACAATAAGGAAGCAAGTGGAAACCCAGGTAACAATAACTTTAAAGTCTCCTCTGAGAAGGTTTTGCTTCCCTCTGGCCAGGAAGTTGCCAAGATGGAATAGAGTGAGCATAGACCCCAAAGTCCAGATTTGTGAATTATATCCAGAAGAGCTTGTTTCTTTATTGGGCGAAATGATGGAGGTATGAAGAAAGAAATTATGTGTACGAAGGGTGATGCACTGTACACTCAACTGAAGATAACCCAATCAAGTTATCTTCACGGCCCATCAGTCACAAACTGAACTTGTCTAGGCACTGAAGAATTCATTTAGCATTCACCTTACATGGCGTATGCAATCTGGGCTGGCCCCTATGCTCATTTTTAACTTAGAGGTGGTGGTGTTGCAGGATGATTTAGAAAGACAGTCCCAAGCGTGGCCCTCTGACCAGAGGAATAGTTAAAGAATCCCTCTCCCTGAGAGAATAAAAAGTTGCATAAGGATGCCTCTGCCCACATTTTTCAAAAATATCAGAAGCTGGAAGTGTTTTTACTTCAATCTTTCTTGGCTGGGTAGCTGAAGCTTACATACGTCAGTCACTTTTTGGTATAATATAGTGCGCTGTTGAATGGAAGATGAACATTGGATTTAGAGACAGAATCTTCAACCCATTCGTTGAGCTATATCAAAACGCTAATGTTTTTGCCCCTGCTTTATAATCTTGCATCCGAAGAAGTGGGTATTGACCCACGAAAGCTTATGCTTCAATACCTCTGTTAGTCTATAAGGTGCCACAGGACCCTTTGTCGCTTCTGCAGATCCAGACTAACACGGCTACCCCTCTGATACTTAAACAGAATAGGAAGCGTTTTGATGTCCTTGCTCTCAAAATGATGAGGGCACAGGCTTGATTGACCCAAGATAACAGCCTTGGATGCGACTGCACAGGACAAAATGGCTCTAAGACAAGATACTTAAGTTTCATAAGGCCTATTATAAGCCATTGCTCTATGTTTTTATCAATCGAGTCTTTAAGAAACGCAGTCACCTTACTCAGCCTGGAGACAACGGCGTCTATCCTTAGGTTTGGTATATTTGTCCATCTAGACTTAATACAGTTATCGAGCTCTGGGCACAGTCCTCTGAAATCCATTCTAGATTCAAAAGAAAAAATGTGTGGCTAAATCAAGCTCCTCCTTTGGATATTTTCATTTTTAGTGGATTCCCTTTTTTAAGTGAAACTTTGTCCGCTTCCTCATCTGACACATCCAAGTGGACTAGACCTTTTCTATAATACAGTCCAGTCATCAGTTTATATATATATATATATATATTTTTTTTAAAGCCTTTCCTGTTGGATTCAAAGGAGAAGGAGATTTTGCCTACCTCTGAACAGGAAAGACTATCGATTTCTCAGATTTGTGTTTCTTGGTCATCCTGAATCTCTTGGAATGTGTATTTCTAGCTGTCTATTTTGGGAAAGATGAGAAGGCAGGTGGAGAGGAGAAAACCATAATTAACCACATCTTTCAAGGTGGAGGTGGGATGGGACAGGAATATGGGCTTGCCTAGGAAGGGGAAAACTTCAAATACATATGAACATTTGATCTGAGGGTCATATAAAAGAATAAAAGTCGCAGAGGCACCTCAAAACATCACATGCGGGTCTCTAGGGAGACAGCATAGAGATGATACTTCTATGTCAATATGTCAGATAAGTGACTTAGCCTGTGTGGGAAGAAGAGAGTTAAGTCAAAATGACTACCAGCAACAGAGGGCAGAGGTGATGTTAACAGAACCAGAGAATGGAGAAAGGGGAGAAATATTTTCTTCTAAAACCTAAGGAGATCCTTTTTAGCCATTTTAAACTTGTCAGCAAGACATCTAGAAAGATATTTTTTTTTAAAGCTGAAATTTATTACAGAACAGAAGGAGACATGAGAGGAGAAGGCCATTGTCATAGAATTGAAATTATATGAGAGAGTTAGGTCTCCTCAGGATAAGATGCAGAGGGGAGGAAGAGGTATTTTTGTATTCTTCTGTAAAGTATAATGTTCACATTAGTGCTTTGAGTACATTTTGTTTTTCCTTGTTTTTTTTTAGTATAATAGGTGATGTGCTATAGATCCAATTTTACATTGAATTGGATACATTTTAGTGCCGATACTAAAAGCATTGAAAACTTTAGCAGTTTGAACCATTGTGATAAAATTGTCGCTTTTTAACCGTATCCCCACTTTAATTTTCCTGTATGCAGTATGTTCATTCACAGCTTTACATAAGTTTCTTGTCACAGAATTTTTTACACTTGAACTGTGGTTCTTAAAAGAGCCTTTGTTAAAGGAATCTATTATTCTTTGTGAGAGTTTGTGGAATTATTATATGGCTAAATTCTGCTCTTTAACCTTCATGTTTTCACAGACTATGACCAGTTCATAAATTGTGTCTGTATGGTTATTAGGTTAGGTACGGTATTTGTGCTCCATATGGATTAGAAGCAGTATCATATGTGTATATGGTGCGAATAAAACAGAATAGTGCTTTAGACTTCAGAGGATTTGCCAGTATTTTCAAGAAAACGCTGAGTGCTGTTTGTATCTGTTCTGTGCATGCGAAGAAGTGAGCTGATGTCAGGAGCTCTTATACAAGGGCCAAGGAAAAGCTTGCTCTAATTTAAATTTATCACTGTGAAGATTGGCAAATTTGGGGGGGCAGGGAGAGTTAGGGAAGGGTTGGTGTACAGAAAACAGACATTATTATTTTGTCTTTTGATACTAACTACTAAAAAATTGAATGTTAGTGCCCCCAATAACTATGCTGTGACATTATCAACAAAATACTTAAAAAATTTATTCTTGGATCTCCTTAATCTAACTGCATTTAGTGAAGATTAATTCACCTGATATTTTTCATAAAGAAGCTTTTCATTTCCTTTTAAAATCTAAACTCTCAAATCTGGTTCACAGAATTTGCACTGGGGGAACTGAAAGGCCACATTTGTTCACTAAGCAAAATTAGGAAATGGATTTATTGTAATGTGTCTGCAGTATTATAAAATTTGAATACATCAGGGTCCCCTTAGCATTACCTGAAATTTTTCCAGAATTACATTTTATTTCAACATCGTGTTAAAATTGTACAATTTGTTCCCCCTCGGGTTCATTTTTTGAATGAATAAAAAGTGTCTTGATCACTGATCCAGCAAAGCATTTTAGTATGTGTGCTACTTTTAAGCAGAAGTCCCAGTGAAATCAAGGAATGCTGAAATCAACCGGACTACTGACCCGCTTGAAGTCATGCATGTGCTTTGCTGGATCAGGGTCTTGTCTTCTCATGATCTACTGAAAATACTATTGTCTTGAAAGGTAAGGCAGACTTGCATTCCTTGAGAATGGTCAGATTTCCCTCTTATCATAGCATGCTGTGTTATACTGCAATAATGTGAAAGCCTTTTATTTTTCTTCTGACTAGGGGAATCTCTGGATTAGTTTGTATTTTAAAGGTAAATTGTACAATTTCTCTTGAACTATTCTGTGGCTCTGCAGTACACCTCTGATGAAACGTGGTATCAATGGATTGACTAGGTCATTAATCAACATTATCAATCTATTCATTTACTATTACAATATTTTGAGTACTCCTTTTAATATTGTACGTCCTTGTAACCGGGTCGGACTCACCCCTGCGGCACCTCCTGCTGGCAGTCGTTGGGAATTAGCTCACCAGCCTCTGGAGCGCCCTCTACAGGCGGGTGATCCACCTGACCACTCTGGCCCGTGTCCCTCCCAGGACCCGGTGCACCTTTAACTAGGGTGCTGCCCCCTGGCAGTACCCCACAGGTCTGGGTCTCCCCTCCCCAGGGGACCCCCAACCCACTATCCCCACCTCGCCTCAGTCATAGGCTACTGCCATTCACCAGCTAGCCCCCTCGCCCTGGGGCTGACTGCAGTATAAGCCACTCATCACAGGCAAAGGAGGGTTTGGACCTGCTCCCTCAGCCTACCCATGGGCTGCCCCCGCAACCCCAGTACCTAATCTGGCTTTACCAGGCCTGCAGCCTGGGATTTTCCTAGGCCGGAGCCCCCCAGCTCCCTTAGCCTTTCCCCAGCCCTGCTCCCCTCAAGGTATCCTGCTTAGCCCTTGCAGCCAGGTCCTTCTCCCTCTAAAGGCAGAGAGAGGGACTCTGCTCTTGGCTCACTGCCCACTTATAAGGGCCAGCTGAGCCTTAATTGGGGCGTGGCCCCAGCTGAGCCTGCCTTCCCACTCAGCCTGGGGCTGCTTGCTCCAGAAACAGCCCTCTCCTGGGCTGTTTTCAAGCCCCTTCAGGCCTGAGCAGGGTGCCACCCTGCTACAGTCCTAGAAGGAGCATAGGTGACTTCTAACATTTTCTTGGTTTTCCTACTGCTTCTTTGATCTTCAAGAATTAGCATTTATAGGCTGCAGTTTTTTGACTTTTAAAGAAATAATTCATTTAGACTGTTGAAACAGTTGCTAAAACATATGTTCTTGTTAAATGACCATCCGCCGATTCAGAGATTGTTACGCTTCCTTCTGCATGGAGGCAAGATATTACAAATTTTCTCTCCAGATACCTAGACCCATTCAGCAGCTTTGTGTTGCCTTTTTTCTGTCCTCTAAGTATTACTACTTTCTTCCCCCACAGGCCTGTAGAATCTATCAGACAGAGTAGAGTAGGTGTAGGCTGCATGAGCTCCATGTGGGTTTGGCAGCTGACCAGCATTCCTCTTCAGCAACAGATAGGTGGTTTTGATTTCTCAGCTCTGAGCGCTCCATGCAAGCACTTCCATGTATCGGTAGCTACTTTTATCACACAGCTCCTCAGACACATGTCCCATGGTGGGGGTTTGTTCTCTCTAGAAGAGGAGGGACCTGATGGAAGGGTGAATCCAGATCTGGCAAGGCAAATGCATCTTAAGGCGCAGCCACAGCTGTGGATCTCCCTGTTGCAAGAGGCACTCTCTTTCCTAGGTATTGATACAGTTGCTGTGGTCTTTCCCAGTACAGGAGGGTCGCACATCTTGTGGGGTGCCAGTGGTGGCGGTACCGCTGGATTCCATTGCTTTTGGGTCTTTTTCTCATGTCTATGGGACTTGGTGCCTGCTCAGTCCCCTTGGGACAAACTAGTGGAAAGAGCGTCGATATTTTTTTATTTGGAGGAAGACAATGCTTATGAGTGTGCTTCCTTACCTTTCGACTAGGCCCCACAATGGGGCCTCTAGGTATGGTTCCGCTGGCACTGGGGTCGGACATGGTAGCAGGAATTATGCTCCTTGCTGAATCAGGTTGATGAACTTGGGGCGGGGGGGTCCCCAGCTTGGGTCCAAGTGAGGTCTCATGACGAACTCCATGAGATGCTTCCGGAGGCAAAAAGCACGGCCTTATCAGGTGTGGCTGGGTAAGGACTGGCAAATACTGCTCCTGGACATGATGTGAGCTTCCCCAAGGCAGCAGAGACAGCGTTGGTGGTCATCACTGACTGAGATGGCACATGGGCAAGAGGGGCAGTTTGAAGCTGCGAGTCCTGTACATAGTCCAGTACCTGCATGTGTAAAACTGGGTGTAAAACCCAGAGTCTATCTAAAAGAAAGTACTAAAACTATTGACTATTAGAACTAAGATAAAATGGTTAAACTACTATAAAACTCAAAAACTATGTACAACTATCTTCTTTTTTTTTTTTAAGAAGTGCATCAGCGACAAGGACACTGAAAATTCTGATAGACCAACTGAGATAGAGGGAAGGCAGACAAGAGACAGAAAAAAAGGAGTTATCATAACAGTATGAAGAACTATGAGTTTATTTGGAAATAAATTGTTATGTCTTTGCTCCGATCTCAAGATGGTAATCTCTTTGTTCATTGCATAATAAAAAGTGTTCTCAAATATTTCCCCAAGAGAGAGCTCGTCAGGCAGCTTTAATATCTGTCACGATATGGCTTTAAAAAAAGCTTGCAGTATTTAGAATTACAACAGAGCTAGAAAAAGCAGGTGCAATATGAAAACAAAAATGATAAAGATCAGAGAAAAAGATTAAGATTTAGTGTTTTGTTGGGATTTTTACTGCATGTGATTCTTTGGAGGCAAAAAACAAAGAACAAAAAATCCTGGCCATCTCCAAACTTTCTCTTCTTTACACAATCATTACTGGTTGCCAGAAATGTTATCTAGGAATTTTTATGTGGCATCACAACATATCTGGTTAGCAGGCTTGTTACATTTTATAGGACACTTTGTTTTACCAGCTGCCTTGATTTTTATGTTTAAGAAGTAAATGGTGTTTGTGCAAGTATTTTATATGACGGATATCCCAATATTGGTGAAATTGGCTCAGCCTCACCTGTACCTAGTTATCTGATTGGTTATAGTGTGGGGTGCCTGGTCACCTGACCCAAAAACAAGTTATGATAATCAAGAGGCAGTACTTCCTATAAAAGGGAGCCTGTTCAGTTGACAAACACCTTCAGGGAGACACCTGCAGGGGTCCCCACACTAGCCACAGGGAGAGGCTTAACTGGAGTGACCTGGAGTGACAGTCAGGAGGAAAAAAGCCTTTTAAGAGGGAACTGGAAGGCGCCGAAGAACAGTATTTTGAGAAAGAAGCAGCCTGAAGTAGGCAGCATGCATTGGTGTTAAAGGGACTTGACACTAACTGTTTTAGGGGTTATGTCCTCTTTTTATTGCCCAGTGCCAACCGAATGGAAAAGACTGCTGAGCCCTGTGAGGGCACCCCTGGACTGAGCAGGGGAAGACCTGCATTTGAATAAACTAACCCCCAGAAAGCGTGTTTATTTAATCTGCACAAGAGTCTGGGACAGTCCTTCAGAACTCCAAGAGTAGACAAACAGAGGCAGAAGCAGGGTCTGACACCAGATAATGAGATTAACAGGTAGTTGAATTAATTACATACTTGTAACATGTTTTCCTTCTCTGAGGATCAACTTCTACTACTTTTTCCCCCTTTATGCTGCTTTTCCTGGTGAGGGTCACGGCGGCAGCATGGAGAGTAGGGAGGACCAGACCTCCTTTTACTCCACAACAGGTTCCAACTCCTCATGTGGAATTCCCCAGCACTCCTACACCTGCCGGGAGATATAATCCCTCCAGCCTGTTCTGGGTCGGCCATGGGACCTACGCCTAGTGGGACATATCTAGTAGAGTTCCAAGGGAAGCCTCCCAGGGGACATCCTTACCAGGTGCCCGAATCACCTCATCTGGCTCCTCTCGATACGGAGGAGTAGCGGCTCTACTCCGAGGCCCTCCTGAAAAGCTGAACTCCTCACCCTATCTCAGTGAGTAAGCCCAGCCACCCTGCTTAGAAAACTCATTTCCACTGCTTGTACCTGCAATCTCCTCCTTTTGGTCATTACCCAAAGTTCATGACAGTAGGTGAGGATGGGGACGTAGAGTAACCTGTAAACTGAGAGCTTCGCCTGAGAACTCAGCTCTCGCTTCACCACCATGGATCAGTATAGAGCCCAGATCACTGCCACCATCACACCAATCCGCTGGTTGATCTCACACTCCCACTTGCCATCACTCATGAACAAGACCCCATGATATTTGAATTCTTCCACTAAAGGCAGCTGCTACTCCGTCACCTGGAGAGAGCAGTCCCCTTTCTTCCTTGAGAGGACCATGACCTCTGATTTGGAGGTGCTGATTCTCATACCAGCCAGCCACTTCACATTCAACAGTGAAACGTTCAAGTGTGTGTCAGAGATCACAGTCTGAAGAAGCAAGAAGGACATCATCATCATCATCTGCAAACAGCAGAGATGCCACCTTTGAGTCCCTGTACTGGATGCAGTCCACATCTCGGCTGCGCGTTGATATCCTGTCCATGAAAATCACGAACGGGAGTGGGGACAAGACGCACCCTTGGCGGAGTCCAATGCCCACCTTGAACAAACTTGACTTAATGCCAAGAATCTGAACACAACTCTCACTGAATGCATGGATACAGGGACCAGATAGCACACAAAAGCAGCACTGGCACCTCATATTCCTGCAGCACTTCCCACAAGACATCTCAGGGAACACGGGCATATGCCTTCTCCAGGTCTACAAAACAAAGATGGATCAGATTAGCGAATTCCCATGACTCCTCGAGTATCTGCGAGAGAGCAAAGAGCTGGTCCATTGCTCCATGGCCGGGATGGAATTGGCATTGTTCTTCCTGAATCTGAGGTTCAACTAACGGGCGTAATCTCTCCAGCACCCTGGCATAGGCTTTGCCAGGGAGGCGGAGTGTGATCCCCCTATAGTTGAAATACACCCTCTGGTCTCCTCTCTTAAAGATTGGTACCACCACCCCAGTTTTCCAGTCCAGAGGTACTGCACCTGCCTTCCATGCAACATTGAAGAGGCGCGTTAACCACAACATCCCAACACTGTCCAGTGCTTTCAACATCTCTGGGCGAATCTCATCCACCCCTGCTGCCTTACCACTACGAAAGCACTTTACCACCTCATGCGTCAGATCCAACACACCACCAAGTGGTGATTGGTTACCAGCTCTGTCCCTCTCTTCACCTGAGTGTCCAGAACATACGGTCTTAGGTCCGACGAGACAACTATGAAGTTGATCATTGATCTTCGACCCAAGGTGCTCTGGTTCCAAGTACATTTATGAGCAACCTTGTGTTCAAACATGGTGTTCATTATGGACAATCCATAACTAGCACAGAAGTCCAACAACAACTTACCTCTCGGCTCCAGACCAGGGAAGCAGTTCCTCCCAATCATTCCCCTCCAGGTATCTCCATCATTCCCCACATGAGCGTTGAAGTCCTCCAGTAGAACTACAGGGTCAGTCAGTGGCACTCAGTTGAGCACTGATCCCACGGTCTCCAGAAAGGCCGAGTACTCTCAACTGCTGTTAGGCGCATAGGCACAATCAACAGTCAGGTTTTTCCTCTCTGATATTCAAAGTCTCATCGAGGCATCCCTCTCATCAACCGGGACAAACTCCTGAGTAGATCGACAAGTTTGTTTCCAGAGCCAGTGCTATGTGTGGAGGTGAGGCTGACTATATCTAGTTGGTACCTTTCCATCTCTTCCACCAACTCTGGCTCCTTTCCTGCCAGTGAAGCGACATTCCACATCCCTAGAGCCAGTTTCCATTGCAGAGGGCCACTTCGTTGTGGTCCGTCCTTCCTGCTGCCATTGCACCTGACTCACTCTTCTCCTCGCAGGTGTGAGCCCATGAGATGGGTCCACATCACCTTTTTGGGCTAGGCCTGACCGGGTTACATGGGTAGCCTGACCACCAGATGTTCTCCTGACATCACCCCCACGGGTGGGTCCCGGTATCTCTAGTCCAGGTGAGGTTTGCGTGGTCATTTTGGGGCTTTCATGAGGATCCTGAGGTGGATCATTTTTAGTCTGGAATCTCCCCCCAGACCTATTCGCCTAGGGTCACCCTACCAGGAGCACTAGGCTCCAGACGACATAGCCCTGGGGCTCATCAGAACATGCAGCAACCCCACCCCCACCCCCACAACACGGTAATGATCCTCAGAAGGGAGGATCAACTTTAACTCTATTTCAGGACAGTTTGCATCTACTCAATCTTCCAAAGGACAAATCCAATAGAGCCTCTCAATACTACTTTTTATAGCTATAGTATATCTTGAAGTGCAAAGCACATCCTTCACTTTTACCTCTAGGGGTTCAGGAAATGCACAACAACATATTCTGCTTTTTATAGCCCAGGTAATCTCTGCAACCACACACTATCAGACGAAGCTTGAACTTAAATCTCTCTCTCTCTCTCTCTCTCTTTTTCAGGTAGTTTCGTGGCCACCAATACCATATTATGAAATGCCATATGAGCTTTAACTAATTTATCCTCACAACACTCCTGTGAGGCAGTCAGTGCTATTCTCACCAATTTGCAGAAGGTGAACTGAGGCGGAGACTTAGGCCTGGTCTACACTAATTAGGTAAGTCCTTCTAAATTATGCTAGTTACGTTACTAAAATTACATAACTTAAGTCGATGTAGTTTAGATCGATTTACAGCGATGTCTATATCACGCTATGTCAAGGGGAGACACTGTCCCATTGACATAGCTTCCGCCTCTCGGGGGAGGTCAAGAGAGCGCTCTCCCCTCGACTTATCACGTCTTCACCACACCCACTAAATAGATGCCGCTGCATCGATCACAACAGAGTCAAATTAGCAGGTAGTGAAGACAAGCCCTCAGTCCTGGTCAGACAATTTTTATATCACTTTAACTATATTGATTTAGGGACAGATCTAGTTCAAGACATACAACCCCCTCACCTGCATGCAGTTATACTGGTATTAAAGAAAGTTCCTTAAACTGGAGTTTTCACCTAAATTCCCCTAAAAGTATAACTTATTTCCCCTGAATCCCTAGGATAATAACCTATACTGATATGAGCACCTTTATAATGGAATAACTGTGTCCACACTAGGAGGACATACAGTTTTAGATTTGTTTCTAAATCAATATAGTTATAGCTGTATAAAAAGTGTGTAGACAACCCCTAAAAGGCTTACCCAATATCCCACAGGAAGTCTGTGGTGGGGCAGAGAATTGAACCTGTGTCCCAGGCCAGTGCCCAAACCGCTGAACCATTCTTTCTTCCTGTACGAGACATCACTGTCTTAGAAGGAGTGAGAGAAAACCACTCAAACCTCCAGCTCTACCAGTGATTAAGACAATGTCAATGCTACTAGGTGATCAGGTGGCAAAAAACATAAGCAATTCAGGTCTCTCTCAACCAAGGACCTGGGATTTTGAGCCTATTACCTGACAGCAGATCAATACATATCCAAACCTGAGGCATCACACACTGTTTTGCTTGAAGGCCTGTTCCTTGTGAAAACTGATGCCATTTAAAATTAGTACTTTGGACCAACAAATCTGATTTATATTAAAATAAAGAAAATGTAAAATAATATGCCTTGATTTAATTTAATTCCCTTTCCCCTGTGAACTGAATTACCGAAAATCTAAATTCATTTTGATCTGAGGGTTCAGGTAATAGCTGAAGTCTAGCACTGCTTTACAACTATCTGGACACACTTTCCAGTACTCAAATTCCCAGCTGCTTTTAATTTGTATTAGCAATGACAGATTTATTTCATCTCATATTTGTAGTAGGATGTAAATAACTTTCAGTAACAAATATCATTATATGTGAACTTATGAAGCATTGCTAACACATAAAATCAAACAGGATACTAATGCTCAACAGATCAAGACTTTCAAAATGATACCTCATCAACAAGACATAATTTGTACAAAACATATCAGAATTATATGACAGTGGTGAATATGGGAGTTCCAGGGTTCTACAGTGTCACAAAATGCCCTCAGTACCCATTTCTGTCTATATCAATCGTGAGTGCTGCAGTTAACTATCTGTTGAATATGAAATTCCACACCCTCAGCATACAGTTATGCTTGTTTTTCTCCTAAACATTTTTTTGCATTTCTTTGTAAAATGGAAACTGCTGTACTTTACATACCAAATAGCAACTAACAGCATAATGTTCTGAGGTGCAAAATAACTTCTCCTGGTTTTGTATAACACTGTAGGCTGTACCTAAACCTCAGTTAAGTAGCCACCCATTTTTTCTTGTCATATATGAAATCCTAGCTTCAAGGCTGGAGAAGAAATAGATTCTCAATCTGCACACCAATTTAAGACTTTCAAATGTTTTATGTCTTAAAAATACTAGAAGTATTTCTTGAGTCGCTTTAACATAGTTTTCCATTGTACTGGATAGCTTTGGAATGTACATAATTCTTGTTTTTCTGGATTTTCCTCCTCACACCTCACCTCCTTCTGGTTAAATTATGGAATAGCCATTCTGTAAGCACTCTGCACTGGCCAGCATGTACGGTTTTCATAGCTCGCTCATTTGATAGTGATTTGAGTATTAATTGTCTGAATTTTATAAAGGCAAGCAGAACTGTCCACTAGTATGAATTAAAACTTCTCTAATTAATGCATTATTATGCAGTTTGAATTGTGCCATTTCAAAAAATATATATTTTTTCACAATTTCAGAGAATAATGCATGAATCTATTTATAATTTTCAGGAAATACTGTATATTTTAGTGTTGCTTAAAAGCCAAGTTGCCAAGTAACTGAATTCTCAGCTTTTATTCTTGGCTCAGCACTGCAGCAAGCCTGTTCAAATCAAACATACGGCGTTCGGGGCCTAAAATTCCACCTGCCCTGCAGGAAAGGAATATCATTTTTACAAGAACTCAGTGTCAGTCAATGGAATTTACCCTCCAGCACAAAAAGAACATTAAGGTTCCATGAACATAGAAGGAACATATAAAAATTATCACTTTTTTTGTCTTTAGGGTATAGAACAAATTGGAAACAATTTTAGAGAGGAAAAATAACACGTCAATTAATGTTTAAATCACACACAGATGGCTTAACTACCCAAAATAGAGTTGTGATGTCTGCAGTTAAAATTATTTAATTTAGAGAAACAGTTTCTTTAACAGATCATGGGTTGCCCTGAAACTCAAATCTAGAGTTGAAATTTAGTTTAGTTTTTCATGCTGTGCTTAGGCAATACTGTGCATAAAGCATATGCAATATTTACCTATTGTTCTGAGGCTGCCTGAGAGAATTCCAAATCAAGAATAATATCTATACATAATGGAGTGAGTGAACAGAGAATTTTCAGTACTCTACCCTTTCATGTGGTGTCTCCTTCACTCAGACACTTAAAGAGTTCATTTTTGGGGAAATCCTTCACAAAAGTCAGAACTGAAATTATTTTTTAAATGCTCTTATAGTAAAGGTGTCATTTAAATTTATAAACACACCAGCAATGAGCAAGCTGCAGCTAGCATGGGTATGTCTACAATGCAGCTGGTTTCCAGCCCAGGCTGACTGACTTGTGCTAGCACTAAAAATAGGCATGTGGACAGTGCAGTTCGGGATCTCAAGCCTAGGGAGCTGGGTGGGCTTGAGAACCCAATATGCAGCCCAAATTGCGACATCCACAGTGCTATTTTTAATGTGCTAGCTCAATCCCCACTAGCGTGACTCTGTTGACCTGGGCTTCGAGGTTCGCGCCCAGCTGCAGTGTAGACATACCCCATATCTCTCCAGAGCCACAGTAATTCTGCTTTTCTGAAGGGTAAGTGTTATTTTAAAAAGCAAAAGAGAATGCTGAAAAATGTTCTAAGAGGACATTGTGGTATCCATTCACCCACTCTGAGACTTTGACCAGTGGCTCGTACACTGGAGTGGAAGGAAAGGAGCATTGAGATGGCTGGGAAAGGGGGCTGCCCACCAGCGGGGGAACAGAACTATTTCCTGAGCTACAGAGGTTGCAACATTACAAGGTCAGATGCATGTGATCACCAGTGTCACGTAGCCCTCAGCACTGATGATGACCAAAAAATGGGAAACTGACCTTCAAGGTCTGGCTCTTATGTTCTCAAGTAACACAAGGAAAGAGGTTAGGAGAGCAGAAGCTATAGCTGATGCGAATGGGAGGCGAGAGAAGTCAGCAGCTCCCTTTTAACAACTGACGCACCCATCTGAATTCTCCTCAAAATCTTGTGGTTGAGCTACCATCTGTGGGAGCAGCACAAGTTGGGGAGACTGCTCAAACAGTTGCTGACCCACAGCTTTTTGCTTGTTCAAAGAGCAATAAATGGCCCAAGGCCACCACCACTTCCAACAGAGATCCTAGAAAAGAGGAGAAAGATAGCAGAAAGGAAAACTGCTATAAGAGTGAGAGAGAAATAGAGAAAGAGATGGGAAGTCAGCAGAAGGCCAAACCAAACACACTTGATATATTACGGTGCTTGTCACAACTCCATAGTTAAGGCTGAGTTGAGTTTTGCACAAAGCAGGTAGCCAATCTCAGTTATGTATAAAGAATACAGAGTATCCACCTCAAATATACAGCACTATGGAGTACAGAATAAATTTCCCAAGATTGAAAATGCACATATACATAGTGAGACAATCCTTGCATTGAGGCGTTTACAGCCTAAACAGTAACCTTAACTTTTTTTAAACAAAGTTTGGTTTGGGAATATAGTAAGTGATATGTTTAGTCTTTTAAACCAGTTAAACATTTTATTTTCCATATTATTTAGTGCAACTCCCCCTTCTTCACCCTGAAAAGAGAAAAAAACTTGATTTTTAGTTCCTTTTCAGTCTTGATTTTAATACTGTAGTTAGCAAGTATTGTGAATTTTTAGTATCATGAAATAATGATAGCAGTAATTATGGCAAGGTATACCCTGAACAAGCAGCACACAAGCTTCCTCCAAAAGCTATGTCAACATATCAGTCTTGAGCTACACACCACTCTTTTATCCTCATCCAGATGCTGCTGAGTGTGTAAAATAGCTAACCTGTGTGGTGATTGTGAGGTGAGCAAATGTAAAAGTTTTCTATTCAATTTTATTAGAAATAAAAGAACTCAGAAAAAGTTAAGTATCAGAGAGGTAGCCATGTTAGTCTGTGTCCACAAAAACAATGAGAAGTCCAGTGGCACCTTAAAGACTAACAGATATATTTGGGCATAAGCTTTCATGAGTTAAAAAACACTTCTTCAGATGGATGGGGTGAAAATTACAGATACAAGCATAAATATACTGGCACATGAAGAGAAGGGAGTTACTTGTTCACTGGTCATTACTGGTTCTCCACTTGTAAGGTAACTCCCTTCTCTTCATGTGCCAGTATATTTATGCTTGTATCTGTAATTTTCACTCCATGCATCTGAAGAAGTGGGTTTTTTACCCAAGAAAGCTTATGCCCAAATAAATCTGTTAGTCTTTAAGGTGTCACCGGACTCATTTTTTCAGAAAAAGTTATTACATTCAGACACCCATTTCTGACATGGTACAAATTTGTGGTATAATCTATAACTGCATATTTACTATATTAATCCCAAAACACCCTTTTAGTTACGGTATGAGCCATGATCCTGTACCTTTAAACTGAAAGTCTACTAGATACGACTCACCTCACTTCAGTACAGAAATCCTTGGAACACAAACATCCTTTGCCATTTCTATCCCAGACAAAAATAGTGAGGAATAAGAAACTAAACAGATTATGTGGTCATACCTAGAGGCAGGCAGTACCTTGTATAGCAAAAGGAAAAGGTTAATTTTCAACTAGAACATGCAACACTGTTTAAAATTGGTTATTACAGCAGAGTTCTTCAATACTAGAGTAAAAGCTCTGTTATCCAGCCCTACTCCAACCAGAAAGCTCTATAAACCGGCATTTCTAATCTTCACAGAAAGTCCGGTTTATAGTCTGGTTGGAGCAGGGCTAGCAGGCTCCCTACCTGGCTCCGCGCGCCTTCCCGCAAGCAGCGACATGTTCCTGCTGCTCCTAGGGGGAGGAACAGCCACCTAGGGTTCAGAGTGCGGGAGGAGGTGCGGGGCTGTGGGGTTGGGGTGCAGGCTGTGGGTGTGCGAGGGGCCTTGGGGCAAGTGGGTGGGGCACGGGAGGGGTTGCCAGATAAAAGTTTTTATTGTACTAGGTTCACCCTACTCCAAGCCTATGAGTAGAATATATTGTGCAAATAATTTAAGAGGGACATTCTGTCAGTAAGTCACTATGATATGAAAGAGGAAGGAAAAAAAGACATTACTTACCTTTCACAGTAACAAATTCTTTGAGATGGTTGTCCCTCTGGGTGCTCAATTTCAGGTGTGCGTATCCCCCATGCACCTTTTATCAGAGAGTTTTGGTAGTAGTGCCCATTTGGCCCACATATGCACTCAAGACCTCCTTGTGCCCCAAACCGAGCTTATATAGAGCTCCAGTTCCTTCTCTACTACAACATCTTGAGAGACAAGACCCTGAAGCAGAGGGGAAGGAGGGCAAGTAACGGAGCACCCACAGGGACAAATCTCAAATAATTCCAGTTACTGTACAAGATAAGTAACCTCTCCTTCTCCTTTGATTAATGTCCCTATGGGTGCTCTACTTCAGATGACTCCCAAGCAGTACTCCCTGAAGGAAGTGAGAGTTTCAGAGGCAGATTTAAGACTGATGACAGAACTGCACTGCCAAGAGCAGCATCTGCCTTACAGGCATGGATTAAAGCAGGGGTGGCCAAACTATGGCTCACTGTGGCTTTTACTGCTAAAGTGCTGCTCACATGCCTCCCGCCCCCAGCCCCACCCCATTCTCCACCTACCATACTGGAGGGAGTGGGAGCTGAGGACCTCTGCCTTGCAGTGGGGTGGTGGGCTAGGGGCTTCTGTTCAGCAGGGAGGGAGGTCTTGGGGCTTCAGGGCTGTGGGGCGCACCTGCCAGGGCTTTAGGGCTTCAACAGGAGTGGGGATGAAGCCTCAGCTCCTGGCAGGTGTGCCCCGGCTCTCGAACATCTGAAGATTGTCGTATGTGGCTCAGAGAGTCAGTAAATTTGGCCATCCCTGGATTAAAGCATAATGTTTGGAAGCAGTGTGAACAAAAGCCCAAGTGGCAAGTATGCAAATTTCCAAAACTGGTACAATTTTAACAGTGATATAGAAGTAGACTGACATCTTGTAGAATGGGCAATTATTCTTGAAGGAGACTGAACATTAACAGTTTCATAACAAGAGAGGATACATCCAGAAATCCACTTGGATAGTCTTTGGGTGTAAATTGTGGATCTTTTAGTCCTGGCTGCAAAAGAAACAGTTGGGGAGACTTTCTAAATCGTTTGGTTCTGTCCAGGTAGAATGTGAATGCCTAACATCTAAGTTATGAAGGGTGGCTTCCTCCTTGCTTTGATGTGGCTCAGAACCATCAAGGAGCCAAGCCCTGAGCCATGGAATGTTCAGCCTGGGATGGATAACCTAACCCGAGTCTGAGATAGCGAGATGGAACAGTCAGAAGTCGCAACACCAGGCAGAAACCAAGGTGAATCAGGTGAGGAAACCAAACTTGTCTTGGACAAGCTAGAGCAACTAGAATGACTGTCTCTGTCTTGCCTTACTTTTTTTTTTAAAAAACACTTTTAAAATCAACAGCTTTTGGTGTATGTGTAGATAAGGCCTCTTGTCCAAGACACAAGGAAGACGTCCCCGAGAGACTGATGGCTCAGACCTCTTAAGTCAGAATATTTTGCACTTCCTGTTGACAGTGGTTGTAAAAAGGTGCACTTCTGGAAAACCCAGGTTAGAAACATTTGTTTGAGGATAAAAATATCTAGTCCCCACTCATTCTTGGGAGAAGTGCCTGCTCATATAGTCAGCCATGGTGTTTTGAATGTCTGGAAGATAAGAGGCTGAAATGAAAACGTGATTGGCTATGCACCAATTCCAAAGCTTTATTGCTTTCACACAAAAAAGGAGACCTCACCCCTCCCTGTAGATTTACGCAGAACATGCAGAATATGTTGTCTGTCATGATGTTGACTGATTGACTCTTGATTACAGGAAGGAAGCGAAAATAGGTACACCTGAACTCCCTGAGTTCCAGGAGGAGGATAT
This sequence comes from Chelydra serpentina, assembly GCA_037349315.1. Taxonomy (NCBI): domain Eukaryota; kingdom Metazoa; phylum Chordata; order Testudines; family Chelydridae; genus Chelydra; species Chelydra serpentina. The sequence continues at coordinate 47,496,450 of JBAIAC010000029.1, read as the reverse complement.
GGAGAAGAAACTCCTAGGCATATCATTTGCCTTAAATAGTCTGTGTACTGAGATTAGATACATCCCTCATAGGATGGGGAGTCAAAGTTATAGTGACAATAGGGCGAGGTTGAGTAAAGGGAACTCCCACACAGACTTTGGATGGGTCCTTCCACCAATTGAGCACATTCAAAAACTCAACAAGGAATGGACATTAATTTGTAAAGAATGTTTAGAATGTAGACTGTTCTTAGCTAGCCTCGGAAGCAGTGAAGATGCACCCTGGCACGCAATGTGACAAAAGTTCAGGCTGTTATGTGACCTAGAAGTTGAAGACAACTTCTGACTATGGGCCTATTTCAAGCCTGGTTGGCACATTATGATCTAGAGAAACCCCTATATAAACTATCTGTTGAACTGGAGTAAAAGTGGCCTTTTCTATGCTGAGTTGGAATTCCACCTTCTGGAAAAAGGGATATAGCCAGCTGATACAGACCACCAAATCACACTAGGGAACATGATGATGACTTCCTCTTCCAGCTCCTCTTGACAGTACCAGGGATCTAGAAGATACCAAGGAAAGTTATAGTCATGGTGACTTAGCAGATTCTGAAACAGACAGTCTTTCAGTATCCAATAACAAGAGACTCCATCTTATTTCAGACAAACAAGTCTCTAGAGAATCAAAACTTCTGTGGTACCAGGTGGATCTGGGCTGAAACCACACGAGGCTCCGCAGTGGACAGCAGTAGTACCAAGGATATTGCTTGCTTCGATAGCATCGATCTAGCAGTCTGTGATGCCTGCACAGGTACCAGAGGTAACTCTGGCAGAAGACCTGCAGGTAGTACTGACTTCTTCAATGCAGAGTTCTTAGGATCCCTACCAGTGTGATCATGCACAGAAGGTACTGAGGCATGCTTCGTACTGTGAGTCTTAGAATACCTTCAAGTCTTGAATGATGAGAAACCTGGAGCCTCAGTGGTACCCTTTCCGGGACATCAGGTCTCCAAAATAGTCTCTGAGAAGAGAGAAGGATTTTGGAAGCAGATTCTCTCTGAGGAGATCTGGTACTCCTCTTCTTAGAAACCCTGCTGGTCCCCTCCAGGTTCTTGTCCCACAAAGATCTTGTGGGAGAGCAGGATATGGAGGTTGACGGGGCAGCATGTTCGCTTGGAGGCCATTGTGCAGGGGGATATCCGGGTCTGGATCCAAGGCAGGTTAAAGGAAGCTCTGCAACATAAGTAGCCTAAGCTTAACCTCCCTGTTTTTTCTGGCTCTGTTCTTGAATTCTGAACAAATCTTGCATTTAGATGGCATGTGCACATCTCCCAAACAGTGAATGCAACAGTATTGCCCATTGCGGCTTGTGATAGATTCCTGGCAAGCGAGGCAGTTTTGAATCCCAGAGATCCAAGCTTACCCTGAGAAAAAGACTCTTGGGGAGAAAGCCCCTCAAAAAAGAAGGGGTAAGGGAAGAAAGGTCTGTTTAATAAACTGAAGAGTTCTAAAAGTAAAACTAAACTAGCTGAACTAAAGCTAGACCTAAGTTTAAGGCTAAAGCTGAAGTAAGTTATTCCTAGAAGTGGGCAAGCAAGATGCTCCATCTCAGGCCATGGGTAGTTGAGAAGGAACTGGGAGTGGTTTGCCCATGCAACTCTATATAACCTTGGTACAGAGCAGGAAAAGGTCAGGAGAGCATGTGTGGGCCACAAAGGCACTACTATCAAAATAAATCTCTCATCAGAGACGCACGGGTATGCATGTGCGCCTGGGAAGTGGAGCACCCACAATGGGACATTACTTGAAGTAATTTGGTTTCAGGTGCCTTTATTCCTTAATTGTAATTATTTTATTTGGCTCACAACATGGTTGATATTCATAAAAATGAGTGCAATAAAAAGGTAAACAGATGAACTAAACCAAGACTATCATTCTCCAAAATTCATCAAAATATTTTATTAACGCTAATGTTAAAAAATGTATATAGTACACAGGTTAAGAAAAGAGTGCCTGTACATCTGAGTATAGTGCTTAGACTATCCACAAATACAAAGTTTGTACAAATACAAACTGGAACAGGTACAAAGAAGGGCCACTAGGATGATCCGAGGAATGGAAAACCTGTCGTATGAAAGGAGACTCGAGGAGCTTGGTTTGTTTACCTTAACCAAAAGAAGGCTGAGGGGAGATATGATTGCTCTCTTTAAATATATCAGAGGGATAAATACCAGGGAGGGAGAGGAATTATTTCAGCTCAGTACCAATGTGGACACAAGAACAAATGGATATAAACTGGCCATCAGGAAGTTTAGACTTGAAATTAGACGAAGGTTTCTAACCATCAGAGGAGTGAAGTTCTGGAACAGCCTTCCAAGGGAAGCAGTGGGGGCAAAAGACCTATCTGGCTTCAAGATTAAGCTAGATGCATTTATGGAGGGGATGGTTTGATGGGATAACATGATCTTAGTCAGTGGTAAAATTGCCATCAGTGGTAAATAGGACCAATGGTCAATGATGGGATGTTAGAAGTTACTACAGAGAACTTTTTCCTGGGTGTCTGGCTGGTGAGTCTTGCCCATATGCTCGGGGTTCAGCTGAGCGCCATATTTGGGGTCGGGAAGGAATTTTCCTCCAGGGGAGATTGGCAGAGGCCCGGGAGGTTTTTTGCCTTCCTCTGCAGCATGGGGCATGGGTCACTTACCAGAGGATCTCTGCATCTTGAAGTCTTTAAACCATGATTTGAGGACTTCAATAGCTGAGACATAGGTGAGAGGATTATTCCAGGAGTGGATGGGTGAGATTCTGTGGCCTGCATTGTGCAGGAGGTCAGACTAGATGATCATAATGGTCCCTTCTGACCTTAAAGTCTATGAGTCTATGAGATACATACAGTGCATAATCAGCAATAACCCAAATTTAGGTAAATAAATTCAACAATACAGTTAGATATTGGCATCCAAGTATTCAGGTACATCACTCATGAAAAGTTGTACAGAGAGTTGGTTGTGAAAGCAAAACATAAGATTGACCCTCAGTAGGTGAGAATTTAGGGTAGGTTGGTCCATCAGGGTGGATAAAAATCAATGATTTTTTTTAAAATAAAAACATTTGGATTTTTTTTAGTTTAAATCGGATTTTTTGTATAAAATGCTTTTTGAGGGAAAAACCTATCATTTTCTATAGTTTCAGAGTTATCTGCCAATGACAGTGTTTCAGTCACATCATGTATGTCACATAGCCACAGTATATCAGCAAAAAGAAAAAAAAATCTCCATCATCCAGAAACAACCATAGATAAATTTGTGATTAGAACCAGCAGATTACAAAAAGACGTAATGGATGAAAAAATTGACCGGTTTGTTTATGCAACAAACTCTCCTTTCTGTATAATTGAACCATGTTAATGAAGTGTGGGTTCTCAGTCATTAAGACCCATAGAGCAGATATCACAGGCAAATTGCTGGATAAAGTGTATGAAAGAGAAACTGAGCAGCGTGCAAAAGGTCTACAGAGTAAAATTGTTAACCTGAGTGTTGATGGGTGAAGCAATGTCCACAATGATCCTGTTGTATGTGCTTGTGTGACAAAAGAAGAAGGGAATGTCTTCCTTACAGAAACAACTGATACATCAGGAAACGCACACACAGCAGAATACTTATAAGTAGCAGCAGTAAAAGCTATAGCAAATTGAAAAAAAATTCAAATGTCTAAGTACGCAGCTTGGTCACAGACAATGCTGCAAATGTATCCAAGACGAGAATAAATGATTTAGAAGAGAGTTCCAAGCTCAACATACGGTGCAGTGCTCATTTGATGCACCTCCTAGCCAAAAACTTCAGTGTTCCAGAAATAAAGGCTAATGCTGATGAAACTGCAAAATACTTCCGTAACAATCACTTTGCAGCAGCTGCTCTGAAAAAAACCTATTTTTATGTTTGTTTTTGTATTTTTAAATATTTAACTATTTTAGTTAAACAATTTTAACAAAAACCAAACCTGCTTTTAAAAAACTTGAATGTTTAAATTCAAAAATGCATATGCTTATTTTGTTAAAATATTATACGTTTGCTGTTGAAGAAAAAACCCCAAAATACATAATGTTGTTTTAGTTAAATAAATAAAACAATGTAAATGTCTGTCTGGTGATGTTCTCCTCCTAATACAGCATGGCAAGTAATCCTCCAAATATTAATGATTAGCCTGTTGAACTGGAGATAGTTCACCTCCCGATGACTTCATAAATATCTGCTTCAATTACCTTTGGTAAATGAAATAACCAATCAATCATTCATTTTCTGTTATAGCTATAAAACTAATCTGAAAAGTTTTCAAAATAAATCAATCACTTTAAAAATGTATAGTGTGTACCTTCTAAAAATGAAACCTACATCTGAGTTGTGAAGAATATGTATTAAGGTTATAACAACCAACAAGAATGCACTTTTATGTAGAAATCCACGATTAAATTGAGTCTTCCTGACTAGTGATTTAAATCAATTTGATTTAAATCAAATCCACCCTGTTGTTCATTAGAAAATACAATCTATCAGGAAAGTATATCAGTTACTTTCCTATTTCCCAATTACTGAATAGTCATGGAAACTAAGCTACTTTCACACTACTGGAGGTCTCCTCTCCTGGTCCAGGTGAATGCACACTGATTAAAAATTATAGGTTCTAAGCCTTCTCCTAATAATCAGTAGCAAGACTGAGTCATTCTTAGTTTAGATAAAGTTATATCTAGGTGTTTAAAACGAGAACTAATGAAGTGTTGGAGCTATAGTGGCAATGACTCATTCTGTGAGGATTCAGATACACAGGGAAATCCTTCACTAGCTTGACCCACTGCCTTTAGAGCAGCTCTGTGCCAGGAGACCATGCTTAGAACGGTTTGTTTTCCATTCATCACTGCATTGAAATTGCAATATTTGGCCCTTTATTACCACAGCACAACACTCCCTACATTTATCGGAGATTTGCAACTCGCCTGCCCTCCAACATTGGGGTTTACGGTCACCACCCTTTTAATTCAGGTCCCAAAACAGGCAGAGTTCTAGTCCCTGTTTTCTCACCCAGAGAAGATACAAAACAATCATGTAGCCAAGTCGAAGTGCGAATATAGTAAAGTTTCCCTTTGTATTAAGTCTAGAATATTGTACTGTATAAGCAAGAGCATTAACGCCCCAATTTCTCTGTCTGATTTGAGTGCCTCATGGACTAGGAAAAGGTGAGAGCACTTGTTCTTCCTTCCCAGATACAGTTTCCACACACACACACACACACACACACACACACACACACACACACACACCCTACCATTCTGGAAGCCACTTCTCCTCCTCCTCCAAGATTCACACGTTAGGGCACACAGATGTTGCCTCCGCCTCCCAACAACCTTACAGGCCACAGCTGTCAGCTTCTATCTCCAGTTCCTAAGGGCTAGGTTTCCCCTATCAGTCCACTGAAGGAGGTTTAACCCATTTCAAATTCAGGCCATAGCACATCCCCACTACAGGGATACATACATAATAAGCAACAATGTTTTCATAGTGAACGTGTGGTTTATTATTATTTCTTTTCTTTTTTTAAATTGTCTAGAAATTGTTCCATTGGCAATTTGCAGCACACCATGTTCTCTATCCACGCGGAGCCTGGCTGCTTTCAGACTTTACACACTAGTGAACCAGGGGAGGGCTATGGTGAGCAACTCTCTGCAGAATGTTTTAACTGGTTTTAGAATCCAGATACTAAGTAGTGAGGTTAAGCCCCCCACACTTCTAATGGAGTGGGAATCTTACCTCCACAATCTGTTTAAGTTTCAGTGACCAGGGGCCTAGCATTCCACGTTGAGCTCCACACCTTCGTTACCCATTCGGGAATGTGCTGTGGTTACCACTGAGCAAACAGTGCGGCAACTTCTGTTCAATTTTTATAATGATACCTTTCAACTAAGAATATAGTAATAATCTTTGTTTTGAAAAAAAGCCACAAAATTTTACACAAATCTGCACAAGTCACAGAGTGATTCCTGAAGCAGCTTTTTATTTTTGCATAGATATATTACATCAAATTTCAGGATATTTAGGAGCAAAGAGCTCCCCGTTCGTAAAGAGAACCTTCAGTGCTGGTGCTGGACTGTCTCTCTCATGCCGCTCCAGCCAGTATATAGAGATACACATCATAACTCAATTAATTTAAAGGGGAGACTTTACTTCTTTTTCAGACCTACTGGGCTTTTCTTTTTTAATCATGCTGTCTTTAAAAAGAGTAGAACAAAATAGCTCAGGTACATTACCTCAGGTTTCCTCAAGATATCTCAAAGACTTTGGGTTTAGATTGGGTATTTGGTAATACATTTGAAAGTCTCTACTCCTATACAGTCCATTCCATCTGCAGTGGGAAGTAAACTTTAAGCTACAGTACCTGTATGCTGTCATCCCTCAAAATTGTGAGCATGACAATGCTGCTAGGTTAACTGTTAAGTGAAACGCCTAGTCATCTGCATTGTGCTGATCCAGACAAGACAGCTTCACAAATGTTTCAGAAACTCCAGGATTTGGTAAAAGGCATATTAATTATACTTACCTTGGCCTATTGCAATAAGTACAGGAGCTGAAATATAGGAATTCTATTTCCCTGTTGCCCCTGCTCCTCCTAACAGGCCTTACCACTTTGCCTTCCACAAAGCCTATTGAGGGAGACCCCAAGTCACCCCAGTCAGTAATATTGCTCCCATTTTACAAGTGCAAAGGCAAAGAAAAAGCAAGCTGTGAACACCAGAGAGCAAGAGATGCAGGAATAGAATTCAGTTTGTTGGTCTGCTAGACCCATGTTTTATTCACTAGGGCCAATGGCTGCAACTCCAACTTATCTATTCCATCTGTGAATCAGGGATAAGTGTTTCTTCATTTTTATAAGGTACATTGAAATACACAAATAAAAGAGTACTACATAAATACAAAATATTATTATTGCCCCCCTTTAAAAGAGCACTTCTGTTCTGAAAAGGAACAAACACAGCATCATGGAGTTCCAAGTCTCTTCCCCTAAATGCCAGCCCTGTAAATTCAGCCTGGGCTCTGGAAGGCAAGCTAGATTCTTTCCATCTCATTCCTCACTAATAGTAAAGATTCTGCAGGCCAAATCGAGCCCTAACTTACACCTGTGCAATCCATTTGACTATAAGCACACCAAATTTCAAATTTAAAGGTTCAGTTGTTTTTCTGACTTTCCCTATGGGAGTGTGGGAAAAGCATCACAATTATTAAAATGGGTTTTCACAGACAAAACTGATTAGAGCTTAGAAAATGAAGTTAATGATAATGTACAATATGGAATAGATTCCAGTTCACAGTGTTTCAGCTGTGTTGGCTCAGCAGGGCTAGGAGGAATGAAAAACAGAAAATTACCCATACTTTTGTCGCTAAATTCAGCAGCTTGAACCGAATACATGAAAGAAGCAGATCTATTGAGAAAGGTAGTTGCTACTTTTATATTTGCTTTTCAAAAAGGAACAGAACTTTAAAGAAGGGACAAAAAGAGTGGGAAGCATGGTGATCTCATGGATAATTCGGAAACAGACTAAGATCTGGTTTCTAGTGCCAGCCTAGTGATGTGGATACTAAATACTTCACATAAGCGTTGTGAGGATTACATGTATAGGTATCACAAAATCAATCAAACCCTTTGAAAATGGAAAGGCTCTAAGTAACTGTCATAATTGGGGATATCTTTCTAAAAGATGAAGTTATGGGCCCAATGCAGAGATTACAAGGTGAGCCACTCTGGCCTGTGTTATGCAGATCAGACTACATGATTACAATAGCTCTTTCTGACCTTAAAATCTATGAATCTCTGACTCAACTATTTCTGCAGAACATGCAGTCCCACTGCCAAAGGTCCTGCACATCCATAACTCACACTAACTTCAGCTGCAGTACTTCTGAAGATCAGGCCAGATTCATCTCAAATTGGGTAACCAGAACTTTAGAAACACACAACTAGCGGCCACTTCTGAACACTGTGGTTTAAGTGACTTGCCCAGCATCACATGGGAAGCCTTTAGCAGATCTACACATAGAACTCGCTTCCCCGGGAAAATATTCAGTTCATAGAATCATAGAATCTCAGGGTTGGAAGGGACCTCAGGAGGTCATCTAATCCAACCCCCTCCTCAAAGCAGGACCAACAACTAAATCATCCCAGCCAGGCCTTTGTCAACCCTGACCTTAAAAACCTCTAAGGAAGGAGATTCCACCACCTCCCTAGGTAACCCACTCCAGTGCTTTACCACCCTACTAGTGAAAAAGTTTTTCCTAATATCCAACCTAAACCTCCCCCTCTGCAACTTGAAACCATTACTCCTTGTTCTGTCATCTTCTACCACTGAGAACAGTCTAGATCCATCCTCTTTGGAACCCCCTTTCAGGAAGTTGAAAGCAGCTATCAAATCCCCCCTCACTCTTCTCTTCTGCAGGCTAAACAATCCCAGTTCCCTCAGCCTTTCCTCATAAGTCATGTGCTCCAGCCCCCTAATCATTTTTGTTGCCCTCCGCTGGACTCTTTCCAATTTATCCACATCCTTCCCGCAGTGTGAGGCCCAAAACTGGACACAGTACTCCAAATGAGGCCTCACCGGTGCCGAATTCAGGGGAATAATCACGTCCCTCAATCTGCTGGAAATGCCCCTACTTATACAGCCCAAAATGCCGTTAGCCTTCTTGGCAACAAGGGCACACTGTTGACTCATATTCAGCTTTTCGTCCACTGTAACCCCTAGGTCTTTTTCTGCAGAACTGCTGCCCAGCCAATCTATGATTCTATGATTCTTTAGCACCCTCGGATGCAGTGCAACCGGCACCATGGACTTGTGCTCGTCCAGCTTTTCTAAATAGTCCCGAACTACTTCTTTCTCCACAGAGGGCTGGTCACCTCCTCCCCATACCGTGCTACGGAGTGCACCCGTCTGGGAGCTGACCTGGTGTGTGAAGACAGAGGCAAAAAAAGCATTGAGTACACCAGCTTTCGCCACATCCTCTGTCACTAGGTTCCCTCCCTCATTCAGCAAGGGGCCCACGCTTTCCTTGACTTTCTTCTTGTTGCTAACATACCTGAAGAAACCCTTCTTGTTACTCCTGACATCTTCGGCTAGCTGCAACTCCAAGGGCTGGTCCACACTAACCCCCCAGGTCGAACTAAGATACGCAACTTCAGCTACGTGAATAACGTAGCTAAAGTCAAAGTATCTTAGTTCGAACTAAACAGCACTTACCGCGGGTCCAGACATGGCAGGCAGGCAGGCTCCCGCGTCGACTCTGCTTACTCCTCGCGCGGAGCAGGAGTACCGGTGTCGACGGCAAGCACTTCCAGGATCGATTTATCGCATCTAAGATCGATTGCTACCCGCCGAATCAGGTGGGTAGTATAGACGTAGCCCAAGTGTGATTTGGCCTTCCTAATTTCACTCTTGCATGCCTGAGCAATATTTTTATACTCCTCCCTGGCCATTTGTCCAATCTTCCACTTCTTGTAAGCTGCTTTTTTGTGTTTAAGACGAGCAAGGATTTCACTGTTAAGTCAAGCTGGTCGCCTGCCATATTTACTTTTCTTTCTACACATCGGGATGGTTTGTTCCTGCAACCTCAATAAGGATTCTTTAAAATACAGCCAGCTTTCCTCGACTCCTTTCCCCCTCATGTTATTCTCCCAGGGGACCTTGCCCATCAGTTCCCTGAGGGAGTCAAAGTCTGCTTTTCTGAAGTCCAGGGTCTCTGTTCTGCTGCTCTCCTTTCTTCCTTGTGTCAGGATACTGAACTCGACTCACTGCCTCCCAGGTTCCCATCCACTATTGCTTCCTCTACTATTTCTTCCCTGTTTGTGAGCAGCAGGTCAAGAAGAGCTTTTCCCCTAGTTGGTTCCTCCAGCACTTGCACCAGGAAATTGTCCCCTACACTTTCCAAAAACGTCCTGGATTGCCTGTGCACCGCTGTATTACTCTCCCAGCACATATCGGGGTGATTAAAGTCACCCATGAGAACCAGGGCCTGTGATCTAGTAACTTCTGTTAGTTGCTGGAAAAAAGTCTCGTCCACCTCATCCCCCTGGTCTGGTGGTCTGTAGCAGACTCCCACCACGACATTACCCTTGTTGCTCACACTTCTAAATTTAATCCAGAGAGACTCAGGTTTTTCTGCAGTTTCATACTGGAGCTCTGAGCAGTCATACTGCTCTCTTACAAACAGCGCAACTCCCCCACCTTTTCTGCCCTGCCTATCCTTCCTGAACAATTTATATCCATCCATGACAGTACTCCAATCATGTGAGTTATCCCACCAAGTCTCTAGTTTTCCAAGTTTTATAGTGACATGACAAGTTGTATGGTATTGGTTCTTGCTTCCTGATTGTCTAAGCTTATTCCACATGATCAAAAGAGTTAACAGAAACAATTCTATTTCTCACAGCAATAGGATGCAAATATGCTTCCTTCTGAAATATTAAATTAGTATTTTGTTTTAAAAAGTCCAAGTCTTGTTTTGACTGATTCACATTTTATATTTTTTTCCATCACGTTATAGGCACCATCTGTGCGCAATCCTTCCTGAGCCCTTATGATCCGCCTTGCTTGTAATTTCCAAATCAAATCAAATAGTCTGAAAGTAACAGTTTCCTGGAATACATACAACAGGACTGCAACACAATGTTTGTCATTATTTCCCCGTACAGGTCAAACGTCAAAACTATTTTGGACAGAAAATGAAGTTGTTCTCATTACCTTTTTCTAATAAAGTTATTCAAAGAAAGGTTTGCAGCACACACATACAATCTGTAAATAGTTGAGTTCCAAACACTCTTCATATTCTCAGTGTCTGCTGAGACTCAAAATTATCACTGAAGGTCCAAAGTCCCAAAGAAGTTGCTGCTCTAGCTCCTGGCATCTCTTGTCTATCCTTGATATATGCTGGCAACTCAGGACTTTGGAAAAGATCCATTAACGGTACCATCATATCTTCATCTTTGTGAACATGGTGGGGATGTGGCCAGGATTGTGAGTTCAATCCTAGAGGGGGCCATTTAGGGATCTAGGGCAAAAATCTGTATGGGGACAGTACTTGGTCCTGCTAGTGAAGGCAGGGGACTGGACTCGATGACCTTTCAAGGTCCTTCCAGTTCTATGAGATAATAATAATATGGAGATATGCCTATTAGGATAAAAATGGTTTGTCCTAAAACATGTGGCCCCCAGTTGCCATGAAGAGCAGTGGTAAGTAGCTGCTACAGTTGCTGCTGAACACTCTGAGTACAGAAAGTTTAGCCTTCTCTCAGAATTTTGTTAGAAGTTTCTATGCAAAATTGGCTTATTAAATTTACTGGATAGAACTGCTGTGCGCATGAACTTCTTCCCAGTTTTAAAAAACCTCTCTAGCAAAGTGACATTAAATTGTAAGAATATTCTGTGCGATATTCCAAACATGTAAATTAGATAATAAAAACTTAGGACCATTCTATAATGAAGTCCAATCCATGTTTCTACTCAAACATGAATGATTCATCCAATATGAAATAGTTGACAAATGGCAAATAGAGGGAGAAACGAGTAACAAAAGAGTAGCTTAGGTCAAAAGGTATTAAGGTTAAGCAAAATGAAAGGATATTTAATTACAGAGTGTTCCAAGTAAGAACATAGGAGCCTTTGGTTTAAGGCTGACCTAAAATTACCATCCCAGGGCAAGCAGGGGCCCAGCACCAGCCACAAGCTTCTTTCAGGAGTTGGCTGTGGCATGAGTCTACTCTAGTACAGTGTACTACAGTGTACTCAACAAACAGAAAATTATCCAGTTCCCAACAGCATTTAGCGTGGAGTTGACAAATTTCTGGGGCTGCTGGGAGGTAGGTTGCAGAAAACTTCACTCTATCACCTCATTACTCTTCCTGGGCCAAGCCTCCTACCAACTTCTGCTGTCACATCCTCCTCCCTTCCCAACAGGACAGAAAGCAACAGGGTAACACAGAGGCTGGGGTTGGGCAGGGAACCTATAGTTGCTCCATGATGAAGAGCCAGCTGGTTTGTCACAACAGGTTGAGAGAATGAGGGTAGATATTCGCTCAGGGACCTTCCAAAGTCTGTAGAGCAATCAATATAGACAAAGGAGGGGAAAAGGAGGAAATTGTAAGGGGAGGTGGAAGTGGCTCATGTTTCCACTCAGACCTCAGCACCTCTAATTTGATGAAGATAATATATCTCCAAAGCCCTTCACAGTAAAAGTCAAAACAACACTCAATGGTTCAAACTGAAAGTGTTCCACATTTAATTAGGTTATCCAATGAAAAGCTATGTTGCCATTCTTGTTTGGGTTGGACCTTGCACCTTCCAGCCCAAGAGTAGGGGGAGGGGAGGAGAGTATTCAAATCCTGCATCAAGGCCACAGCTCAAAACAAGTAACTTCAGAGCAATACATGGGAACTGCTGCACTGTGTTGGAGGTGATTTCAGGTAAGCCATTAAACTAAGGATCCCTTTCCCAGTAACAACAAAAACACAAAGCAGTCGTACTCAAGCTTCAAAACTTGTAAAATACAATTGTGATGGAACATCCCACCTTGTGCAAAGTTAGCACAAAATCAAGATGTTGAGAACAAAATCAAGAAACCAAAGAATATGATGAGAAGAAATTGTTAAATTGCCTATCACACCAATGCTATGAACCTGGGGAACAATCAAGAGAAAGCAGAATTGCTCATTAATTAGCATAAATTTGATCTAATTGCTATTACCAAAACCTGGTGGGATAATTCACACAAACAGAATGTTAAAATCAATGGTTATGACCTACTTAAGGAGGATCCAGAGGGCAAAGGGGAAGGGGGACTGGCACTCTATATCAAAAATGGAATGACCTGTTTCCGAGTCACTGATAATTCAAAAGAAAATGAAGTCAAATATTTATGGATCAATGGCCTAACAGATAAAGCACAAGATCGGGTATTAGTTGTTGTCTTCTACAGACCACCAAATCACACTAGGGAACATGACTCCTGCTCCTTTTGCTCCTAGCTATAATTAGTAGGAGAAATAACTGACTATTGGGGGGGACTTAAATTTGAGTGACATATGCTAGAGGTTTCATGTTACCAGTACTAAAATATTCTTGGAATTTCTAAACATTATAGATGACAACTGCCTAACTCAAAAAGTGTGGCAGCCAACACAGGGGAATTCTTCATTAGACCTTGTGCTAACAGATAATGAGGAACTAATCACAAAAGGTAGCTTAGGTACAATTGATCCTCACTTGATTTATAACACGCAAACAAAATAAAGTCTAGACCAGTAAAGAAAAAAATATACAGAGAGAGAGAGAGAGAGCGTGCGCGCTTTAACAGGGCCAATTTCACAAAGGGAAAACAGTCGCAAGACAAATCAGATGGGAAGAAGTATTTAATCAGAAAAATGTAACTGGCAATTGGAAATCATTGAAGAATGCATTACTAGATGCCCCAGAAGCCACAATCCACAGTTAAGGAAGAAGGCTGAGCTCGTTCAAAATCGACATGTTTAGAGGGGAAGGGAAGGCCGCAAGAAAATAATGTATATTATATATATTAAATGGAAGAAAGGGGAAGTTGATAGTAATGAATATAAATCAGAATTTAAGAATTACAGAAAACTGATAAAAGAAGCCAACGGATACAAGGATAAATCTACGGCCAACTAAGTTAAGGACAATAAGGAATATTTTTAAAATATATAAAGGAACAAAAAGAATCCGGACAATGGTATTAGTCCTTTCGTAAATGGAAATGGTAGAATTATCAGTAGGGCAGTAGAAAAGGCAGAAGTATTCAATAAATATTTCTGTTCTGGATATAGGGAAAAATCAAATGATATAGTCTCATGCTGATAACTCTTTCCATTCCACTAGTATCTCTGGAGGATGTTAAACAGAAGTTAAATATTTTAAAAATCTGGTGTCCAGATATCTTGCATCCAAGTTTTGAAAGAGCTAGCTGAGGAGATTGCTGGATCATTAATGCTGATTCTCAGTAAGTGTTGGAACCCTTCTTCCAGAAGACTGGAAGAAAGGTCATGTGCCAATTTTTTAAAAAGGGTAAACAGAATGAACCAGATAATTACAGGCCAGTCAGCCTGACATTGCTCCCAGGCAAGATAATGGAACAGCTGATACAGGATTTGATTAGTAAAGGAGGATAATATAATTAATGCAAATCAACATGTGTTTACGGATAATGAACCCTGTCTAACTTGATTTTTTTTCTGGTGAGATTATAGGTTTGCTTGATAAAGGTAATAGTGTTGATGCAATATACTTTGACTTAATACCCCCACAACATTTTGATTAAAAAATTACAAAGATATCGAATTAACATGGCACATATTAAATAGATTAAAATCTAGGTATACAATAGATCTCAAAAATGTAATTGTGAACAGGGAATCATCATCAAGCAGGTGTGTTTCCAGTGAGGTCCCAAAGGGATTGACTCTTGGCCCTACGCTATATAACATGTTTATATCACTGACCTGGAAGAAAACAAAAAATCACTGAAAGTTTGCATGTGACAAATATTGGGGGAGTGGTAAAAAATGAAGCAGATCGATCATTCATTGTAAACACTCTGGATCATTTTGCATATCAGGTATAAGTGAACAATATGCATTTGAATATGGCTAACTGTAAATGTACTCATCCAGGAACAAAAAAATGTAGGCCACACTTATAGGATGGGGGAGACTATCCTAGGAAGTAGCGACTTTGAAAAAGTTTTGAGGGTCACAGTGGATAACCTGCTGAACATGAGCTCCCATTGTGCTGCTGTGGCCAAAAGAGCTAGTGCAATCTTGGAATTCATAAACAAGGGAATCTCAAGTAGGAGCTGAGCGGTTATTTTACCTCCCTATTTGGCATTTGTGAAACTACCACTGGAGTACTGCGTCCAGTTCTGGTGTCCACAATTCAGGAAGGATGTTGATAAAGTGGAGAGGGTTCAGAGAAGAGCCACAAGAATTAGTACAGAATTAGAAAACATGCCTTTTATAGTGAGACTCAAATCGCTCAGTCTACTTAGTTTAACAAAGAGAAGGCTGATTACAGTCTATTAAGTTCTACGTGGGGAACAAATATTTAATAATGGACTCTTTAGTCTAGCAGAGAAAGGTATAACAGGATCCAATGTCTGGAAGCTGAAGATGGACAAATTCAGACTGGAAATAAAGGTGTAAGTTTGACAGTGAGAGCAATTAGCCATTTGAGCTATTTACAAAGGGTCATGGTGGATTCTCCATCACTGATGATGCTTAAAATCAATTCTGGATCTTCTCCTAACAAATCTGCTCTAGAAATCATTTTGGGGAAGTTCTATGGTCTGTGTTATAAAGGAGTTCACACCAGATGATCACAGTAGTCCCTTCTGGCCTTGGAATCTATGAAAGACTGCATCAAGAAGTCATGTCATATTGCAACCAGAAGAATAACATCAGTTTAATACCTAGGTATTGGGAGTGAAGAGGGGTTCACGCCGCCACCCTATTCCCCCCGCCCCTCCAACTATTACAAGGGGATATTGTTCCTCCCTTCTCAACCCTTCTATCTACCCTCTTGCTGGTCTGGGGGCTTTTATTTTCTTCCTTGCTTTGTTTCTCTATTTCTCAGTTCTGCGAAGAAGGGAAAAGAGTAATGAGAGGCAGGTTCAGTGTGTCAGATGGGGTGGCTGACACACTGATCTGATGTTGGATTCAAACGCCTTGCTCTGAAAAGCTGTGTAGATGATAAACTCTGATGCCCTGTTCAATACGTACACTCTCAGTAAAACAGTTTCCTATTCCCAAGGATGTATGCTGTTGCTGAGCATGTAACAGTTGCATTTGCTTATGTGCTCACTGGACCAGGGCTTTGGAGCGGAGCCCGGAGCTGGAGTGCGGAGCAGTGGAGCTACCGGTTTTTGCCCAGAGCTGGAGCGGAGCCGGACCACAAAAAATCTTGACTGCTCCAGGGTTTTTTTTTCATTTTCAATCCAAAATGAATGATATTTAGCAAGAAAGTTCTAAAGGTGGCAAAAAGTTTGATTGTATAACAATTGATATTAACATCTCCTTTACCACTTTACATAATATGTCACAGTTATTCTCACTTCGGACGAAATCAAGATATAATGTATAGATGATCATAGAATCATAGAATCTCAGGGTTGGAAGGGACCTCAGGAGGTCATCTAGTCCAACCCCCTGCTCAAAGCAGGACCAACCCCAACTAGATCATCCCAGCCAGGGCTTTGTCAACCCTGACCTTAAAAACCTCTAAGGAAGGAGATTCCACCACCTCCCTAGGTAACCCATTCCAGTGCTTCACCACCCTACTAGTGAAAAAGTTTTTCCTAATATCCAACCTAAACCTCCCCCTCTGCAACTTGAGACCATTACTCCTTGTTCTGTCATCTTCTACCACTGAGAACAGTCTAGATCCATCCTCTTTGGAACCCCCTTTTAGGTAGTTGAAAGCAGCTAGCAAATCCCCCCTCACTCTTCTCTTCTGCAGGCTAAACAATCACAGTTCCCTCAGCCTCTCCTCATACGTCATGTGCTCCAGCCCCCTAATCATTTTTGTTGCCCTCCGTTGGACTCTTTCCAATTTATCCACATCCTTCTTGTAGTGTGGGGCCCAAAACTGGACACAGTACTCCAAATGAGGCCTCACCAGTGCCGAATAGAGGGGAATAATCACGTCCCTCGATCTGCTGGAAATGCCCCTACTTATACAGCCCAAAATGCCGTTAGCCTTCTTGGCAACAAGGGCATACTGTTGACTCATTCAGCTTTTCATCCACTGTAACCCCTAGGTCCTTTTCTGCAGAACTGCTGCCCAGCCATTCGGTCCCTAGTCTGTAGCAGTGCATGGGATTCTTCCGTCCTAAGTGCAGGACTCTGCACTTGTCCTTGTTGAACCTCATCAGATTTCTTTTGGCCCAATCCTCTAATTTGTCTAGGTCCCTCTGTATCCTGTCCCTACCCTCCAGCGTATCAACCACTCCTCCCAGTTTAGTGTCATCTGCAAACTTGCTAAGGGTGCAGTCCACACCATCCTCCAGGTCGTTGATGAAGATATTGAACAAAACCGGCCCCAGCAACGACCCTTGGGGCACTCCACTTGATACCGGCTGCCAACTAGACATGGAGCCATTGATCACTACCCGTTGAGCACGACCATCCAGCCAGTTTTCTATCCACCTTACCGTCCATTCATCCAGCCCATACTTCTTTAACTTGCTGGCAAGAACGCTGTGGGAGACTGTATCAAAAGCTTGGCTAAAGTCAAGAAATTGCACATCCACTGCTTTCCCCTCATCCACAGAGCCAGTTATTTCATCATAGAAGGCAATTAGGTTAGTCAGGCATGACTTACCCTTGGTGAATCCATGCTGACTGTTCCTGATCACTTTCCCCTCCTTTAAGTGGTTCAGAATTGATTCCCTGAGGACCTGTTCCATGATTTTTCCAGGGATTGAGGTGAGACTGACTGGCCTGTAGTTCCCCGGATCTTCCTTCTTCCCTTTTTTAAAGATGGGCACTACATTAGCTTTTTTCCAGTCATCCGGGACCTCCCCCGATTGCCATGATTTGTCAAAGATAATGGCCAATGGCTCTGCAATCACATCGGCCAACTCCTTTAGCACCCTCGGATGCAGTGCATCCGGCCCCATGGACTTGTGTTCGTCCAGCTTTTCTAAATAGTCCCGAACTACTTCTTTGATACAAAATTACAAAGTTTTTAGGAGATAATCTGATTCTTTAATAAAACATATCAGGCATCCACCAACACTGCAGACTGCTCCCACCCTTGTGCCAAGGTCAGGCGAGTACATACTCGCATAGATTAGTTAGATAGTTAAATTAGTATGTGTTGATACTTCTTTTGTAAGGGTTGATCAACGAGACGCGCTGAGGGCTGCGATTTTGGAAAAGTGTGACGCAAGACACAACATTTAAGATATCACAAACAGGTATATTGCAAAAAATGTTTTTGTTTATTGATATATTAAGATATCGCAAGAGATTAACCATTTAAGCTCATTTCTCACACGGGCTCCCATTACCGGTACATTTGTTCATTTGTACATGCTCCTGTATCACTCTGGTGGACTTATTTTATGTCATCTGTTCAACGGTCTTTTGGTAGTGTTGTCATTTTAAATTTACTGAAAAAGTCATGTGCAGCAGGCATATAAATATACAGTAAACATTTCTGCATAAATTAGGAGTGATTTTGGGATATATCCAGAGTGATTGGAAAATGTCCAACCCAACTTTAGGGGTGAATCCTTAGGTCATTTTAAGAAAAAACATTTGTGAACAAGTGTCCTAAAATTCTTCCTAAGGGACCTACAATCCCTTCAAGGAGGTGATGAAAAGTTAATTTCTGATTAATATCTCAAAAACGCTTCAATATAAAGTAATGAAATTATGTCTGTGACTTAGCGTTAGTATGTGCTACCATATTACATTATCCAAAATTATTTAAACCATAGGCGTCCCGAACTGGCGGTTGGTCATTTTTATTTCATATTTCAAGAAAGGCTTGTCGTCGATTTCTCCGAGCTATGAGCAGCAATATTATGTTCCATAATAAGATAATTTTGGTTATTATTTATTATGTTTTAAATTTATGGTTCCAAAATTGAAAAATAAGTAACAAGTAAAATTGTTTATCATTGTAAGCATGTAAGAGGATTAAAAATTTTAAAGTTTTCTCGGAAACGGTTAATTACACAAAAGAAATTGAGTACCCGTTTTAATGCATGTTTTAGCATTAAATCATATTCCCGGGCTGTATCTGTTAAATAGTCGAAGATTTAAAAAATATTAAATAAAATTGGCCCAGTCCCCCCAGTTCACGACGCCTGTAGCTTAAATAATTTTACTTGAATGATGTTGTATGATAGAACGTTGGAAATAAACTTTAATGGGAAAGCAGATTCAAATTGCAAGCACAGTCCTTTTAGTTGAGAGCAAATTTTCGAAAATACGTTTTTGCTTCATCAGCCTGAATAAATTATACAAGATAGAATCTGTTATTTGCTCTATCTTGTATAATGTTTCCAGTGGTATTCACACTCTTCAGTTGGCAATCTGGGATGGACTGAACAAAGAACATGCAAAGAAATTTCTGGCAAAAATTCGACAAGTCATTGTCAAACTACGAACCTCAAGTATTCAAAGTGTTCTGCTTGATCTACATGGGGTAACTCAATCATTGGCTACTGTGACTCGCTGGGGTTCAACATTTGCAATGATTGATCTGCTTCTCGTTTTTCAATCTTACTGTGAACAAGTGGCTGCTGCTGGAACAAGAGAACTCAAGTTAACAAAAGCTGAATGGGACAAAGTGAAGAACCTGCGAGACTGCTTGGCAAAGCCAAACCAAACCACCATGAATCTTCAAGCTGTCGATGTAACCCCAGAAGTTTTAATGAAGGAATGGCGAAAACTGTCAAAGTTCTTGCAAGAAAATGGTGGACAAATTACAGAAGGAATTCTATCCTCCATGCAGAAATGCGAAGAGAAGCTTTTTGACAATATTCATTTCCTTGCTGGAGTTTATATTGACCCACGGTATCGAATTCTTCTTACCTCAAGGGAAATACCAAAGGCAAAGGAAGGGCTCCTTGATATTGCTCGACGACTCGAAAACCAAAATCTATTGCTACATTTGAACTCGGCGAAAGAGGCTGAAGAAAACGAAAAACAACAAAAGGAGTCATCAACAATCGAATCTGCAGTTTCGGAAAGTTCACATCCTTCAGAAATAGCAGGCTGTTTTCAAACTTCCGTCTCCACTCTGAACTTGTTTGAGCATCCATTCCTGAGACATCTTCAACCATCACAGGGAAATGGAGATAATTCAAGTACCAATTCTTCAGAAGATGACGCCTTCGAAAAGGAACTGGATAAACAAGAAAGATGCCAGCGAGTTTCTGCAATTCATAATTATAAATGAAGCATTATTCGAGAGAAACTTTCAGGAAGAATGTGAGGCAATGGAGTCTACTGGTAGGCTAAAAGTTAAGTCTGTTTATGATGCCATTCACAGCTACCCACACTGCATTCAGGCTGCCTGTACAATGGCTTTGAGCATGCCAACAACTCAAGCTAGTGTAGAGCGACTGTTTTCAGCTTTAAAGTTAATTTTAAATGATTTGCGGCAGGCTATGAAAGACAACTTGATTGTTGCAATAATTTTTTACAGAATGAATGAATGATTCTAGTGTGTATCACTGTTGATGACATTTAAATTGTTTTTAAAGTCTGAATAAAAATAATGTTTTTTCAAAATTACAGTATGCACTTTTTTATTTAGTTAAAAATTAATTTGAGTCGGAGCACGGAGCGGAGTCAGAGTGGGGCTGGAGCAGTCACTATTGGTACCGGAGAAGTGCTGGAGTGGAGCAATTCAAAAATTTGATTGCTCCAAATCCCTGCACTGGACTACACAGATCCTATTAATTATGCCAAAAGCACTTCAGGGATTCCTGAAGTATGAAGTGCCATCACAAAAATCTATTCTGGATCAAGCCAAATCTTTTGTGGAAAAATATACTATGAATAAAATATTTTTTTCCAACTTGAGGCTAACTCTGTGGACAATCAAAAGTAGCAGATACTTTCCTGTCAAGTGTTGTGAAAATTTTTTGCTAAGGAGTTTTGGTACCATAAAATCCCATGTTGAATACAATTACTGAACTTCTTGCTGTATTCATTCTTTAGAAATGATTAAGGCAATTCCTTAACTGTATGGTAAAACTGACCATCAAAACCTAGGAAAGTTTAAAGTTTGATCATGGTCTCCCACTCCATCCTAAAGCTGTAAATCCTGGTTGACAAAACTGAAGTTACAAATGGAGGACTAATTTTCATTGCTATCTAGCAGACAAAGAAATGGGCCTCTCAAAGACACTGAAGTCCAAACGGTCTTCTAAATATGAGGGTTCTGAATCATCTCCAGTGAAAAGCAGAATACTGATGGAATATATGTTAATCATATGTATCCAAACAGTACTGTCCTGGCATGAAAGGAATCAGAGCCCGGTCCCTCTGACTGCCATTTTCTCCAGCAGGGTTGTAGATCCAGGCAAAATAAAGACGTTGTAATTATATATATATAGAAAGTTGGAGGAAATGAACCAAGTAACTGATAGGTCACATCTGAAACCTGAAGAATTTCCTACTGAAAAATTCTTAAGTTCAGGATCAACTCCCCATAAAATATGAATCACTTATTTTTCACTAATGGCACATTAATGTCATTTTTAGAAAAAACTAGAGGAAATGAGAACCAATTACTGATTAAAGATGCAAATGATTCTTTAAATTTGTGTGTATATCTTTAATTTTTCTTCTTCTAATATAATATGGAGATATGCCTATCTCATAGAACTGGAAGGACCTTGAAAGGTCATCGAGTCCAGTCCCCTGCCTTCACTAGCAGGACCAAGTACTGTCCCCTGACAGATTTTTGCCCTAGATCCCTAAATGGCCCCCTCAAGGATTGAACTCACAACCCTGAGTTTAGCAGGCCAATGCTCAAACCACTGAGCTATCCCTCCCCCCTTCTTCCCCCACAAAATCTGAAAGCTTGGTGTAAATACTGTCTTATATTCAAAGGCCCTCTTCTAACACTGTTTTGCGGATATATACATGCAAATTCACATGTTTTAGATTTTGGGGACAGAGAGGCAGGTGTGCAAGTCACACTTCTGTGCCCATTCAAGACTGCGGTGAAACCAAAGTATCTGCAGTGGATCAGCAAAGGGAATTTTAATAACCTGAATAGGGTCGGGGAGGGGTAAATAACCAACTGGAGCCTTGTTGTAAAGGGAGGATGGGGAAGGCGGGGAAGGTAGCTGAGGATATGTATTAGTCATCCTATATGAATTGTACTAAGGGTTAAAATACTTAACATTTAAATGCTGCTTGACCTTTTCAAAGGGGTGAGCAAATATTAATGAATTAACCCTACAAACCCTGTGAAATAGGCAAGTGTCATTTCCATTCTTATATGTTAGGAAATGGGCACAGAAAGGTTACATGACACATCCAAGGACAAACAGCAAGCCAGTGGGGGGAAAAAAGATTAGAACTTAGGAGCTCCCAGTTCTCAGCTCTGTCCTTATTCCACATGACTAGGCTGCCTGAAGAGTAAATACTATGAAATTCAAAATGGGGTCTGACGAGATTTGAATCCAGAAAGTGTACTAGGAAATAAATATATAGGACAATTTCTGGATTCAAATCTCATCAGACCCTCTAGTGTAAGGCGTTATCTTCAGGCTGGCATAATTAAATAATTAATTTGCTTTTAGATGGAAATTGTAATGAAACTTTGGCAGTCCTACCCTGCCATTTCCCCATCTTATTCAAAATCATCTAAAAATGCCAACCCTATGTGATTTAATAAACATTACCAAACTTAGAGACACAAAAACAACCACAGTACAGTACCCAAACAGCAGTAGAGGCATAGGCCGATTATACAGTTATCGCTAGATAACAGTATAGTCACTAATGTTAACAAGTACACTTATTTAATTGGGTTACCACGTGGATGCCAACAAATGTGTCGTTTTACAGTAACTTGGCAGTTAACCTTTGTTTCCACTATAGGTTCAGTCTCCATGAAGGATATGCCATGTAGTATACAAAGTATAGTAAAACACTAAGCTTGCTCAGCTTGAGAAATCTTCTGGAGTGTTAATAATCCTGTGTGCTGTGCTATCCGTGTTAATGGTCTCCTTTCTTGAACAAGACCAAGTAGCTCTGAGTATCCAAGAATTCTAAGGGCTGGCCTACACTAACCCCCCAATTCGAACTAAGATACGCAACTTCAGCTACGTGAATAACGTAGCTGAAGTCGAACTATCTTAGTTCGAATGAAAAGGTACTTACCTGGGGTCCACACGCGGCGCGCAGGCTCCCCCGTCGACTCCGCCTACTCCGTTCGTCGAGCTGGATTACCAGCGTCGACGGGGGAGCACTTCCTGGTTCGATTTATCGTGTCTAGACAAGACGCGATAAATCGAACCCAGAACATCGATCCGACGCCTCCGACGCGACGGGTAAGTGTAGACCAGGGCTAAGTGACCTGTCTGAAACCTGAACCAGGTTCAGAAAACCACAGTGAACTGAGCAAACCTCTGCATTTTCTTCAAAAGCCTTTGGAGTAGAAGTAGAGGAACTAGAGGCAGTGATCTGATAGCTGGAAAGTCTCAATGCACGAACATCCTTTTGGATGTCTAAACCAACAAACAGAGATGATAAACTTCTGTCCATGCTGGACAAACTGCTCTATTACAGAGTCCATCCCCTTGTGATGGCCAATTTCAAAACAGCTGTAGCTTTTCAAAAAAGAATCTGAAAGTGAGACTGGTTAATTAGGTCCAAGAAGAGGATGAAGCAAGGAGCTGAAATTTTATGCATCCTATTGCTATACCATAGGGGTTCTCAAACTGGATGTTGGGACCCTTCAGGGGGTTGTTAGGTTATTATGTGGGGGGTTGAGAGCGGTCAGCCTCCACTCCAAACCCCGCTTTATAATAGTGTTTGCCTCCAGCATTTATAATGGTGTTAAATATATTTAAAAGTGTTTTTAATTTATAAGAGGAGTCACACTCAGAGGCTTGCTATGTGAAAGGGGTTACCAGTACAAAATTTTGAGAATAACTGCTATAGCACTTTTGCTGAACTTCTTTTAAAGGCATTATGCTGCAGTCTCAGGGTACGTCTATACTCACGCGTCTTGTCGGAGGCGCTGGATCGATCTTCTGGGTTCGATTTATCGCGTCTTGTCTAGACGCGATAAATCGAACCAGGAAGTGCTCCGCCGTCGACGCTGGTAATCCAGCTCGACGAACGGAGTAGGCGGAGTCGACGGGGGAGCCTGCGCGCCGCGTGTGGACCCCGGGTAAGTGCTTTTTCATTCGAACTAAGATAGTTCGACTTCAGCTACGTTATTCACGTAGCTGAAGTTGCGTATTTTAGTTCGAATTATGGGGTTAGTGTAGACCAACCCTCAGTCTGGGAAAACTTCCACAGTAATATGTTGACAAATTTTGACTGTGTAGACAGTAATAGAATCTATTTTTCTCTTTTGCTTACTACCAATCCCAAGCACTTTGGGGGGATTACTTTGTACCTTGGGCAGCAACAGGCTTTGTTTAGCCTACTGAGACAATGCTGAAACCTCCCATCTCTGGTCTGCTACAGTCACTACAACCACCAAGATTCTTCATCAAACCATTGCGGAGTGGTGGGTAAAGTTGCTATTGCTGACAATCATCTTGATGTACCTTTTCCACTATGACATCCACATTACAGAGTAAATAGCATCTGTTAGCCATGCTTAAACGCTGCTCTAAATACCTGCTTTATAAGCAGTATATTATCTCCCTCATTAACCAATTCTTTTACAGTAGTTGATATGACATGTCAAAGTAGATGACGTTCAAGGAACAAAGCAATTATCTATAAAAACCACAGCCAAAACATGTTAAGGAATGCATTAAAACTTTCCCAAAACAAACAAACTCAGTCAATGTATTGGAATATGCTACAAGGACACAGCCCAGTCACCTTTAAACCCTACAGATCTGTCACGACTTGCATAGTAAATCAGCTGTGGGAAAACTAGTGCCAATTTGCACAGTTTTGCTACTCAAAGTAAAAACTTTTGAGTTTAAAAAGAACATGTTCCCATGGTACATTCTAGCATTTTCCTGGCAAATTATATACACCAAGTTGTTTTCATACTTTCAATAGTAGAGAAATTGCTTAAGATTACTTTCAATTGTAGCAAAATGAGCACCAATAAAGTTTACACTGACAAGAAAACTACTTTACATAAGTGTTTCCAGCCTAAGCAGCATGAAACATGATTTTTTAAAGAAATCACACTCATTCTAGTGCTAAAATGAAAGTACACTTAATGTAGACCAGTGGTTCTCAAACTTTTGTACTGCTGACCCCTTTCACATAGCAAGCCTCTGAGTGTGACCCCTCTTATAAATTAAAAACACTTTATATATTTAACACCATTATAAATGCTGGAGGCAAAGTGGGATTTGAGGTGGAGGCTGACAGCTCACGACCCCCTCATGTAATAACCTTGCGACCCCCTGAGGGGTCTCGACCCCCAGTCTGAGAACCCCTGAGAGACATTATTGTATTGATCAAACATGCAATGAGGGCATTCTACAAAACATAATCTTTGATTTAAATCCTGAAGAGGCTTATCTATATATTTTACATAATGCATCAATTCTGATTAAAATGTTGGTGATTCTAGTTTTACAATGAAAACCTCAAAGCAGCTTTCATTCAAGTGGCATAGACAGACATCATTAATACTAGCTAACACATTTTAATATATAGGCTAAACTCCTGTGCGCAGAACCTGACATCCTCACCATCGATCCAAGTTCATTGAATAAGCAGACTGACATCTAGTGAACACCAGCGAGCTAAAACACAAACATGTGAAAAGCTATTTCTCAAGCTATGTGCGTTTGGTTCATGCTGCTTGAAACTCTAATCAGTTAGGTCAGAAGACCTTAGAACCACCTATTAACTTTTCTGAATTCAAATAAAAATAAAGGGAAAGAAAATCCCTATCACAAGTACAGCATTTTTTGCCTCCCTTAAAGTTGCTACTCACTTAGACGTCTTTTAGGTCCTCTGAAAACTATTGCAGCATTAATGAGTTAAATTAGTTTGAAGACAAAGAAATTTCCAGCTAATCTTATTTATATATCTTTTTTAAAAATCACCAAGATCAATTAGGAATAATGCAACTTCGAAGAGAAAATGTTTCCTTTCTTCACAATCATTAAGTCTTCCATTAACCAGGAAGAAAAAGTTATATTTTAAGAAATAATTATCCCACAAATTAGATTTGAACATATACATATGAAAGTATTTTAGTTTTGCTATGCCAGTGACTGAACTGCAGAAAAATGTTTACCTAATCCACCTCTAAAACTCAATGAAAATGTTTGTTTTATATATTTAAATTATATACTTGAAATGGACACTTTCATGCAACTTTGAAAATAGTTGTTAAAAATAATCTCTTCTCCATTATTTACAATGCCCTCTTAGATACTGGAAAATCACCTGTGCCTGACAGATTTTAGCCTCTTCTGAAACGTTTTCTTCTCTGTTCCTAAAGAAGCAGAAGTCACCATTGCTTCATTTATACTTCTTTCTTGTAATGCACCATCATGAATCACATCAGCAAGGATATGGGCAATTCTGAAAGTTATGTTTATTTAATAAACTGCTACTTCACAGTTGACACAGCATTTACATACTGTGTTATCTTGGTCCTGCAAAATGGTAGCTTTAAAAAAAACCCATATTGTAACAAGAAATTGTAATTGTGATCACCTACAACATAAGGTAGATGGAATTATGTTCCTAAACTGTTCTTCAAAGCCACTAACAGATCAGGTTCCAGCTACATTAGAGACTGCAGGCAACATTTTGAAAAATGCCTACATCACTTAGGCACCTAAGTTCCACTGAAAATGGAGCTCTGCACCCACCGGCGGCTCCTCACCCTGCCTCCCCGCCCCAGCTCACCTCCGCGTTTCGCCTCCCAGCGCTTGCGGCACCAAAACAGCTGTTCCGTGGCATAACAAGCTGTGGGGGGGAGGGGAGAGGCACGGGAACACAGTGTGCTCAGGGGAGGAGGTGGGGAAGAGGCGTGGCCGGGGCAGAGATTTGGGGAAGGAATCCAATAGGGGCAAGGAGGGGGTGGAGTTCGGGCAGGGACTTTGGGGAAGGGGTTGGAATGGGGCCAGGGCAGGGGCGGAGTCGGTGCAGGGCCGGGGGGGGGCGTGAGCACCCACCAGCGCCAGGAGAAGTTGGCGCCTATGGCACTAGGGAACTTACTATCACCAACGTAATTGGTGTGAAAGGCACACAGAAGCTATGGTGATCGGTAACAATACACAAACCTAAAGATAAACAAATAGATACAGCTAGAAAGTGCCCAATGACCTCTACATCCAAAACCATGTAATGATTTCACTTACATTTGTTGGTCCATAAAAACATGCTAACCTATTTCTTATGCCCTCCTTGCTGAAACATGTCAACCTAGCCCTCTGGTCTTTTGATTCTTGGGAAGTATGGAACAAAGCTCCCTTCTGTCTTTCATATAGTGCCACATGTTTTCAAAGGAGGGGTTGGTTTTTCTGCAAAATATCTTCCTGGATATTAAGAAACCCAAGAGCATCCATGGGTGCTTAAGAGCAGGCCGGGTTTTAGGAAAAGATGAACTTGAATCCTGACCATTGTCTGAGGTTACATGTATCACAGGTGACTGGGGGTCATCAGTGACATAACACCTCCAGTCTGCCTTGAACAGAGAGGGCCTGAACATTACCGGCAATTGCAGGCAGGCTTAATACTATGGAATATTTAAAAAACTATTGTGATTTTGGTGCCTGGTGAAAAATGGATTAAGAGCCTGTGAAAGCTCACTCCAGAGAGACTTCGCCATCCCTCCCATGAAGAAAGGACCTGAGGGAGGGAGGGAGGAATAGGCCAAAGTGAATCCAGGATGGCCTTTTTTCTATAGCCCTCCGCTCCCCAGCATACAGCTCATCTTCAAGCTCAGATGCCTGTAGCCCAGCAGATTCACCACAATATCATCCCCATTGAAGACTGCTTGTGCTTGATGCCAAAATCAGGTCTTGTCCCTCAGACAAGCTTTTTAAATTCCTGCTGTTTCTACTGGGAAAAAGTCAACCAGGTTTGAGATCTCTATCCATATCGCCGTATAACCCTTGACCATGAAAGCCTGGTACTCCAGTTTAAAGATAGCAGCTGTGGATTTGGAGACACTTTTCCCCAGTACCCACCGATGTCATTGATCACATTCTAAGAGCTGTGGGAATTCTGCACATTAGAAAATCAAGACCCAAGAGTGAGAATTCTCCCAGGTGGTATCTTTAGAAAGAATTCTGTTTAATTAGGTCTGCCACCCCCAATCGATCATGCTAGTCTCTACCTCTCTGTCAGTCCTCTCTGATAAACCCCGGTATAAGGCGGCACTCTTTCTCCCCAACTCTTCAGGAGCAGCAGCTCAGAGGCCACTTCACTTCGTAATTCCCTTCAGCCTGAGAGAAGACCAGTAATTCAGGGGCTACTCTGCTCTTTGTCCCCCACCCCTCTCACTTTCTGTGAATAACCTCGCAGCTCCAGCCACTCTGCTTCTCCCTGCACCCCAATAAAAAAACCCAGGAGCATCTGGACTGTTTTGCTCCTCCAGAAGAGCCAGCAGCTCCCCAATCACACTCACTTGGTCAGCATTTTCACTCACCGTGGAAAAGTGAATTTTTGTAAATCCGAATAGAGATGATTCAATAAATTTACAGCTGTAATCTGCTAACCCTTTTACAAAAGAAAATAAGACAATACTCTGCATGCCTTTCTTCCTGGAATAACACTCAACAGAAATGTATTTTTCTTCTTACCAGAACTGGGCATATGGTTCACTCTAGGTGGATTTAGCAGCTCTACTGGCTGATCTCGGCCAGAAAGTCCATCTGGAAAACACAAAAAGGATTTGACATCATCACCTGTTTGTGGAATGTCTAAATTAGTTCA
Source organism: Chelydra serpentina (assembly GCA_037349315.1). NCBI lineage: Eukaryota > Metazoa > Chordata > Testudines > Chelydridae > Chelydra > Chelydra serpentina. Next base: position 47,467,794 of record JBAIAC010000029.1, on the reverse strand, counting down.
ATTAACCAAAGTCACTAACAGAGCCAGCGCTAGGGATATGCAGACTAAGCAATTGCTTAGGACACCAAGCAGCTCAAGGGGGGAGGGGGGCTTTAATTATTAGCACGTGTTTGGAAGAGGGCAAAAATATTCCTGCTTAGGGCCCACAATGGGCTAGCACCACCTCTGGTCACTAACTAATTATCAATGCAAAGGAAAAAAAATACCAATATCACAAATCACTTTAATCAAGGATGCTCTAAAGTCAGTACCATAACAATCACTATATATCAAGCCAGAAAATATGAAACCTACTTTAATCTGTTCTGCTTTTTATTTAGTACTTAGTTGTACTTGTCAATCATAGAATTTCAGGGTTGGAAGGGACCTCAGGAGGTCATCTAGTCCAACCCCCTGCTCAAAGCAGGACCAACCCCAACTAGATCATCCCAGCCAGGGCTTTGTCAAGCCTGACCTTAAAAACCTCTAAGGAAGGAGATTCCACCACCTCCCTACGTAACCCATTCCAGTGCTTCACCACCCTACTAGTGAAAAAGTTTTTCCTAATATCCAACCTAAACCTCCCCCTCTGAAACTTGAGACCATTACTCCTTGTTCTGTCATCTTCTACCACTGAGAACAGTCTAGATCCCATCCTCTTTGGAACCCCCTTTTAGGTAGTTGAAAGCAGCTATCAAATCCCCCCTCACTCTTCTCTTCTGCAGGCTAAACAATTCCAGTTCCCTCAGCCTCTCCTCATAAGTCATGTGCTCCAGCCCCCTAATCATTTTTGTTGCCCTCCGTTGGACTCTTTCCAATTTATCCACATCCTTCTTGTAGTGTGGGGCCCAAAACTGGACACAGTACTCCAAATGAGGCCTCACCAGTGCCGAATAGAGGGGAATAATCACGTCCCTCGGTCTGCTGGAAATGCCCCTACTTATACAGCCCAAAATGCCGTTAGCCTTCTTGGCAACAAGGGCACACTGTTGACTCAATCTTGCTACTAAAAAGGTACAGTAAATAAGTCCTATCATTGAATAACTAAATGGCTATTTATTTTTCTATTTAACAACAGTATGGTGAAGTTGCTAACAGAAACACGGACCTGGGAGGCACATTCTAAAAACAGCTGTAATATGCTGAAAAGATGGCAAAGAAAAAACAGTGCGTGTTGCAGGAGATTAAAATGCACAGACATGCATCATGTGCCCTGTTTTGCAGTGGTTTGGATTTCAAAAAAAAGCACTTTAAAAACACATTTATTTTTTATGATATGCAGAAGTCCATCTTGTCAAAGCATTTTTCTATTTTAAAGATTACACCTTCCATACAAAACAAGTTGAGGTAGAAACAGAAGTTGTTACAAGCAACTACAGCACAATGTCACACCAGACTTCTTGACTTTTGCCCAAAAATGAAAGAGCAAACACTTAAAGTATTTGTTGACCATGCAACTATGTCCCACACCCACTTCCCCACTTTTTTTTGTTCATTCTTCCCCAACATCCTGCTGTCTTCTACCTTTTAATATCATATGAATCAAGCTATACAGGCGAGTCTCATCTCATCACTTAACATATGCGAATTCAGCTTTGCGCGGTCAGCAAAAACAAAAAACAAAAAAAGAGAAAAATAATTTGAATACTTTACCTGTAGTGCTGGCGATTCCGCCCGCCATTACACATGTAACTTTGACTCTATGCGATTTTCGCTTTATGTGCTGACCGCGGAACGTAACCCCAGCGTAAGATGAGACTCGCCTGTATACAGTTCTAGAAACATCAAAGCAGGTACCCTGTCTCTCACAGTCAAATCAAAAGATAGCACTGAGTTTATCATTTAGATGTTAATGTTTTTTCATTACATAAATAATACTGGTTCATCGTTTCTGCATATTTTCTCTACTCCAAAAAGTCTGAAGAGAAAATGTAATTAAAAGTCTTATCTGTTGTGTGCATCAGTGGTCTCTTAGTAACACTTTCGATTTGGTAAAACCTCAGGCACAATATGTCAATAAAATGAGCTGTGTCATGAGCTTTTCTTTTCAAATAGAAGCAAATGTTGCCCCCCGAACACATGCTAGTTAAACTGTTTGTGTGTTCCTTTTTTATTAAAGGAAATAGAATAGCCAGTAAAATAATGGATGATCCCACAGCTGCAGTGGAATGAATATGAGAGATTTGTCTATAAGAGATTGGTGTTTGGAGCAGGACTAGGTTCTGCTGAGGGTTAATCTGGACAAGACACAGCTAATACTAAATTGGAGGAGAGAAATGGAAGAACTGGCTAAACTTATATCAACATTATTAGCAGGTGGTGTACAATCATTTGTGAATCAGGTTCACAACTTTGTGGCTTTATTAGAACAAAGGTTCCTTAGCAAAGAGCCCACTGTCCCATCTGTGCTTAATAAGGAGAGTGCAACTTTTTGTTTGGGATGTGGCACTTGGTACACTTATCTATTCATTTGTCACCTTACCATTAGACTACTGTAATACTATTTAGGGCTACATCTCAAATTATTCAGAAGCAGAAGACCCTCCAGAATGCAGGAACCCATGTATTAAGCAGAGCTTTGCACTAGGAATACATGTATTCTGCAAGCTTTCTGTAGGTTTCCAGGTGGCATTCAGGGAACTGGTCTTAATGATTTAGATCTGGGTTACCAGAGTGAAGGCCTCTCCTTCCTGTACTATACTGCCATAGCTTTAATCAGAGATGTTAAAAGTGAAGCTCTCTCAATACAGAAGAGGGTGCTGGTGGCAGAGGATTCTCTGTGTGAGCTTCCTGTCTCTGGAAGGACTTTTCCCCACCCCCTTACTCTGCAGGGGTCTAGCGCAGGGGTGAGGAACCTTTTTTTCTATCGGAGGCCACTGACCCACAGAAAATATCAGTTATGGGCTACACAGCCCCCTGGGGGGGCGCAGAGGTTCAGGGCTTCCACTAGGCTCTGGGATGGGGCCAAAAATGAGGGGTTTGGAGTGTGGGAGCGGGCTCAGGACTGGGGCAGGGGGTTGGGGTGCGGGCTCTGGCCGGGCGACGCTTACCTCAGGTGGCTTCTGGTTGGCAGTAGGGCCTTAAGACAGGCTCCCCCACCCATGCCCTAGTGCCGCTCCCAGAAGCGACTCCAATGTGGCCAGGCGGCTTTGCGCAGTGTGCGCTGTCCATGCCCACAGGCGCTGCCCCTGCAGCTCCCATTGGCCGCAGTTCCAGGCCAATGGGAGCTGCTGGGACAGCGCCTGCGGATGGGGGTTGGCACACGTGGACTCGGAGTTTTCTTGATCACCCCTGTGCTTAGGGGCCGCCAACCAACCAGTCTGGCACCCTAGCTTCCCCCCACAGCGGTACAAGCCGGTGCTTACGGCTCCAGTCCAACAGGGGGGTGCCAAGGCTCAGGGCTTCTGGCCCGTGACGCAGAGACTTGCCGCTGGCCACATTAAATTAAGCAAGGGGACGGATCCGGCCCGCGGGCTTGGGGTTCCCCACCCCTGGTCTACAGTTTTAGCATTGGAGACATGCTGATCTTTATGCACGGTATTTGGAGAGTGGATGGAATTACAATTAGCCACAGTTATTTACTGGCATAAGATAGTTACAGTCTGGGGCCAGCTCAGATTACAATTGTATGGATTCTGGCTACTGACTTAACATTCACAATAAAAAAAAATCCTAAACCCTTTAAGTTTAGATATTTCTAGTATCTTTTTATAAATCTAAATAAGAAAAATGCCCCAAAAATGAGTTTTCAAAAAGCCACATACCAAAACAATTAAACCGTTTTGTTACTCTTTTTTTAATTCAGCCTCAATAATATGATCAGTTCAGTACAAGAGAAAATTTGTTTTAAATTCCTCTTCCTTAAAACATTGAAATCTTAAGAGACAGGAGGCAGAAGTATACTGAGTAAGGAAGAGTTTTTGTTTTTATAAGTTATGAAATCACTGTTTAGCATGGAAGGAAGTGAGTTATTAGGAGAAATTTTCATGGAGATGACAGTAGGTTTGCTAGCACTTAGAAGTACATATGTTTCAGAATCAAACATACCTTATTGATATCCAACTCAGTTTCAGAAACCAATCTAGAGTTCAACAATTTTAAACAATTAAAAAAAAATTATGTCAAAAATCCTACTTCCTCCCCTTAAAAAAAACAAACAAAAAACACAGATGTTCTACTAGTGTATCCCCTTCTGCTTCCCCCTCTCTATCCCACCCATAGCTCCCAATGCACCAAAGACAACAAGGCCTTGACAGGGGACAGTGCAAATATTAACAAATGTGAAGAATAACTGAAGTGATGTTATGAGGAGGAAAAAGAAGCATTTCAATTTACTATCTAGATACTGTAGGATGAGGAGTCTCATGAAAGTATTTTTTTTTTTAAATTGAATTGGCTGAAACCAAATAACCTATACTACACTTTTACTTTTCTCGCTGCTCCTATAGAAAGAAAAGTGCAGTAAAAAAAAAGCTAGCATCAGAGATCAGACCACCACCAACACACATGAAATAAACACTACATATATACAAAATCCTATTCTGTTGATGCTCTATTTCCCTCCATTTTAACATTAATTCTTGAAACAGACTCTTAGCAAATACACCAGATTCTCCCTATTTTAGTTCCTGGAAGTTAACAACATTCTCCCTCTTTGGTCCTATCAGCTCTCATCTGGATCACCGGAAGGCATTCTAGAATTCTTTTTTTAACTGAGAGAAATGTAACAGTGATTAAATTTGTTGAACAAGAAGGGTTATTTCAATGGTTAGTTTAGCTAGCTTGCTGGTTGGTGATTACATGGGATGGAAATGGTGCAATTTAATTATGGACTGTATATTAAGTTACGACACAGGCACCTAGAGCGGATAGATTGATATTTCTGTATGGGTTTTAAGCAATAAAATGTTCAGTTTACATGCTTATATTTGATCTAATACTCTTACTAAAAGGGTTAGCATAGAGAAAAGTTTGTAATTACCATGCTTCAAAAATGTAGTGTCTACTTTCCTTCCTGTAACTTCACTGCCCATGATATGGGCACCTGCTGTTCTGTAACAGATCATGGCTACAAGGAACTTCCTCCCCAGGTTCTAAGCACAGAGCTCTCTCCCTTTCCTCTTGTATGAATCTCTTTACTTCCCACTTCTTAAAATATATCTGCAGGGTTTTAATGAAGGAAACCCAAGGGAAGACTGCAGAACCTTGCATACAAATGTCATACCAGAGAACAACGGCATGTCCGTTTTACAGGCTTCCTGACGGGAGACCCCCTAGAGAAGTGTCTACTTCTCTGAGTGGCAGGGAGACTGATGAGTTAGCAATATTCTGAACACTTCTCCCTGCCAGCATGACATTGAGAATCTCAGGGAGGAGGAGCCCCTGTGCTTGAAAAATGAAAAGGAAGAACCCAGTCATAATGGATCAGGATCATCTCCATGAGTTTTAACTCATTACAACAATTACATTTCAACACCAAAGCAAGGGTATGGATAATATGCAATGGGATGATAATCAAAACAACATCAATGACAGCCAAAACAAAGCAAGTTATCCCTTATATTAACTAATTTTTTGCTCACTACTTTAGAGGAGTAAGGTATCTCCCAGGCAATTAATTCCTCATAAAAAGCAAAATCAGCTTTTTCACCTGGAGTTTTGGTTTTGCCTAGCACTGTTATTACCTGAACAGGCCAGGCAAAGCAGAAATCCTCCTTTTCCACATCTGCCGTAACCCAACAATCGAAAAGACCAGTTGAACATAGTAATTCAGCTGTTGCCAGGACACTCTAAAAATCACTATTTTAAATCAGCAGACAAGCAGAAATCTGGTCTGCCCGGGGAAATCCATTTTAGTAGTAAGATAAAGATATCATAGAAAGCTAAGTTTTGGGACCAAATAGCAATCCAGGGCCTGAGGAAATTTTCTATCAACAAAGGGTAAATGGACACAAATCAGATATTAGGAATGGCAATATACAAAAACCTGTAGGAGAACACTTCAATCTCCCTGGACACACAATAGCAGATTTAAGGTAGCCATCCTGCAGCAAAAAAACTTCAGGACCAGACTTCAAAGAGAAACTGCTGAGCTTCAGTTTATTTGCAAATTTGACACCATCAGCTCAGGATTAAACAAAGACTGAATGGCTAGCCAACTACAAAAGCAGTCTCTCCTCCCTTGGTGTTCACACCTCAACTGCTAGAAGAGGGCCTTATCCTCCCTGATTGAACTAACCTTGTTATCTCTAGCCTGACTCTTGCCTGCATATTTATACCTGCCTCTGGACATTCCCACTGCATGCATCTGACGAAGTGGGTATTCACCCACGAAAGCTCATGCTCCAATACCTCTGTTAGTCTATAAGGTGCCACAGGACTCTTTGTCGCTTCTACAGATCCAGACTAACAGGGCTACCCCTCTGATACTTAAAAACAAAGTTACCATGTGTACTTGAAAGAAGAGATTTTTTTTAACCATAACTGCCAAATCAAGTCAGATTTTCACCAGATAACAAAAGACCACATATCCAGTTTAAGAGCTCTCTTCCCTGCAAAATATCAATATTCTCTCTCCTCCTTCTGGAGTGGTACAGCTATTTAGAGAAGATGAAAAAATTTGCTTGGATTGTCTTCGCTCTCAAAAAAGATTTAATCATACTTGAACAAACTTTCAACTTTTTTTTTTTTTTTTAAAGAAAAGCAGCAGAACAAATCATCATTCTGCCAACAGCAAATCTAGTTAAAGTTTGAGAAAGCTATGAGCAACTGAAAAAGGGAGCCGTTGGAAGAGGACTGATTAGGCAACCTTACAGCTGTGACTACACACTCTAGGTATGTTAGAGAAAAAAACTATAAAATATTTTTTAAAAGAAAAAATGTGTGACAACAGCCAATACAACATATGTTGTGCTACCACACTGAAAATAAGATGGCAGTCTTGATGGAATTTTACTTCAGGTCCTGAATAAAAAAAGCGCTTTCTCTGCTCCTGCTGAGCTGCGTTCCCTTCTTACCATGGTTACTTGAGATGTTCAGTTCATAATTCTGATGACGTGTAACTGACCTTTACAATACAAGAGAAATGCTTTTACAGTGTTTTAGGCCAACATTCATGAATAAGCGAAGAGATAGGAGACATTCTGGATTGAAAAATGACACAATGAATAAAATTAGTTTCCGTTACCAAAATTCCATCAAAGACATTTTAACCCTTTCTCCCCAGCCACCCAAACAAAACAAATACAATCAGATTAATCAAGGCAAATTTAACTGAAGGTGGGGGGGGGGGGGGGGGGGGAGAAAAGAGTAGATATTTCTCCAGGCTGTTTTGCCAAGCCATCTGTACTGCCCCAGTTTCTCTGTCCTCTTTCCTTGTGTGTTCTCCAGGAGGGGGAGCCCACAGGAGAGTAATATCCATGGTAAAGTTACACATCCTAGAAAAATAGGGAGGGGAGGGTTTACAATAAGTGATGCCTCATGTGACAGACTACATAACCTGAGCAGACTGTACCCAGCCTGATGTTGGTTAAGATAGTCAACACCTTTCTATAGGAAGGCCTGGTATCAATCTCCTTCAAATGACAAGTCAGACCAATGAGGCTAGTGATCATGCCAATTTCCACCCCATTTCTCTATCTTTTTTTTAAAAACCTCAAGTTATTGAGTAAGTAGAGGTGAGGCAGCTGTGCCATCTCAATTCCACATAATTTGATATTCCCTTTCAATCTGGCTTTTGGGCTGGGCATATCACAAAGAAGAGAACACTGCCTTGTTGATCCGTCTGCAGCCTTCGATACCATGGTATAAACTGAGTTTTGTTTACTTGTCTGTAGACTGGATCATTCTTCAACAGTTCTGTTCTCAAAGAGCTTCTAGAGGCTACTATCAATAGTTCAAATGACACTCAGTTCTATGCTGTTCTATTCCATCACCCAGATGGTGAGGCTTTTGGACAGACAGACATTTGGGGCTATTTTGCCATAGGTATGCAGATGATACACAAATGTGCATCTCTTTCATCAAGCCCAAATTGGGAGAAGTTCTGCTTTCCGATTATCTAACAAAGGAAAAAAGCTTTAGTGGACAAGCTAGCTGAAGCTCAGCCCAGATAAAAAAAGACACTGCTTAGCGCCTGAGGGCAGCATCCAGAGGACATAGCAGACAAGACTCTGACTAAACTTTGTCTGAAAAGTTTGCAATGAAGGAATACTTTTAGGTCTGATAGCTTCCCAAATCCTCACTTGGCACTAGTGACCAGAAGTATTTTCCCCTCTCTCCCACTGGTTTCTAGCAAAATGTCTGTCTGTCTCTGATGTATGTAGACCTTGTCAGAGTTATTCCTGCCTTTGTGATCCTCACATTGGATTATTGCGTTGTTCTCTGAAAGGGCCTAATTTAGAAGGCCACTCAGAACATAGTTAATTGAAAATGCAGCAGCACACTGTGGAGTAGAGCTAGGTTACATTTAAAGCAAGCATGTCACACTCATTTGGTAGCAAGGGCTGCATTCCACTAGTGCTGTTCTTTGGGCCAGGGCATAAATTTACTACTCCATACCCCTCCGCTCCCCATCCACAACAGAATACCCACTCATGTCAAGGGGATGTTTGCACAAAGATCAAAGATAGAATCTTGCCTTTGTACAATTACTATACTTTCAGTTACTACTGTTTATTAAGTACTCAGTGGGAAAATATGTCCCTTCTTCCATCCTGGGACACCACTATTTCTGTCCTCTCTTCCTTCCCAACCCCTACTTTGTTTCTCATCCCTGAGTCTTTGTATTTTCTCTCTTCTGCCCTCTGCACTTCATTCCCTACAGCAATTCCCAATGCCCAGGGCTTCTTTCCCACCTTCTTCCTCGTTCCATCTGCTAAAACGATCAAAGTCGTTAATGTGACATTAAAGTGTCATTTCAGGAATACAAGCCTCTCCAAATCTGCAGGCATAGGAAGGCAAGGCTATCAGTTTACCCTTAGTTTATATTCAGAAGATTTTCTTCACAACCATGTGGCCTAGAAGTCTCACTTTTTTTTTTTTTTTTTTTTTAATTAAAGGAGATTCTCGGCCACAGAAGTAAATCAGGCAGTAGGTCAGATCTAAAAACTGCACAGTCTTCCCAGCTGTTTCAAAGTGTAATTTAAGGTATTTACATAGAGCTCAAACTATATAGTATGTAATTGGCAAACTAACATAGCTTTTTCTATCCTGGTGTAAGCTATCATAGCAAATGACATCGTATGCTATGGTCTTGCTCAGTGCTTAGATTTGAAATCTTGGAGACTGAAAGCAGGGTGTACACTCAGAAGGGTCAATTTGTGCCTGCCAATTAAATGTGGTCCACTACTATTTCCTGAATTACAAATTGCTGTCATACATAGTAATTGAGAAATATAACACTAAGTTAAAATGATATTAGAAATGAGAAGAGTAACTTTTGTGAATGTATTATTTATCTGCCTACTCACTTGAAGTTTACAAGATGGAAAAAAACCCTGTACATTTACGAGTGAGAAAGCAATTAAAGGCAGCAAATGCATTATTTTTCCTTAAACCTATGAAAAAATGCTCTATGCATGTTTCCATTCTAATTTGTCTGCACTCAAGAATCTATTTTTGGAACTCTCCCTGGACTGGACTGTAGCACATGTACTGTAATGGCATTTTAATTAGCCCAGAGAGCTGGAAGATGCCCTGCGCATCCAAAAGGGAAGAAATCTAACAGAATGAAAGCATCCTTCACTTCCTTCTCACAATGTGATTTATAGCAGTTACCAAGAAGAAACATCAATAGCACATTCAATTGAGTTGACTGCTTAGTCTATTATTAAAATCCAGTATATCCTAACAGCATGCAGAACTCAGCAGAAAACATCATAACAAATATTTGCTGTAAGCAAGCTATTACTGGACTAGTTCTATTTACAGCAATTGTGGGGTAACAGATAACTGGGGATATCCACAATAAGAACTGGGGATGGGAATAAGGGAAGGGTGTAAGAAAAAAAAAAAGAGTTAATCCAACATTGCTCTTGATTTTACATATAGTATCTAGCGTTAGAGACCTTTCACTGCTTATGACTGACATGGTGCATATAACTTATCAGTGCCATCTCTTAGCAAAGCCCTGAGTATTTTAAGAAATACTCATTTTCTTCCATAACACTTTTCTTTTGATTAACAGCAACTGAGTCACAATGATGTCTTCTCTCTCTACTATACAAAAGGTTTACACAGAGTTGAGTTTTAACTCTCCTTCATGTCCCTGACCAGGGCCGGTGCAAGGAAGTTTCGCGCCCTAGGCAAAACGTACTTGCACCAGCCCTGCACCCCCCACTAAGCTAACGCCACTCCCCACCCCCCCCCCCCACCCCGCGGGCCGCGGCAGCCTCCACCCCACCCACCCCCCCCAGCTCCTGGCTCAGCTGCAGAGCCAGGAGGCAGCCGCGGCCAGCCACCCCCCCCGGCTTCTGGCTCAGCCACACAATTACTGACCATAATTACACACACATCTAGGAAGGACACTCAGTCAAAATAGAGATCCCCATATCACACCCCTGTGCTAGGGACTTGGGCTGGGAAATCGCTAATCCCACTGGAGAGGGAACAACTCCTCTCCCCAAGGGGATGCCTCTTGGCTTGGATGCATAAGATCCCATACAAGATCCCATCCCTTTTAAGATCCCATACAAATGAATCCAATTTCGCAGCCTGGCTCAGCAGTGTCTGCTTACTGCAAAAGTCCTCCCCCCCCCCCCCGCCCCGCCCCTCGGGTTGTGCTGACAGGTACAGAAGACAGCAATGAAAACTCATGTGATTACGGTGACCAGATGTCCCAATTTTATAGGGACGGTCCCAATATTTGGGGCTTTGTCTTATATAGGCGCCTTTCCCCCCCCCCTCCCCACACCCCCACCCCCACGCCTATTCCAATTTTTCACATTTGCTATCTGGTCACCCTACATGTGACTGACAGCTACAGGAATTAAATAGGAAACAAGCAAAAGAAGCCTGTCACTCTCTCTCTTACATGCACAGCTATCTGTGACACGGGCATTTGCACAACAGATCACAACACCTCTTATTAATTGTGGGAACATAAAAAGAGCCTGGCCCAGATCAGCTGCTGCTGTAAGGGGGTGTGATGGGATGGGACTGATGCCAGCTGAGGGTCCGGGCCCGGAGGGAGGCGGTGAGCCGAACTCCCTCAGCGCCCCGGCCCGGTCACTGCCCGGGCACACCCAGCGCTGAGCTCACTTCCCGCCCCCGGCCATCGCGGAGCCCTCTTACTCCTCCACCTCAACCAAGCTTCACTATCATCATCGCTGTGTACCAGTATTCAATTGTTTGTTTAAAACTCTGTGGGGGGCGAGGGGGTCTTTTGTCTGGTGAAAAAAATTTCCCTGGAACCTAACCCCCTCATTTACATTAATTCTTATGGGGAAATTGGATTCGTTTAACATCGTTTCGCTTAAAATCGCATTTTTCAGGAACGTAACTACAAAGTTAAGTGAGGAGTTACTGTATTTTTTCATTCCTTTTTGTCATTCCCCTGATCAATTAGAGACTGCAAACCTAATTGATTCGCAGTGATGGAAACATAAAAATCAGATATTAAAGTTAAAACCATTATGAACTTAACAAATGCACATCAAAACATGGGTGTCCTATAATTTGGTGATTTGTCACACATTTCAATGTCTTCTGTCAACATACACACTGGCAGATCTGGAGTTTGAGAGGCATGACAAGGGACCAATATCATTACCAGAAATATGGAAAATTACTGTTCTGCCTAATATAAAAATCTATCTAATGAATATGTGGACTATCATACTTGCTATAAAAGCTGGATTTTCTCACACTTCCACTTCATATAGCAGATTCAGAGATAGAATTTTACATCTTCAAGGAACAAAGGTGAAACCTCTTAGCATCCACTCAATAGCTTTGATATCTTATGTCCAGGAACATATGTACAGTCAGACATACAGCTGTTCCCAGGGAACAATGTGAATACAATTTTTGCTTTTAATTCTTTAGTTATACATTGAGATGATCACCAGTAAGCAATGATCTTGTTCATGTGAAAGAAATTATGTATTACTAGCGTAGACTTCATGCACTATACCAGAGATTCTAGTTTATCTGTTAACACTGGTGTTTTTGTGCAGTCTCCTTACTTATTAACAGCAGGCACCATCCATAGTGCCGCACCCTTGTAAACCCCCCCCAGCTAGTTCAGTACTCGAGAGTGCCAAGAAAAAGGAAGCCCAGGCATTCACTGGCTCCATTGCAGACCATAGCTTTGCTACCAACCACCTAAACGCCCAGCAGAGATTTCAAGGGAATGCACATCAACAAGGCCCTCCCCTGGCTCATTAAAGCTGGGTATCATGGCCCTGACTGGCTGGACCATTTAGGACAGTCAACTGTTCCTGATCCTTTGTTTTTGCTCCATTACTGAGATCCTTCCATTTTATTTAGTTACATAGCATCTTTCTGCTGGCACAGAGTTATGGTGACAATATTTATTTTGCCATGAGTTTCATTCCAGATGTGCTTTCACTGAAGCTGAAGTGTTCCTCGAGGCCTCTCCAGAGGGAATGATGAATTTAGGACCCACTTCCTTAATTACCATTTTCAGTAGCTGTAAGTTATTCTTGCTGCACTCTCCCTTTCTTCTGAACCTGTGGAGCAGGGTTGTTTTGTGTGTGACTATTTTCCCTTTCTCATTTCCTTGGCAGGCCTAGACTGTGTACCACCAGCAGCTCCATCCCTCAGGCCATAGCTGCTAGCAGAACCAGTCATGGCCTGGATGTACCACTGAGTGGATGACTAAGTCTGAGCATTTTCATCTATGTACATTCACAATTAACACATTTTTATCTGAGCTAGGTGAGTACTGCCACTGAGCACAAGACAAGACAGATTCCTGCACACATGGGATCTTTAAAGAACATATTTTAGAGCAAGTATCATCTTATGGTAAAGGCAGGACTGTGCCAGAAGACTTCCTGTGTGACCTGGAGCAAGACCTACTTAACCTCTGTTTCAGTTTTGTCTAGCATAAAATAGGGATTGTATTTCCCTAGCTCAATGTGCAAGACTTTACTCACTGTTAATTCTCTAAAACCCTGGGAAGGGAAGGTGCCATAACAGTGCAAACTATTATCTTATTATACAACTGAAACATTGTTAAAACACTGGGCCATAGTTGAGTCCAGAGAAGTGAAAGATAGAACGAAGACATATGTTGTTGCTATATTTAACGAATAATATTTCTGTGAATCAATTTCCATTTAAATATGCATTTTATATAAAAAATCCAAAGGGTTAAAAAGGCTGCATATTGTTTACAGTATTTTACAAACCATCATTTGAGACATCCTCTAACCCTCTCTTCCTTTACCTTGACAATAATCAAAACATTACATCAGAGTATTTTCAAGAGTAATTCTTTAGCTGGTTATCTGCAAGGGAAACTTACTATATTAGTAATAAATTGATGTCATTTGCACTTAGCCAGGTAATTCACTCAATTCATTAAGGGTGTATGTGGCAAGTTAAAAAGACATGTTACCACTTCAAATAATATAACAATTTGCAATGAGACTCATTAACATCGCCATTATTTCATTCAAGTGATAGTTACACAATCTAGATAACTGTGTCAATACCATTCCTGTAGACGGCATAGACCTCAAACAAGAAAAAAGGCATAAAAATGCTTCAGACAGCTAACTACATAAAAAAGATTTTTCTTATTTCATATGTTGGATTTCAGGCCTGGCCAAACTGAGGTCAAATCTCAGTATGACTGAACAAACAGAGGATGTGCTTGAGCTATCATTCGACAGATTTCACAAACTGCAACAGATATGCTGTTCAACTGTGGAATTATAAACTAGGGACTATGCCAATGTTTGAATAAATATATTGAGTAGAGTCACAAAATCTGAATCTTATTTTGAGGATTAGCTAGCATTCAGGAGACTGAAAATCCACAACTCCATGCAAATCAGATAAATCTTGTTTAGTCTCAGACTATTAAGGGCATTTTTTTTTAACTCCCTCGAACTATTTCCTCTACCACAATTTTGGCTACTTTAAAAATGTGATAAAATATGCAGTTCTTGGCATACTGTATGTAGTTCCATAATTTGGGCTTTAAAATATTTCTAAACCTGAGTGAAAAAGAAAATGACTACATTTAAATAGTATGATACGTGTTTATGTCCCTTCATAAATCTAGCTAAAAGACTTGTTTCCCTTGATACTGTAGGAACAGGAATGGGGCTCTACTGGATTTGTCACTGTGTGAATACTTAGTTAGACATGGTCCATGCTTCCATGATAAAGGAAGGAAGCCCTAGTGCTCTTCAGAGAGAATTATCTCTGCAGCTTTTGTTCGGACTCTGCCAGCCCACCTGACTGGGAAAAGGAGAGGTCCTGGCAACCTCCAAAAAAGGACCTCTTCCTCCACTATGTCTGGAAGAAACAGATATTAGTATATATCCACATTCAAACTTTAATGGTGAAGCACTATACTGTATCTTTTGCTCAATACCAAGTTCTCGTACAAGAGGCACTTGCCATAAGACAAGTCAGCTTTCTTTAGAGAAAGAAATCCAAAACAAGCTCTACTAAAATTGCATTTGAAACCTATCGTTAAAATCAGAGATCTGTAACAAATAGAACACTCATTCTATATTGGCAAAAATCAGTCTAATTTTAATCATCCCATAACTGTACTGCTTGTGCACACTGAGTATTCATACTACGCATTTGTACAGGTAACGGAGGAATAAAATACTCAAATTGGATTAATCTCTCCACAGCCCTCTAAGGTCCTATAGGAATAAAAAAAAAAAAAAAAAAAGTCTTCCACAAGGCACTACCCCTATGTGATCAAGTAAAATGCACCTAATGAAATATCTTAAGTCAGGAATGTAAAGACTATCCTCCTGATTTCTACTGTAAAATATTTTCTTATCTCTTGACAATTGCATGATACTGTATGTTTTAATAGTGATTTATAATGGAAGCTGATTTTTTAAACTACTACATAGTATCGATTAATGTTTGAGATAAAGCCAAAATTCTATATGCACATCTAAACATTTACAGCAAATCAGTAGTATAAAAGCAAGATACTCAGAGTCTACAAAGACAACCTACAAGTTGGTGAAAGAGATAAGCAAGCTTTCAAGCTTCGCAAAACTTTTTTCCTCTTTCTCCAACAGAAGTTGGTCCAATAAAAAAAATTACTTTACCCATCTTGTGTCTCTAATATCCTGGGACCACTACGGCTACAACAGAACTACAAACCACAACATTTCCTAATATTGGATTGTAGTTTGTAAAAGAGAGCAATCACCTACATTCCTTTGGTATCGTGGAGATACTTGCAAATGACCAGATAGGTTAAGTCTCTATGAAATGTGGAACACAATATTATTCTGAAAATTAGACCCTTGTAAAATACGTTTCTAAAGTGATGAGCACAGCTCCAACTGAGTTCAGTAGAATCTGCATATATTCAACACCTCTGAGAATCAGACACTACATCTCCTGAGCTTGACAGAATTGCCCAGAAAAAAGGAGAATGAGAAGCCACCTGTTCCAAAACTAGTTAAGCTTAGAATTAGAGAATGATACTGTATGTTTTTGCTATCTGAGCAGTAGTCATCCAGCAGATTTAGATCTACACAAAGTAGAAAAGAGATAACACAATCAGCGGCACAGCCCCTTTCTCAGAGTTTGCAAGTAAGAATCAGATGTAGAATTTAGGCATTACCATTCTGAGTCAGACCAATGGTCTAGTATGTAAAGTATGTCTGTCTTGTCTACTTAAGGTTTGTCTACACTTGCACTTCGTCGGCAAAACTTTTGTCGTTCAGGGGTGTTGAAAAAAAATCAAACAAACCACACACCCGAATGACAAAAGTTTTACCGACGAAAAGAGCTGGTGTGAACAGCACTTTTTTGGCAGGAGAGCACTCTCCTGCCAACAAACATCAGCTACACTGTGCGCCTTTTAGCGGCGCAGCTGCGTAGTGCAGCCACACCCTTTGACTACGTATTCTTCAGGACGACTATCTTAGTATGTGTTTGTACAGCACCTAGTATAATGGCTCCCTGATTTCAGTTGGTGCCTGTAGATACTACCATAACTCAAAAGATATAAACCACTACTACCAATGAGATAGCTGGCTGGGCAGGCACCTTTAATGAGAGATCTGCATGGATTCCTAGAGTGTTACGGGGCATTTCTGGCACACAGCTTGAAAACACTGCTACCACACTAATAACTCACAAAGTCTAATATGAGGGAGATCTTATAGAATGAGACGTGCTATTCCTTACAGGAAATCCCTTTGACCAGGCTTTCAAGAACCAATGACAAATTGGCCATGCTTTTTAGTGGCCAGATCCATCATTTCGGCTGGGTAATCTCATGATCTGCAATAAGCAAGAAACGGCAGTTACCATACTCAAAATGTGCTCTACTCAGAGGAAAAGGGAAGCAAATTAGCTATTGTGACAGACCCAGACAAGTGGGGTACAGAAGTCTGATAGAAAGCAAATATACTGGCCATTGGATGAATAGTTTTCTGTTCCCTGAGTGACCAGGGCAGGGGCTGCACTAGAACAAGCAGGAACTTTCTGGAACCAATTTAAGGCAGGCAGGCTAATTAGGACACCTGGAGCCAATTAAGAAGAACCTGCTAGAATCAATTAAGACAGGCAGGCTAATCAGGGCACCTGGGTTTAAAAAGGAGCTCCCTTCAGTTTGTGGTGTTGCGTGCAAGGAGCTGGGAGCAAGAGGCACACAAGGAGTTGAGAGTGAGAAGAGTTGAAGGACTGAGGAGTACAAGCATCAGCAGACCATCAGGAAGAAGGTCCTGCAGTAAGCATAAAGAAGGTGTTGGGCGGAGGCCGTGGGGAAGTAGCCCAGGGAGTTGTAGCTGTCACGCAGCTGTTACAGGAAACCCTATAGACAACTGCAATCCACAAGGCCCTGGGCTGGAACCTGGAGTAGAGGGCAGGCCCGGGTTCCCCCCAAACCTCCCAACTCCTGATCAGACACAGGAGGAATTTGACTGTGGGTTCTACCAGAGGGGAAGATCTCTGAGGCGATCAAAATCCGCCAATAAGCGCAGGACTCACCAAGGTAGAGGAGGAACTTTGTCACACTATATATACTTGTTTGTTGTTTTTTAAAATGTGCCCAATACACAAATGTTTAGAAACATGTATACAAATAAATTATATATAAAAAAAGATAACTATGGTCAGCCAAAAACCAAGCTGAAAGCACATTATACATATGTCACACTCCACCATAACCACCATCATGCAAAAATGTAAGGAAGTATAGCAGAATAACGGTCCCAGCTTTGTTCGGCCCAATGATGAAGTGAATAGGCTCCAACTCTGTTAAAGATGAAAACTGATGGCAGGACATGAAGAGATGCATTCCTGCACTTTCCATTGCCCCCGGAGTTTGGAAATGGACAGAGTAGGAGGAAAACCTCAGAACTCCTCTTATATAGTAATTACATACCAGCACTGGAAAGTAAAGAAGAGCCTGCAAAAAAAGCCAAGATTAGTACTGAATTTACAATGGCATTGTTTTTAAGACAGCTACTAAAGAGATTTTTTTAAAAGTGTACAGATGGAGTTCTTTTTAGATCCTCTGGTTCGAGGAATTTACAATACAAACAGCAGACTCAATGGCAATGGAGGGAAAATTGTTTAAACAAGATAATCAATTTTAACTCTGAAAACATCCTAGAAAGAACAAGAGTAAATAGCAAATCTGTTTTTTTTAAAACAGTAGTAAGTTCAGAACAGCTGCCACCAAACACTGAAGTTTCCACATAGTTAACTCTCCACACTCAAAAAAAGCTGCAATAATATTTTAGACCCACGAGTTTAGTAAAATGTTTGTTTAATGAAAGGCAGGCATATCCGAACTGGAATCATTAGACAAAAAACTGTTCTAGTTTCACTATTGTCCAACAATAGCTATTTTTGTGGGGAATCCTGCATTTAAATTAGAAATGTTAAGAGGGCACACAATGTGTAAAAAGAGCAGTGATTGATATTATGAAAACTGGTCAGACGTACTGCACAGTCTGATGTGTCTTTACTGGAGTAAGAGGAAGATTGCAAAGGGACTTTTTATTACTGCCATCTGCTGTCTTAATGACACTGCAAGCGTGAACAGGCTGCTTGTTTATTTACAGAGTGGCAGAAATCCACTCAAAGGCCTTTCATTCAACCATGGGCACTTGCGGTTTAAGAGAATTAAGTGTCATTGTACCAGTTCAAGTTTACAAACCAGATATCTTCACATGCATCTTCCTGACGCTCAGAAAAAGTATCACTCTATGGTCACAAGAGCTCTTTCTAGGTAGTCAGTATTTTTTAAAAAATTAATAATGTAAGTGGGCTTTAATACCATGGAGCAACTGTTCCAACAGGAGCCCTTGAAGTTTCTTACTATATTAATCACCAAAATATGAATTTACCAGTTGACGTTAACTTTCAGCTATTTAAAATCTTACCAATTATACTTTTAACCAGGATTGGGCTCATATAGCAGGTAAGGAAGATCAGCTCAAGTTATTCTAGAGGGCACTAATAAGACTACCCCTTGCCAACATAATGGCAGCTCTGTTCAAACTTTCCATCTCTCTCAACACACACACACACACACACACACACACACACACACACACACACACACACTCACTGAATTCAGTTGGAGTTGTGAGTGCTCATAATTTGTGTATCAAACCCAAGGTTCTCTAAAGAACAATAAATATTGACAGCTAGATGACAACGCCCAGAAAGTAAAAGAATGGTCTCTTTGGACTGGAGTACTCTAATGTTATGAGAAGAATGTTCACAAAGAAGTTGCCTTATTTTTGTACACAAGAATCCATCAGTCTCCAGAAAGAGATAATGGGAATTAGCAAACAAGGGACAACTTGAACAGCAAGAGAAAGAGTTACGAGTTCACAGCACACCTTAGAACCAGACTGCCTAACGCAGCATAAGTGCTGTTTCTTTTTGTAATGTCTAATGGACAACTGAGCAGATAAGTAACACACCTATCTACAGTTTTTACTCTAAACAGCTCTATTTCTCTTCACCCGTGAAGTGAAGGTTCAATAGGGTTGCCAGGCGTCTGGTTTTCGACTGGAACACCCAGTCAAAAGGGACCCTGGCGGCTCCGGTCAGCACTGCTAACTGGTGAAGCAAGAGTATTTATCAAGTGTTTTCTCCTTCCTAACACGTGTGTCTTTTGCGGGTGGTTTTAAACAGTCACTTTAACACCTGAGGAGCTCATGGATGGCAAGTATCTTAATGATGGAAGCGATGTCGAGTTTTGTTTCCTCTGTATATTCCTAGAATGAGTCCATGGATCATCCTACGCAGTCTCTTGCACATGTCGAAGAGGAGGGGAGAGAAACTGAGCCTTGGGGAATGTCACAAAATAGGGACAGTGTTGAAGAGCATGCTGCCATCACCATTCTCTAGGATCTGATCTAAATGAACAGATCCAACTGACTGCTGCTCCCATTGACTCATGAAGAATTTCATCAACATCATAGAAGCAACTTTGTCAAAGGCTAGAGAGATCTAGCAGTAAGAGCTTGCTTTCTGTCCAGAGGACCAGTAGGCTGCTTTTGTACCGTGCCCTGATCTGAAGCCAAATTCTGAGGGATGCAGAAGGCTGGCAAAGGATAGGTGCTATCGTGGAGCTTAGATGCCACTGCCTTCTTCATAACCTTGCCAATAACCCACCCTGGCAGATAACAGGCTCCCAGACAATCATAAGAAATTTACATGAGTCCATTATATTAGTAATAAGTAATTAGTATAATTTCAAAAAATTGCTTTAGTTTAAGGTTAAAAATTACTGTGTGGGCACAATCCATCACCTGTCCAATGATTTAAACTAATCCAGGAGCTACCCCACATGCTTCTATTAAACAGAAGTTTATCTTTACAAATAGGTACATCAAGCAATGACTCAAGATGAACATTTTGTATTTTGTAAGAAAAACTCAAGATATTTCAAGTGTTGCTGCATTTAACAAGCCTTTCTCCAGTAGATGTCACTCTTTCCAATAGATAGTGAAGAACTGTAAATTCTCAAATTAAACTAGATACAGTTCAGGATGTAGTTCGACAGTAGGATCTCCCTCCTTGGTAGCCTGATTTCATGTCAAAGACTGTCCAGTGTATCCCACATTTTGTTCCCCAAATCCTCACACAAATTGTTTTTCTTTTTTGACTGAAAACATGAATCTTGTTTAATGCTTTTGTAAGTAAACCTAGATGAAAGAACACAGGAAATTAATGCAAAGCAGATTGACTGATTAACACATTACTGAGCTTAGCTCCAAAAACCTTTGGGGCAGGGAATGTGTGTGTGTTTGTAGAGCACTGTGTACTAACATTAACCTGTAAATAATCTAGTGATTGTGGCTTTGGGTGCAGATAGGATGTAAACAAAATATGCAGTGTGCTGTTCTAAACATGTTGGCCTAGGAAGTATCTACATTAGGCTAGGGAGCACTTCAGCATAAAAGTTTAAAATCGGTATCAACAACAACTTTGAATCAATCTGACTACAAAGAAATTTAGCATATTATCGCTCTGCCCCCAAATCTCTGTATCAAATATAAGTAACAGTAGTGTTGTCTGACCGCACTACCATCGCTATTAAGAAAATGTACCTGTCCATTCCTTTGAAAGCACAAAATTAGCATTTTGTGTTTAATGTAAAGCTCTGTCCCATGCAGGACTAAAAGAGTGAATAGGGAATGAGGGGTGACAATAACCCCACGGGCTATGTTTGTATAAATACTTTAGCCACCTGGATATACACATTACATGATGCCTATCCAGAGACCCAGCTTAGTCATCATAATGGCAATAGGAAATCTCAGTAGATTTTTAACATCTAGGTGAGGTCTGAAGTCCTTAAGGATTTCTGTTTATGTCTGACTTTTAAACTAGCATCAGATGACTGCATGATGAAATATTTTTCACGTGTTACAAAAAAGAAAACAGTTTACTTATCACCAAATCTGACAGTCAGAATGAAGGAAATATCTGCTCATTCTTTTATCTGCAGACAGTCCATTAACTTTATGCATCTGCACAATTTCTTTTCAAAACAATGGTTGCCAGTTATCAGCTAGTGAAGTTCAGAAAAACTTCTGCTGAATTAGTTTTAAATATACTGTCAGCAGCCAACAATATTCTATCAGTTTTACATTGGGAAAGGGTTATTCCTAGGGTGGGTTGTTCAGGTGGGGCCAGAGGAAGACAGCTGCAAACACCAGAGAAACATATTAGATAACACAACAGAGCATCTTCTTGACATTATAAAAGGAATGTGCAAACGTTACCAAGTTTATTTTCTCCTGAGTCCATTACTAAAGTAACAGATCCTTATGCGAAAAAACAGTTTCAAAGATTAAGTGAACAAAAAATTGAACGAGCTAAGAGAATTATCAGTGACGCTGCTTTTCTCCTTTAAGGGCTTTGTCAAATACGACAAAGATTTATAGCCACTGAAAAAATAAGTTTTAAAATCAACAAGTCCACACAAAAGCCCCTGCAGGCTATATTTAATACAATAACCACAGACTTTAAAATTTGTTGAGTGAAGTGTTTGGTAAGTCGAACAGTAGTAACCTGATAACTTCTACCGGAAAGGCAATCCGCACTACCATAGCTATGCAGTATTTTAAAGAACGAGTAACCCACCACAAGCAGGATATTAAAAGCCACAGCTTCAAAAAAAGCCCACAAAGAATGAGAATCACAACCAGTGCAATAAACCAACTTTAAAAACAGTAAGGCTCAGGAATTACCATTATTCTTGGTAATCAAAGATAATCTGAAAAAACAAACAGCACTTTTTCGAAGTATCATTTACTTTTAATCAATGCAAATAGCTGGAAAATGTGGATTAAGATGTTGTCTTTGTTTCTTAAGCACATTACTCTACTTTCCAAAGACAGACACTTCTAGGTTTTTTTAATGTATTTAACTTTCCTTGCAGTTTTAGGTGGCCCATTCGTTATTTTATTTTTGTAAAAGAAGGTAAGACTTTGCAGCATTTTCCTCCCTCAACTCAAGCTCAAGTGGCAGTGGAAGGCAGATAAATCAACTACAGTTTACTCCAGGGCAAATGATGGAGCTTAAGACGCCAACTTCTTGAGAATTCAAATTGATTTAGATTTCTAGCCCTATCATTGCAAAGCTACATTCATTTCACATGTAAGAAGTTAAATGGACGCACTAAACTTCTTGAATCTGCAGACTGCTTCAGTGCCCCTGCTGCTGAACATATTGTAACACTATTAAGATATAGCCATCAATTTTACAAGACTGATCAATATAATTAATAATATTCAAAACCCTGCAGGCAGCAGTAAAAATGCCAAGAATCACATCAACTGCACACACATACTCAGAGTGCTAGAAGAAGAAAGGGAACCGCTGGAGGTACTGATGGGGAGAAGTTTGAAATCAGAAACATACTAGTTAGAGGCTGATACAATGGTGTCCAGGAACAGCATACTGGTAGAAATTCCACTTCTATTCCATGGTGCTGGAAGTGGGTTTCTTAAAAGTTGTTCCTGTATTCTGCTGATGGAACCCCATCTTTCATGTCTACCTCTGATTACAGAATTAGTCTCCAACAGTAGGTGTCAATCTCTGGATTACCCACTCTGTTGTCTTTGCTAACTGACCATTCAGATGAAATGGTTCTTTGAACTTATAAAATCCACTTATAAAAAAGGCTTTTTAATAAAGCTAGTTATGCTTTTCTAGGTTATAGGTCATTTTGCTTTACTAAGTGATAGTCGTTATTAAGAACAAACTTTGGCTGCCTAAAGATTTTTCAGGAGTGCTTCACTGTATTGTGAAGTTGGCCTCCATGGGAAATCATCTCTTTTCCAAAGAAAATGCAAGTAAATCCAATAAAAATTCAGGTGTATTAGTCTAACTTAAGTTTTCATTTTGGACTACAGAAACCAATCCATATGATACATCTTCAATATTCAATACTTCGTTTGCTCGGTATTAAGTAAAATGAGCCAGCCAAAAACTAAATTAACTGGCTGCTACTGTTCATTAATTAACATTTGTTTTGTAAATGTACCATTCCCCTATCAAATTTTAACGTATAATTCACAAAACAAGAAAAAAAGACTTAATGCTATCATGTAAATTGAAAAGTACAAAATGTAAATAGGATGGTATTGTCCTCATAAAATAAAAGTGTATCTCATTAGTCTGCACAAGTAGCAAACGACAGCACATAAAGTGAACTCAAAATACCTACAACAAGCAAAGAAAAAGGAGTAAAAGGAAGTGTGATTTCAGCATAAGTAGTATTTTATAGTATTCGGGCAGGTGGGGCTCGTTAGCCCTGGAAGGCAGCCCACCTAGGAGAAGGAAAACTCTGATTTAAAACCTCCACTGCCTTGTGGCAATACCCACTCATGGGAAAGGCGAAGGGAGTCAACCCTGAAACCAAATCCGGTGTCGGAGTCCCGATGGCGGTCTGACATTGTCCTCAACGTCATTCCGGCAACTCCTGCGACGCCACTGGTGCCAAGTTGTATCGACATTGTCTTTCCCTTGGATCCATCAGTTGCGTGGAGAGGGGGGTTCTGCTGCATGGGCAACAGCTCTTCCTCCATATCACCCTGCCCTGGCTTGCGCCCTGGAGAGGAAACTCCAGCTTCGCCTCACAGCGTCGACACAACACGGGAAGCAACAGTTTACCGGTTATAAGCCTCCTGCTCGATTGGCGAAGAGCTGGCGCCAGGGGTTGCTTCCAACGGTGGGAGGGATCACCACGTCTCACTGGACAACTATCGCCCGCCTCAAGCTGGGCAGCCCCCAGCCAATAAGGTGTTGTCCCGCCACAGTTCACCTGCTTCACTGGGTGTGTGGGGCTTAGTGTACGTGAGTACCCGACAAGTGGACTGCGAACCATGCACCAGGCAACAACAAAAACATTTAAGAAACCAGCCCTCAAGTTAGGATGCTGGAACGTACGGACCATGACAACTGGCCTATCACAAGATCGTCAGGCAATTAGCGATGTTCGGAAGACTGCAGTCATCAACGATGTGCTAGCACGACTCCAAATCGACATAGTCACTTTGCAGGAGACACGGCTGCCAGACGCTGGGACTCTCAGGGAAAAGAACTATACGTTCTTCTGGCAAGGGAAGAGTGCCGAAGAAATCAGAGTGTGGCGTTGGATTTGCCGTGAGAAATTCTTTACTGGGGATGGTGGAACTTGGTCAACAAGGAACTGAAAGACTGTTATCACTCCGACTCCACACATCTACTGGACCCATCAACCTGATCAGCGTGTATGCACCAACACTCGGCGCCACCAGGGATACCAAGGACGAGTTCTATGACCAGTTAGACACGATCATCAGGAGTATCCCTAAAGAAGAGTACTTGATACTACTGGGTGACTTCAACGCCAGAGTGGGCGCTGACCATGACTTTTGGCCATCCTGTCTTGGAAAGTTTGGCGTTGGAGAAATGAATGAGAATGGACAACGACTTCTGGAACTGTGCTCGTACCATGACCTCAGCATTACCAACTCATTCTTCCAGACAAAGCCTCAACACAAAGTGTCCTGGAGACACCCTCGCTCCATGCACTGGCACCAACTCGACCTGATTATCAGGCGGTCTGCCTTGAAGTGCGTCCTGCTTACTCACACCTTCCACAGTGCTGACTGCGACAGTGATCACTCGCTGGTGTGCAGCAAGATGAGGCTACAGCCAAAGAAGATCCACCGCTCTAGACCAGAGGGCAAACCCCGCATCAATGTGAGCAAGACCAAACACCCAGACAAGGCAGAGAAATTCACCCATGAGCTCTCCGAGGTGCTGAACTGTATGCCTCCCGGTGGGTGTGCCAAAGAGAGATGGGGCCACATCAGAGATGCAGTACACAGCACAGCCATGAAAGTTTTTGAAAAGAAACGAAACATGAACAATGACTGGTTTGAGGCTAATTCCGCCACACTCACTCCAGCCATTGAAGAACGCCGCGCTGTTCACCTGGAGTACAAGCGTTCCCCCAGTCAGAGGACTCTACAAGAGTATCGATTTGCCAGGAGCAAAGTACAGAGACTAGCTCGACAGTGTGCAAATGATTACTGGCTCCAGCTCTGCCGGAGCATTCAACTATCTGCTGACACTGGAAACATCAGGGGAATGTATGATGGCATCAAGAAGGCCATGGGACCCACAAAGAAGTGGAGAGTGTCACTAAAGTCAGCAACAGGCGAAAACATCCAGGACAAGGGCAAGCAGATGGATAGATGGGTGGAGCACTACTCTGAAGTGTACTCCAGGCAAAACAGCATCACCGAAGCTGCCCTTAATACCATGGATAGTTTTCCCGTTGAAATTGAGCTGGACGAGAAGCCCACCATGGAAGAATTGAAGAAAGTCATTGAGAACTTGTCCACAGGAAAGGCTCCAGGAAAGGATGGCATCCCACCAGAAGTTATCAAGTGTGGCATCAACGTCCTCCTAGAACACCTCCACGACCTCCTCTGTCAGTGCTGGGATGAAGGTGCAGTACCTCAGGATATGAGAGACTCCAACATCGTGACCCTCTACAAGAACAAGGGTGATAGAAGCGACTACAACAACTACAGAGGCATATCACTCCTGAGTGTTGTGGGTAAAGTCTTCGCACGCGTGATCCTGAATAGACTGCAGAAGCTTGCTGACAGAGTTTACCCAGAGTCACAGTGCGGGTTCCAAGCAGGGAGATCTACAACCGACATGGTTTTCTCCTTAAGGCAGC
Source organism: Chelydra serpentina (assembly GCA_037349315.1). NCBI lineage: Eukaryota > Metazoa > Chordata > Testudines > Chelydridae > Chelydra > Chelydra serpentina. The sequence continues at coordinate 47,441,915 of JBAIAC010000029.1, read as the reverse complement.
TGCAAGAGAAATGCAGAGAACAGCATAAGCTGCTACTCCTTGCCTTCATAGACCTGACCAAAGCTTTCGACCTTGTGAACAGAGATGGGCTGTTCAAGTCCCTGGCAAAGATTGGCTGCCCACCGAAGTTGCTGAGCGTGATCCAGTCTTTTCACGACAACATGAAAGGCACAGTACTGTATGATGGCTTGTCCTCCGATGCCTTCGACATCCACAGTGGAGTAAAACAAGGCTGCGTTCTCGCTCCCACACTCTTCGGCATCATCTTCACAGCGTTGCTGAAACGTGCCTTTGGAAATTCCACAGAGGGAGTCTATCTCCACACCCGGTCTGATGGGAGACTTTTCAATCTGGCTCGACTAAAGGCCAAAAGCAAGGTACGGGAGGCAACAATCAGAGACATGCTGTTTGCAGACGACGCTGCCCTGGCCACCCACACAGAAATCGATCTCCAGCGTCTGATTGACCATTTTTCCAGAGCTTGCGAAGAGTTCGGGTTGACAATCAGTCATCAGAAGACCAAAGTTATGGCCCAGGATGCAGAACATCCAAGCATTGCCATCAATGACTATGTGCTAGAGGTGGTCAGTCAGTTCACCTATCTTGGATCTATCATCATGGACAACCTCTCACTGGACCCTGAGATCAACCGTAGAATCGGCAAGGCCTTCACAATTTTGGCCAGTTTATCACAGAGTATGGAACAACAACATGCTGACCATCAATACAAAGGTCGCTGTGTACTGCCCATGTATGCTAAACACTCTTCTCTACGCCAGCGAAACTTGGACTCTCTATGCTTCGCAAGAAAAGAGACTGAACGCCTTCCACATGCACTGCCTCTGTCGCATAATCGGGATCACTTGGAGTGATCGAATGACGAACAACGAGGTGCTAGAACATGCCAAGATCTCCAGCATGTTCACTCTCCTCCGTCAACGCCGCCTCAGATGGCTTGGCCATCTAAGTCATATGGAAGATGGACGGATCCCCAAAGACTTCTTGTATGCTAAACTTGCATCTGGAAACAGAGCTACAGGACGGTACCACCTTCGCTTCAAGGATGTCTGTAAGAGGGACCTGAAGACTGTTCAAATTGACATCAACAGCTGGGAAGAGCTCGCCCAGGACAGATGGAGACACGCTCTGACCACTGGATTGAAAACTGGCGAAGACAAGCTGCGGCAGCTTGCCGAGGAAAGGCGGGTTCAACGAAAAAGGAAGAAGCGGCTCCAACCCACAGTTGACACCGCCTTCAAATGCAGCAAATGCAATCGAGACTGCCACTCTCGTGTGGGGCTCTATAGCCACAATAGACGCTGCACAACCATCAACTAAACGTTCCCCATGGGCGCATATCCATCATCTCTCGAGACTAACGGACGCCAACAACAACTGTCATATCATTTCTTGGTTACATTGTTTATGCAATGTTCAAAGTAGTACGATCTTTCATGAAGTCAGCGTGACCCGGGCCAAGCCCCACAGGGGGCAGGAAAGGAATGCCATCCAGGCCTGCTCCATCCTCAGCCAAGTCCCAGCCCCCGCCGCAGCTCTGTTCAGCCTCCAGCTCAGTTCCACTCCGCCTCCTGCTCTGCCCCCAGCCCAGCTCCCACTCCAGCCCTGCTGCACACCCTTTCTCTATCTCCAGGCCAGCTCCATCTCTAGCCCCAGCTCTGCCTTCAGCCCAAGCTCCTCCACTGCACCAACTGTGCAGTAATGGAGGGAGGCACAGACAGATTTCCATTACTGGTAGGGGGAGTAAAATAGGAAAAGTTTGGGCACCACTGCTCTCAACCGCAATCTGTATTTTGCCTTTTCCATGGCTAATATGGAGTGTAAACTCCCTGGCAATTTCCTTAGATGGTGGGTTTTTGGTTTCCATTAAAGAGCAATGCATCCTTTAGGGTACTCTGTTGCAAGCAGCTTATCTTTTGGCTCCTAGCAGCGTCCATGACAGAAGCCGTCTGTGTGTGTCCACCTCCTTGTGAAAAAGACCAACTCAAAAACATTTCCATTTCAAACCCATATTTTGCAGATAGTTGGAGATAGCTGAGAGGGTAAAAGGTAGGGGACATTTTATTTTGAAACCTTTCTCTTGCTGTCTTATCAAGCAACCCCTCCATCTGAAACCTTTTATTTAATCACTGGCTTTCAGATGGTCTACTGTGACTGATTATTGAACCCACAGGGTTCAGTGCTTGGGACAGACATTTTATGATAAAAATGACACAGGATAAACCAACGACACGGTTATGTACATTAAAACCCTAGTGGCACTTCAACATTAGTAGCGTGCTCAATAGGAAGTTTACCAGGTAAGACCAAAAATCTCCCTTTTTACACCAAGCTAGTCTGCAAGCTGCCCTATGCCTAGCAGTAGCCCAAACATGCTTAGCGAGACAGAAGAACTGAGGGGGAGTGTTTTGGACTACTCTACAACGCAGCCAAAGCATCTGTCATAAATATGAAGGGAAGGGGGAGAGGGTCTGATGCAGTGCTATAAAATCCTCTTTCCAGTAAAGGGTTAAGAAATGCAGGTAGCCAGACTGACACCTGACCTGGCTGGCATCTGACCAATAAGGGGACAAGATACTTTCAAACTTTGGGAGGGGGGAAGGTTTTAGTGTGTGTCTTTGTCTGAGTCAGAGTGATCTTCGAAGACAGAAGGAACCTGCAGAAAATCAAACCTCCCTTTTCTGAAGTAAGTTTAGATAGCATAGCGCATAGATTTCTGTTTAATTTCGGCTTGATATATTCCCTGTGTTAGATGGGGCAAAGGGGAGGGGAGGGTTATTCATGGTTTTCTGTAACTTTAAGGTTTTGTCCAGAGGAGGAATTCTCTCTGAGTTCGGAAATATAGTGCCCTGTAAAAGAGTTACCATCCTGATTTTACAGAGATGATTTTACCTTCTTTATTTTTAATAAAATCCTTCTTTTAAGAAGCTGACTGTTTTCTATGGTGTTAAAACCCAGGGGGTGGGGTCTTAGATCACTGTGTAACCAATTGGTTGGGAGATTGTTCTCAAGCTTCCCCAGGAAAGGGGGTGTACGGCTTGAGGGGGTATTTTTTGGGGGGAGGGAAGTTCAAGTGATTCCTTTCCTGGATTCCTGTTAGATAGATACTTGATGGTGGCAGTGAGAAGCATTTCTCAGGGTGCAGGGAATTTTGTACCTTGGGGGATTTAACCTAAGCTGGTAAAAATAAGCTTAGGGGCTCTGAATGCGGGTCCCCACGTCTTTACCCTAGAGTTTAGCGTGGGGAGGGAACCTTGACAGCATCAAATAAAAAAAACTAACAGAACTACTCCCCCTTGCCCTTGGCTTTTCCGTCCACCAGAACTACTTACTTCACCTACAGTGTCCCTGAAGAGGTGGCCATTTATTTATTGACACAATGTCTAAAGCACTACATACACTGAATCTTTAGCAATAGTATTAAAAAGGCATACATCCTAGCCAACTAAAATCTCTAACTTGTCACCCGTACATGATTGGACAATAGATTGAAAAATTTCTATACTTTTTAAAAGGATACATTAAAGTGACCTGATCAAGAGAAAAGCAAGCATGCTGTGTAGCCATTGGCACAAGGCCAAGAATTACAGGCGTCAGCATACCCTAATATTTTTTACTGTTGAATACAAGAGGAACTTGCAATTTTGCATAAATCGTTGCCTTCAACACATAACTATAATTGGCATGAATACATTATTTAATATCCTCTTATATTATAGGATAGGGCGGATAAATGCCCTGATTGGCTTTTGCTGCACTGTTCAGTTTTGCATATCCTCAATGATTATATCTATTCTTTCCTCTTTTCATGATCAAAAATTCTAGTTTTAAAATCTTTCTATCCCTGGAGCAATGGGCTCATTTCATTCTTCACTGTAAACAGCAAGTACCGTGTTCTGATTCTAAAGCATTACTGTACTTACCTTTTGCTTGAACAAATAGCAATATTAAAAGGAATGCCACAACAATACTCTAAAATATGTAGCACATTATCAAACTACCAGCTAAAACTCAGACTGAAGTCTGGGGTTCCCACAGAATCCAGTCTTCCTTTGACCACCCTGGATATATCCTTTACACCAATAATGTATTCATGTCTCCAAGGTATACGACATGCATATGCTAAAATACAAACAGCTAAAAAATATACATGAACGTTATAAAATTACAACAATTAGCAGATATTCATACATATATAAACATATACAATTGTGAGCTGGATTTGCCTGGGTCAGACACAGTGGGGCCGAGCCAAGGAGAGAGCAGGGGCCCAAGCTGAGCTGGGGAGCAGAGCTGTGCCAGATCCAGAGGGGCCCAAGCAGAGCTCCCCATCTATACAATGCTCCCCATCTTTTGTATGCTGCTCCCTTTCTTGACGGAAGGGTCAAAGGCCATGACTGTCTCTCTTTTTGTGCAGCCCTAGCATAAGGAGGCCCTGATCAGGACTGAAGCCTCTGAATACTACTTTAATAGAAAATAATAGCCCTTGCAGCTGAACTGTAGAGGCAGTTTTTCCTTATGTAGATGTAAGCAGGGGAAAGGTCCCGCTATTGTGGGGAACTTTCCAGGCTTCTGCACTACCCTGGTGAAGTGGGCTAGCAAAAGGATCTGAGTCCTTGCTCCCATTTCCTTTACCCAGAGGCCTCCTTGCCCTTGAGGACTCCCCTTCCACTCTTTTGTCTGGCAGAGTCCTCGTAACTCCAACAAGGCTGGGCACAGGATTCCTGGGCGGCTCGACCCCCAACCTTGCTGTGGTCACCTAGGACAGGGGTCTAGGGTGTTCCCACTCTGGGGTATTCTCTCTGCACTGAGCACTCCCCTGACCCACTGACAATTACATACAATTTAAAACAAACAAGTTATTTAATCAACAAATTTTTTTATTTTTTTTTTAAAGGAAAAATGGGAAAGGTTAAAGGAAAACATATCACCCCGCTCTGTGGCAGGGAACATTTCAAACAGTGTCTCTGGAACATCAGGGCAGTTCACACACAGTCTGTTCCTTGTAGGTCCCAGGCCTTCTTCTCAGGCCCTGGCTGTGCTGCAGGGATGCTGCAGATTGGACACCTGCTCTGGTGGTGACCACACACCTCCAGGCTTTGGGTGGTGGGACCCTTCTTCCCAGAGTCAGCCCCACATCAGGTGAAGATCTGGCCTGCAAGGACCCTTGGCTAGGGTGTCTTTCTGCGCTGTGCCCTTTGCCCAGGATCCCCCCTTGGCTGGCCCCAGTTGCTCACCACCTCTGGCTCTGTGGCTGCAGCTCTGCTCCCAGCACAGGTCTGCTCTCCCTGGGCTGTGTCTCTGGCTTTGCAGCTGCAACTCTGCTCCCAGTACAGGGTCTGCTCTCTCTGGGCTGCCTTCCTGGCCCCTCTGGATCTGGCACAGCTCTGCTTGGGCCCCTCTGGATCTGGCACAGCTCTGCTCCCCAGCTCAGCTTGAGCCCCTGCTCTCTCCTTGGCTTGGCCCCACTCTGTCCGACTCAGGGAAATCCAGCTCACATGGAGGACGGGATCCACCCTGGCCTCCTGACTCCTTGATTAGCCTGCCCACCCTGTCAATCAGGCTGACCTGGAGCATTGGCCTCTCCCCATTGTTCCTGGGAACTGTCAGTCTCAGGGTCCTGATCGACCCTTCCCCTTTTGGTACTGGGAGCTAGCAATCAAAACACCCCCACTGAATGTTAGTAAGGGGATAACAGTCCCCTTACATAGAGAAACTCAGTGATTTCAATTCCAGGCTGCATATTAACTGATATCAAGACAATATATTCAATATGCAACAACTGCAGTTGAAAAAACAGTCACCTGCTACTTACATGTTCTCTATGAGATGAGTTGACCAGAACCAAACAGTATAAAACAGGAGGACACACCATTAGTTTTTACATAACATTATATGGTTTCCTGTATAATTCCTATCTCCTTCCATCCAGAATCCATGTTTTTTTCCTTCTTTGGTGAACACTGAGCAGAGAAAGCTAGATCCTTTTATTGAGGAGTTCACAGTGACAGGTGAATTTCAAATTGTAGATTCATCATGTATTCTAGTTTCCAGCATACACAAGGCTTGTCCTTTTCACATATGTATTTAGATTGTTAAGAGACTCCCTGAGTTCTTGTAAGTACTGTTACACATAAGGATGAACTGAGAGGAATCTCTAGAATGATGACCAGGCTACTGAAATTTCATAAAGCAAAGAAAACACTTGTTGCATCAGAGTCTTAGTAATACTCTAGCAAAATTGAGACTGAGAAAATAGGTTGCTTTTGGCATTCAATCCATTTTTAATCTTGGTGTTGAGATGAGTTCCTGTCTGCTTCCTGTAAAACTTGCCCATACCAGTATTGCCCTGGCCTCTTCTTTTGTCATTCAGTGTGGGACGCATTCTAAAGCAATATGCATTTCCTCACCTTTTGGGGGCGAAGCCAGACTTTGAGGCACCTGCTCCCCCCTTGGTGTTAACTTTGCTTGTGCCAATCAGAAACGAACACAAACAGGTTTTGGGCCCCGTCCCCTATGACACTTCTATGATGTTATAGTTGGTACTTTAGGGGCTGCCTGCCATGTGCAGGCAAGAAGAGGAGAAAGAAAAACGAATCCTGTGTATCCCGTGTACACCCGTAACCGAGCCTGATCATCTCGAAGCCTCTCTCTCAGCTCACGTGTTTCAAACAGAGTTTCTACATTTGCCGGTCGTTATGCGTTGGTTTGTATTTGTGAGCATCAGTTATTACTAAATGTTGCATCTTTGTTTATAAATATTGTTAGTAGATATTTTAGTCATTGTGTGTTTTAAGTTTCATTAACTCTATTAGCTAATCTAACGCTGCTCCCTTACCCCTTGTAATTATCCCCAATAAAACTTTAAATTGATTAATTTTAGTTGTGTGTGTGCGCGTGTCTGCAGTTTGCAGCGTGACCCATATTCTCCTTGCATCCCTTACCAATATACTCTATTGCCACATGCAGCCTAGTAAATAACAGGCCTGCATTTTCTTTCGCCCCTGCGTGCCCGTGGCAATCCACACTTGGAAAAAACAGATTCAGCATAGACTTTCTTTCCTGTGTGTCAATGGATGTAAAGTGAAACTTCAACAGTTAACCATCAAGGAAGATATAAATAGTATTTTCCTTAGTTTGGAGGAATGCAACAAATCCAGATTGGCAAATGCATTTTCTCGGCAAGAAGTTAAGTGCTTCATACGGAAAATGTTTTGCCACATCAAGTCTCAGGTATTTAACTCTGTAATGCACTATCCTGACTTTGTGTTATGGATGCTATGTATCATTTGTTGTTTATGAAGCATAAAACTAGATGCAATACTGAAATAACGGGGTGAAAAAAATACACTGAAAGTAGTGTTTCCTCAAATACTGTATGTTCCAAATTACTCAGAACAGGTACAATCCCATCTGCAAGTTTGTTTTTTCTACCAAAAATAATTGTATAGGCTTTTTCTATAATGTTCATTACTATAGTCAGTATATAAGCATCTGAAATACATTAATGGATTTATCCTCTTAACCCTGCTTACACAATAAGTGTTTTCCCATGATTTTATATACACGTGTCAGGTCACACAGGAAGTATAGAACCCATATAGCCCAAGTCCTGATTCAATGTCTTTAATAAATTATCTTTTCTTTATGCTTGTACATGCTCCAGTCCACAGCATTTTTGAGGGGGTTAATCCACTCAGCACTGATGATTGAGAAAGCCTGTGTCTTTGATACACACCCAACTGTCAATCACCTCTCTAAAGCACCCATATGCAGAAGTACTTCCAACCGTACACTACAGAATACAGCATTATTACTAATGCTAAATGTGGTAGGGAAATATTTCTTTCTTCAGGAAGGCGCTCCAGATTGCTGTTAAGTTTACACATAGGAAATTATCAACTCACAGGAATGGATATTTCCAACAGTCAAGATATTAAAGGAAGTAGTGCTGAACAGTAGAGAATTTAAGGAAGGAGAGCACCACAGGGCACTTTCCCCCACACACGGTGTCAGAACCTGCCACCACCATTTACTGGGGCTTTGTAACTGAACACTTGCATGTGGATCTCAAGTTTTGGCTTTGTAGGTATGAAGTGTGTTTCACAGAATCTCAGGGTTGGAAGGGACCTCAGGAGGTCATCTAGTCCAACCCCCTGCTCAAAGCAGGACCAACCCCAACTAGATCATCCCAGCCAGGGCTTTGTCAAGCCTGACCTTAAAAACCTCTAAGGAAGGAGTTTCCACCACCTCCTTAGGTAATCCATTCCAGTTCTTCACCACCCTACTAGTGAAATAGTTTTTCCTAATATACAACCTAAACCTCCCCCTCTGCAACTTGAGACCATTACTTCTTGTTCTGTCATCTTCTACCACTGAGAACAGTCTAGATCCATCCTCTTTGGAACCCCCTCTGAGGTAGTTGAAAGCAGCTACCAAATCCCCCCTCATTCTTCTCTTCTGCAGGCTAAACAATCCCAGTTCCCTCAGCCTCTCCTCATAAGTCCACTGATCATTTTTGTTGCCCTCCGCTGGACTCTTTCCAATTTATCCACATCCTTCTTATAGTGTGGGGCCCAAAACTGGACACAGTACTCCAAATGAGGCCTCACCAGTGCCGAATAGAGGGGAATAATCACGTCCCTCGATCTGCTGGAAATGCCCCTACTTACACAGCCCAAAATGCCATTAGCCTTCTTGGCAACAAGGGCACACTGTTGATTCATATTCAGCTTTTCGTCCACTGTAACCCCTAGGTCCTTTTCTGCAGAACTGCTGCCCAGCCATTCGGTCCCTAGTCTGTAGCAGTGCATGGGATTCTTCCGTCCTAAGTGCAGGACTCTGCACTTGTCCTTGTTGAACCTCATCAGATTTCTTTTGGCCCAATCCTCTAATTTGTCTAGGTCCCTCTGTATCCTCTCTCTGCCCTCCATCGTATCTACCACTCCTCCCAGTTTAGTGTCATCTGCAAACTTGCTAAGGGTGCAGTCTACACCATCCTCCAGATCGTTAATGAAGATATTGAACAAAACCGGCCCCAGCACCGACCCTTGGGGCACTCCACTTGATACCGGCTGCCAACTTTCTTCTTGACCCAAGAGAAGAATACAGATCTACTTGAGTGAGGACAAATTCTTTCAAACAATTATTTAATGGCTTACTCCATCCAGATGTAAAAAAGATTTAAGCTGTGTTGCCTTTATTTCCCTTACCATAGAATAAATATAAGGAACCAGTTACTCTAACCTCTCCTAAGGAGCCATAAGATAGTTAACTGCTAAGAAAAATCTCACTTCTTTCAAATATGTTGGACAGCACAGAAGGAGCATAGGGGGGAAATTACAGGAAGAGTCAATTTTTGAAGTGAATACAGACTGTTTGCCTGGCTGCTTTCACAAGGACACTGACAGGAATATGTGCTTGACACTAGCTGATGAAAGGTTTCCAGGCACAACCTCACTACCTGTCTCATTTTGCTCACCTGCAAACCTCATAAATCCCATTAATTGTAATGGTCAGTGCTCTCAACATGTTTCTCAGCAGATATTTAATAGCCAGTGAATAGCAAATTAATAAAATTTCTGATCAACAATACATTCCAATTGTATTTTAGGTAGGGCTGTCGATTAATCACAGTTAACTAACACGATTAACTCAAAAAAATTAATCGCAATTCATTGCAGTTTTAATTGCACTGTTAAATAGTATACCAATTGAAATTTATTAAGTATTTTGGATATTTTTCTACATTTTCATATATATTGTATTCTGTGTTGTAATTGCAAATATTTGTAAGCAAAAATAATATACACTTTGATTTCAATTTTTGTTGTGAAAGTGCAACTTACAAATGAAGACTTTTGTTACATGACTGCACTTAAAAACAAAACAAAGTCCATTCAGTTCTACTTCGTGTTCAGCCAATCGCTAAGACAAACAAGTTTGTTTTCATTTGCAGGAGATAATGCTGCCCTCTTCTTATTTACCATGCAACGTGAAAGTGAGAACAGGCGTTCACATGGCACTTTTGTGGCCGGCATTGCAAGGTATTTACGTGCCAGATATGCTAAGCTTTCGTATGCCCGTTCATGCTTCGGCCACCATTCCAGAAGACATGCTTCCATGCTGATGACGCTCACTAAAAAAATAAGCGTTAATTAAATTTCTGACTGAACACTTTGGGGTAGAATTGTATGTCCCCTGCTCTGTTTTACCTGCATTCTGCCATATATTTCATGTTATAACAGTCTCAGATGATGACCCAGCACATGTTCATTTTAAAAACACTTCCACTGCAGATTTCACAAAATGCAAAGAAGGTATCAATGTGAGATTTCTAAAGATAGCTACAGCATTTAACTCAAGGTTTAAGAATCTGAAGTTCCTTCCAAAATCTGAGAGACGCAAGATGTGGAGCATGCTTTCAGAAGTCTTAAAACAGCAACACTCCGATGCGGAAACTACAGAACCCAAACCACCAAAAAGGAAAATCAACCTTCTGCTGGTGGTATCGGACTCAGATAACTAAAATGAATACACATCGATCCGCACTGCTTTGGATTGTTATCAAGCAGAACCCATCATCAACATGGACACATGTCTTCTGGAATGGTAGTTGAAGCATGAAGGAACATGTGACGCTTAAGCGCATCTGGCAAATAAATATCTTGCGACACAGGCTACAACAATGCCATGAGAACGCCTGTTCTCACTTTCAGGTGACATTGTAAACAAGAAGCAGGCAGCATTATCTCCTGCAAATGTAAACTAACTTGTTTGTCTGAGCGATTGGCTCAACAAGAAGTAGGACTGAGTGGACTTACAGGCTCTAAAATTTTACATTGTTTTATTTTTCAATGCAGTTATTTTTTGTACATAATTCTACATTTGTAAGTTCAACTTTCATGATAAAGAGATTGCACTACAGTACTCGTATTAGGTGAACTGAAAAACACTTTCTTTTGATTTTTTATAGTGCAAATACTTGGAATCAAAAAAATATTAAGTGAGCACTGTACACTTTGTATTCAGTGTTGTAACTGAAATCAGTATATTTGAAAATGTAGAAAACATCCAAAAGTATTTAAATAAATGGTATTCTATTGTTGTTTAACAGTGAAATTAATTGCGCAATTATTTTTTTAATCGCTTGACAGCCCTAATTATGGGCAACATACTCCATAGATACTTATATTACAATATATTACTAGTATCCAATAAGCATAAATTAAATCACAAATCCATTTGTCAAAATGAAGTATATTGAGATGCATTAGCATCAATATATTTTTAAAATTATGTTTATCTGCTTGTCTGAAAATTTGGAGAAATTGGTAACCCACAGGTGAACGCTCAGTCAGCATGCATTAGCAAAGTTTTACAGTAGTGAAGACATAGTGGTCTTACCAGACAAAATGACACCTACTAAGGGCTGGTCCACACTGGGGGGGCGGGGGTGTCGATCTAAGATACGCAACTTCAGCTACGTGAATAATGCAGCTGAAGTCGAATATCTTAGATCGATTTTTAAAAGTACTTACACGGCACACGGCAGCAGGCAGGCTCCTCTGTCGACTCCGCTTACTCCTCGCGCGGCGCTGGAGTTCCGGTGTCGATGGGGAGTGCTTCTGGGATCGATTTATCACGTCTAGATGAGACGCGATAAATCGATCCCAGAACATTGATCACTACCCACTGAATCGGGCAGGTAGTGTGGATGTAGCCTAAGAAGTTTAAATACCAACTAGATACTATGATCTCGTTTTCCATTTCAATGTAAAAGCTGAATTTGGATGGAAACATGACAGTTGTGAATGACAGCTAGGTTCATACAGCTCTTACATATCCCCCAAATGACAGGCACCTAAGAAATACCCAATATAGATAATGGAAAAAGCAGCCATGGTCATCCTTGATGGGTGGCTAAAAGTCAAAAACATAAGGAAGAGTGCGCAATTTTAGTTTGGGGGGGGGTGTTGTTTTTTCCACTAGAGCAAGAAGAGAATAGACTGGCAGTCTGATCATTTAAAGGTTATTCTATTGAGGTCCTTATTCCACACCTATCATTGTCATATCAAATGCCTTACCAAGGGTTGTGGTGGATTTTCCATCACTGACCATTTCAAAAAATCAAGACAGAATAGATTTTTTTGGCAAAACATCCAAAGAATTATTTTGGGGAAGTTCTATGACCTGTGTTACACAGGAGACCAGATGAGATGGTCACAGGAGTCCCTTCTGGCCTTGGTTTATGAAAATATGAAAATCTGGGATGACTAGCACCACTTTGCATCTTGGATGAAGTTGAAATAAAAGTCAACGTCCAAAGTTTCCTGAAGAATGACTATAAAATTCATATTCTATATGTACCACTATTGCCAGAAGTATTAATATATGAATAATCTATTCAAAAGAGGACCAAAGTAGATGAAGCTACTAGAGATCATATGTATAACCATGTGCCCTGTTTGGTGTCTCAACATACTAGCAAATGCTGCAGAAGCAGCATGCTCTCAGCTCTTTAAGGGAGATGGAGCAGCTTACATTGCTCAAAAGTTACTACATTTCAAAGAGATGGTGAATGAGTAAAACTCGTCATTCTCAATAGGCAAGGGAGATCCAAAATACTCTGGATGGGTGGATGCACAAACCTAGAAAAAGCACTCAATCCATGTCCTTCTTGTAGGAGTGAAGTAGTATTTCAAGAAATAGTGCTCTCCTATCTTCCTCAGATGGAATAGCAATGATCAAAGTGTATATGGCTAGAATGGAAGGGGATGAAATGATAATCATACAGGATCTTGTATGCACTTTTTGTCCATAGATCTCAAAGGGCTTATTAAAAAGTCAATAAGCCGTTTAGTAAGAAGTAGGAAGTTTTTCAGGGCTTAAAGGGTTGCAACAGTCATGGTTTCAGGATTAAGAATCTATACATTGACACTTAAAAATAAATGATTTGCACAGTGCTTCCCTGAAAACTTGTGGTCAAAATCAACAACATACAAAAAACCCCACAAAACACCCAAAGGAAACTGGAAGGAATCAAAAGTATGAATTGTGAAGTTAATCATGTGTAGTTTTTGTCAGAAATTTAGAAGAACAAACAGTCCATGTATACAAACTACAATAAATGGATATCCTCAATAGCTATTTAAGACTTGTGACTAGAAATTAAAAAAGTTTTCATAGATGGAAATTAAGCCATTCAAATGGTTAGAATTTGGGGGGGGGGGGGGGGTTAGAAACCTCTCTTGAAAAGATAAACAAGACAGTATGATTTAGGGTTTTGTAGTGAGGCAAGGTAAAGCGTATAAGGATGAGCAGAAGTACAGAGTTTAAGTATGTGTAAAACCAGCTAACAAACATGAGATACTTTAGTTTAGTAAACAAATAGGCTAGGATAAAAAAATGTTTTAAATTTAAAACAAGAACACTTAAATGTTGAACCCCATTATGTAGTAACAACACATGAAATTTTATTTCTAGGTGCAAGTCAAATATTCATAAGCAAAGCTAACAAGTAGGACAGAATAAATAATAGAAATATGCACAAGAATTAGAAGAACTCTGGTATTTGTATCCTGCTGGTAGGTGAAAGTTTGCAATTAACAGCAATGTCTACAAAAGCCTTTCAAATTTAACACACTGGCTTGAGTCACATTGATTGGTAGTGATGAAAATACATTACCATCTGATGGCAGTGAACTCTGTGTAAGGAACTCAGTCTCATTTCTCTTAATCTTGGATTAAGATAAACAAACTAAGGCCACTTTGCTTCTTAATGAGAGCATCCTGATAGAGGTTTAATGAGATTTAATTTATGTGCTTTAACTTCACACCTTTAGTTAATTCTCTCACCATTCCTGAGTATCCCCATGTAGAAAAGCCCTTTAGTTACTAGCAGAGTCTAGCACATCACCAAAAACATCATTACAAGTGCAATGGCTACAGAAAGTCCAGGGACTGAACTTCTACAATTAAAACCTTGTTGGTGATTCTCCAGAAGATGACTTGAGGAACATCAAATTAGCGCAGACAAAATTTGCACTGATACTCTCCTGTGGAAAAAATTTCCTTTTTTAGGGCTATCAATATAGTAGTTTTTACAAGCAGTAACATATTTAAAATTTTTAAATAGTTAAGAGGTAGTCACCTTGACATATTCAAATCCAAGGAATGAATACCACAGGCAGTCTTGCAAGCAGGAAAAAAAACCTGGAAGCATGACGGTATCAAACTTCCAATAGCAAATGTAACACTTGATTTACTGTTAGCCTTTGAAAGTTATACTGCCATATCACACATTCTCACCACTACAAATGCTTCTACAATAATAGAAATTAGTGTTCAAATCTGTAGCTCTGTTGTCGTGTAGTATATATTATGTAATGTGCAATATTATTTAATTTTCTCTTACACTAGGTCTCATTCTTGAAAGCTATTGCATGACATCTCCACAAATACTGCAGATTTACTTAAACTGCGACACTACCCCAACATGTTTTATTAATCTCTTAATAATAAAAAGTGAATTTTAGGACATGGGTGTGGTCAGTTTCTTGGGTAACATACAAATGTTACATACAAATGTAATCTAGCTGGAAGGTACAGAGTAAGACTAGAAACTGTGCCTCAGGCCTTGGCTACACTTGCAGATGTACAGCGCTGTGAGTTAAACCCGTCTTCGTACAGCTGAGTAGGGAAAGCGCTGCAGCCTGTCCACACTGGCAGCCGCCAGCGCAGTAACGAGCACTAACGTGGCTACATCTGCGGCACTTGCAGCGGTTTTGGGAGAGGTGCATTATGGGCAGGTATCCCACAGAACACCTCTTCCAATTCTGGCGCCGTGGGTTGTGGGTGTGGGGTATGGTGCATTCTGGGTCCTGTCCCAACGCCCCGTGATGCATCGCTTCGCATCCCAGCAATCCCTGTGTTTCCGGCCACAATTTGCGCCATCTTTCAACGGTTTCTTTGTAGCGCGATCTGTGCTCCGTTTCGGTCAGCGGGAAAATGGATCCCGACCTGGTGAGAAAATACTGACGAGTCTCGCCAGCATGTCACGTTTGGCAGTCGAGCTCTTCCTTAAGATCCACAGTGACAGCGAGGAGTCCGACGATGACGATGAAATTGTCACGCAAAACGCGTACGACACGAACTTGCTTGTGGCATTCACGGACATGCTATGCACCGTGGAACGCCGCTTTTGGGCTCGGGAAACCAGCACAGAGTGGTGGGATCACATTGTCATGCAAGTCTGGGATGACGAGCAGTGAGTGCAGAACTTTCGGATGAGAAAAGCTACTTTCATGGGACTGTGTGAGGAGCTCGCCTCCGCCCTGCGGCGCAAAGACACGAGATTGAGAGCTGCCCTGCCGGTGGAGAAGCGGGTGGCTATTGCAATCTGGAAGCTCGCAACTCCGGACTGCTATCCATCAGTAGCGAACCAGTTTGGAGTGGGAAAGTCGACCGTTGGAATCGTGCTGATGCAAGTTTGCAAGGCCATTAAACGCAGCCTGCTCAGAAGAACCGTGACTCCGGGTACGTGCAGGACATTGTGGCTGGCTTTGAACAAATGGGTTTCCCTAACTGCGGAGGGGCGATAGATGGGACGCATATTCCTATTCTGGCACCACCCCACCTAGCATCCGAGTACATTAATCGGAAGGGGTATTTTCTCCATGGTTCTCCAGGCGCTTGTGGATCACCGTGGGCGTTTCATTGACATCAACGCAGGCTGGCCCGGAAAGGTGCATGACGCATGCATCTTTCGGAACACTGCCCTGTTCCGGAAGATGCAGTCCGGGACTTTTTTCCCAGACCGGAAGATCACGGTAGGGGAAATTGAAATGCCCACTGTGATCCTTGGAGACCCCGCGTACCCTTTAATGCCGTGGCTCATGAAACCCTACACAGGGAGCCTTGACAGCAGCAAGGAACGGTTCAACTACAGGCTGAGCCGGTGCAGAATGACTGTGGAGTGTGCTTTTGGCCGTTTGAAGGGCCGCTGGCGATCTCTATATGGGAAGCTGGACTTGGCTGAACACAGCATCCCCGCGGTTATATCCGCATGCTGTACCCTTCATAATATTTCTGAAGGGAAGGGTGAAATGTTCACTCAGGCATGGACCTCAGAGGTTCAACACCTGGAGGCTGAATTTGCACAGCCAGAGAGCAGGGCTATTACAGGGGCCCAGCGTGGGGCTGCAAGGATTAGGGATGCCTTGAGGGAGAAATTTGAGGCTGAAAACCACCAGTAATGTGTGCTGCCCTGCACGACCCTGAAGTGAAGTGGTTCCATTGTTATCAGTTATCTGTCTTTGCTAAGCTGAGTTGTGTTTGCTGAGCTCACTTGCGTTGCCTGTTTCTTTCCTGGGCTAAGGTATCTTTTTTCCTTATGCAATAATAAAGACTGTTTGCACATTCAAAGAATCCGTTTATTACAGAGAAAACACATATATTAAAAAGAAACAACTGCTTGTGAGACAGAAAGGGCAAGGGGGTGGTGGGTGGTGTGGGGAAGGGTTCAATCACAGGGTATGGTATGTCCTGCTTTCATACTCGGGCTTCCTGTCTGGAGTGCTGTGCAGTGAGTGCTGCACTTCAGAATGTCTATAATTCGGGATAGGAGTTGAGTGCAGTGGGTAAGGGTCATAGTTTCCAGGGCTGGCTGGTGAAGCTACAGGTGTTGGGGGCATCTGGTGTGGGCGATAAGAACCTGGATGTTGGGTGAAGTGGGCAGGTGGTGACATGGGGGCACAAGTGTTTTGGAACACTGGCTGCAGGGGGGGGGGGCGGGTGCAGTACTGCTCCGCCTGCATGGCGACGAGCGCCTGGATAGAGTCCGCTTGGCGCGCCAAGATGCTGATCAGTTCCTTTCTGTTTTCGTGCCGGAGCTACATGCTTTGCTGCCGCTGCGCTGCGTTTTCCTGGCAGAGCCTGCTTTCACTCTCCCTCCAGTCCCGAGCCTTTTGATTCTCTTTAAGAGACTGTTTCATAACTTCCTGCAGCATGTCTTCTTTCGTTCTTCTGGGCCTCTTCCTGAGCCTTTGGAGTCTCTCAGCCGGTGATAAGAAGGATGGCGGAGATCTCAAGGTTGCATCTTGAAGGCAAAATGCAACATTTAACAGAGGCATCATTGTTTTATGCCAGACAGAGCAATGATTCCCCCACACTTAAGGAGGGCGCGCACAGTCTCCAAAACAGCACAATTTTCCCGTCCCAAACAGAACGCACAGAACCCACGGGAGCCCCAAAATGGTGAGTAAGCACAGGGTAAAGGGGGACTGATTGTTTCACGGATGTACTGTCCAATGGGTTTCTGTGCCTTGGGGAGAGCCAACAGCTGCAGGGGGAACCTACACTGAACACTATCCCCACATTTTCCACAGGAGTTCGTCCTGGAAGATATCTCGCTGCTGAGGGTGTCCGGGGAAGCAAGGGAGGGTCTTCTACTGCAATGCGGCTTCCGCCCTGACCCATATGCAGCTTGCCTGTGTGCAGCAATGGTCCCCCCACCCCTCGCGGCACAGTGGCGCGGACACATTACTCTGAATGGGACAAGGACCACGGCGGCTCTCCCAATAAACCTGCGCAAGCGCATTGCCCACGTCCTGGCTGAGACTTTCAAAGAGATTACAGTGGCCGATTTCTCCGATGTGATAGACCACATCAATGCGCTCTTCTGCATCTAGGCATGCATGCAGCCCAAACTCTCCTTGCCCAAGGACCCCACACCGAAAAAACTCCTTCCCGAAAAGAAAAGCTGCTTACCGCGAACCTGTTCTTCTCTTTCTCTCCCAGTGCGTACCGGCCGCTGCAACTGGCTCCCTTCCTCCTGGCTCGAGAAGAGCTCCTGGCTGCATGCACCCAGGGAGTCAGGGGTGTCTCTCCCAGCCACAGCACCCTCGCTTCTGTTTTCTTCAACCCCCTCCTCCTCCTCCTCCTCCTCATCCCGCTCTCCCGTGTCCACGGTGGTGCTCGGAACAGTAGTGGGGTCACCCCCAAGTATTGCATCCAGCTCTTTGTAGAATCGGCAAGTTTTGGGGGGAGCACCCGAGCGGCTGTTAGCCTCGCGGGCTTTGCGGTACGCACTCCGCAGCTCCTTTACTTTTATCCTGCACTGCATTGCGTCCCGGTCATGGCCCCTTTCAATCATGGCCCTTGATATCTGGCCGAAAGTATCTAAATTCCTCCGGCTGGATCGCAGCTGGGACTGGACAGCTTCCTCCCCCCAAACAGCGATGAGGTCCAGCAACTCGACATTGCTCCATACTGGGGCTCGTCTCGCACGTGGAGGCATGGTTACCTGGAAAGATGCGCTGAGAGCACTCCACGCCTGGCTGAGCAAACAGGAAGGGGATATTTAAAATTCCAAGGGAATTTAAAGGGTTGGAGTGGCGGTTGGTCACCTGAGGCCAGGGCAGTAGAGTTCTAATTGATGACCAGAGTGGCTAGAACAGGCATTGTGGGATACTTCCGAATACTTCTGGAGACCAATAACAGCGCATTGGGTGGTCACACTGTAGCCGCAGCGCACCAGCAGCAGCGCAACAAACGTTATTCCTCTCGGGGAGGTGGAGTACATGCAGCGCTGAGGAGATGCAGCGCTGCACGTGCCTTGCGAGTGTAGACAGTTACTGAGTTACAGCGCTGCAGGCAGTTTTATTGCGCTGTAACTCGTGAGTGTAGCCAAGGCCTTAGTTAAATAGGGATGTTATTTGCTGTCACTCCCTTTTTAAAAAGTACACAAGCAATTAAGCAATGTTAAACATTATAAGCAAAGAAAAATACATTTACAGTTTAATCCAATCAGACCAGTTGTCAGAGAATAATACTATGAAGTTACACAAAATAAAATGTGTATAATACTGTTTATTTTGGAATAGAGGAAGGTGAAACTAAAACAGTAGATGAAAACTGAAGCAAAGGAAGCAGCAACTGGAAGAAAAAGGGAGTGGATCACCTGGGTCTCAGCAGAACAATGATGCATAGTGCACTGGAGTACTAAATTGTGCATTTCAAAAGCTTTTCTAAATGTAATTCGGTCAAGGTCAATACACACACTAAATTTCTCTCCCCTGCTGTATATTCCTATTTGTGTCCCTTTCTTCTTTGGAGTGGGATGCAATTTCCCTCTACCCTATGACAGGCTTACCAGATTCTGGCTAACTTTCAGTTTTTGTTTACTAAATAGAGATGAAGTATAAAGATTTCTCTCAATGCCTTGGTTATTGGAATTAGATTTTTTTCCTCTTGATTTGCTGTAAGTTTGGCTTGGTATGATACGAGTTGCTGTTAGCGGTTTAGGTAGCTTGGCAACCATCTGCTATAAGGAGGAGCAGTAAATCTGTCATTACTACACCGACAGAATCTCGTGCAGGACTCCCTAAGCATTCAGCAAATGAATGAAACATAAAAAAAAAATCTAATCTTAATGTGGTGGACACTACCAGAAACCACCATCACAATGTGGAAATTTAGAAAAAATATATACCATCATCATCATCATCAACTCCTTGAAAAAATAGGTAGACTATACAAAAACTATTAAAGAAGAGGGAGAGCTTCCCAGACTGCATGTTCAAAAAACACTGATCAGTGGGGTTTTTGTTTATGTATGGCTGGGTGGGTTCCCCTTTTAAAAGACAGGCCAGCAATAAATGAATGCAACTGCATAGTTGAGATTTTATGAGCACTGCTAGAGATTTTCAGATAGTTGTTCCCACACAGTAACCATAACTACCGCTATGTTATTTTAAAATATTATATATAGAGATATACATTATATTTTCAAGTTGCATTATACTCAGCAAAACAGGGTAATAGACATGTATGTATATATGTGTTTATATAAAATAAGAAGAGTTATACTTCTCATGGGACAACCAACTATTTCTTGACTTCTGAGCATGTAACATGTCATCTGAAAAAAATCACTGCATGGCTTCTGCATTTAAACCAAATGTAATTTCAATTCAGAAGTGTTTTTGTATTTACAGAAAAAAGGTTTGACTGAGTACAAATACAGTACAATGTGCCTGCCTGCCATAGAAGACCATCACAAAACAGACCCATAGGTTAAAGAAGTATTAACAGACAAAAAGCAATTGTCCAAATTGCAACAATTAAAGTTACAGGGCTTGTGTTTCACATGGGGAAATCTTCTGACCCTTCTCTGCCTCCCTACCCCAAAAAAGCTTTTAAAAGAGATGACATACTTGTAAGTTTTTAAGTGGGTAAGATATCATTCTGAGTTTCTTTAAAATATTAATTTGACCAGTACTGGGTAAGAAACTGAAAGTCTGATAGGCAACCTCTATCCACTGGATCATACGTACATGTAAAAGGTCTGGTCAGGTGCTTGATGAATACGTTTATAGCTGACAAGCCTAATTTGGGAGCAACACAGTTTGTTACAAATTTCACAGATCCATGTGTTGTCTGAGTTGGAGTCTAAGATTACAGCATACTGCTTTCTTCTTTCTCACTTTGCTTCCATCCTCTGGATCAAAACCACTTCATGTTGCGCTGCACCCAGTGTCAGATTATTCCCTCCAGATTGGACAGGATTCTGAAGGCTCCTTCCAGCTTTCTACATTGCTGCTGAATGACTTCATATAATTTTTGCGCATGTCATTGTACTGCCATAAAGGGCAACCCTGCTTTCTAGAGCAGTCTCAAATCTCGCTATACAAAATATTCTTGGGGATACAGTCTCCTCCCATTTTCCTGACATGACCAAGCGATCGCAACCTCCTCTTCTTGATAGTAGTTTCTAAGTGTGTCAGTCCTGCACACTACAACACCTCTGTGTTTGGTATCTTGCCTGCCCACTTTATTTTCAGGCTCTTGCATGGGCCTCTCAAATGGAAGCTGTTCGGTCTCTTGATGTGCCTAGCACATGTAGTCCACGTTTCTGAACCATAAGGCAAGGTTGACAACACACAAGTCTCAGATTCGCATCTTCATCTTAGTTGATAGTTAGTGGTTATTCCATGCATGTTTCTGTAATAGCCTGAAATTCATAGCTGCTTTTCACACCACTAGTTACTCACTGATCTTTCCTCTCACATCTCCTCCCTCTCCCATATCTTCTCTCACCTCACCCATACACTTTAGAGCACTCATGGTATTACCACTACCCATAGTGCCTTCTTCAGTGACAGCAAACAAAACTGGAGTCCTGGTCAGGTTCACTCTCTACACTCCCACAGAACAACAGGGAAATGGCTGTCTATGAAAGCCCAGGAGCTAATCCTCCAAAAAACATTTGGAATATTTGGGGGAGTGAGAACATTTGTTTCTTCAGCAGAAGATTATGATAGAGAAGGGGAAAGGAGAGAAATGGTCAGTGATCCTGCCACAAATTTGTCGTTAAGTTAGGCAGATATTTGCAAGAAATAGACGCAAGAGTCTACAGGCTAGCCACAGATAAACCAGTTGAGAGGCTGTCTTCACTGCAGAGATAACTCAAGTTATTTACACTTGAGTTAGCCTAGACTGAAATGAGAGGAGCCGCACCTGAACTACAAAGAGGGGTTTGTGTTAGCAGTTGTAGCCTGTAGTCCCTGGCAGGCCAGCTAATTTGGGTTAAAAAGCGCCACCATATTCAAGTTAAAGGTTTTTTGTATGGGCAGGACTTGAATTCAGGGCAACACTCGAGTTAATTTGAGTTAACTTTACTGCAAAGACAAACGTTAGACTGCCAACAAGGCTTTTGCATACATTTTATCACCAGTACAGTTGCAATGACATTCAAAGAGGCGCACTTTTAGTGGAAATACACAACAAATGCACAGTAGCTGTGTTTTAGTACTCTGATTCAGCAAAATCACAGTTCATCTTTATCAAACGACATTTTTCTCATGGCCCAGTACAGATTAAATAGGCTCATAATGCAATATTTGCCCCTAAATGGCATGAAATATGTATATCACCAACTATGGTTTATATCTGCAACATGGACCATTTCAGTTACAGGAAAACTACAGGGTAGGAACTCCAAGCAAAAGCTTCTAAAGTCACCAGGTTCAGGGAATCATTTCAGTATTAGAAAAATCATACCACCACAATACACTTAGGGCAGCAGATCAGTTTGCAACAAGCATATTCCATTAATACCATAAATTGTCAGAGTTATAAAGAAAAGACTTTAGAGAGAGTAGCAGAATCTGGGTAACAAAACTAGTTTCACTAAGGGCTTGTCTACACACTGAGCATTGCAGCTCTGTAAGAGGCAGTAGCCATGTTGGTAGGAGAAGCTCTCCCACCACCATACTGTATCCAAACCGGCGCTTATGTCAGTGTAACATATGTCGCTCAGGGGGGTGATTTATTCACATCCCTGAGCAACAAATTATGCTAACATAAGGTGTTGAGTAGACATAGCCTAACTTAATTCACTAAACATTTGTGTTGAAAATGCCCAGGTCCATAGATTTTGAACAAACATGAGTGAATATTATCTAGGTTTGTAGGCCTGACATTTTGCCTAACGTTTTTCTTTCTTCACATCAGTTTAGAGAGAAAAGTTCAAATTAAAAACATTTAAGTAATCTGAAAAAATTGCCTGCACAGCCCAACACTCATGAATAGCCCTATAGAAAATCGCTAGGGAAATTACAGTAGGAGAGGAAAAAATAAGATTTCCGTTTCAGGATTTCAGTGTGTTACAGAGAAATTAAGATAACAGAATACTTGATGTTTTCCATTTAAATGAAAGACTCAGATACAAAAATTCAATTATATTAATTTCAGATGAAGATCTACTGTTATGGGCTTTTGTTTTCAAGAGGTTGGAAGGGGAAGAGAAGTATGGCAACTCCAAGTTTAACTATACTGATTACTAACAGACCAACCAAATGCTTTCTCCATTGCAATAGGCTTCTCCCAAGGGCCCTGAGAAGCAACTCCCTCTTTCCCCACAGAGGTCTGCTTTCTGCTGCTTTCTGGTCTCCCTGCTGGTCCTCTATCTCCCTGGCTGCTCTCTCAAAAGGAAAAGGGAATGCAAATTCAGAATACAAAACTTTCTCTTGAAGTTCTGAGCACAGGCTGCCCTCTACCATCCTTATATGTGTGGTATTTAATTCGTCATGCTAGTCCAGCCTTCCTTCAGCTCTTCCTAGAAGACTCCTGGTGCAGTCTGACGCACTTTGCTTGAGTTTATATACTCTACTAGGAGTCTCTTCAAATTATAAAAGCTGCTCGTTAACACACAAGTCGGTCAAGAACCTACTTCAGTCCCAGAAGGTCAATGTGGGGTAGGAAACTTTTTCCCTATGCATTTTTTCAGTTTAGCCCTTTCTTTCAAGCTTGTCTTCTGCCTTTTTCCCTCCGCCTTTATTTTTGGTTACCTTCCCAACCAAGTTTTGACCTGGCCTTTGCCACTTACCCAACAATTACTGAATGAAACAGACATGATCCTTTCCAGTTTTATCCTGAAGCTTTTAGTGGGGGCAGACTGTAGGTTGGGACTCTCCCCTGAAGAATTAACCCGCAGAGGAATTTTAAAAAAAAGTGTACAAGAGGTGAGAGAAGGGGGTTAAGCAGGGCACACCCCTATACAAATTCAACACCCCATTTCACTTGTGTATTTTTTTTCCTGGACAGCTCAAAGTGCAGTCCTAGTCTGCAAAGTCACTATGTAAAAATGCCACCTTCTTACTTAAGAGATCTGCTCCTTTCACGTATGCAGTCATATCTGCTGATTTTAGTGATGAAGGGGTGTTTTTACTGCACAGTTTACACAGCTAACAAGGTGTGAGCGGGACTCTATGCCTTCTTGTGAATCAAACAGAATTGTTTACAAAGTTTCAATCAGTTACACCTGTGCAAACCAACTGGCACTAATGAGATCACAGAGATGTCACTGAGTACCTAATTTGGCCTGCAGAACCGTAAACTACTGATGATCACACGCAAAAGGGAAAATTCTAATCCTGACTCACATCCCAGGCTGAGTCTGCAGCACTGAATTTGTCTCAATGCTTGCATGCTAAGCACATTTGATAACGAATCCCAAAACCCCACAATGTCACTTTTTCCCCCAATCACTTTTCAGAGTACAACTGTATTTTCTCAGGATGCAGTCGATCAAAATAAAGACTATGTGAAATTACTGCATCACATCTCTTTTAAAAGGAAAAAGCAAACTATTATGTACATACTCACAAACAAGAAGGAAAAACAGAAGGAAGCAGTACTGCAAGCTTCTTTTTCTAAAGTAAAGGTCATTTTCATTTGCTTTAAAATCTTCAGTAAAATAGAAATGTTACTTGCTCATTAGTCTAAATTTTAGCCATTTGCTACATTTGAAAATCAGTTCTTAGGTCAACATTCAAATGGCATCTGAAAACAATTTACACATAGCAGCTGGTAATTGTCGGTCTCTATACATTTAAAACCCTGTAACTTTAGTATAGGATTACCCTTCAAATAACAGCACAGGGCACTAATGCAGCAATCTAGCCATACTACAAAATACTCTTCATGGGAATTAGACCCAAAATTGTTAGTATATAAAGGCTAGGTTGCATAGCAGTAGCTAGAGTTCTCAAACTACACTGCCTACACAAATCTATACTTCTGGAGATTAATCAGCAGCAGGTGATCTGAATGTTCAATTAAAGAGGGTCTATATAAGACAGCTCTGCGAAGCTGGTGCCAAAGTAGTTAGAAAGTTCTGTTCTTGGTTTAATAAATTAAAGACATAGATGTTGCAAAAAACAGATGTTTAAGAGAAAAAAATTCTAATAAACCAGTAATACTCTACAGATAGACTTCATAAAGCAACAGGGAATTTCCAGACATCCCATGGCATTCAAAGAAATCTCTGCTCTACAGTCTGACCCGACATCAACTGACTCCCTTCTGTCCCTTGCCCCCCGGCCTCCTCAATTGCAGCCACACTTGCCAGGTGGTAGCCTTCCAAAGAGCATTGAACAGTCTTGAACACCCAACATCACTTGCTGCCAAGAACCAGTTTCCCTCAGATGCAACACTCAAAAAAACCAAAACAAGTTCCTGTCCAAGTTCTTCACATGTTGCAGGGAGAAGGGGAAGTTCCGATCCATCACCCTTATACGAAACTATTCCCAAGGACTCCTCATGTAGGGGATAAGAAGGAGATGGATGGAATAGAGGCCTGAGATTTGGTGTTCCAGGCCAACTGCTGGAGGGGTCTTGTGGTCCTGCCACACCCCACCCGAGGAAAAGAGGCAGTGAAAGAGATGGGAGAGGGCCAACCATTTGTTGGACTTTACCTCAGAAAGGGTTCCTTCAAGTGTTTAGTGGTCCCCAATGGTGCCCGCGGGCGCAATGGTGCCCGCCGGGGCATTTATATGTGCCCGCCGTCAGTGCAGAGAAGCTGCTGCCGGAATGCCGCCAGGCACTTTTCCGGTGGCAGCTTCTCCGCCGGAATGCCACCGAGGAGCATCGCTGCCCGCCAAACTGTTGGCCACAGAAAGGTGCTCTTGGCCACAAAAAGATTGTGGACCACTGGTTTATACTGTGTGACTTAGCTGGAGAGCTAGGCTTCTGAAGACTCACCTGACAAGGTTAACAGCCGACAGGTGGGCCCAGGGAGGGAAAAGGGAGAGGGAGAGAGAAGGGGTTCGCAAGTAAACACTCAACCACCGGGAGGCACACATGAGAGGTGAGTGTTCCTGTCACAACTTTGGTACTAGAATGGGGTATTATAAACAAACTAGGGAAATGTAACCTAGAGGGAGCTACTATAAGGTGGATGCATAACTGGTTAGAAAACCAATCCCAGAGAGTAGTTATCAGTGGTTCACAGTCAAGCTTGACGGGCATATCAAGTGGGCTCCCACAGGGATCAGTTCTGGGTCCAGTTCTGTTCAATATCATCAAACTGGGAGAGGTTGCAAGTGCTTTGGAGGATAGGATTAAAATTCAAAATGATCTGGACAAACTGGAGAAATGGTCTGAAGTAAATAGGATGAAATTCAATAAAGACAAATGCAAAGTATTCCACTTACGAAGGAACAATGAGTTGCACACATACAAAATGGGAAATGACTGCCTAGGAAGAAGTACTGTGGAAAAGGATCTGGGGATCATAGTGGATCACAAGCTAAATATGAGTCAATAGTGTAACTATAGTCATTATTGCAAAAAAAGCAAACATTATTAGCAGGAGTGTTGTAAGCAAGATACAAGAAGTAATTCTTCCGCTCTACTCTGTGCTGATTAGGCCTCAACTAGAGTATTGTGTCCAGTTCAGGGCAAGATGTGGACAAATGGGAGAAAGTCCAGAGAGGAGCAACAAAAATGATTAAAGGTCTAGAAAACATGACCTATGAGGGAAGACTGAAAAAACTGGGTTTGTTTCGTTTGGAGAAGAGAAGACTGAGGAGGGACATAACTTATCAAGTACATAAAAAGTTGTTAAAGAGGAGGAAGAAAAATTGTTCTCCTTAACCTCTGAGGATAGGGCAAGAAGCATTGTGTTTAAATGGCAGAAAAGGTCAATTTAGGCTGGACATTAAGAGAAACTTCTTAACTGTCAGGGTGGTTAAGCCCTGGAATAACTTATCAAGGGAGGTTGTGAAATCTCCATCATTGGAGATTTTTAAGAGCAGGTTAGGCAAACACCGTCTCAGGGATGGTTCTAGGTCAGCGGTTCTCAACTTATTTACCACTGTGGGATGCATATGCAGCTCTCTGTGTCACGTGGGTCACAGCCATACAATCTATCTATATATATGCTGATTGGACCACAAACGGTCTGCAGGTTGAGAACCACTGGTCTAGATAATACCCAGTCCTGCCATGAGTGCAGGGGACTGGAATAGATGACCTCCTGAGGTCCCTTCCAGTGCTACGATTCTATGATTTTCAGACCAACCCCTGAAAACAAGGAGACAATGGAGCTGCTGAAAAGAGCTCTAGTCCAGCAGCAGCACAGCTCAACGGGTACGAACAGAAGGGCAACAAGAGACCCAGCTGCATTCCGCCCCCTCCCCCCCGCCCCCCAAAAAACAACAAACAAACAACAAACACCAACACCACCAACAACAACAGCAGGACATAGTCCTGGAAGTACTTCAGCTACAGCAGCAATAAATGTTGGTGTTCTCCAGGGTCTTCAGTCCCATCTCTAGACCCATTTAAATTCTAGTCCCTGTCTTGGGCTTTTTGTACTAACTGTTATCCCCTTCTTTGGGCTTAGGACACTTCCTCAGAGGCCCATGGGGAGACCCACGCCCACCCACTACTCCGGGTCCCAACCCACGGACCCTACAAATAGCAGTCACATGCTGCTTTCTTTAACTCTATTGCTGTTGCTATTCCCTGGACTACTTCCCATGTAGCCCCTTCCTCTTCACCTGTACCTCAGGGCTGAAGTTCTCGGTCTGTTCCCTGCTTGAGCGGGGTCTCTCCCAACCAAGCCTCCTTGCCTAGAGATTTCACAGCCTTCCAGTGTTCCTCACCCTTCTGGTCCTAGCCAGCAACTGAACTGCTCAGCCCCTGCAGCTCCTTTTAACTGAGCCTGCTGCATTCTGATTGGCCACTTCCCTGCAGCCTTTCTAGGCAGGTCTGGAGGACCCATATTCACTGTTCCTTTTTCTGGGACAGGGTATGAGAGGACCACCAGGCCTCCAGCAGGGGTCTCAAAGGGGCGGGTACACCCAAACAAAAAGTCAAAGACTTTGGTGAAAGAAGTTTCAATGTACTGCAGAGGGCAAAAGCCAGATTGGAGAGGGACAAGATCAAATCTGGAAGAAACTAACTCAAGCCAGCAGTTATAGACAATGCATTTGAAGAGTATGAAGATGAAGAGAAGAGAAATTAGGTAATGGAACCTGTTAAAAGTGAGAGGAGGGGCCAGGGAAGTTAGGAGACGGGCAGGAAGAAGGGTTGGGGGACGAGAGAGGGCAGAAAGGCTCTGTCAGCACAAGTGGGGAGTGGCATAGTAGGGGGCAAGGAGAAAAGGAGAAGAGGAAAGTCTTATGTATTGTGCTGACAATTGTTATACTGCAGAGCACGCTACCTGTCCTACTGCTAACTAAATCTGCACTCTCAAAGGGAAAATGTAGGATTTTGCCCTTTATTTCCTGGAAGAGTCCAATGTCTAGTTTGAGTTTTCTTCAAAGAAGAAAAAATGACATCTGGCCAGGTACCAGCAATTCCAAGATAATGAACAGGCAAAAAATAAGAGCTCCAGGAGAAGGGGAGGTAACCCCTTTTATGAAGAAAGTGTCCAAACAAAGCTGTGTATGTGTAATGCCATGAAGCTCCCTCTTAGGGCTAAAGTCGCTTTAAATCATTCTAGGTCCAGATAACACTGGATGTAGGGACTCCCAAATTAAGACCATGACAGGGAGGTTAATTTGACAAAACCGATTCTGATTACATGAAAAATGTTTCCTATATTTAACTAGCACCTAGATTTCTGTAGCAGATAAAAAGGCTTACTGATTTGCCCCTAACTGAAAAGGCCACCTTAGTAAATATTCTGTTTACCAAGAGGATTACACTAAAAGGAAACGTAATTCTTCTGCAAAGGAAACGTCCACAGTGATCAGAAACATAACTGTAATTATAATTTCAGCCAATACACAAGAAGAAACGAAAAATGTTTATCATTTAACTACGTGCATTTCTCTAGAGTATCAGTCAGAGCGCTGAAGCCAGTTCCAAGAGAATCTGTTTGAAACTTTCATTAACATACTTCCCTGGGTCCTGCATTCCAGACTATGAGCAAAGCCTGTTTTACATGTGGTCTGATTGACGCAAATCAAGAGCTGAGCAAATGATTCATAGTTGTTGGACCGTAACACTTGTATAAAACATCATGAGGCCAAGCTTGCTGATTCATTCCAACACTCAGTATGTACCAGGATAGTTATCAGATTTGAACGCTCACCTACAGAACAATCTCTTTAGGATGAGGCTCCTTTCATTCTCTGTAAGAAAGGAGTTCTGATTTTCCTACCAACAGGTCAGATTGAACCACAACACCTGAAGGATTATTACAACAGAAACATGTAGAATAAAATTTGGGTGTAAGTATTTCTCTACCACTTGGAGGCCAGATTAGTGTGCGCAACAGTGTTAAGTGTCACTGCCCATTTCATTTCTACAAATTTTGTCAAAATCTGACAGCATACCTGATGGCTGACTCAGCTACCAATTCTGACCCCAACCTATTTAAACTCATTCCCTCCAACTCTGGCCCATTTAAAAAAAAAAAAAAAAAAAACACACCACCACCTTTTTTCCTTCACTTCTAAACACTCTCCCACAAACTTCAGGGGACCATTGGGCATGTCAACTAATGTACCCTGGAACAATGAGCCCCATGCCATGGACAAGGCTCAGAAAAGAAACTGGAAGCAACCATTAGACTTAACTACAAGGTGCCGCCGCTCCTGCCTGGCTGTAGAGATGCTTAGATGAGTGGATCTCCTCCACTTCTAACCAGCTCCAAGGAGGAGATATTCTTTCTGTCCCTCTTTAGTGCTCCTCTATAATGCCTCCACATAGGGCACAGCGAGGAAGATTAAACCTATTGGTCCTCTTGCCTCCTATATAATCCTCATTCCTACTGTGTTGGGAGACTAGGGAGAGAAGAGAGCCAGTTTGACCTTACTGCTCCTCCCCTTCTTCTACATATAAGTGAGATGGCGAGGAAAGTGGGAGGGGAGGTGGAATCTTCCCCAATTGTTTCCCTCCTAGGCTCCATGAAAGGAGTTATGGGGAACCCCACTCCCCAAATTTCTCACCTTCAAGCATCTAGGAAGCATGGGAGAGGACAACCTCCTGACCACATCCCAGCTCCCCTCCCAGCTTTTACAGTTGGCATCCTCCCAGGACCCAATCTCAAGAGCAGCAGTGTACTGTATTACTGTTAATTACTCTTGCCATGCACAAGGAAGAGCATGTATATGAACTCCACCCAAAGCAGTGCACGAGCGTGAAGCCATTAAGCTAAGCAAGAGACTAGAAGTGGAACAGACTATACACAAAGTGTTGCCAAATAAACACAATTCACTGAAAATATTGTTTTCTGTCTAATCTCTCTCCATTTTAACAATCCATTTGAAGACATAATTGGCAACAGTAGGTAAAACAGTTCAGACAAATGTGACCTTAGAGATGACAGTATCCCTTTGAATTATATTTTAGAAACATGGGTTCTAAGTTGGGACAATACAGTGAAGGCAAAAACATCGTATCCCACTTGTTTCATTGTTGGATATTTCATACCAGGAGGTAGATGCAATATTGCACTAATCCAACTCCACTAGGGGAAGAAGGGAACTGCAAAACCATTTCAACATCCAATCTCTCTCAGCACACGGTTTTCATTAGACAGAGGCAGATTCCAACAATGCTCAGCCACAATATAATTATTAATGGGGTTTCAAGTTACCCAGATTGGCCCTGCCAACCCTTTAGGAAAGGTTCTCTCCAAAATTTCTTGTGAACTTAGGTATCAGAATTCATAAAAAAATAAAAAAAAAAAACAGCCTCAGACACTGCTGGTCTGCAGTTCCAAAAGCAAAAACCATCTCTAGGTCATGTTAAGAAAACAAGGCCATGACATGTCATAAGATATTTTACATCCGGATAATGACATCATTGTTTAAATTATACCCTACACAGGAGTGCACTCTCTCTTCAAAG
The DNA here is from genome assembly GCA_037349315.1 of Chelydra serpentina. NCBI lineage: Eukaryota > Metazoa > Chordata > Testudines > Chelydridae > Chelydra > Chelydra serpentina. Next base: position 47,411,246 of record JBAIAC010000029.1, on the reverse strand, counting down.
GATAGAGTCATTATAAAAAGTCTCACATATTAACCAAGCTACAGTGCCTTTCATGATGTCACATTTTTACATTACAAATTGCTGACAAGGGTATAATGAAAACTTGGGGCTGGTCCACACTAACCCCCCAGTTCGAACTAAGATACGCAACTTCAGCTACGTGAACAACGTAGCTGAAGTCGAAGTATCTTAGTTCGAACTTCAAGGTACTTACCGCAGGTCCACATGCGGCAGGCAGGGTCCCCCGTCGACTCCGCGTACTCCTCTCACGGAGCAGGAGTACTGGTGTCGACGGCGAGCACTTCCGGGATCGATTTATCGCGTCTAGACAAGACGCGATAAATCGATCCCAGAAGATCGATTGCTACCCGCCGAACCCAGAGGTAAGTATAGACGTACCCTTGCACTATAAAGAGGCAGCACATCAATGTTGTTCAGCTAATAAATAATTTCAAATTAGGAACTGACAATGAAAAGCCTATCGAGACAATACACAGCTACAATGTTTTAAATCCCTCTAGCTGGTTTAGCAATCACAAATTTGCTAACATACATTTTAGAGCATCTTCATCTAGGACACCTCTACATTACTTTTAAAACCAATGGAGTACATTCTTCTGGTTAACAGCTCATTCAGTTTGGTATTGACAGATTTGTTTTTAAGCCATTACATTTTAAAATAAGCAGTTCAAACCTTACTAGTATGACATCAAAACTGCATAAAGATATTAAACAGTTTCAAGATACCTGAGTATAAAGAAGTTACACACCTCAACCAGTGGAGAGGTTTCAGACGTAAACGCTTAGGGCAGTAGGATGAGACTATATTACTCAACTATTAGCGTATGGCTACACTAAGGCCATGTCTACACGAGCGAGCTTCCAGCAGCACAGCTGTACCACTGCAGCTGCGCTGCTCTAAGATCACTCATGTAATCGATCTATGCTGACAGGAGAGAGCTCTCCTGCCAACATAGCGCTGTTCACACAACCACTTACGCCAGTGAAACCTGTGTTACTCAGGAATGTGTTTTTTTCACACCCCTGGGCGACATAAGTTTTGCTGACATAAGCAGTAGTATAAACATGGCCTTAGCCGCACATGTGTAGCACTTCAGTGTAGACACTACCTATGCCAGAGGTAGACAATAGGCAGATTGTGGGCCAAATCCGGACCACCAGACGCTTTTGAATGGACCACAAAATCTTTTAATTTGCTTATTATCACCACGAGTGTTGTTATTTTTGTATTATTTTCTTGGGAGTCTGGACCTAGACTACACCTTGACCAAGAAATTTGGACCTTGACAAAAAATAATTGATTACCACTGTCCTACGCCTACAGGAGGGATTTCCCCATTGGCATAGGTAATCCACCTTCTCAAGAGACAGTAGCTAGGTGGACAGAAGAATTCTTCTGTCTACACTGGGAGGCAGAACAGCATAGGTATGTCTCTAGAGGCATGCATTTTTTACACTCCCGAGAGACATAGCTATGCTAATGTAATCGCCGAGTGCACATCGGCCCCTAGACAACAAAGAAGAGATAGATATGTTAGAGGAGCATTTAAAAAAAACAATTAAAACAAGTCTTAAATTACATAATTGGAGCAGTCACATCTCCTTCCTTTCTTGGTTAGTCACTTTAAAACATGATTTGGACATAGGACACAATTGTATGAAATTAACTGATGAGGCCTGTGAACTGAAAAGGAGACCAAGAAGCCAATATCAGACTGACAACATGTTCATGTTGAGAAATAGCAAAAAATATTCAAACAACCTAAACAATACCAGGCGTACAAAAAATAGTTTAACCTTTTCAAGCCATTAAAGTATACACAAAGTCCATAAAGGCCTTCTTTCTACAGTCCATACATCAGGAGAACAACTACAAACGAAAGCAACTGGACAGCTAGGGCCTACAAAGGAACTGGAACATTAGAACAAAGTCCTTTATAAAACAGTCCCAGAAACTACAGTTGCTTGCAGTGTTGTAGCCATGTTGGCCCCAGAACATTTAAACACACAAGGTGGGCGAGGCAATATCTTTTATTGGATCTACTTCTGTTGGCGAAAGACAAACAAAAGGTTTTTCCAATAACCAGAAATGGAAGAGTTCTGTGGGATGTCCTAGATTTAAGAAGATCCATATTTTGTTTTTAAGTTTAAATCTTTAGCTGTATTATGTGAATATCTTTAAGCTACTGGTTTGCTTGCACAAGTCGAGAAGTGCCCCATCTAGTATGGCCGGGGGGGGGGGGGGGGGGGGGAGGCATGCATTCCTAACAGTTACACTGCTGCCCAAAAATCTGGCAAGATGAAACTTCAGCTGTGTTCTCCAAACAACAGATCACTTCTTATTTATTGGCCGTGAGACAACAGGAAGGGATTTTCAGATAGGACACCACAGGCAACTGTCTGCACGTTTCAACAGCTGGAAGCCTAAACATGTTCTTAAATTAAAAGGGGGCGGGAAACAGAGTGCTAGCATTTGAAGATCATGGACGAGATGATTTCCAAGAGCAAATAAGTATCTAAAATTGTGTCAATATAGTAAATTTCTTTAGCTCTAAAATTATGGCCTTAAAAGAAACAATGCGCCACTGATGCAGTTAAGAAGTCTAAACACCAAATTATGCTGTTTTTGGCTTGATGCAAAAGACCGCTTTAATGACAATCTGCAGTGATCTCCACAGTCATTATCCTTTCACCTCCCTGATAATAGGTGACAAAACTATTAGCAGCGCTAAAATTAAAAACAAAAAACATTTTTGAACACACTGTAAAGAATACTTAAACATCAACTGGCACCTTGTGAAACAAGTTTGAAAGTTTATTTCAAAGCAATTCTGCTATTCATTTTCTGTATTTGTTCCTTTCTTTATCCAGAGCTTTTTATATGAAAAAAAATCTTTATGGAGTACATCTATCTATGCCTGCTGATTTTTCCTCAGCTGATATCATAATGTTCCAGCATCAAGATAGACTAGTATTGAAGTACTTTGTCACAAGAGGAATCTTGGAATAATGTCACAAGTAAAATTATGACTTCACAATTTAAAAACAAAAAGCAGTAAAAACAAAAACACTTGAAGGGACACTGTCAGGAAGTTTGGGCCCAAACTTCACTTGACATTGCTAGAAGTTTACAAAATTTAATTACCAGTAGTAGAAATGTTTGAATTTCTTTCAATGTTCATCAGAACAGTTTGGATTTAATCAGCGCTCTGCAGCATTTGCAACCTAAATACTAGGTCTGTGAATAAGAAATACAAAATCAAAATGAATGTCATTGACCGAGCTGAGTGAATTGCAGAAAATAAAGTAGGCTTATTTTCATTTTAAGTATTTAAGATATTACTGGAAGGAGTTTAAAAGCACAGCATATGAATTGAGGCCTATTTGCAAGTTTCTTTAACAGTCTCCTGGGAGAATTAAATATCAAGAAAATATAATAATACACGCAGAGTTACCTCAAAGTAAGATACTATACTATATCCTTTAACGGAAGAGACAGCTTTAAAAAGTTTACATAGGGTATGTCTACACTGGCAAGTTTCTGCAACACAAGTTATACCACTTTTATTAAAACGCTGAAATTAAACCGCTGTTGCGTGTCCACACTGTGCTCCTTGTGACGCTGGAGCGCATCCACATTAGCAGCTCTTGCAAAGGCAAAGAGAGCAGTGCATTGTGGTAGCTATCCCATGGTGCAACTGGCCGCAGGGTGCTTTGGGAAGGGTTTGCAATGCCTCATGGGGAAGGCACAGTGTCACATGATGCATGTTTCCCAATCCCATTGTTCCATGGGCATCGGACTACATTGCCAGCTGCTTTTGACTGAAGTGGGGGGTGGGAGGGAGTGTGGGACAGCAGTGTGTATATGTATATGGAGGGGGGCGGAAAGAGAGACTGTGTGTATTGGGAGACAGAGAGAGTGTCAGCATGCTGTCTTGTAAGTTTAGACAGCGGTAGGAAGCAACCAGTCCTGGGGCAGGGGGAAACCCCGACATCAGCCCCCACCTCCCTCCCTGGACTCTCTGCGCGCGCACACACACCCCCCTCTGTGTTCCACAGCACAAGCATTCCACGTTAACAGTTTGCTTTGTGTCCCGGAGCAGATCAGCACAGCACGCAAGGGCTGTCAGAAAGGATGCTTTGAAAGGGAAGGGGCGTATGTCTCCAGGGCAGCCGAGTTGAAAACAATGAGCAGAGAAGGCATTTCAGGCATTATGAGACCGCTCTGGAGGCCAATTACAGTGCAGAAAGCAATCAAGTGTCTACAGTGGCAATAGAGCACCAGAGCCTCTGTGCAAATAGCCTTACGACTCTCATCAAGTTGGGGTTTTTTTTTGCAGTGCTGCAACTGAGGATTTTCTATGCACAAAGTGGCTTGGCAATGTGTACATGTCTGCAGTTTGAGCACAAAAACCTGCTTTACTGCGCAGAAACTTGCCAGTGTAGACAAGCCCAAAGTATGTCAATACACCTATTCCATATTAAAAACGGTGGTTAGCTAAGCAGAAGGAGACAGAATTCCTTTCTAGAAGGCCTTGTGAAGTGGCTCAAACCTCAATGGGATGGGATCAGATGAATGAGAACATCCCTTGGAGATTAATACAACCAAAATGCACAATCACTCAGAGGTGTGAACTGAGTGATTCACCCGAATGGGTTGGTCTCTGCTGCCACCTCCCAACGTCTGTCCCAACCCATGTTGTGGAATACCAATTTTCCAGATATTCCCCCAATGGATACGGATTTTAAAGCACTTTGATTCAAATCAACTCCTTACTGATATGGAGAAAAGGGAAGGAGTCTGTATCTGAGGACCCCCTTGATCTAATGATTCCAACCTGTGGAAGTAACTCTATCTGGAATAGCAATATTATTGTTTTGGCAGTAGCACAGCCACAGGTAAGGTTACACCAGGATTTCCATTTTCACAGAGGTGAAAAGGGTCTATAGCAGTGGTTCTCAACTGATGGTCCATGGACCACTAATGGTCCATGGTGTCTTTTTCGGGGGTCCACACGAATATTGTCCAAAGTCAGATAGTGTGAGCAGGCTCTGCCGTTGAGTTGTTTTACACCGTGTTCACAAGCACGCAGCGTGTCATCCACTGAGACGCTGAGAAATGATTAAAAAGGAGGTGGTCCACAAAAAATTTTTGATTGGCCTGGTGGTTCGTGGACTGAAACGAGTTGAGAACCATTGGTCTACAGCAACTGTGCTTTGGGTTACAGCATCATTTAAAAATTGTTTGTTCACTGCTTGATTTTTTTATACCAGTTTGCAGGTGACATATCATTTGAGTTTTATTAACTGTTTTCAAGAGACCGTATGAATAGTATTTTTCCAAGTGTCTGACATTTCCTTCAGACCCCTTTTTCCAATAACTACAGTACAGAAGGATGAAACGGATAGATGTGAGCCCTTGGTTTGTGTAGATTGGCTGGATTACTGTAGGAAGCCGACATTTGTTCTCTATGTACATTTTTCATGATAAACATATGATCATGGCACCACATTAAACGTCAGCCTCACACCAGCCCTTAGAATAGAGCTTTCTATTACAGGTGGAATTCCTAGTGCTATGCAACCTTTCATAGAATCATAGAATCTCATGGTTGGAAGGGACCTCAGGAGGTCATCTAGTCCAACCCCCTGCTCAAAGCAGGACCAACACCAACTAGATCATCCCAGCCAGGGCTTTGTCAAGCCTGACCTTAAAAACCTCTAAGGAAGGAGATTCCACCACCTCCCTAGGTAACCCATTCCAGTGCTTCACCACCCTACTAGTGAAAAAGTTTTTCCTAATATCCAACCTAAACCTCCCCCTCTGCAACTTGAGACCATTACTCCTTGTTCTGTCATCTTCTACCACCGAGAACAGTCTAGATCCATCCTCTTTGGAACCCCCTTTCTGAACATGATGAGACTGAAGAGTCTCACAGCTACTTGCTTTTCTTCAATCACAACCAGTCTCATTGTTCAGAAGATGAGGGAGGAGCATGAGGCCTTACCCTAATGCCGCTACATAATAGTATTTCATCTTCCCTCTATTTAATTTTTTTTTTTTTGTCCTTGACAATACTCACAAAGTAAAAATCTGAGTATGCATGTGGATTTTAAGGCACTTTGAAAACCAGAAGCTTTGCTATCAGGGCACATTTCCAAGGAGAGGACCTGCAGAAGAATACAATTAGAGAACAACTAAGGTGCACAACATACACTCTCAAATATGCAAACAAAAGGAATCAAACTTTCAGTAAATGGGTTTTCCTTGGGTTCAATGGCCACAACATGTCACTTTGAGCCACCCACTTACTCTGATGGCAGGCTGCCTGCAAATACTCTGGCTTACACATGTGCAAGCAACTCTCTGGCTCATCATCTCTGCTGACCCCACCTTTACCCTAACTTTTTTAATATTGCCACATAAAGGGCCATGGGTGCCAGACATTAGCAGAAATCAATCCCAAACCAGTGACATCAATTTGAAGAGAATCAGAGCCACAGTATAAACCACACGCATATACAAACATCTGTTATAAGAACTGTAAGATTTTGATATCACGTGATATAAAATGTTTCTTTTATTTGAGGGAGAAAGATTCTCTCAGAAAGATTTTGTTCAAACAGCCTCAACATTTGGACCACTAATCCTACTCTGGACCTCATGAAGCACAAGTTTACAAGACAAACCCAGCAAGCATGTGAATGTTAAAAGGATTTTGACAAGAATGGATAAACAGTAACCTAGTCTCACCCTTAACCACAGCACTGCTACTGTCCTACTATAATCCAGGTGGGATGCATATTTTTGGTCTGGCATAGGTATATGTAAACACAGGTCCTGGTGTTCTGTATATTGTGCTACAGAAGTATGAAAGCAAATGTTGGAAAAGTAATTTTAGCAGATAGGTGCATAGACAATTATAATCAGTCCTGCATAAGCACTGTAGCTATTAGTTCTGGTTTCCTGCATGTTAGAACTGCAAGTCCAGTATTCTTCAAACTTACCTTGGGACTGGGATTCAAACAGTTACTTTTTTTCATTTCTCACATTTCTTTGCCTTTAGAACATCTTAGTGGTATAATTTTCTTTCATAAACCACAATCTGGTGATGCTCATGCAGTCATTTTCAAAGTCTTGCTCTTTCCAGGACATCAGATATTGGGTTTCCTTTCTTAATCTGAGAAAGCCTTTAACATGGTTCAGGAACACTTAATAGAGTTCTCTCCATAAATACAGCAAATTTGAGCCACCCTACCTAGTTTCCCCAGCAAAGTTTCTGCTTTCTAGATGGACATACTGTGAATTATGTGTGAAAAGACATTCACTATAAAAGCTTCACCGTGCATGGTGATATCTGAAAGTCTTCAGAGTATGTCAATTTTTAAGCTTTTTTTGAGATTGTCAAGTAGTTCAGTACCAATATTAGGGTATTTGTACACAAAAAGTGTTTTACAAACCCTAATAGAAATCTATTAAAATGTTTAAGTTTTTAATTTATATGTTTTTAAAAATGTAAAGAATCTGCATTGTCTCACTAAATGTGAACCAGAAAAGCTTTTCTAGGAGGGTTTTACATCTTTAATTGACTCTCCGTTGAGTCCTGCACAGTGGTAACCAAGGCATCCGACTACAGGTGCCAAGATGTAAGAACAATTGCCAAGAATTTTTTTTCAACTCTGAAATATTTTTTAAATTGTTTTTCAGAAAAATATGGCATATACAGAGTAAACATTGTGACTAGAAGGTTTTATTGGCACTCATTTGGAATTACCTGAATAACTTTATTGAAGTTGAAACCACAAGTCAATAAAACGTTTTTATCACAATCACGTCTATCAAACACAAACATGAGTGTGGCAGTCAAGCACCGATGGCCTTTTACCCCCAATGATAAGACTCAATGGGACCTTGTTAAATTGTGAAGGTGTCTGACCAATTTGTTGCACATCACAATACACAACAACTAACAAAATGCTGGATTAATTGCATGGTAAAGGGAACCATCTTCATATTTTCTGGGGATGTTAGAAATTAAAAGCTTTTTGGACTGATGTTAACTGAGGCTAAAGCTACTGCAACTACATATTCATCCTAGGGTTTTGTACTAGTGCCCATTACATGACATCTGGGCATCTTTCTCAGAAGACTGGCAAAGCAAAGTCCCTAATAAACTTCATAAGGGCTTCAGCTCCTCCTCTCTCCGGTGATAGGAAGATCTGCCGGGGCTAAGGGCTGTTTTTTCGTTTGGGTTTTTTTTTGGGGGGGGGGGGGGAAGAAAGGGATGGACAGTTATAAGCATCATTCTGGCTATGGTGAAAAAGCTTTAATCAATCAGCAACGTCTTGCAACATGGCAAATAGGTGATTCAGACTGGATTTATCTGATCTTTTCTGGGACTTTGCTCCATGCCTATTACAGTGTTAAACTCTTAATATAGTAATAAGAATATGGTTACTTCCACCTTTTCATGTTTCTCTGAATGTATAAATATCGACCCACTGTATGTTCCATTCTATGCATCCGATGAAGTAGGCTGTAGCCCACGAAAGCTTATGCTGAAATAAATGTGTTAGGCTCTAAGGTGCCACAAATATTTCTCTTATTTTCTTTTTGCTGAAACAGACTAACATGGCTGCTACTACACTGAAACCTGTCTTAATATAGTGTTAAGGAAATGTGCTTATTTTCAATAAATGAGGAAAGATATACCTCCTCAGAGTCCTTGCGACAGTCTCCAATATGTATATTTCATTACACTGCATTTCATTAGAGTGCTGTTTTTTGGAACCAGAGTAAAGAAAGTGTGATTCACAAGAATAAGATTTGAGAAATGGAAAGACTTACTACATGTCTATCTGTAACTAAACTATTTGAAGAAAGATGGGATGACATGATTAAAAACAAATTGATACCAGCATGTACACAAAGTTGTCTGTAGTGTCTCAATTCTACTATACCTTGTATAGCTGATACAGTAACTAAATTTTTTCTCTCTCTAATAATCTAATAGCAAATAAATTAACTGGAGTAAAGTAACTGATTGGAATTTCTATAAATAGTTTAGAGTGAATCCTCAAGTGTTATTTTAAGTGAGTTAGCAATGGGACAAAAAAAGTCCCTGATGCTGAATGTTTAAACAAATCAATCGATTGAAGTATATGGGCTCTTCAATAAAATTCTGGAAAGGACTGTCATAGGAGTTTTGGATGAAAGTTTACTTAAACTGATGAAGAGCAGCAGGTACTGATCATGCTTTTATACTGGACTTTGCTATTAGTGGTATATTATTGTGCAAGATAAACACTGTTCTTATAAGTGAGACAAAGTGGGTGAAAGTAATATCTTTTATTGGACCAATTTCTGCTAGTGAAAGAAGCTTTTGAGCTACACAGAGCTCTTCAGATCTGGGAACGGTACTCAGAGCATTCTCATAAGTAGATAAATTCATATGGCTATCCTTTCATGCCATTTACTCCCAGAATACTAGGGGAAGTAGTTCAACTTCACGGAATGGTTTAATATTTTCCTTCTTATGCTCTCATGGTACAAGACATTTAGCTTACACTTCTTGGAAGACATGATATTGTACAACATTAGTGCTATTTATAGAGTGAAACAGTTAATTGTTTGCAGCAGGCATGCACCTTGGAGTGACTTGTTTTCATGGTAATTGATCTATACAGCATGGATTACAAACAGTTGTTTCGGATTCATTCTCACTCTGCTAGCATCTCCCATGATAAAAATGGGGTTGCCAATATAACAGCTGCTATTGAACAGGAAAAATGCTAGCAGCTGCAAAGCCTTTAACTTGAAACTGTAGGTAAGTTTTGTAAAGATGTTCAGCAAATACAGCTGTTCGAAGGTTTTGCATACAGATGTACACCACACGAAGAATATAGTATCTAATCAGTTTCTACGCATTTCTTTCGTAGAAATGAGGAGGATTGGCTTCACTGACTGGGCTAGAGTCAGGATTTAAAATTACTATTACAAGTCTTTAATACGTTTAGGGTAAACCTGTTGTTCAGCTTGCATTTAAAAAGTTATGCTGTCACATTAAAAATCATATTACAGAAGCATTTTAATTCTGCTCTTAACTTAGATTAAAGTAACAAATTTAAATCTCATTAATTTTCCAAAATGACTCTCCTCTTCTGTATTTCAGCATAGAAGATATAACTAGACTGATCTCTGGAAGCAAGTGCCATGTTTCCCAGTCTGAAAATCTCCCTCTTTTCCATGTTCCATGGAGATTCCATGAGATTCCAGGAATCTCCTTCCTTAGAGGTTTTTAAGGTCAGGCTTGACAAAGCCCTGGCTGGGATGATTTAGTTGGGGTTGGTCCTGCTTTGAGCAGGGGGTTGGACTAGATGACCTCCTGAGGTCCCTTCCAACCCTGAGATTCTATGTTGTAAGATTCCAATTGATAGCTTTGCAGGATTGCAAACTATCAAACCTTAAACCAGTCACTAGTGTAAGTTCAAATCCTGATCTCAAGAGTATTTTTTGTGGGGGAAATTCACATTTGGGATAAGAAGATATAAGGATTTGGAGGACAGGATTGTTTTTGTTGTGTTTTTTAAATGGTGGCTGTTGCTACACAGAGATTTGGAATAATAAATAGATGGGATTACTGGGCAGAGAGCAGCATGTGAGGCGGTCAAAGATGCATGATAAATGCAACTGATTGTACAGCGGTCAGCACTAAATGTGATCTATATATGTATGCATGCACTGGAGAGAGATTTGTTATTGTAGGGGTTATATATAAAGACAAAACAGAATCAAAACCCTCAATCCAGCAAAGCAATTAAAACATGAGTTTAAAGCATGAGTTGGTATGGGTACTTCCACCTTTTCATGTTTCTTTGCATCTATAAATATCTTCTTACTATATGTTCCATTCTATGCATCCGATGAAGTGGGTGGTAGCCCACGAAAGCTTATGCTCAAATAAATTTGTTAGTCTCTAAGGTGCCACAAGTACTCCTGTTCTTAAAGCATGAGAGTTGTCCCTCAATGGGACTCCATGTGTTTTAACGTTAATGTTTTTAAGTACTTTTCTGGATCAGGACTCAAGAGTTCCACTGTATCCCTGCTGTATAACGAGAGAAGCAATAGGTTGCTTAACACTTTCCATCATAAAAATTATTGCATTCATTTCTTTGAAGAAAACTCCTCTGAAGTTTGCAGCAGGATTCTCAAGTTTGGCAGGGGAATAAGTGCTGGAGTCCAGGGGCATAAAATGCCTTTCAGATTTGCAGTTACGAGCTGGTGAAAAATCATAATTTCCAATCCATGATTTGCATAATACATCTTGATTTCATCCTGCTGTTTGAATAGGGAAACCTATCCCTGCTTACCTGAAAGTTGCCTTTCATCAAGCAATAAGATCCACAGCTCTGTTACCCATTTGTTATGATGGCTACTTCAACCCTCTTGCAGCTCAGGGGCAGAACCAGGCCTGCCAGTCAATGACAGCAGGGGAATGACCCACCTCCTTAAGTTCCAGCCAGTTGAGATTACTTCCACAGCCAGGAAAATTAAAATTAAAATCTACTTGTCTACTTACAGACTGTGTTAAAATGTAGTTTGAGGAAAAAGCACAATAACTTCGCCCAGTGCAGAACATGGTGAATTTCACCTAAAAACAAAACTTTAATCCTTCGATGTCAATATCCATTTCTATTCTGGATTACAAATTTCTCTCCTGGGTAGATCTGTGAACTTTATTACTTGAAGAAAGGAAGTTTTCAGGTAAGCAAAGGTACATTTTCCTATTTTTAATGCTAAGGTCCACCAATCGGTTCCAATGGGATCTTCATAGCAGTGTGCCTCCACACTGGGAAGCAGGATCACTAAGTATGGACATTCAAAATGAGTTAGATTATATATAGAAAACTATTCCATCTTCTTCCCCCAAAAGAAAAGAAATGGCACTGGCTAAAACTGAATGACCAACACGCAGGATTTGATGAAATAATGGCCGTCCAGAAGATCTCAATACAGGAGACACGTTTACTCTATCCTGAGTTTTTCAATTATCCTAATGGTCCTAATAGGATCCTAATGATCCTATAATGGATCGGAAGTACAACAAGGCCTCTTGCAGAGGTTCAATCTGGGCAGTGCTGTAAAGAGCAGAATGAGGTTCTAAAGGTCATGCTCTATGACCTTCCAGGATTGGGATAAGGTTGCTGCCCTAAGGAAGTATTTAACATTTGCATTGATATAAAACTCCCTTTTTTTGAACATGTCGAGAACATAATAATACAGAGACAGGTCCTTTTTGCTTGGATACTCTTATACCCCCACAATAAAGCCCTCCTTGGAGGAACACAACGCTGTGTTTCGCTGGTTTAACATGGTAATTAAAACTATGAACTTTGCACTACCCAGCAGAATAAGTTCGAATGATTGTCTGAGGCACATGAGAGAAATAATGACTTCACCGAAGTATGGGTTTTAAATTGGTATGGTCCTGGATCGAGGACTGGCCTTGCAATAGCAGACATTCTCTGAGATAGAGACATACAAAGATCCAATACTAGGTTAATCAAGCCTGAGAGCCATAGCCTCTTCTGACAGAAAAGCATAAACATTATCACTGCTGCTCTCGTTCCTATCCTTTCCACCTTCTCCCAGGACAACAAGACAGACATTGCGGGGACCTTGCCCAGCTTCAGAAGAAGTCATTCGCTACTTAACATTCATCCTGGATCCTGACACAGAGAGGGCACAGGGCACTTTATTTATTGTTTCAAGATGCAAAGAGTTCCATCACCAACCCAACAAGTTGTCTTACAATGGAGTACAATAGTTCTGGGTGGAGGAGACACTCTGCTAATCCAACTTCTACCACAATAAGTCTTGGTGTTCATCTCCCCTTGGTTGGCAGCGCACATAGAGGTAGGAATCTTTGTTACATGCAGGACGAAGAATTTCTCTCTGGGATAGGGCTGATGGTGTTGTTCCTGGTTATTATGAAAATCCTATCAGCTATGTTGACCGTCACATCCAAAATACATCTGTTATCCATATAAGGAGCAGTACTCAGACCTAGAGGAATCACTGCATTTCCGCTGGTGGATGCTGTGTCCTTTCTTCCTAGTACCCAATTCCCTGAACTCAACCAAGAAGATCCCTTCCAATAAAAAACACCTTGATTCTCTGCATTCATCAGTTGAGGGAGCAGAGAATATACAACTGGAGCTAGATCTCTGCCAATGGATGAGAAAACTAAAACATCTATTTAATTCTCATTCTGCTGCATCTCAAAGCTATGAGCACTTCCAGAGGCACTAGAGCTCTGTCTGTAGAGCAGAGAAGACAGCACTGCATTAGTATATACTATGTTATGTACAGGGAACAGTACTTGGTCCTGCTAGTGAAGGCAGGGGACTGGACTCGATGACCTTTCAAGGTCCTTCCAGTTCTGGCATATCTCCATTTATTTTTGAGGGGGAGGGATAGCTCAGTGGTTTGAGCATTGGCCTTGTAGGGATATTAAAGAAAATACTGACTGATTCACCCAAGGGAAAGTGACCCCCCATAACTTGTCTAAAATCCAACAGCTTCACCAAGTAAAAAGATATCTTGGTTCTCCTGTTAAAACTTGTAACTTACTGTATGTATAAACATTGATTGCATCTGTCTTTTGAAAGATACTTTTACTATGTAAAACTTACAAACACGTTAAATAACTCTGCTCTTTAACTGACCACTATGTTAACACCCCTGCTGTGAGCCTTAAGCCGTTAATTGACTCTGTGCTTCAGGCAGTTTACTCTGTAATTGATACAATGTAAACAAACGCTGTAAGGTGTTAAGTGACTTTTACTTCTTTGTAACCAGCAACAGCTCCTGGAAACAGACCCCCACCCTCTGTGATTAAAGGGCCGGGAGTCTCAAATGAATTAGCACACACCCCGAAATTTCTGGAGACAGAAATTAAGATATAGAATGTATGTTGATGAATGTATGATATACATGAATGGCTAGGGAGGTGCCAGCCTAGAAAGGGAGTATCCATCGGCCAAAGAAAAGTTTTGGGTGGACCCATACAACCCCCAGGTGATGACCTGGAAGGATGAGAAAAACAGACTTTGGACAGCATGGAGCCACCAGGAATGCCACCAGGAATGTGCCATCTGCTGATTGAGTTAGCAACAGCAAGATGAAACAGTTCCCATAGACTAACATAGGAAATAATTCCTATAAGAATGGCTTCTACACGCTGAAGTCTTTGAGTCTCTGGTTCTGCTGCCAACCTCCAGGAGCATCAGGTGCATCTGACACAGACTCGGCTCCATCCTCATGCCCAAGCTACCTGGCCAGTAACTTGGCATGAGCAACGTCTAGGCTGGTAACTATAACATCTATATAGAACTTGAATGAATGATTGCATGAAAAGACGGTTACTCACCGTAGTAACTGTTGTTCTTCGAGATGTGTTGCTCATATCTATTCCAATTAGGTGTGCGCGCACGGCGTGCACGATCGTCGGAAGATTTTTACCCTAGCAACACTCGGTGGGCCGGCTGGCGCCCCCTGGAGTGGCGCCGTTACGGTGCCTGATATATACCCTAGCCGGCCCAGCGCCCTCTCAGTTCCTTCTTGCCGGCTATTCCGACAGTGGGGATGGAGGGCGGGTTTGGAATATATATGAGCAACACATCTCGAAGAACAACAGTTACTACGGTGAGTAACCGTCTTTTCTTCTTCAAGTGCTTGCTCATATGTATTCCAAATAGGTGACTCCCAAGCCATTCCTAGGAGGTGGGGTCGGATTGTGAGACTGACTCCCTAGAATGTTGTACTATGGCATAATGAGAGGCGAAGGTGTGCACCGATGACCAAGTCGCTGCCCTACAAATCTCTTGAATTGGTATGTGTGCCAAGAAGGCGGAGGACGAGGCCTGAGCTCGGGTGGAGTGGGCAGTAGGGTGCATGGTGGGGACACCTGCCAAGTCTAACATGTCCGGATGCATGACGTGATCCATGACGAGATGCGTTGGGAAGAGACCGGGAGACCTTTCATCCGGTCCGCCACGGCGACGAACAGCTGAGTCGTTCTCCGAAAGGGCTTCGTTCGCTCGATGTAGAAGGCGAGGGCCCTACGGACGTCCAAGGAATGGAGTTGCTGCTCCTTCCTAGAGACATGGGGCTTTGGATAGAAGACTGGTAGAAAACTGTCTTGGTTAATATGGAAGGCCGACACTACCTTGGGCAGGAAGGCCGGGTGTGGTCGCAGCTGTACCTTGTACTTGTGGAACACCGTGTAAGGGGGTTCCGAAGTAAGCGCTCTTGAGTTCAGAGACGCGCCTCGCCGAGGTAATGGCTACGAGGAAGGCCGTTTTCCAGGAGAGGTACAGCAGCGAGCAAGTGGCCATAGGCTCGAATGGGGCCCCCATGAGCCTGGTAATGACGAGGTTGAGGTCCCAGGTGGGGACCGGGCGGCGCACCAGTGGGTGTAGCCGCTCCAACCCCCTGAAGAACCTGCTAACCATGGGGTTGGAAAAGATGGAAAGCCCCCCGTCACCAGGGTGAAAGGCCGAGATTGCCGCGAGGTGGACCTTTAGCGACGAGAGGGCCAGACCCTGCTCCTTTAGGGAGAGGAGGTAGTCTAGAATGGTGTGTATCGGCACCTGCAAGGGGTTAAGACCCCGAGGGCCGCACCAAAGGGAAAACCGTTTCCACTTAGCTGAGTAGGTGGACCTGGTGGAAGGCTTCCTATTGCTCAGCAGAACCTGTTGGACAGGGCTGGAACAACGTAGCTCAGACGGGTTCAGCCATGCAGCAGCCACGCTGTGAGGTGAAGAGAGTGCAGGTCGGGATGATGGAGCCTGCCGTGCTGCTGCGTAATCAGGTCCGGCCACAATGGTAGAGTGATTGGGGCGGCCACGAAGAGCTCCAGGAGAGTGGTGTACCAGTGCTGCCTGGGCCACGCCGGAGCGATCAGGATTAATCGGGCCTTGTCCCTGCGCAACTTGAGCAGGACTCTGTGGACCAGTGGAACTGGTGGGAAGGCATAGGACAGGTGGTCCGTCCAAGGATGGAGAAAAGCGTCTGTCAGGGAGCCTGGGGAGCGACCCTGGAGTGAGCAGAACGCGTGGCATTTCCGGTTCTAGCGAGTCGCGAATAGATCTATGTGGGGAAATCCCCACTTCCGGAAGACAGAGTGGATGACGTCCGGTCGAATGGACCACTCGTGAGTCTGGAAGGACCTGCTCAGTCGGTCCGCCAAGGTGTTCTGGACCCCTGGGAGAAAAGAGGCTACCAGGTGAATGGAGCGGGCTATGCAAAAGTCCCAGAGATGAATCGCTTCTCGGCAGAGGGGAGGGAGCGTGCCCCTCCCTGTCTGTTGATGTAATGCATGGCCGTCGTGTTGTCTGTAAGGATGGTGACACAGCGGCCCTGTAAATGTTGAGCGAAGGCTTGGCAGGCAAGACGTACCGCTCGCAGTTCTCTGACATTGATGTGCAGTGTCAGCTCCTGCTCTGACCACAGGCCCTGCGTTTGGAGGTTCTGTAAATGAGCTCCCCAGCCGAGGGATGAAGCATCCGTGGTTAAGGCTAGGGATGGCTGAGGTGGATGAAATGGAACACCTGACATCACCTTCCTGGGGTCCAGCCACCAGTTGAGGGAGGGTAGGACCTGTGCTGGGACCGTCAGAATTAGGTCCATGCTGTCCCTGCGCGGCCGATATGCTGAGGCGAGCCACGCCTGGAGGGGCCGGAGGCGCAGCCTGGCGTGAGCTGTCACGAAGGTGCAGGATGCCATATGACCAAGGAGGCTGAGGCAACAGCGGGCCGTTGACGTTGGGAAGGCCTGAAGGCTGCGTATGGTAGTTGTAAGAGTCAGAAAGTGAGCCTCTGGAAGAAACGCCCGGGCGAGAGTGGAGTCCAGTACTGCCCCTATAAAGTCTAACCTCTGTGTTGGCACCAAAGTGGACTTTTCTACGTTCAGGAGGAGGCCGAGCCGCCTGAACATGCCCATGGCCGTGCGAATGTGAGACTGGACTTGGCTGCTGGAATTGCCGCGGATAAGCCAGTCGTCGAGGTAGGGGAACACCTGAACTCTTTGACGACGAAGGGCGGCTGCTACCACTGCCATACACTTCGTAAAAACCCTCGGTGCCGTCGAGAGGCCGAAGGGCAGGACCGTAAATTGAAAAGTGTCTCTGGCCCACCACGAAGCGGAGGAATCGCCTGTGAGGTGGGTAGATTGCAATATGGAAATACGCGTCCTTCATGTCGAGGGCGGCGTACCAGTCTCCCTGATCCATAGAGGGGATAATAGTGCCCAGGGAGAGCATACGGAACTTCAACTTTACCATAAATTTGTTGAGTCCCCGCAAGTCCAGAATAGGACGTAGCCTCCCCTTTGCCTTGGGGATTAGGAAATAACGGGAGTAGAACCCCTTGCCCCTGAGCTCCCTCGGAACCTCCTCTACCGCTCCTGCGGAGAGGAGCTTGTGTACCTCCTGAATGAGGAGTTGCTCGTGAGAAGGGTCCCTGAAGATGGACAGGGAGGGAGGATGGGATGGAGGTGGGGAGACAAACTGCAAATGGTATCCCTTTTGCACCGTGCGTATGACCCAGCGGTCCGTGGTGATTTCTGACCATGCAGGGAAGAAAAGGGAAAGGCGGTCTCGGAACAGGGGGACAGGATCGATTAAAACTGGTACTCCGGCCTCGAGCGCCCCTTCAAAAATTTTGTTTGGGCCCCAACGATGGTTTGTGGGGGCCCTGTCGCTGGCCGGTCTGTCGACCGGGTTGTTGTCTCCTGCCCCCTCGACCACGCGGCCTCCTATAGAAGTCCTGTCGTGGTGCGGGTGGGAAGTAGGGACGTTGTCCGAAGGGCCAGAAGGGTCTGCGCTGCGTCGCTGGGGTATGCATCCCCAGCGTGCGGATGATGGTTCGACCATCTTTAAGGGTCTGCAGCTTTGGGTCAGTTTTCTCAGAGAACAGACCCCGACCTTCAAACGGTAGGTCCTGGATCGTATGCTGGACCTCCGCGGGGAGGGTGGAGGATTGTAGCCAGGAGATACGCCGCATGGCGACTCCCGAGGCGATAGTTCTGGCAGCCGAGTCGGCGATGTCGAGAGAGGCTCGCAGCGATGTCCTGGTCAGCTTCTTGCCCTCCTCGACAAAGGCTTTGTACTCCTGCCTGGACTCCGGAGGTATAAGTTCTTTGAATTTCTCCATGGAGACCCAGGTGTTATAGCCGTAGCGGCTCAGGAGTGCCTGCTGGTTCGCAGCCCGGAGCTGTAGGCCCCCCCCCCCGCCCGAGTAAATCTTTCTCCCAGATAAGTCTAGGCGCTTGGCGTCCTTAGACTTTGGGGCGGGGGCCTGTTGGCCATTCCTCTCCCTCTCGTTGACCGATTGAACCACCAGTGAGCACGGAGGTGGGTGAGTGTAGAGATACTGGAAATCTCTTGGAGGTGCCATATACTTCCTCTCTACACCCCTGGCAGTGGGGGGTATCGAGGCTGGGGACTGCCTGATAGATGTGGCGTTGGCCAGTATCGTACGGACGAATGGCAGGGCTACCCTGGTGGGGGTGTCAGTTGTCAAAATGTCCACCACCGGGTCCTCCAGTTCTGGAACCTCCTCGATCTGCAGATCAATGTTAAGGGCCAATCTGTGAAGCAGGTCTTGATGGTCCTGGAGATCGATAGGAGGCGGGCCGGAAGATGATGCTCCTGCCACTGCCTCATCAGGGGAGGAGGAGGATGACAGACCTGAGCGAGCGGGTCCTCGGGGGGGGCCGCTGAGGGGTCCAGGGTTGGGGCCTCCAGGTCTGGGGCCGCGACCGATTCCGAGACTTCTGGGGGAGGCCGGGATACCATAGCCTCCGGTGCTCTATGCTCGGATTGAGCCGAGAGGGAGGCTCTAGATGGGACCCCTTGGGCCTGATGGTACGCCATCGGGGTCCAGAAGGCCCATTGTCCCTGGCCGTGGGACGGCTCCTGTCCGAGGATGGGGTCGGTGCCGGATCGGTCATTGCAATCAGGTCCCGTGCCGCCGAGAAGGTGTCCCGAGTGGATGGCAGCGGAAGCTCTACCACGGTGGGGGCCGGGGAGCTGGCGGTTACCGAGCTCAACGTGCCTTGTGGGGCCGGAGTCGTCGGTACCGGAGCCTGAGAAGGCTGTCCTGCGCTCAACGGCCTCTGGGGTGCCGGAATTGGCAGGGCCGGCGCCGGTATCGGTGGCGGCGCCGGACTCGACGGCCTCTGCGGGGCCGGAGTAGGTGGCACAGGGATCTGAGCCACGGGCACCGAGCTCAACGGTCCTTGCGGTACCGGAGTCAACGGTGCTGGCGTCATACCAGGCCTGGCGTGGTCTGGAACAGGCTGCGTGAGCAGCGGCGCCGTAGTCGGTGCTGGTGCGGTGCCCGACTTCTTAGCTCTCGGAGACAGAGAGCGACGCCTCTGCGAAGTCCCAGCCTGAGGCGTACGGTGCCTGGGCTCTTTCCCGGAGCTCGGGCGTCCCAGTGCCGTAGATGACGAGGCCGCCGGGGTCGGTACTGGGTTCCGGTGCGGGGCCGACATCGGACTAAGCGAGGCCTCCAGGAGGAGCTGCTTCAAACGAAAGTCCCGCTCCTTCTTGGTCCGCGGCTTAAACGCCTTACAAATCCGGCACTTGTCCGGAAGGTGGGACTCCCCGAGGCACTTCAAACAGGAGGCGTGGGGATCTCCTGTGGGCATCGGCTTCTGGCAGGCCGAGCAAGGCTTGAATCCTGGAGAGCAAAGCATTGGCCCGGTACCGGGAGGGAGGCAGGGGAGAAGTCCCTTATCTCCCGCTACTATTTACACTAACTACAACAACGAACTATGAATAACTATTAACAACTAATTAAGAAGTACTTAAACTATCTACAAGATAAGCGAGTGCTAAGTATGCTAGGGATGTGGAGGTCAGCGAGCTGCTCTCCACAGTTCCAACGACCGTCACGGGCGGTAAGAAGGAACTGAGAGGGCGCTGGGCCGGCTGGGGTATATATCAGGCACCGTAACGGCGCCACTCCAGGGGGCGCCAGCCGGCCCACCGAGTGTTGCTAGGGGAAAAATCTTCCGACGATCGTGCACGCCACACGCGCACACCTAATTGGAATACATATGAGCAAGCACTCGAAGAAGAATGTATGTATGTATGTGTATAAGGAATAAATAGTGATAGGAATAAGTAGTCAAACAACGTTGTTTACTTTTATCTTTGCTTTATTATTATGTTCACAATAAATGTGGCTTTGTTGCCTTATCCCTCTTAAAAAGATCCTGCTGGTTTTTATTTTATTGGTATAACAGCCTGCTAAACCCAGGGTTGTGAGTTCAATCCTTGAGGGGGCTACTTAGGCATCTGGGGCAAAAATTGGGGATTGGTCCTGCTTTGAGCAGGTGGTTGGACTAGATGACCTCCTAAGGTCCCTTTCAACCCTGATATTCTATGATCTATGACCTTTCAAGGTCCTTCCAGTTCTAGGAGATTGGCATATCTCCATTTATTTTATTTTATTTTTTGGAAAGTTCTCTTCACATCCATAGAAGTTAGATTGATTTTTTTTAAAGTGATGAACGCTTAATTTATTCAGAAGCTGACTATCCTGGTTCTCAAGCTTACCTGTGACAGCATCCCATTCACCAATGACTCGTATTTTTCAAAGCCCTGAATGACTTTTTTGGACATCTGAACTCCATGAATGCTCAGAGTAATACATTTATAAATACAAAGATTGGGCGCACACGCAGTCTATCATTTCTGGAAAGACATTACATATTAGCAAAAAGAATAGGAGTACTTGTGGCACCTTGGAGACTAACATTTATTTTAGCATAAGCTTTATGCTGAAATAAATTTGTTAGTCTCTAAGGTGCCACAAGTACTCCTGTTCTTTTTGCTGACACAGACTAACACGGCTGCTACTCTGAAACATTACATATTCGCTAACACCAGAAATCCAATCCTCCCCTACCCTTTCAGGACTTATCAGAGATCAATACACCGCTTCTCTTCCAAAAGAGACAAGAATATCCCCATCTACTACCACATTATAAGTTGTAGGCCAAACTTTTCCCCATTCACTTCCTTAATATCTGTCAAATGAATGATTCACCAAAGCACAGGCCACAGATCAACATATACCAGGTGGAGCCCATACACAAATGCACAAACAAAACACAGGCTGAAACTCACTTTGTATCTGCAATACCCTAGCATGTGCAATGTTTTGAGACTCAGTATGCACAAAGCAATGAGATCCCTGTGTGAAAGATGCACACGTGCTCTGAAACCATGCCATTCCACCTCTTCAAACTATCACTAGAAGCCACCTGTGATTTAGAAGCCTTTGTAATTAAAACAAAATTATCCTGCTATGGTGGTCTGCCTAGTGTTACCAAAAATGGTGCACCATTAATCTATCCTTCTTTGTCCCTCTTTTCCAAGCATACTGCCCAAATTACTAGAGTAAGGCACACTGGGGAAGGTGGTAAAAATATGAGGCAAAAACAATCTCAGAATGGAAGCTTGCTTGATCTGCCTCTCCTCAAAAAGTCAGGAGAAAGACTGTTGAGAACTAGAGAAGCTGGCATAGCTACCTGGACGAGAGATGTGAAAATAGAGCCTTTTGACTGGTTGCATGCATCCAAGTTTGCACAGAGGAACTATGATCTTTACTGGTGGCAATGGACTGGATGAGGATGGGGCAGATTTGAGAAAGAAGATTTACCATGGGAAATACATGCATGGCTTTGCTTTGTGGGTGAGCTGGTACATGGTATTTTTCAACTCAGTTCAGCACACTTAGTCTGGTATAAAGCTCGAGGGAGTTACTCACAAGCATGTTACATGTAATCTCAAACTAGTGCCAATAAAACCTTTATCTTATTGATAGTCTTCTATCAGATAAGACATTGTTTAGTATCTCTTTCACAAAAGGACAAAGAAAAAGCCCCCTCCCCCCGCAGAGGCTATGTGGAATCTCTTTAAAATCCACTAGTAAGTCAGCACTTCAAATGATGAGTTATTTAGTACAGATTTCATCTTTTTCTACAGCAAATAGACATCAGTGGCATCCTTTCCTACTGAGTTTAAAAGGCTTGTAGAGTTAAACCCACATTTCAGTTATGATAAACTGACAAAGTCTACAAGCCAATTTCACTTGTATCAATCTTTAACCAAGACAGTTCCCAGTGCTTTTAGGTTTATTACAGTTTCAAAGTCAAGGACAAATCAAAATTGGCTGCAAACAAAAATGCATCATGACAAGCAAGAAGAAATGTTCTGACATTCATTACAACTGCAAAACAAAATCGGTATGTTTCAGAGGTAACCTTATAAATATTCCAAAAAAGGATGAAAAGTTGTGGAACAAGCAGGAAAAAAACCAAAATTTCATAACCTTTAATTTATGTACACAGGGAGATTCTCTCTACCTATACACTCAATTACTTTTAACAGTCCATTCACCAAGGGCTTCCTTCTGATGTTATCCACAGGAGGCCAACAGCTCTCACCAGACCAAGAGCTTCCTATACATTAGAGCTCTTCTTTGTGGCTAGCTTGGCAGGCGCCACCAAAAAAGTTCCCCTGTAGCTCAAACCA
Source organism: Chelydra serpentina (assembly GCA_037349315.1). NCBI lineage: Eukaryota > Metazoa > Chordata > Testudines > Chelydridae > Chelydra > Chelydra serpentina. Next base: position 47,388,612 of record JBAIAC010000029.1, on the reverse strand, counting down.
AGTGCAGTTCCACTCAAAACTGACTATGTAAAAAGGATATTTTCTTACTCAGAGCTACTCAGCATTCCAATGTTACCTGCTTACTTCAGTGACAAAAGAAATCCCCACCCCCGCTGCCCCAAAAAACATTTTCCCCACTACTTTTTATTCCTGACGAAAGGGATGCAGAAGCACATCTCCCTTCTTCACAGAGCTAAATCCTTACTGCTTGAGCAGATTTCCACATCAGTTTCTCGTCCTTTGATGTTTATTTGTCACTGTTTCAAGGCAAAACAATGACCATTGATTAACTGGAAAAGTTCTTAATTTTAACAATTCCTTTTCAATATTTGTTCACCTGCTTCAAATACTGCAGCTGAGTTTCTTTCAGCTTGTATGTGTCACTGTGTCTCTGTACAGTATACATCTTTATCTAGATTTTACATTTTATATGCTCACATAAGCCTAGATGGCTGGTTAAGCATAAAAACACAGGAAATTGTATAGATACTCGCTCAGTTATTCTGCCATCTGCCCCTTACACTACATTTTTTGAACAAATTAGAATTTGGTACATGCCTCCATTGGCTGTCACATGTTCTAAACTGCAAGAACAACAAGGGGAGATTTTCAAAAGCAAATGGCAGTGAGCCACTTAACTACAATAGACTTTCAGGGAGTTAGGCACTTAACAGCCATCTGTGTCTTTGAAAATCTCCCCCACTTTAACTTTCCTGCTTATTAGTTAGTTTATGATTGCATTCAAGCAGAACTGATTTCATACTGGCAATTTAATTCTTTGGTTTTAGCTGTATTTTTACATACATCAGGTGTTCCAATACCAGTAGCATTGGCAATTGCTAAGTCAACATACTATAACTTCAATTAAAATTGCCAGGGGCATTGCATATAAGCAATGTGATATTCACAACCACTTCAACATTACTGTTTTTGATTGTTAGCTCCAGATATGAGTCATGTTAGCACTCACTTAAAATCCAAGAATATAAGACTTAGAAGTATATAAACAGATTTGTACTATGTGTCCGGATAGAAACATCAGCTGGTTTCGAAAATAAGAACTGATGGTCAGGGAAGTTATACATCTCACTATGGCTCTTTGCCAAAGGATGAGACACTGCTGTATTGCTTAGTCTCCGTATGGGTTTTGTGCTCTTCCTGCAAATCAACATCTCTTTGGACTAAGCTGTCTAGTGCAGTTTCTCAAATGTGGCCACCAGCAGATTTGTGTGTGTGGCCATGACAGCATCCAAAGCATGGGTGAAGATTGGGGGGGGGGGGGGGGGGAGGAAGCCCCTCCCTGCAGCACCCAGCTGTTGGTCCTGAATAGTTGTTACCAAGAGCAGTGACATGTGCCACCTTAGTGTTTACGCTAGCACTGTCAGGAGGTATCAGTGCTCTGCACCACACAGCCTCCTGGGGGGCTCTGAGCAGCACCTTTGGAAACATGTGGGGTGGTGTGCATGGCGCTGGAGGCAGCTTTTGTCAGTGGGGTCAGCCACAGCATTCAGTCACTAGGACACTCCCCTGGGCAGCTCCCGCGCTCCCACCTGTACCAGCCACACTAAATGTTCAAGTCGCATTGTGGACTTTTTAAACCAGCTGTCTCATTCTCCCCTTTTATGGCTTTCTTGTAATCGTAACATTTTGAGCATCTTTCAGATCATATCTTGGGAACACACTGATTTGTTACCTGCTTTGGTATTTTGCTACTCAGGTAAATAATTCATACTGGCTTTGAATATTGTTTGGTAAAATTTTGCAGAGTACTGTAACTCAACTTCTAATAAGGTTTTAGGAGGTAGGATGGAGTCCTGAGTATTTGCCAAAATCTAAGGGCTAGTCTACACTACCCGCCCGATTTGGCGGGTAGCGATCGATCTTCTGGGCACCGATTTATCACGTCTCATCTAGACGCGATAAATCGAACCCGGAAGTGCTCCCCGTCGACTCCGGTAATCCAGCTCGGCGCGAGGAGTAAGCGGAGTCAATGGGGGAGCGCCAGACTTTGACTTTACAGGGTCCACACCGCGAGGTAAGTCGAGGGAGGTATGTCGACTTCAGCTACGTTATTCACGTAGCTGAAGTTGCGTACCTTACATCGATTCCTGCCCCCTTCCCCCCAGTGTAGACCAGCCTTAAGAGTGTCATCCGCATCACAGTGGGATTGTGTAGCCTCAATACTTCCTTTCACTGAACCACCTCTTACTCAAGTGGATATGTACATGAACACAAATAGAGTAATAAATAAATGAAGATCTATTTTGAATAGTCAATTTTCTCCTGTTTTGATGGGCTTACATCAGACTATTTGAAAAATTCCCACAGTCACTTTAAAAGCTTGCAGCGCAGTTTAAATTAAATTGTTTGCCTAAGATTTTGCACGGTCATTTTAAGAGCACTTAAAACATGTTTTTTTCTAGGTGGAGATTTCATTTTCTGTTTCACACAATATGCCCTACTAAATTTAGAAATCTCTTCTCATGTAAGTCTTGGTATATCAAGGGAAAAGAACTATGTATGTTGTCATTAAAAGTGTTTCAAGGCTACCTAAAATGTGAACAATTTAGTGAGTTAATACTGAGAGTCCTGATATATACTTAGACAAAGGAATACCTATTTGGGTTTAAGTTTCCCTCCTTTCCAGACGACTCTCCACTTCTCCAACCACCACCCTCATTTCAAAAACTGAATATATAAAAAAAATAAATAAAAAAAAAAAAATCACGAAAGTACAGAACCATCCTCCTAAGAAGAAGAATTAAGGAAATAGAGGGGACAAAAATAGGAAAAAGTACACAGAACAATTTCATCATGATGACATATGCATTTAACTTTGTCTCTACCTGCTAGATTGGTATATAGAAAATACTATGCATTACTCATTTGAGCTTAACTTCTACATATAGAAGATTAGTATATTACTGCACGACTTTTCTCACACAATCTTTACCAAAACCAAAGTATTACAGCTGGTCAGATTTTCCACTCAAATCTTGACATTCTGAGCAACTATATTAAGCTTTGCTGTTGCTTTACACAGTACAGCTAAGTAGCAGTACAGAAAAGAAGCAGCAGGATTCTAAATATATCTTAACAGACAATGGAAGTTACAAGGGCATCAGAGTCTGTTGCGACAGCACAAATTCCAGAGCAATTGTTCTGATGCTTTCCCCTTATTCTTCTACTTTTCTCCAGGTGAACCAACCCTAAAATAAGAGCAACCAAATCTGAATAATATAAATTGAATACTACAAGAACCAGCTTGTGGATAAAGTGGTTATGGAACGTGCATATTATTTCAGCACAAGAAGAGCAAGTGGGGTGGGGGAAAATCAGTAATGTTGCTCTGTCCTGAAAAAGAGGATGATCTGAAAAGTTTCAGCTGCTGAACATGTGGAAATGGCACATTTGCCAGATCAATTGCTGTAGACTGAACTTTATAGTATTCAGAGCAAGTCATAGTTCCATCAAAACTAGCTCCAATTCTGGACAAACAAATGTTATGAATTACAATCAAAAGGATTAATGGGTAGATATAGTACATATGGAAAGTACAGGGAATGTAATTAGTTATGCTAACCTACAATTGCTAGTTTATTTACATTTCATGTCAAGCTTTCAGTGAAAGAATATTACCTGTTATTTTACTGGTGCTGGAAACTGTACAGTGATCTTGATATTAGAGTATAAGTTGGGTTAAACTTCTCTGTTAAAGATTCCAGTGTCAGGAAACTCATCTGTCTCCAGAATATATCACTGTACTAGCACCGTGCCTCACCGCAGAAGTGTTCCAGTTCCATGACCTTCATGATAATGACGTCAAAACATAATATACAAAAGATGTCCTTAATTTAAAACCAATATTTCTGCCATTCAGCCTAATACTAAGCAGAATGTTAGAGAGCACCAGGCCCAAAAAGCATTGCAAACATTCTCCAAGAACACAAAAGCAAGGAGCTGGATTAGCATGCAAGATGTTGTTCACCCCTTTCCCAATGAGCATAAATATCTTCCTATTGTGTAAATACAGCCTTAGTCAACAGCGTGACAAATCTGCACATAGATAATGTCACATGCTGACACCAATGTCACAGCAAACTAATCAAAGTACAGGTTTTCCAGCCTTCATCTATTTTTAAACCTGGTTAGAGTATAAGTATTCAGCTCAGTTGGGTTTTGTTGGGTTTTTAATTTTGTTGTGTTTTTAAATACAAACAGAGAAACAAATGTTTGCAGTAGTTCCTTAAACAGTCCCAAATGAACAAGACATTTATTTCTACACAATACTTAGAGAAAAATTAAGCCACATTGTACACTAGTGAGTCTTCAAACATGCACTTTCAGCTGATGTGTCATGCCTAATAGAAAGCAGAAGGTAAGGATGGAGAAAACGGTACACAATAGACTGGCACTGACATTTATACCTGAAAATTACACAGATGGGTTAAAAACAAAACTGAGAATGCTCACCACCATACCGAAGGTCACTTTCAACAGGACTATTTTTTTTCAATTAGTAAAAGCCTCCAGTCTACATCTGAATTGAGAGAGAGCAAGCACTGGCACCCGCATACACACCTTAAAAACCATGCTGAACTATCACTTTCCCTTGGCTGACACTTCAGGTCACCAAATCTTTTAATAACCAACAGCAGTACTCCAGCAGGAAGACATGAATTAAGTAAAATATCTACTCAACTGATTTTTAAAACTTTGTCCCTCACTGACCATCATGTAATTGTTTTCTTTTTTTTTTTTTAATTGCATTACTTAGTTTTGTTGCTTTCTCCCTCTGCCCCTGTTGCCTTTGGCATTGTTCACACTGGCTTTCGCCAGGCTCCCAAGTTCCCCACTCTTGCTACCATAGGTTCAACTCCAGTGGTTGTAATAATGGAGGCAAGGAAAGAAGAGACTAATGTACACAAGGTGCCAGAAGCAGCTGCTGTTTTTTTTTATTTATTTAAAGGCTACTATAGGCAGAGCCACAGAGTTCAATTAAAATTATCTATCCTTCATTTACTCCCTCTGCCTCCAATTTGTTTCCTACAGTGTAATTAACAAGATTTAAAACAGGAATAAAAAGAAGGTCCAAAATGGTGCTACTAATTCTTGTAGTCTACACTACAAATGCTACAGTGGCACAGCTGCAGCTACACTGCTGTAGCACTCTAGTGTAGATATGAGCTATAATGATGGAAGAGGTTTTTCCTTCACTGTAGTAAATTCACCTCCAAAAAGCAAAAAGTAGGTTGACAGAAGGATTTTTATTGTCAACCCACCGACGTCTACATTGGGACTTAGGTCGGTTTAACTGTATCTCTCAAGTGTGAATGTTTCACATGCTGAGTGATGCAGTTCGCTTGACCTAAGTTTTAGGTGTAGACCAGGCCTTCAGCTGAAATTCACACAGATACAGAGGGCCAGAATGAGATCTAATGCAACACTTCAGTCCCACTTAATTGCTATCCTCAGAATTTAAAAGTGATGCATCAGGCTTCCTGTTGGCCCTCTGCAGTGGTGTGACTCTACATCCAGTAAGTGAGTTAAAAGGTTTAGTCTCAAATACTGGTGAGTTTGCCCCAAATGTACTGCAAATTTATTCCATGTTGAAGCCTCTATTTCAGATCACAGTGGTGGTTCCCTATTTCAGCCTATTCTGCTGAGCCCAACCACCATTACCTGGAGTCCCATTGCTCCTGCACCCAGAACCCTCCCCCAACAAGCCCCTGTGCATCCAGATCTCCCACTGAGCTGCCCAAATCCAGACTGTCCCACACCAAAACCTCTCACCCCACACCTGGATCCCCCCACATAGACTCTGCTGGGCTGAGCCTGCCTACTCACACCAGGTGCGCCGGGCACAGAGGGGCAGAGCCCTGGGGTGGTTTCTGGGGCAGGCCCAGCCTTATACTGTGTCAGGGTCAGGTGCAGCCTCACTGCCAAGTCCCTGTACTAGGGGAGGTGGGGGCTTCAGGGTGATCTCCCACCTCAATGCAGCCAGTGGCCTGTGCTCCCCACTGCTATGCTGGAGCCACATTTATTTATTGACAAATAAGATATGCAGAATTTTAAAATATGCTTTGCATAATTTTTTGGTGCATAATTCACTCAGGAGTAATATATTTTGTTATTGAAAGTAGTTATTACATAAAAGGCAGCTCAATGGGCAGCCTGCAACCAGTTCAGTACCATTCCCAGTGTTCACATCAAAACCATCACCACAACTGATATCTTTATTATAGCACCATCAGAAATGAGCCCAAGAACTGAACTATCCTCAGAGACATCTTTTCTAGGTTATGTTGAAACACCATGGCAAGGCTGTATGAGGAAACTTGCACTGACCATACTGTACCTGGTTCTGTGCAGAAATGTAAGATTTCAGGGTCCAGTTTTGTTAGCCTGGCACGTTCAATGAACACTAAAATTCCATTACATGCAAACTGTCAAAGGAGAGTTTATACATCCTGCTGGCTTTTAAGATAACCATACAGCAAACGTTTGACCACTAACAAATTCTGAACTTTCTTTCCAAGTATTATTCAACAGTAGACCAGCAAAGCCCATATATGTGATCTTCAGTGCATAATGCAATGCATATTTTCCAAGTTTTCCCTGACTGAGTGCATGAAGAAGAGTGGATTTTATTTGTGGGTGCTGATGGAATCTCAGAAAGTTGATCAACTGTTCTAATCATTGTACGTGTTTTTAAAGGAACAAAGGGCATATGGGAACTAGGAAGGCAACACTACAACCAAGCAAGACCCTTCATTCAAATGCCCAAGCCAAGAGCTGTAAATAGGTTCCACAACTAAATGCTTTAAAGAAGTCTTCTTTCTTTAAAATATCAATATGTTTATAAAAATAAAGATAGGGTTCTTTCATAAAGCTGCTGTCTCATCACTCCTCAAGAGAAATGTATGAAATCAAGACCTATTTAGCAGCTGAGCAAAACTAAGCAGCAGCAGCCCCACAAAAACAAGCTGTCAGTGCAAAATAAAAAGATTTTTATTCAGTAGATTATGCAAGCTTCCTCCATGGCATAGTCCACAGCTGTCAATGAAACAGAGCACATGAGGAACTGGAAATCAGTTGTCAAACACCCAGCCTACAGAATGCATCTGGATTCCTTAACATATTTATGTGGCCCATGAAACAGTCTGATTCCACAGAATTCTAGCTTTCATTAAAAAACAAGTTTCTAGACCTCATGGTTGGGGAGAAGAAGAAAAAACAACCCTTCCAAATGTGAACTGAATGTAAATAATGCAGAGTTGTTGTCTTCTGAGCCTCCAACTAGAAAGAATGGCATTGAATGGCAGAAGTTAGAATTTGCTGCAGAAAGGGAAATACTGAAGGAGGTTAATAAAGGAGGAGACCCAAACAGGGAAGGGAAAGAACAGTAAAATTCTATCTGTGTCCCATAATTTCATGTTCTCTGATACTTTGTGAGCTCACACAGGTTCTTCCCTGGTCATCCGTATAAGTATATGGCACAACTATTTATTATATAGAGAGGTTTAATTCTAGATTTAAGTGTGAATCTCAACACAGCTTTTAACTATGGAATTGCTATGGAGCATTCACAATTAAATACGTTAAATCTGAAATAAGGAAACAAAAGCTTTATTAGATGGCATCAAATACTGTACTACGGTTACTATACCTTCAATTCTTAAAAAAAAAAACCTCTGAGTCTAATTAGGCAGAAGAAAATAGAACTAGCTGGTGAAGAGGTTCAAAGGAGAAATCCATTTCCTCATCAGGGTGAGGGTCATTGGTGGCCCATTTTCCTTTTAAACCCCAAATCCTGTATTCAAGAGCAAACAAGCCAGGTGGAGATCCTAAAAATCACTGTAGCAGAAAAACCTGGTGTAAGATTTCATCTAAAACGTCTCTCCACGTGATTTTCTTACAACGTCTTGCCAAATCAAAATGAAAAATCAAGAAAGCTTCACTTCAGACAGGTAAGTTTCTTGAAAGCCTAAAATCCTGACTGTGTTGTTAATACAGTGAGCATGTAACACTATCCAAATTAAAAACCATTCTAACTAATTCATATTAAACTGCAGTTAAATTGACTAATTGGAGTAACATGCAGAGCTTCATTACATGAAAAAGAAAGGCTAAGAGGAAAGAAGATTTGGAAGATCAAAAGAACGTTCTTTTAAATATAAAAAGTCATCTTCAGCAAAGAGTCAAGTTTAGAGCCCAGAAATCCCCTCTGTACATTTCCAACCCAAAAACAAACAAAACCTCATGTAAGAGAAGACGAAAGAAGCCCATATAATACTCTTGGATGAAGAATTATAATTGCTCCACCCTGACATCTGGTTTCTATTTCAATTTTATTATATCAGATTACATAAGTAGACGACGATGAACAGGATCAACAAAGTTCCTTTGCAAGTCTTGTGCAGCTCTAATGTTTACATTCTTGCTAAAAAAAATGCAAGCTATGCTCTATATACAGGCGTGTTTCAATCCGACAAAAGCATTGAGACCAAATGACCAATTCCATCAGAGAAAAAGATAAACGCTGTTTTACATGCATTTGTAAACTACTTTTTTTAATCATCACTTCTGTATTAGCTGTGTATTTCCTTATCCCTCCCTCTACTAGGAAGTGTGTAGGTACCCAGAATGTATGCATGTTTTATTATTTCTGCCTACACATACATTTATATAAAACTCTTCCATCAAAAGATATGAACGTTAAATTTGGGACAGTTAAGCACTTGTCAGGAAGTGACAAAATGATGCATTCATAAACTTATTTACTCCCTCATATGTATGAACTGTTATTAATTATAGAATCATAGAACCATCTGATTAGAAGGAACCGGAAGGGTAGTCTAGTCTAATCCCCTCCCGAGATGCAGGATTTGTTGTGTCTAAACCATCCAGAACAGGTGGCTATCCAACCTCCTTTTGAAAATCGCAAGTGAAGGAGCTTCTACAACCTCCCTACACAGTCTGTTACATTGTCCTACTATTCTCAGTTAGGAAGTTTTTCCTGAGATTTAATCTAAATCTGCTATGCTGTAGTTTTGAACCTATTGTCTCTTGGCCTGCCCTTTGTGGCAAGAGAGAACAACTTTTCTCCATCTTTTTTATGGAAGCCTTTCAAGTATTTGAACACTATTATGCCCCCCCTTAATCTCCTCTTTTCCAAACTAAACATAGCCAGTTCCTTCAGCCTTTGCTCATATAGCATGCATTCCAGCCATCTTTTTCGCTTGCCTCTATATTCTTTCCAGTTTCTCAACATCCTTTCTATACATCAGTGGCCAAACTTGACACAGTACTCCAGCTGAGGCCTAACCAGCACCAAATAGAGTGGTACTATCACGTTCCGTGATTTGCATACTATGCCTCTGTTAATGCAACCTAAAATTGCATTTGTGTTATTTGGGGGGGGGGGGGGGATTTGTTTGTTTTTTGCAACAGTATCGCATTGACGACTCATGTTGAGGTTGTGATCCACCACAGCTCCCAGATACTCAGCTATCCCCCATTCTGAATGTGTGCATTTGGTTTTTCTTCCCTAATTGTAGCACCTTATATTTGCCTTTGTTGAATTTCACTTCGTTGTGTATAGCCCAGTTCTCCAATTTATCAGGATCCCTCTGAATTTTAGTTCGATCCTGCATAGCGTTGGCACTCCCCCACAGCCTTGTGTCATCTGCAAATTTGATCAGTGTGCTCGCTATTCCTACATCCAGGTAATAAAGATGTTAAACAACACTGGACCCAGAACAGATCCCTGTGGAACCCCACTTGACACCTCACTCAAATCTGATATCATTCTAGTCATAGTTAGCCCTTGTTTGTGATTAACCAATTAGGTATCCACTAAAGGGTAGCTCCAACGAGACGGCATTTCTCTAGCTTACTTATCAGAATGTGGGACTGTGTCAAAAGCCTTGCTGAAGTCCTGATATATGATGTCCACTGCATTCCCCCTATCCACCAAACCAGTTACCCTGTCAAGGAAGGAAATCAAGCTGGTTTGGCATGATTTGTTCTTAGTAAATCCATGCTGGCTGCTAGTGATTACCCCTTCATCATCCAGGTACTTGTTCCAGTAGCTTCCCAGGTATGGGCTGGGATGATTTAGTTGGGGATTGGTCCTGCTTTGAGTAGGGGGTTCAACTAGATGACCTCCTGAAGTCCCCTCCAACCCTGATATTCTATGATCAAGGTCAGGTCCCCCAGCTCCTCTTTTTCCCCCTTTTTAAAGATGGGCACTACATTAGCCCTTTTCCAGTCTTCCAAGACCTCTTCTGTCATCCATGAGCTTGCAAATATTGCCAGTGACTGAGATTTCTTCAGATGATTCCTTCAGCACCCTGGAGTGAACAGCATCAGGCCCCGCTGACTTGAATTTGTTCAAATTAGTCACAAGTTCTTTGGCGTGTTCTTTACTAATCCTGATCTGCATCCCCTCCCCTTTATTGTCTATGGTAACTTTTTTAGTCATCTGGTCATGTTATTTTTTGTGAGAAACTGAAGCAAAGTAAGCATTGAGCAGCTCTGATGTCCTATCATCTTCCCTTACACCTCACCTTCTCCACAGAGCAGCAGATCCATTCCATCCCTGATCTTCCTTTTTTGTCTGGCGTATTTCAAGAACCCCTTCTTATTGTCTCCAACATTTCTTGCCAGCTGTAACTCATTCCTTGCCTTGGTTTGGCTTTCCTGATTTTGTCCCTACACACTTGCGCTATTCCCATGTATACTTCCTTGGAGATATGCCCCTTCTTCTGTTTCCCATAAATATCCCTTTTGGAGTTTAGATAGCTAAAAAGCTCCCTCTGCAGCCACATTGGCCTCCTGTGGCTCTTCTCATCTTTCCACTGCATCGGAATAGCCTGATGCTGAGCCTCTAGTATTATATAAGGGGGGAGGGATAGTTCAGTGGTTTGAGCATTGGCCTGCTAAACCCAGGGTTGAGAGTTCAATCCTTGAGGGGGCCATTTAGGGATCTGGGGCAAAAATTGGGGATTGGTTCTGCTTGGAGCAGGGGGTTGGACTAGATAACCTCCTAAGGTCCCTTCCAACCCTGATATTCTATGATATCTTTTAGGAACTGATAGTCCCCTTCAACTCATTTTCTTCGTAATTAGTCTTTCCATGTGACCTCGCCTACTATGTCTCTGAGTTGGTTGAAATCCTCCTTTCTGAAGTCCATTATCCTTGTTTTCCTGTTCCCATGTTCTCCTTTCCTTAGGATCTTGAATTCTATCAGATCATGATCACTTTATCCCAAATTCCTGAACACCTTCGCATTTGCAACTAATTCATCCCTGTTGGTCAAGACGAGATCCAAAATGGATGATCCCCCTAGTTGATTCCTCAACTTTCTGAATCAGAAAGCTGTCCCCTACACATGCAAAGAATTTGCAGGGCATACATTTTGCTGTAATAGTCTAACAGCTAATCAGGAAAGTTAAAATCCCCCATTAATATTACCTCACATGTTAGCTAATCTTGTTACCTGCCTCATACACGTCCTCTTCTTGATTTGACAGTCTATAATTAAGGCTACGATTCTGTCACGGAGGTTGCCGAAGTCACGAAATCTGACTTCAGCCCCTGCAGCTGAGAGCAGCAGGGTATTGCTGCCTACCGCAGCAGCAGCAAATGGTAGCCTGAGGCAGCAGGCCCCAAAGCTCCCAGCTGCGGTACCCCTGCAGCTCCCTGCTGCCACGGGGGGGGGGGGGGGGGGGGGGGGGGGGGGGCGTAGAGGAGGACAAGGACCCTCACAGCGGGGCAGGAGGACCCCCACAGCTTGGACCTGGCAGGGGGGAGGGATAGCTCAGTGGTTTAAGCATTGGCCTGCTAAACCCAGGCTTGTGAGTTCAATCCTTGAGGGGGCCATTTAGGGATCTGGGGCAAAAATTGAGGATTGGTCCTGCTTTGAGCAGGGGGTTGGACTAGATGACCTCCTAAGGTCCCTTCCAACCCTGATATTCTATAATTCTATGATCCACGCTATGGCAGCGGGACCCCCAGAGCACCTCATAGTGGTGGCAGCAGAGGGACCCTCCGCAGCTCCCCTCCACCACAGGGGGTGGCAGGGGAACTCCCGCAGCTCTCCACTGAGGAGGCTTCAGGGTGATTTCCTCAGCCCCCCCAGGGGGAGGGGAGAGAGGCACCCTGGAGCTCTGAGCCCCCACGGGTGGTGGGGGCCCCAGAGCTCCCAGCCGCCCACAGCTGTTCCAGTCCCTTCCTATTTTATCGTGGATATTTTTAGTAAAAGTAAGGAACAAGTCACATGGGTCCGTGAATTTTTCTTTATTGCCCATGACCTCTCCATGACTTTTACTAAAAATATCCATGACAAAATCTTAGCCTTATCTATAATAGACCTTCACCGTAACATCGCTACTGTTCTTTTCCCTTTTTCATCCTCATCCAGAGACTCTCAGTAGGTCCGCTGCTCACTTCCTCTTGGGCCTCGGAACGAGTTTATACATTCTTGATGTACAGCGCAATGCCTCCTCCTCTCTCTCTCCCCTCCTCCCCCACATACCTGTCCTTCTGGAACAAGCTATATCCCCCAATGCTGGTACTCTAATCATGGGACTTGTCCCACCAAGTCTCTGTAATGCCAATTAAGTCATAATTTTCTTCATATACCATGACTTCCCATTCATCCTGCTTGTTCTCCATACTCCTTGCATTGGTATACAGGCATCAAAAGGTATTTTGCAGACTGCCCACTTGCTTTTCTTCTTGCCTCTTTAATGCAGTTGTGGTTCCTAGTCCCTTCTCCAGAATGTAGCCCCTTCCCCTTGTCTTCATTACTTAAGCCTAGATGCGCATTGGCTGGATTTTTGTCACCATACCCCATAGGACCTAGTTTAAAGCTATCAGGTTAGCCAGATGATATGCAAAGATGCTCTTCCCAGTATTTGACAGATGGAGTCCCTGCAGGCACAGAAATCCTCTTTCTTGGAACATCAGCTCGTTGTTGAACAAGCCAAAGTCCTCTCACCGACACCACCTGCATAGCCACACATTTAGTTCCACAACTGGCTGGTCCCTGCCCAAGCCTTTTCCTTCAACAGGGAGGATGGATGAGAACCCCACTTACACCCCAAACTCTTTTATCCTTCTTCCAAGAGCCATGTAGTCTGCAGTGATCCACTCAAGGTCATTCTTGGCAGTACTGTTTGTGCCCATGTGGATAAATAGGACGGAGGCAGTGGCCTGACGGCTTGAGTCTCTGCAGACTCAGTTACATCCTGAATTCTATCTCTAGGCAAGCAACACACTTCTCAGGTTTCCTGGTCTGGACAGCAGATGGGTGACTCTGTCCCCCTTAGGAGGGAAACCCCAACCACCACCACCCTTCTCCTCTTACGAGCGGTGGTCATGGAACCCACATCCTTAGGACAATGCATTCCATGCCTTCTGGTCAACGGGGTCTCCTTCTGATCCCTTCCCTCAGATGACTCTTCCAAGCATTCTCAGTAGTACTACCTATGCCAATTACCTGGAAACGGGTGCTTATCTCTATCTGTGTTGAGGGTATATTGGTTCTTCCAATTCTTCTGGAGGTCACACACTGCCAATTTTCTTGCCTGTTCTTCACTTCCCCCTGCACTGCCCTTTCTGAGTCTTTGGCATGCTGTGCCCGCAGCACCAATTCCTGACTTCTATCCAGGAAGTCTTCATTTTCTGTGATGAAACACAGGGTCAATACTTGGGTCCCCAGTCCTTTAACTTTTTCTTCCCGTATGGAGACCAGCTTGCACTTCACACAGATGCGCTCGCTTCTATCCTCCAGGAGAAAAAGACATACATGGCACCCCCTGTGCAGGTCACAACAGCTGATCCCTCATTAACCATATTTTCTTCCTTGTTATGTATCAAGACTCTCTTCAGATGATGTATTTACTGTTCCCAGAAGCCTGAAAGGCAAAACCACCTGTGGGCTCTCCAACATTTCACTGTTTTCTTCCAATGGCTTAGCCTATTTGTAATATTGTTCTCATTAGGGCATATGTACACAATTTTATGGTAATAATTGCCTAGTATGTCTTTAGCAACAGACCCTGTAATACAAGTCCTCTTCTCTCAAAGGCAAGTCCCTAACCACATCTATATACATTTTCTTTTGACTCAACAGCACAGCTTTTCTTTGCTGCAATTCAGAGGATGAGGCACTTAACTATAAAGCTAGCTCGGATGAAAATGTTGGTGGTCTGTGTATGTTCTACATCAACCGGCAGGGAAGGACTAAGTCCTCAGCCTCTGGAGTTCTGTATAGCCCACGATATCTCCCTGAAGGCATTCCACCTGCCGGGCATCAGCAACACCCAGGCCGATCTCCTGAACAGGGTTTTCTCCTCCCAACACGAGTGGTCCGAGCGTGGGGCAAGTAAATCTGTTTGCGACCCGACAGAACCGGCGTTGCCACTGGTTCTGTTCCAGGGCGGGGCTGGAGAGGGACGCGATCTCGGATGTCTTCCTATTGTCATGGTCGGGCCAGCTCCTTTATGTGTTTCCCCCTTTTCCCCTTATAGACAATGTCCTGGAAAAGGTGAAGAGGGACAAGGCTCGCGTCCTTCTGATCGCCCCGGCTTGGGCCCACCAGCATTGGTACAGGACCCTCCTGGGATTGCTAGTGGCCCCTCCGCATCCGTTGCTGCTCCGGCCGGACCTACTATCCCAGGACCGGGGCCGCCTCCTCCACCCCAACCTAGCCTCCCTACACTTGACAGCGTGGCTGCTCAATGGCTAGATGCGGAGGAAACAATGTGTTCGGAAGGAGTCAAGAGCGTCCTCCTAGAGAGTAGAAAACCTGCCACGCGCTAGGCCTACCTGACAAAGTGGTTCAAGTTCTCTAGGTGGGCGAGCGAGCGGTGTACTTCCCCAAGATGTGCCCTGCTCCAGCTTATCCTCAAGTACCTCCTTCACCTTAGAACAAAAGGTCTGGCACCTTCCTCCATCAGGGTGCCCCTGGCGGCTATATTGGCGTTCCACCCACCGGTCCAGGGCCGGTCTTCTCTCATACCATGACCGGGCGCTTCCTCAAGGGTCTAGACTGGTCCTTCCCGTATGCTAGAACCCCCGTTACTCAGTGAGTTTTGAACTTGGTGTTATCCCATCTCATGGGGCCTCCGTTCGAGACCCTGGCTACATGCTCCTGGCCTCACTTTTCTTGGAAGGTAGCCTTCCTCGTGGCTATTACGTCAACCCGAAGGGTTTCGGAGCTCAGGGCCTTGACCTCTGACCTCGCCTTCACGGTCTTCTACAAGGACAAGGTCCAGCTCCGCCCAAACCCGGCTTTCCTTCCTAAAGTGGTCTCCACCTTTCACATGGGCCAGGACATCTTCCTACCTGTCCTCTGCCCCAAGCCTCATGCCTCTGACTAGGAACGCCACCTCCATACGCTCGACGTGCACAGGGCACTGGCTTTTTACCTGGATCGGACTAAGCCGTTCCACAGGTCTTTGCAACTATTTGTTGCCTCAGCCGAGCGTATTAAGGGTCAGCCGATCCCCACCCAGAGGCTTTCCCGGTGGATTACTTCGTGCATCCACAAATGCTACAACTGAGCGTAGGTTTCCTCACCACCTATCATAAGGGCACACTCGACGAGGGCTCAGGCCTCGTCGGCTGCCTTTGTGGCCCATGTCCCCATCCAGGACATCTGTAGAGCCGCTACCTGGTCCTCAGTTCACCTCGCACTATGCGATTGTCTCCCACGCCAGGGATGACGCTGGCTTTGGTAGAGCTGTGCTCCAGCCAGGGAAGTTGTGAACTCCTACCCACCTCCATCACGCATAGCTTAGAATCATAGAATATCAGGGTTGGAAGGGACCTTAGTAGGTCATCTAGTCCAACCCCCTGCTCAAAGCAGGACCAATCCCCAATTTTTGCCCCAGATCCCCAAATGGCCCCCTCAAGGATTGAACTCAACCCTGAGCAGGCCAATGCTCAAACCACTGAGCTATCCCTCCCTCCACAGCAATCACCTACTGTGGAACAGACATGAGCAATCACTTGAAGAAAGAACAGTTACCTGTTCCGTAACTGGCGTTCGAGATGTGTTGCTCATGTCTATTCCACATCCCACCCTCCTTCCCCTCTGTCAGGGTTTGGTCCGGCAAGAAGGAACTGAGGGTGGGGGGAGCGCGCGGCTCCCCTTATAGCGCGCTATAGAGGCACCACTACAGGGGTCACAGTAGCGCTCCCCCTGCGGGTACTGCTAAGGGAAAAGCTTCCGGCACCGGTGCACATGGCGAGCACGCACACCTACTGTGGAATAGACATGAGCAATCAATCACTCGAAGAAGAATCCCCTGTTTATGCATCCAAGGTAGTATGCATCCTTTGGTCAAGCACATCTTTGAACAGCTCCCCCTTCTGGCATGCGATCCATAAACTGGGAGATGGAAGACTAGTCCGCTTGGAAGAAGAGATTGAACAGTCATATTAATTCATGGGGCAACAAGTACCACAAGGAAGAACAGAACAGAAATGTTCAAGAAGAGTGCAGAGGTATTCCTTTTATTTCATGCTTCTGTTGCCTTTACCTGAAGAAACCCAGTTTAGGAACAGTGTGAGGGAAAAGGAGCTGCACTGCTCTGGCTTTCTCTAAGAAGCCAAACTTTGAAAAAGCAGTTTTCTAGGCTCCAAAATTCAAAGAGCTCTTAGTCACTTGTGCTTGTTATTTTCAAGAGTACTACACCCCCATGAGTTATGGATTGATAGAAAAGGTTTAAGTGAAGCTACTGTTCATCAATACTTTAAAAACTGCCATCTTTTTTTGTCTCTGAGCCACAGGCATTCCAGATCTCCTGTCTTACATATACATCACCATTTGATTCCTTCGGCTTGCCCACACGTTGTACTGTAAGCTCTATCCTACTTTCCTTCTTGGTAGGAAATACTACATTTTCTGCCTCTTTTTGCTACACATTTAAAGGCGCACCTGGTAGCAAGTCATCAAGTTTGGCTGATATGCTGTGGTCTAGCAACTTTTCAAACTTTTGAGGTATTTATAAAATGTGTAGCTTAGGACCACAATTTCAACCAATAAAGGGTTACACATCGGCTACAAACCATGGCTGACAGCACAGCTGCTGAAACTGGCATCCGGTTTGTGTTTGATACACAGAACTTTCAATATTAAAGCCACCTTTAAACACAAAAGAATAAACTGCCACAATTATTCACTGTCAAACTATGCTGGACAGCCACAGCCTCAGAATCACCTCTCCCCCACCCCGTCTATTTCCACCAGCAATAATTTTTCACTTCTGCTTGAATGCCAGACAAAAACATCTTTAAGCTGCCAACATGCTCTCTCTACTGGCATTGCTGAGAGCACTCTGCAAAGGTCAGCGGTTTGAAAAAAATCTGTGCAACATATCAGAATGCCCTATTAATATGTGAAGCCTGGAATTAAAACCTGATCCCTCATTAGATGTTTTAGTATTTGTTATCCTGGAAAGAGCACCACCATGGTATTTTATCAGCCCAAGCAAATGCAATAAGCAGAATTTATTTTCCTCACTTCTAAAAAAAATATTGGTATAATATGATACTTAAAAGGGAGGGACTGACAGCAGTACACATTGCCCGAGTTTGTGCTGTACTACCTGTTTTGCCAGTGCACCTCAAACTGCAACATTATTGCTTTTTTAATCCTAGATACCTCCTAGAAAACATCTAACAAACATACTAGTCTCTGTAGAATTTCTGGAGATCCAGAGTCTATCAACATAATTTTAATCTGGAAAGAAGATAGAAAATGAGAAAAGTCCAGCAGCCCCCCTTCGCCTCGCCATCTCATTTTAATGTCAGGGAAACACCCTGACAGATTACTCCCACCCTTCCAATACTCCAGAAAAATAGGCAATACTTCCTCCACAAAGGTTAACCAATATAACTGAGGGTACGTCTTCACTACACGGGTAGTGATCGATCCACTGGGGATCGATTTATCACGTCTCATCTAGATGCGATAAATCGATCCCTGAATGCGCTCCCCGTTGACTCCGGAACTCCACCGCCGTGAGAGGCAGAAGCGGAGTCGACGGCGGAGCGGCAGCGGTAGACTCGCCGCCGTCCTCACGGCCAGGTAAGTCAACCTACGATACGCCGACTTCAGCTACGCTATTCACGTAGCTGAAGTTGTGTATCGTAGGTCGACACTCCCCCCGGCCCTCCAGTGTAGGCCTGGCCTGAGGGAAACAGGGGAGGGGAAGAGAAGTGAAAGCGCAAGGGAGAGAAGAATTCATAACAGAGATTATTTCCTGACCTGAAAGTTAGCCATCGGTTTAACACTGTGAATATAGGCAAATATTTAAGTCATCTGTATAGACTTAGGTTAATCTTTTTATCTACCCAATGGGATTCAGTGTTCAGTCTAGAAGATACCATCAGAGATGCTTAGTTTTGCAGTTCTCAAACTTTGGGAAATAACTGACCTCAACCCTATTGTCCGTCTGCAAATTTGTGTACACAGTATCAATGCCTTACCTCTCTCTAAAAGTGCAAAGTTTCAAAAAGTTCAATGAATAAAGTTTCAAAAAGTTCGATTTCAGTAAGGCATTTGACACAGTACCACGAGGAATTATTGGTTAAATTGGAAAAGATGGGGATCAATATGAAAATTGAGAGGTGGATAAGGACTTGCTTAAAGGGGAGACTACAGCGGGTCATACTGAAAGGTGAACTGTCAGGTTGGAGGGAGGTTACTAGTGGAGTTCCTCAAGGTTCAGTTTTGGGACCAATTTTATTTAATCTTTTTATTACTGACCTCGGCACCAAAAGTGGGAGTGTGCTAGTAAAGTTTGCAGATGACACAAAGTTGAGAGGTGTTGCCAATTCAGAAAAGGATCGGGATATCCTACAAGAAGATCTGGATGACCATGTAAACTGGAGTAATAGTAATAGGATGAAATTTAATAGTGAGAAGTGTAAGGTTATGCATTTAGGGATTAATAACAAGAATTTTAGTTATAAGCTGGGGACGCATCAGTTGGAAGTAACAGAAGAGGAGAAGGACCTCGGAGTCCTGGTTGATCACAGGATGACTATGAGTCGCCAATGTGATGTGGCCGTGAAAAAAGCTAATGCGGTCTTGGGATGCATTAGGCGAGGTATTTCTAGTAGAGATAAGGAGGTGTTAGTACCGTTATACAAGGCATTGGTGAGACCTCATTTGGAATACTGTGTGCAGTTCTGGTCTCCCATGTTTAAGAAGGATGAATTCAAACTGGAACAGGTACAAAGAAGGGCCACTAGGATGATCCGAGGAATGGAAAACCTGTCGTATGAAAGGAGACTCAAGGAGCTTGGTTTGTTTACCTTAACCAAAAGACAGCTGAGGGGAGATATGATTGCTCTCTTTAAATATATCAGAGGGATAAATACCAGGGAGGGAGAGGAATTATTTCAGCTCAGTACCAATGTGGACACAAGAACAAATGGATATAAACTGGCCATCAGGAAGTTTAGACTTGAAATTAGACGAAGGTTTCTAACCATCAGAGGAGTGAAATTCTGGAACAGCCTTCCAAGGGAAGCAGTGGGGGCAAAAGACCTATCTGGCTTCAAGATTAAGCTAGAAACGTTTATGGAGGGGATGGTTTGATGGGATAACATGATCTTAGTCAAAGGTAAATTAATTGCCATCAGTGGTAAATAGGACCAATGGTCAATGATGGGATGTTAGAAGTTACTACAGAGAACTTTTTCCTGGGTGTCTGGCTGGTGAGTCTTGCCCACATGCTCAGGGTTCAGCTGATCACCATATTTGGGGTCGGGAAGGAATTTTCCTCGAGGGTAGATTGGCGGAGGCCCTGGAGGTTTTTTGCCTTCCTCTGCAGCATGGGGCACGGGTCACTTACCGGAGGATTCTCTGCATCTTGAAGTCTTTAAACCATGATTTGAGGACTTCAGTAGCTGAGACATAGGTGAGAGGATTATTCCAGGAGTGGGTGGGTGAGATTCTGTGGCCTGCATTGTGCAGGAGGTCAGACTAGATGATCATAATGGTCCCTTCTGACCTTAAAGTCTATGAGTCTATGAGTCTATGAACAGAAGATTGTTGGGTGCAGAATAGATCTGGACAAGGAGAAGAAGTCTGGAGATAAATGTGAGAAGGGAGGGACAGGCAGTAGAAACAAAAGTGAAACTGTTTGAGCAGCATATTCCAGAAGTCTTGAGGTTTTTCTGAGTGTAGCCTTCATTGATTTGAGATCTACCATACCATTCTCTCACTAGAAGGGTAAACCTATAATGGCAACGGGCCATAAAAGAGACCCAGTTTGGGAATATTTTAATGAAGTTCCTCTACCTGTGGGTAAGAAAGGCATGCATGCAAAATGCAAACAGTGCAACAAAGAAATGCAAGGCCTGGTTGCCCGAATGAAACAACATCATGAGAAGTGTTCCTTCTCAGGAGTAAGCTATGTTGAAGATGAAAGGAACATGTCTGAACATGCAGGATCTTCAGGTTGCTAAACTTTTTTACGTCATAATTCGTTCTTAAGGACTGCCTGTATTCCTTCTGGACTATTCTCGAATCCTCATGTTTGAGCAAAAAAATATAGTTGTTACTATATGGTACTATCATTTTATATACAGTTGTGATAAAAAATAAATAGCTGAAATAGGCAGATCTTCCTTTTACAATTTCACCTTTAAAGTAGTACTGAGTGTCAGTGAATGCAATTAGCACTAAATGAGCAGTATGGTAAATAATTTTAAAAACTGCATAGACCTATTTTGTTAGGACAATCCATTCTCAACATACAGGATTCTAAAGACTACCTTCAAGATCACCATCATTTTCTATAGTTTCAGAGTTATCTGCCAATGACAGTGTTTCAGTCACATCATGTATGTCACATAGCCACAGTATATCACCTGTAGCAAAAAAGAAAAAAAACTCCATCATCCAGAAACAACGATAGATAAGTTTGCGATAAGAACCAGAAGACTACAAAAAGAGATAATTGATGAAAGAATTGCCCGGTGTGTTTATGCAACAAACTCTCCTTCCCGTATGATTGAGAACCCACACTTCATTAGCATGGTTCGGTCATTAAGACCAGGATACAGTCCACCCAACAGAGCAGATATCGCAGGCAAGTTGCTGGATAAAGTGTATGAAAGAGAAACTGAGCAGCGTGCAAAAGATCTAGAGAGTAAAATTGCTAACCCGAGTCTTGATGGGTGGAGCAATGTCCACAATGATCCTGTTGTATGTGCTTGTGTGACAACAGAAGAAGGGAATGTTTTCCTTACAGAAACAATTGATACACCAGGAAATGCGCACACAGTAGAAT
Organism: Chelydra serpentina; assembly: GCA_037349315.1. Taxonomy (NCBI): domain Eukaryota; kingdom Metazoa; phylum Chordata; order Testudines; family Chelydridae; genus Chelydra; species Chelydra serpentina. Next base: position 47,367,289 of record JBAIAC010000029.1, on the reverse strand, counting down.
ACTTACAAGAAGCAGCAGTAAAAGCTATAACAAACTGTGAAAAAAATTCAAATGTCTAGTACGCAGTTTGGTCACAGACAATGCTGCAAATGTATCCAAGATGAGAAGAAATTATTTAGAAGAGAGTTCCAAGCTAACAACATACGGTTGCAGTGCTCACTTGATGCCCCTCTTAGCGAAAGACTTCAGTGTTCCAGAAATAAAGGCTAATGTTGTTGAAATTGCAAAATACTTCCATAACAACCACTTTGCAGCAGCTGCTCTGAAAAAAGTGGGAGGAACCAAGCTAACTCTCCCACAAGACGTGTGATGGAAATCAGTAGTGGACTGTTTTGAGCACTACATCAAGAACTGGCCTAATCTGATGACAGTTTGTGAACAAAACCGTGAAAAAATAGATGGCACTGTCACAGGTAAAGTTCTCAACATTGGGTTTAAGAGAAATGTTGAACACATGCGCAGTACCCTGAAGCCTACTTCTGTAGCCTTGAACAAAATGCAGGGAAATAACTGTTTTATTGCAGACGCTGTTGAAATTTGGAAGGAACTGAGTGAGATCTTAAAAAGAGAAATATGCAATGACAGAGTTAAATTACAAGCATCAAAAAAACCCGATTGGGACAAGCACTATCTCCAGCTCATTTTCTTGTAAATATTCTCAATACGAGGGTCAAACCTTAACTGCTGAAGAAGAGGAGCTGGCTATGACATGGACATTCGGCATTATGGAGGGATGATTGCTAACTATAATAAACTTTAGAGCGAAGGGTGAACCATTCAAGAAATATATGTTTGCAGATGTTTTAAAGAAAGTCAGACCAGTGAACTGGTGGAAGTCACTTAAGCACTTGGATTCAGAGACTGTTGAAGTGATAATCTCTCTTAACAGCAGGGGCTTCTTCTGCCGGTGTAGAAAGAATATTTTCTTCCTTTGGGCTAATTCATTCCAAATTGAAAAATCGTTTGGGACCTGAAAAAGCAGGAAAGCTTGTTTTTCTTTTCCAGATTATGAACAAACAGGAAAACAAAAGTGAAGACGACTGAGTTAGCTGCAGAAGCCAATATTTTAAGTTTCTCATGTTGACCTGGCTGACGTAGTCTATTTAATTTTGGGGGTTTTTAAATATTTCATTTAACTATTTTAGTTAAAAAACAAAAACAAACCTGATTTTAAAAAACTTGAATGTTTAAATTCAAAAATGTATAAGCTTGTTTTGTTAAAATATTATGTGTGTGCTGTTGAATAAAAAATCCAGAATACATAACATTGTTATTTTAGTTAAATAAAACAATATAAATGTTGGTCTGGTGATGTTCTCCTCTTAATACAGCATGGCAAGAAAATCCTCCAAATATTAATGATTAGCCTGTAGAATTGGAGATATTTATTAAGTCACTGGGAGGTGAACTATCTGCTTCAATTACCTTTGGTAAATTAAATACCCAAACAATCATTCATTTTCTGATATAGCTGTAAAACTAATCTGAAAAGTTTTCAAAATAAATCACTTTAAAAATGTATAGTATGTACCTTCTAAAAATGAAACCTACATCTGTCTGAGTTGTGAAGAATATGTATTAAGGTTATAACAACCAACAAGAATGCACTTTTATGTAGAAATCCATGATTAAATCGAATCTTCCTGACTAGTGATTTAAATCAAATCCACCCTGACTGTAGCTGATTATGATTTCAGTTTAAGATCATTACTTTTTTCCTAAACAAACATGTGCACCAACATTCAATACCAGGAAGAAAAAAAAGACAGCCTTTTATATTGTGACCCAAGATTTTTTTTAAAGCAAAAAAGATCAGATTAAACAGTCTATATAGGTTCTCATGTTTTCTCAATGCCATTTCATCCGAGGTCCTAGAAAAGAATCAAAATTAAGTCAATGAATCGAGTAAAACCTCATTTTCTCTTATCAAACAAGAGTGAATTACTCAATGTACATGCATACAAATATAAAGTCATATTAAGTAATACTTGGAGGTGTTTATTATAAACCTGTTCATATTTAATTTATATAAAAGCACCTATTTAGATTTAGGTGTCTGACTTAATTAAACATACACATACATACCTGACGGTAGAAACAAGCAACTGCCGCAAAAACAAAAATAAATGCCCAAAATTTCAAACCCAAAATTAAACATCCCACCATATCCAGCACTATCAATCCTATTTACATTCCTCCTTCCCCAAAAGATGTGCCTTGCAGCATAGCATGTACTGAAGGTCAACAGATTTAGCCTATTTCTGACCATTGGGGAAAGCCAATTTAAGCGTACAGCGCAATCAGGAAGAATTAGGGGTGCCAATTTTGGTTGGATGTATTCCTGGAGATTATCACATGAATCTTTAATTACTCCAATTCCTGGAGACTCCAGGCCAATCCTGGAGGTTTGGCAACCCTACGAAGAATGCCCTGCCAAGTGCTCCCTTTCTTCTAAGGAAAGGGAACTCCAGCTTAAGTGCTGACTGCAGATGTGGCAGAACAACACATGGGGAGAAAATGAAATAAGCAAGAGTCAAGTGATTTTGGGCTGTATAAATCAAACAATGCCTTAAAACTCCATCTAGAAGATAACAGGCAGCCAGCACAAATCCCAGGACTCTGATGCCACATGCTTTTACTAAGAAGCCCCACTGAAGAGGGCTGCGGCATTCTGCACTATATTCAGTTTCTAGATTATAGCACAGCCTCGCAAAAAGTATACTGCGGTAGTCTAATCTTGAGATATCAGCACAGGCAACAAGGACCACATCCAAAAGAAATGGTCAGTGTTCCCCAGGCAGCAAAAGTTGGGAGTAAAGTGTTCATAGACTGGGATACTGCTGCTATCTAACAGAAGGCTGGGTACAATACTCACAGACCACAAACTTTAGTAACAGATGTGGACAAACACCATTAATTAGAAGCAGATGTAGCCCTCGCCACAGCTTTCAGTTACTTATCCAGCTTACTATCATTTCAGTCTTATCCAGATTGAGCTTCGACCAGCTATTTATCCATGCCCCAATCTCTACCAAATGCTGCTTAAGTCATTTGACAGCATTGTTTGGAAGTAGCGAGACAAATAGAAGGGGTTAGTGTAGCCAGTGTAGCCCAGGCTTCCTCGCTAACCTTCCAAGCTGCCTAGTGTACAAGAAGCGGGGAGGGAAACCGGGAAGGGGGAAGAGAGAGACAAGAAAGAATCCTATAGAAGCTCACCATAGAGCACCCACTGGATAAAAGAGCAGTTCCTCAAAACTACTCATTAGGATCTCAGGTAAGAACACAACCACTAACAGGCAACCAAGCCTACTCCTGTAAGCATTGCTGCCGAGTCTTGACAGTGATGCTGATCCCTAGCAGTGAGTCTGGCTGCCCATCTATGTAGTCACACTACCTATCCACTTTCCCATCTTCAGAGTTCAGTTCTTAAGGCCTGGGGCATTAAATGGAAGGAACTGAGGCAAATGAGGATCACACAACCTGTTAACTATCACTCCAAAGGAGAGTGTGTTGCTAATAAGTAAGGCTAAGTTTTAGTCACAGGTATTTTTAGTAAAAGTCATGGGCAGGTCACGGGCTGTAAACAAAAATTCACTGCTGTTTGTATTTCCTATTTAACCACTACTGACATTTCATTATACCGCTATATCTGCAATGATCAATGCTGTAAATCGGTAAGAGCCTGACTAACTTTCTGGATTTGTGTGGCTCCTTTTCTCCTCTGTTGCAAATTAAAATAAACAAAACTGTATTAAAGTTATTGTAAGTCTCTCAAGTCATTCTATGAAACTACAACTAAAGGCACATATGGTGACTTTAAGAAGCATGCCCCTTGGACAAAGTACAACTGTTTATTAACAAAAATGTATGTATACTTAAACACACTGGAGGACTCCACTGCACTTCACACACTATGAACTGTGACTATTTTACCCTGCCTTGGAAATGACTTCTGAGTTGTATATAGCAGCATACATACACATAATGGGGGTGACCAAGATCAACATACTACATAGTACATCTTCAGAAGTCTTTGGACAACTTAAACACACACACACTTTTCAAAAACAAGCCTGAATGCAAGTTTAAAGCTCAAGTTTGTGTGTTGCTTATATTTTCACTTTACTGCCCAGTTATAGCAGGTGCTCATACTCTAACTAAATAGGCCTTAGTGAATATATTCACAGCTGAAATTAGAATCAATGCTGTATTTTTATTGTTTGAACTTAGACTTGCAACTCAGTCTTTCAATAGATGTCCAAGTATTAATGCAATGGTATGAACTCAGTGTGCTGTTATCCTGTCAACAAATCCAAATTGCTGTTCTTTTTTCTTACATTTTTCAAGTAAAGAGTTTTCTTAATTGATTTATGTGGTAGATATGGATACTATTTTGCATGTGAGGATAAAACTCAATTATATATTTGAAAGCTGGTAACTAGTTTAAGCTACCTGACAAATTTCCTGCCTTCCATTTCCTGCAACATGCAGTGTCTAGAGTGTATGATTATGATTGTTATAGGAAATGGTCAAGTAGATAATTTCACTCATTTTAGATGGTTGTTATGAAGACAGATTAGAAAGAATGTATCTAGGTATTTGTATAGCCCTCAGCACAAGACCATCTGAACATCTCACAGGAATTAATGAGATTTCACAGCACAGCATCCATGACAAAGAAGTATTATTCCCATGTTAAAGATGGTGAACCTGAGGCATAGGGTATATCAAAGTGACTTTGCCAGGGTCACACTGGAAGGTTCGTTTCTGAGCTAGGAAATGAATCAAGGTCTCCAGAGGCTCAGTCCAGTGCTCTAACCAAAGATACTGCAGTTCATGTTTTACGCTTTTCTGTAAGAAAGCACCATTTCAGATTGGAGCTCAGATCTCTGCTGACTCACAAGTGAAATGATTTTGTCAATCACTATGTACTTTTGCAACATAAAATCCCCCTTAGTGATTAACACATGGAGCTACTCACATGCACTGGAACAAGCAAGAGTTCAGAAGGTAAGAATTAAAGAGCAGTTAAAATTGCTCTGTAGAGAAATAAGCAAAACCTAGAGAGCCAGCCAGAAGGTGATTACACTCAATATGTTTCATAGTAAAAAAAAAAAAAAACCCACACAACTTAATTCAAGTAGAATGAAGTATGGTTACAAAAGGCATTTAGTATAGTGATAAATTCTAAAAATTTACATAAATTTACCCTATTAACCAAGACAAAATTTCTATTTAAAAATGCCCACTCTCATTTCGGAGATATTTGTAACAGTATCCTGTATAAAAAAATGAATCCTTAAATTCCAAAACTTAATTACCACTGAGAAGTAACTTGTAACCTAAAAAATGACTGCTTTAAAACCACACCACACAGAGCAGTATTCGTTCAGATTTAGCTATTCTGCAGCTGTAGCGCTAGCAACCTCTGGCCTACTTTCAGGCATGGTGGAGTCTGGCTTTGTGTTTATGTTTGATACCAATAAGCAAAGGTTTATGACAATTTATTGACAAGCTATTTCATGCTACATGCCAGAAATTAGTCAGAGGAGGAAGAATTCTCTTCAGGCAGTCACTTGGAGGCTCTTGAATTGTTTAAGTGCTGGAGAACATAAACTGAGTTCTTATATGATGAAAGCCATGCGGAAGAAGGAACACACAACTAACAATAGAAGTACAAAAGCATACAGGTGAACAGTAATGCTGAGAGTCAAAAAGGAGGCCAGTAGAAAGTGGCTCTGAATTAATTGGTAAGTTATATCCAATCAGCTGCTGGAAATGATAATGTTACGATTGACTATTAGGTATGTATTTTCTCATAAAAGGAAATAAAATGCTATGCTGTATTAACAATTATTAGAAAATACTCAGTATTGTACTGTCAATATAAATCAATGCTATGTCCCATCATGAATACGGTGTTCAGCTCTGGTCACCCTGTCAAGTTATAAGTGACAAAATAAGCTGTAGCGACAAAGGGTCCTGTGGCACCTTATAGACTAACAGAGGTATTGGAGCATAAGCTTTCGTGGGTGAATACCCACTTCGTCGGATGCAAGCAGTGGAAATGTCCAGGGGCAAATCGCCCCTGGACATTTCCACTGCTTGCATCCGAAAAAGTGGGTATTCACCCATGAAAGCTTATGCTCCAATACCTCTGTTAGTCTATAAAGGTGCCACAGGACCCTTTGTCGCTTCTACAAATCCAGACTAACACGGCTACCCCTCTGATACTTAAAATAAACTGTGTGGAAATACAAACTGGGCCTGCAATTGCAGGTTTCAAGAAGAGCCTGCAAAAGTTGGTCACTGTCATAGCTTGTAACAGCTGCACCACCCAATACAAAAAGAGGCAAAAACAACTGAGGAACAAGGTGAATGAGGACCCACTTGAGGAAACTATCTAGAACAATCCTTTCCTTCTGATTGGTTGAAGCTGCGTAGGAGAGAAGGCAACTTTAAGCCATATACCTCTGACTGTACTGCACCAACAGTACCTGCTGTGGAGCCACCACAATAAAACCTGCCAAGAAGCTACGAACCATCAAACAGACCTTCCATCTGCTGGAGAGAATAAAAATTGAATGCCAACCAGCTTGTCTCTCTTCAGAGAGGGAGTGAGGTCTAGGCTCTTGTTTCCAGCTGGAAGATAATATCCCTTTATCTGAGAAGGGATAAGAATGTGTTCACTTGCTTTAGGATGCTACAGCAACAAAGAGATTGACATGTCTTCTTGGAGTAACAGGTGGCTGTGATCTAACATTTGATGGATTGTCAAATAAGTTTTTGAACTCTTCAATCTTTAATGAATTGTGTATATTTGCTTTCAACAAAAGAGCTGCATAAACACTTATAGCCCTAACAGAAATCTTAAATTAGGATTTTAAAAGATTCAAAAAGAAATAACTCATGTTTAATACCCAAGCTTTATTTAAAAGTTTATAATGTTTAAACAAAATCTAATTCCTTCGTAACTATAAATGAAATGAAATATCTTTTACACAACATAAATCAGCAACAAACAGAAGAGTAAGCAATTTTTAAAATATCCTTTGCAAGTGTCATTTTTAATACCTCCTTAGCAAAGCCATATCTGAAAACTAGCAATTTCTAAAAAAATGTTCTATCTGAAGATAGATCACTTGATTAGGGAGACTCACCAGAGTGGACCAAAAGTGCTGAAACCAGTGTTACAGGGGGTAAGAATTACCCCGCTGATCTTCCATAAAAAGGAACAGAGGAAAATTTTGCTCTCTTCTGATTAAAACCCACCACTTACTAGCTTAGTGTCCAAAACAAATGTAAAAAAAGCAGTTGCATTTATCCTGCCTTATTGATTAAAATATTGGAAGTGGCATCAAAGTCTTCACAAAGTAGTTCATTTGAAGTGAAGGTATCACCTAGAATCAAAAACAATGCAACAAAGTACATGGCCAAAAAGTAAGTGGCATACTCTGCTCTGAAGGTTGCTGCAGTTGTCATGGAACAGCCTCAGATTTTTATCTGATAGGAAGAAATAAAGGTTATCTAAAGCCAAGGCTGGCAGTTCAAGGCTCACAAACTGAACTTCATGCCTGTTACAACTCCCATGTAAAACTGCTTGTGTGGTTTGGCAGTGTAATAGCTGAAAACAAAATGAGTAGGCAGATTCTTGTATACAGAAAGGGGTTCTGGACTGATTATTAGTTTTGTGATTACTTTGGATTTCAGCAGAAACTAGTGATCCAGCATCCAGTCTCTCTCAGGTACATGTGGTAAGTTCAGCATTCTTGAACCTCCTGTACTGGGGGAACTTCTACTTCAGGAGCCTCAGACCTATGGTACCTGAGGTTGTTCCCCCTGCAACCTGAGTGGTTTTACTTTCTACAGCATGAATATTCAGGGGAGCTCATGGACTTCCCACCCACACTCGAGAAATGGACCACAAATCTGAGCTCTTCAAGGGGTTTAAAGAAACTGATCTTCATGGTGCTCTTGAAGTTAAAGAATCCAATTTGGCTTAAAATCAGACATAAAATGGAGCTTTTTCTAGGTCCAAATCTCAGTATTTGAAACTTTGTAGCCTATTACTTTCACTTCTGGTCTTGTTTGGTTTTCTTACAGCATCCTCTCGTCCCAATTCCTTAAAATGTATCTTTACAGAGACACTGTCAGATTAGTAGATTGACACGAGACTTCAGGTAATTCCTGAACCTTTTATTTTGAATATGTGGCAAAGCTTTCCCAATACTTTCTCTTAAATGTTTTTCCTGTTAGCAGTTGCATTTGCCTGGAGAGTTAGTAAATTTGGGGATCTTATTTATCTGGAATCCTTATGTGCAGTTTTTTCCCCCCAAGGTGAGAGGATTCTCAGGCCGGCTATCAGCATTTCATCCCCAACAACTGTTTTGAAGGAAAATAGGTTCCTTCTGTGACAAGCTCTTCCACAACTAGGAGAATGAGTTGCACTCCTTAGATATGGTCAAGTCATTCATATTCAGTTTATGCAAAACAAATCCTTGAAGTAAATTTGGTGTAATTTCAGTATTATATTGGTGACCTAAGAAGGGCTGCAAGGCATCTAGAGCTACCATTTTCAGATGGATAAACTCACAGTAGTTTGTCAAGCCTACAAATTGTCCATAAAAGATCGCCTTTCTTTCAAGGCTTGCTCCCTCAGGCATGTATGTGGCTGTTTCCTGTGCAGAACAGCACAATGTGTTTCCCCTCCCCACCCCAAAAAGTAATTTTGTTGTACTACTACTACTACTACTAACTAGTCTTCAATGTGTTCCCTTAACCATCGCTTTAAAATAGATGTGTGTGTCTTTATCTGATGAAGCTTTTGGATAAAAAGATTCATAGTCTCTCTCTCAGCTTTCCTTCACTAAAACCCTTCATATAGTGAATGGGTAAAGAAAAAAGGAAAAAAATTCTTCTAGCTAGGTTTTCTCTTCGTTCAGTTTTCTTGTTTGTTTCCCTCCAGTTCGTGGAGATTGGCTTTACCACTGGGTACTTCCCAGTTCTTCTTTGAGTACTTGCTCATGTTGATTCCATTTAGGTGTGTGCATGCCATATGTACAGTCATCAGAAGAAGATTTTTCCCCTAATAGTACTTGTCGGGTCGGCCCAGGTACCCCCTGGAGTAGCACCTTCATGGTACCAAATATAGGGTCCTGCCGAACCACCACCTCTCCAGTTCCTTCTTACTGTCAGTGACGGTTGTTGGAGTGTTTTTTCTCTCTCATTTCGAGTGATCCCCTAGTAGTTTTCTTTAATATCTGTAAATAGTTTGAATCCTGGTTAATGGGTTTCTCCCCCATTCCCTTTCCTCTCCCGGGGCCGGGCATGCCTCAGTTCCAGGGGTTTAAACCATGTGTGGTCTGCCAGATGCCACGGGGCAGATCCGCACACATCCTGCCTGAAGTGCCTGGGGGAATCCCACCAAATGTACAGGTGTAAAATCTGTAGAGGATTCTGCCTCCACCCCAAGGAGAGGGACCACAGGCTGAAGCTGCTGATGATGGAGGTAGCCCCTGCAGCCACAGCCAGAGTCGAGCCCCATGGACCTGGCACCGGACTCCTCAGCATTGGTTTGCTGTACGGTCTTCAATTACGGATGTGGCGCCAAGGAAGGACTCTGGGATTAGAGACCCTCGGCACCGACACTCCCCAGCACCCAAAACTGCCTCGCAGGCAGAGTCTCAGCACCACTCTCAGACACCGGTGCCATGCCAAAAAACACAGGAAGACTGATGGGGTGCTCCCCCACTCGAGCGTGAGTTTGCCTAAGGAGTGTGACTTGTGCTAGGCCACTCCTCCTCGCACACAGCCGGCACAGTCGACTCCAGCCCCACAGAGAGGTCTGTTGAGTCCGGCACCAGTGGCACAGGGTCAAGTAGAGGATTTAGACCTTCCCTCCATGCCAGAGACCTTAAAGGCAGCCAGGGATCTCCTAGCCCTGACTGATCCGCACTCTTCCGACCAGCATGAGAGATCTATAATTTTGTGTTGTAGTGGAGTTTGTCTGGTGCCAAGGCATGCCTCTTTTGACAGGCTTCAAGCCCTGTGCTTCATGCAACAAAGACAGACTTGTCATCTTCCGAGCTGGAGATTGGGTCTTACTCCTCCGCTCCAAGGAGTCGTTCTTGCTACTTCTCCAGGCATTTCTACCGTCCATGGACCTGAGCATGAACTTGATGGTACTCCTGTGCCTGGGAGGTCACAGTGGCTCTTTTGAAACCCACAGTGATTCCCCAGGGCTATTAGGTGTCCTGGGAAAGGCAGATGGCATCATCTCATCAGGCTCAGGACCCATTTGTAAATGTTTATGGCCTGTAGTGACACAGTAATTTGTCTAGGGGAAGCCCTGAGGTGGTTTTGGTTGGATCCTGCCCCCTGGGGGGTTGAGTCCTGCCTGGCACTCACCCCACAGTGGCAGCTCCTGTGCTGTGAGGCTGGCTGGGCTTAGCTCTCTGCTACAGGCATTGCAACCTCCAGAGTTGCAGCGCTGCTCAAGTTTGGCCCTGGCCCCCTGAATGGACCAAATTTGTGAGAGTGGAGTGGTGATCTGGCTCATGACGTTGCAGTCCCACTCATATTTAGCCTACCTGGACTCCCATCATCATGACAGCTGGGCCAAACCTGAGTGGCGATGGGCTCCCAAAGGTTACAGTGCCTGAAGCAGGAAGGCAAGCCAGCCAGCCAGCCCGCTCTTTGGGACAGGAGCGGTCATATGACCCACTGAAACATTCTGGAAACTCAATTTGGGTCCTGACCCACGGATTGAGAAACCCTAGCCTAGAGGAGCCTCTTTCTTCCCATGGAGGCGAGACACTGAGGGCTGGTCTTCACTATGGGGAGATGGCCCCTGCTGATTGCAGCGTCTGTTTTAGCGGGTCTAGTGAAGACCCGTTAAATCGATGGCAGATCGCTCTCCAGTCGACCCCAGTATTCCACCTCTCCGACAAGTTGACCTAAGCTACGTCAACTCCAGCTACGTTATTCCCGTAGCTGGAGTAGCATAATTTAGGTCAATTTACCCCAGTAGTGAAGACAAGCCCTGAGTTAGAGGCAGTAAACTCTCTGAACAGCTCCACTTGCTAGCACTACATTGTAAACCTAGAGAGAACTTAAAAACAGAGGAGCTTCCATAGTTGGAAGATGAGGAAGAATAATCCAGTTGTAATGGATCATGGAATGTCAGGTGCCCAGGGAGGAAAAGAAGAGAAGAAATGTATTTTTCTGAAGTACAGTTCAAAAAGGAGGACGATACTTGGACACACTGTGCTTAGAGTTTAAAAGACTTTTTTTCTGTTTATTGAAAGAACATTTTTGCCCCAATACAACTTTTTCAAAAAAGTTCTTTATTGCCAGAAAATAGGTCACTCATTTAAAACCCATTTTGAGATGCATCTAACAGAAACTTCTTAACCTTTAAAAAACAGCATGTAAAATATTTAATTTATGGCACAAAATGCTTTAGAGAGAATAACTGATTAAACAAGAAAGAGGTTTGTATGTATACTGCATGAAACGGTTTTCCGTGTCTCATTAAACTATGGAATAAGAAAGTAGAGTGGCTTCTTACACCTGGTCAGATAACATGTCATAAGAAAGTACTTTATTAATCTAGCAGATCACAAAGTGTGACTAACTTGTTTTGCTAGTGCTCTGCAATCATAAAGCTTTCTGCTCTGCATATGAAACTGCTCTTACTTGTTTTTAATGATCTTTCTGCAGAACTTTCGTATATGCAACTCATTCTCAAAATTCAATATTCTTAATCAAGCATTGAGTATTTCAGAACTTAAAATTTGCATCTCAGCAAAAGTAGCTTTTAAGAAGCAACATGAATGCAAATGTTACACTCACAAAAATTAGCAAGAGAACATTTCATAAACAAAACGCTTCATTGAACATGAAAATATTCATTTCTTTTACAATAAAGTGAATTTAAGACACATACAAATCAGTTGAGTGATTAACTTGAAGTGTTTCTTTTAAAAATAATCTTTATGGATAATATGTCCCCTAGAACAATCTATGCTGATTAAGGTACTAAACAACATTAAAAATTAAGATTCCAGGATTGGGGGGGGAGGGGCCAGCCCCTCCCCCGCTGTCCCACTCCCCTAGCTCGCTGCACCGCCCGCGCTCTGGCCCGTCGCTCCTACTGGGCAGGCAACGGCAAGCTCCTGCTGCACTGAGCGGCATGGTAAGGGGAGCAGGGGGGTTGGATAAGGGGCAGGGAGTCCTGGGGGACAGTCAGGGAGCAAGGGGCAATTGGACAGGCATGGGAGTGCCGGGGGGCCTGTCAGGGGGTGAGGACAGGGAGCAGGGGGTCCCAGGAGGGGGCAGTCACAGGACAAGGAGCAGGGGGAGTTGGATGAGTTGGGGATCCTGAGGGGGCCAGTCAGGAGGCAGGAAGTAGGAGGGGGCGGATAGGGGGCAGGGACCAGGCTGCTTGGGAAGGCACAGCCTTCCCTACCAGGCCCTCCATACAGTTTTGCAACCCCGATGTGGCCCTCAGGCCAAAAAGTTTGCCCACCCCTGACTTAGACACTACAGCAGCAGTTCTCAAACTGTGGGTTGGGACCCGAAAGTAGGTCATGACCCCATTTTAATAGGGTCACCAGGGCCAGCATTAGATTTGCTGGGACGCAGGGCTGAAACCCAAGCTCCACCCCCACCTGGAGCAGCGTGGCTCGGGCTCTGGTCCCCTCTACCCTACCCAGGCCAGCAGAGTTTGGGATAAGGCTCTGTCCCCACTCCCCGGGGTCATGTAGTAATTTTGTTGTAAGAAGGGGGTCGCGGTGCAATGAAGTTTGAGAACCCCTGCACTACAGTGATGAAAACTACAGAGGACAGTAAGATAAATAGCTTTTTTTCTTATGTGGGGGCTATCTGAGAAGTCTTACACATTATATATTCTTGTTTACCTAAAAAGTAGAGTTCCAATCAATTACTCTTATGAAATGCCAGCTAACAGCCTTTAGTAAAAGAAATAGTCAATAGATTGTTAGCAAGATAGATATGTAGAATTATGGAGGTATTATTTTCTAGTAAAATATCTGAACAACCGTTTCTTTCACTTACTTTCTTTTCCAAGCCCAGACTTGAAGATTCTGCATTTCATGGCTATCTAAAAGTGTGGAAGAAATGTCACCATCCCAAATAAAGGGACTTGCTGGAGAGAAATAAGAGAGTGGAATTTCCAAATATCCTTTCATTTCTAATTTAAGTTTGCACATAATGAGCAACTAATATGGATCTAAACTTTTTTTTTTTTTTAAAGCAGCAGCTGCAAGTCATCTTTTTGTCACAGGATCAAAGTTCACTAAAGTTGTCACCAGCAACACATTCTCTTGCAACCAAGTATTTGCAACCAAACCTGTCGAAACCTATTCTCAACAACATGCTACAAGTCTTACTGGAACTAAGAAGCCCCAAAGAAGGATCAAGTCAAAGCATCTTTCTAAGACTTTTCATTTGATACAAGATGACTAAATACTCACTATTCCACTTCCATTTAAAAAAAAAACAAAACACAAAAAAACAAAAAAACAAAATTAAGCAAGCATAAGTTATAAAGCCCAGTTTGCTACAAGAGTGGAAGTCAGACTCACTAGCCATAGCTCAGAAATTATGTTTCAGTGTCCTGGGTAGCATATTGACAATCGTGCTACACACCAATTTATAATGCTGGAAGTAACACTGAGGGGTAAATACATGATAATGAGGTCCAGTCTAACCTGTTTGCTTAAACAGCTGGTCAAATACACACAGGAAAGAAAAGATTTAAATATAGTCTTTTCCACTAACATAGCAACATGTTACAAAATAATCACTAAATATGTTAGTTTCTAAAAGAAGCTGTTTATTAGACGAAGACAAGCTTAAACTACAGGGCATGTCGCATGTCACTAGATGTGAAATTAGATATGCCTTTGCTTACCCTAAATATTATATTGATTAGCCTAATTTTCTTAGTTACATTTTGCAATAATCTCAATATGATCTATTCTAGTATTATGTAATTCTTCATACTCCAACTATTTTTTCCAGAATGTGAGAATAAGCAGCACCATATTTTCCTCCAACAAAACTGAATAGTGTAGGAATTGGTCCCAATATCTATGAGCCCTCAAAAAACAAACTAATTACTGTACGCTAGTCAGGACGTTGTATAATCCAGCAATTGAAGGAGTAGTTATTCCAATTATTTTGCATCCAGCCAATGCACTAAATCTGATGCTCTATCTTCACATCAGTACCAGCATGAGAGCATGAGTTGGTTCACGGTTTCCACCATATTTTTACACAACCTCAGGCATATATCAGGGATGCAGTCTCACCCTGGCGCTACTGTGTCAAGCTATTCTCTGGATATCAGGACTTGCCACTCCAAATATCGGAATCAAGGTTGGCCAAGGCAAGCTTATGGCCAAGGCTGTGTCGATGACGCTGCCTTGCTTGTAGAGAAGTCAGAGAATTTCAGTTCCACTTTCCAAGGTCTCCAAGACACCACCCACGCTATGGGGCTGAACATCTCATGGCAGAAGACCAAGATCTAGAACCTGGGGGCTAGGCCACTAGAACCCCAAGTGCAGGTGGAGCCAAGTACTGTGGAGAACATTGAGTAGTTCTTCTACCTAGGCTGTAGAGTTCAAATGGTCACAAACCAGACTTTTTTTTTTTTTTTAAAAAGGCCTTGCAACCTCCTGCATGAAGTCCATGTCTTGCATATTGATGCAAAAACATCTTTGCACTGAGACAAAGTTCAGGATATATCAAACTAGTGTACTACCTGTACTGCTATATGGGTCAGAAACCTGGACCCTCTTACTTGGAGTGGCAAGAGGCATTCCATATGTGCTGTCAGTGCCAAATCCTGAGAATGTAGTGGTTTGACTTTGTGTGAATATCAGTCTCAGATCTGGCATTCCTTAGTTGCTCATTTTATTGAAAAGCAGCACTGCGTGCTCTTCAATCATGTCTCCAGGATGGACAAACATCACAGTGCACTGTGCTCCCAAACTCTCCAACACGTGAAAAGGTGCAAGCCCTGACTCTACCTGGTGCCACCCACAGGGCTGCCCCAGAAATTCAAGGATTTGCAAGACTGAGCCAAATTTGGGTACTTCTCTACACAATGCCTGGTGTGGCGCCATCCACCGTGGTCACTCTGGATGGTGCTACAGTCCTTATGTCCGTATTCCCACTCTCCAATATATACCGCCCTTTCAAACAAAGTTTTTGATTCATTTATACCACAATCTTATTATAGCCCTGTTTCTACACATCCCTGTTGAGGTAAGTTTGGGGAGGGAGGAAGAAGACAAAGCTTTCTGTCACTTCATGTTTACCAAAAAGCAAGTTTTCAGCATCCACTCAAGTTGAGCCAGAGCCTTCCCTTAGGCTGTGCACATCATTAGTAATAATTATTTGGAGCAATATAACCAAAACAGCTATCAGACCAGACATCAACTATCTAGAAGCAGGCTTTGGCAAGGTTCAGAAGTATTATCGCAGAAGAATAAATTTCTACCTAACATTACAGAGCATGTTTTAAAAGAAATGGGCAATAAGAATATCCCAGTGTAAACCAGAGGAAAATAAGTCATGATTCACCACAGAAGTCTAGCTCAACAATTGGTGAGATAATTGCATCTCTAGTCAAAATAAAAGCTCAGGATTAAAAGTGAGGCAAACTAGCACTTGACTGAAGTCAAAATTTCATACTTGACAGGTATTAAGGTAACATGATAGCAAGGTTCAAGATTAAATGTTCATTTCTAAGAGCTGTATAAAGCATGTACTGAACATCACTCTACACACACAATGGCAAGGTCATTCTCCCTCACACCCCAGATTTTCTTTATTTCCCCAAATACCCTACACTAAAAGAAAAAGGAGCCTAGAATGAAACTAGAATTATGCCAGCAGAGATGAGAGCTTCAACTGTATCAGCATGCCCCATGTTTCCTAAGGCACTCTCATTCATGTCAGTAATTACACTCTACATACAACTCCACTTATGTACCAAATACTTAATTTGCGATACATATTCCATGTTTGGAATTACCAAGTTTGGTCATTACTCTAAACATTCACAGAATTTTCAAGTGCTGATTTAAAAAAAAAAAAAAAAAAAAAAATCTTTACCAGATCTTTTCATAGAATCATAGAATATCAGGGTTGGAAGGGACCTTAGTAGGTCATCTAGTCCAACCCCCTGCTCCAAGCAGGACCAATCCCCAATTTTTGCCCCATATCCCCAAATGGCCCCCTCAAGGATTGAACTCACAACCCTGGGTTTAGCAGGCCAATGCTCAAACCACTGAGCTATCCCTCCCCCCAACTCTAAAGAGTTCAGATGGCAAGTGCCAAAACAGTTTAACATACAACCAGGTGAGTGGGAGCATGAGTGGGACTCATTTAGGCAGACGAGAAAAGCATTTCAGGATAAACTGTGCTAGAATTGACAAAAGAGTCCTGTGGCACCTTACAGACTGACAGACGTATTGGACCATAAGCTTTCGTGGTGAATACCCACTTCTACAGATGCATGCAGTCGAAATGTCCACGGGCAGGTATAAATATGCAGGGAAGAGTAAGGGGTGAGCCAGGAGTAGCAACTACCTATAAAAACTGATGAAGACAAGGCTCTGGGTGCTAATATCTCTAACAGCAGCAAAATTGGATGAGCTG
Source organism: Chelydra serpentina (assembly GCA_037349315.1). Classification (NCBI taxonomy): domain Eukaryota; kingdom Metazoa; phylum Chordata; order Testudines; family Chelydridae; genus Chelydra; species Chelydra serpentina. The sequence goes on along the minus strand of JBAIAC010000029.1, from coordinate 47,350,597 downwards.
TAGCAAGGGATGAAGAAGTGAGAAGCAAGAAGAACCTGTGCTGCTACCCCACCCTCACCAAGACTTCTGGTAGCAGCGTGACTAAAGGAGATTCATCCCCTCCCGTAACATCACCGGTAAGTTGCTCCTGGGGAATAAGAAAGGCATTTACTAAGAAGGTGTTCTTTTTACAGAAGTTCTCTGAGAAATGTTCCACAGCATCCCACTGATGTGGGAAACCTCCATAGCCACAGAATTTATATTCCTGCTTCAAGTGAGAGCGAGAGAGAGAGAATAACTATCCATTAGTTAGGTATACAGCTCATCATACAGCAACTACTCAAACTGGAGTCATTTGTGCAATTTCAGTTTTGCCATGCAAATATTCCAACACAAATTTTGTTTTTAAAAAAGCAAAACCTGTATGTAGTCTCCACACTGCATAATGCCAAATGCAAACTTCAAGAGCTAAAATAAACTGCTTCTTCTAGTCACCTGCTAACCTCTTATTCAGTTCCAGGCCAAGATTTTCAAAAACAGGCCCTTCCATTCTGATTTAGGCTCCTAAATTAGTGGAGGTGATTCTCAGTATTACTGAGGAAACCACCACCTAGCATCTCCCACTGGCTTCCTTGGCTCTACGCCCAGAATCAAACATTTAAAAGAATACTATGCCGAGTAATTTAGGCCTAGAATAAAGGGTTGGGGTTGTTTGTTGTTGTTTTGGGGGGGGGGGGGCGGGGGAGGAAAGTTATAAAATCCAACATTAATTGAAATGCCATATTTTGGGGGTTCTCTCCATTTTTTTGAGAATGGAACATTAACAAAACATTGTGTTAGTGCAGGACAACTTGAAAGCAGAACCGACCAGACTAGTTTCCCTACCCAAATTGAATAAACTGCAGAGTCGTCCTTTTTCATTAGCTGAACCATATCCCTTCAGAATGTCAAGATTCCCCTATTTATTGTAAACCTATTACAGACTACGCATGAAGTTGGGAAAGTGTAGGTATGTTTCATCTATGTCTATCCGAGGACAAAGTTTCAGAGATCTACATGAGCCACTACCAGTTTAAACACCTGTCTCCCTAATACAAAAATTAACTGGGATTTGCCGAATACAGAAAGTCAACAGTAAAGTTTAAACTATAAATTATTGGGCAGGCTCAGGATACCTACAATTTTTTCCTGCAGAAAATGGTAATACATAGATTTATATGAAAAATATTTAACTATGGTGCTCTTGACAAAAATAACCAGTGTTAAAGTTCAAAGATATTTTGGCAGTCAACTTCTAACAGAAGGATTTTTGCTCATTAAAGGGGAAAGAGGGTGTTAAGTCACCTAGTTTACTTGCTAAATAATTGATGAGAAGCACCAACAGAACCACAATCCCTCAATCATGTGGAGACTACAAACCATTAACGTACATAGAGTACAGTATAATGTATTTAATTCTAAAAGGAATTAAATGTGAGCAAAAGGGAGTTCCTCGAAGAAACAGCTAAAAGGTTTAATGATACATAATTTAACAGATAGAAACAGAAAAGGGAAAAATAATTCTCTGCATTCTTGAGTGAGATTTAATATGGATGCAATCAAAATCTCCAGTTTTATTGTAAGTTATATTTTCATGCAGAGAAGTTAGAAAATAAAAAGCTATTGTAACCCCCCAAAATTGTTCATTCAGCACAAAAAGTGAAAGTACTTTCAACACAATAATAAAAAAATCCGCTTGCAATAAGCAACATATAGCTCATTTTTCTTTTGCCAGCTCTTCTGATTATTTTGTTCCTATATTGAAGGAAAATTTCCCCTTACCTGGATGGCTTTGGGAGCTCATTGCTAGTAATGTCTAGTCCTTTGGAAGGAATTCAAAATGGATCAGTTTCCACACAAGTAACAGCAGCCCTGGAGAGCTCCAATGCTTCACCAATACATAGACATACAGAGAAAGGGGATTAAATCATAAAAACCAAATTAAATCCAGGGCAGAATAACATTCTGTGCTGTAAACAAAGTAATCCAACAGGATGGCAGAATATCTTCAAATGGTTTTCAGAATGTGAACCTGTAATTATAAGAAAAAGACTATATTAGAAAAATGGGTTTCTTACAACTGCAGAAGTTATATAATAAACACGTTTCTTTGGGAGAATTTTTAAATTAAGGTACCATTTAAAGGTAAACATATATATGTTCCTGAAAAGAGACTTCAAAATGTGTAGATGTGGTCTTTATTTAGAAGTTTTGGAATTACAGTACAGGAAAAATGCAAATAAATATGAACCATAGTAAGAAAGCCTCTCAATACACACATCTTAAACAAAAGTTTGTTTATTTTTAATTAATTTGATATTTCAACAGTACTGCAGGAAACCACTTAATTTCCAATAGTTTCCATATTTCAACAGCCACACTCAGCCATATGTACGAGGAGTAACTGCTCTTCATCCATCTGTTCTCATTTGCCTCAACAGAAATCCAAAGAAAGATTTCTAAATGGCAGATCACCATATTCCCCTATGCCAAGTTATGGGGAAAAATCTTCAGGCATGAAAAATAGGAATAACGCAATAACAGCTCATGTTTTCTATAAAGGGAAAAGTAAAACTGGCTAAAAAATAATCAGCTGTTTCAATCTTCTGCTTGGTCATACAGTTGGTGAAGACCTATTATCTTATCTTGTATACCCTCTCAAAATGCAACTTTCTCCCCTGAAATATATGGTCTAGCAAATATGTCCAGTATACTCTTAAAATGCTCCACAGATGGTGCTACTATCATGCAGCTTGAAAGCTTTCCAAAGAGAGATCTTGCTGCGAGGAATTGAGTCCTGATATTTAGCCTGAGTTTTTCCTTTTCATATTTTATTTCTATCTAGCCTATGTATCTATTTATCTTAGTTATAACCCATTGTATCATCCAAAGTCATTCTCTCTCTTGCGTATTACACCCTTCAAGCATTTTTAGATAGCGGTCATCAGATAGTGATACCTGTGTAAAGAGCAGGCCTATTCTGTACGAGTACAAGACTCAATACGGATGCAGTTATACTGGTATAGCTTATTCCTCTTCCCATACAGGAATAAAATGTCCAGATATAAACACAGTTATACAGGTATAACTATCTACATTAAGGAGGTTGTATCACCTTACCTATACCTGTATTGTTAAAGTGATTTAGATTATGTTAAGACAAACCCTTAGGTCAAACTAAATCTTCATTATTTTAATTTTTACTCACATGTGTCAATCTCTTTAATCCCTGCAATTATTGTAATTGTTACTTCTTTCTGATAATGAGGTGGCCAAACTGAAGACGCTGTTGCAAACAGTTCCTGCTCTATTACTGAACATTCCTGCTTTGCAATATAATGCCTCAGCACATGGGCCCTAAAAGGCTGACCTTTATTGTTATATTGGATTAACAACAGTCTCCAATTTGCTATTCATCTGCACCCTTGAGCTGTCTCAGTGTCAGCTCTTGCCAAGTTTCTATGCCCATTTTGAATTTTAGTGTTTTGGATTATTTTTCTTTTTATGAATTAGAGAGCATGAAATACCTTGAAAAATGCAATTTCTGGCCCACACTCTAATTCAGTGGTTCTCAACCAGGGGTACATGTACCCTTGAAGGTACACAGAGGTCTTCTGGGGCTACAACTCATCTAGACATTTGCCTAGTTCAGTATTTCTCAACTTGGGGATTGCGACCCCCAGGGGAGTCACAGGGATTATGGGGGGGGAGGGGGGAGGTCGCAAGTGCAGAGTCAGTGTTAAGGTGTGGCAAGCAGGGCAACTGCATAGGGCCCCATGCCAAATGGGCCCTACACGAAGCTAAGTTACATGTTTCAACCCTGGGCGGAGGGGTATGAGCTCCGGGTACACTGAAATGTAAGTACAATATTTCTATTCCAATCATTTTAGTTTATAAATTATATGGTAAAAATGAGAAAGTAAGCAATTTGTCAGTAACTGTGTGCTGTGACAGTTTTGTATTTTTATGTCTAATTTAGTAAGCAAGTAGTTTTTAAGTGAGGTGCAACTTGGGGTATGCAAGACAAATCAGTCTCCTAAAATGCATATAGTAGTCTGGATAGATTGAGAACCACTTCTCTAATCTCTCCAGGTCTCTGTGATTGCTAGATTTCAAAACACCTTCCAGCTCAGCAAAATCAGCTAATCAGAATTTTGACCCAACATTTTAGGTCATTGGGTTTCATAAGCACAAGATTTTACAAAAAGAATAAAAAATTTTGCATGTCGTAACTCAAATGACGACAGTTTTAAATGCCACATGTTTGAAGCTTAATGATACAGCCTAATGATACAGAAGAGCCAGAAAATGGAATTAGCAAATTTTGTCTATTGCCATTGTCTAAATAACAATAAAGAGTACAATTTTATTTTATTTCACTTCATCTTAAATGAGCTAAGGTCTACCTTGGTAAGGATTCTTTTAAAATGATAAAAACGAGGAGTACTTGTGGCACCTTATATATAGGCTAACAAATTTATTTGGGCATAAACTTATGCTTGTTTGGGCATAAGCTTATTTGGGCATAAACTTAGTTCTTGTAGTGACTCATCCACTCCCATTCTTTATTCAGGCATAATTTGATAGACTCCAATGAGAAACTGCAGAACTGGAATTAATTTTCAAACTGGAGACCGTTTTTTTGTTGAAGAATTGCCACTTTTAAGTCTGTTACTGAGTGTCCAGGGAGGTTGAAGTGTTCTCCGACTGGCTTTTGAATGTTATAATTCTTGACGTCTGATTTGTGTCTATTTATTCTTTTGTGTAGAAACTGTCCGGTTTGGCCAATGTACATGGCATAGGGGCATTGCTGGCACATGATGGCATATATCACATTGGTAGACGTGCAGGTGAATGAGCCCCTGATGGCATGGCTGATGTGATTAGGTCCTATGATGGTGTCACTTGAATAGATATGTGGACAGAGTTGGCAACGGGGTTGTTGCAGGGATAGGTTCCTGGGTTCATGTTTTTGTTGTGTGGCGTGTAGTTGCTGATGAGTATTTGCTTCAGGTTGGGAGGCTGTCTGTAAGCGAGGACTGGCTTGTCTCCCAAGGTCTGTGAGAGTAAGGGATCATCCTTCAGGATAGGTTGTAGATCTTTGATGATGCGCTGGAGAGGCTTTAGTTGGGGGCGGAAAGTGACAGCTAGTGACGTTCTGTTACTTTCTTTGTTGGACCTGTCCTGTAGTAGGTGACTTCTGGGTACCCTTCTGGCTCTGTCAATCTGTTTCTTCACTTCAGCAGGTGGGTATTGTAGTTTTAAGAATGGTTGATAGAGATCCTGTAGGTGTTTGACTCTGTCTGAGGGACTGGAGCAAATACAGTTGTATCTTAAAGTTTGGTTGTAGACAATGGATCATGTGATGTGGTCTGGATGGAAGCTGGAGGCATGTAGGTAAGTATAGCGGTCAATAGGTTTCCGGTATAGGGTGGTGTTTATCAAGTATCAGAGAGGTAGCCGTGTTAGTCTGGATTTGTAGAAGCGACAAAGGGTCCTGTGGCACCTTATAGACTAACAGAGAGTTAGTGTTTACAGTGCAAATAAGCAATGGTCATATAGTGTCCAGGAAGCGGGTCTCTTGTGTGGACTGGTCCAGGCTGAAGTTGATGGTGGGTTGGAAATTGTTAAAATCCAAGTGGAATTCCACAAGGGCTTCTTTCCCATGGGTCCAAATGATCAAGATGTCATCAATGAAGTGCGAGTAGGGGTGTTAGAACAACACTTCCTCAGCACTCGTCCCCTAAGTCTGCCATAAAAACGTTGGCATACTGTGTGGCCTTGCGGATACCCATAGCATTGCCACTAACTTGAAGGGGTCCCCAAACGTGAAACAGTTGTGGGTGAGGACAAAGTCCATCTTTGTGTGGAATGTTGGTGTAGAGGGCTTCTACATCCATAGTGGCTAGGATGGTGTTTTCTGGAAGACCACCAATTGATTGTAGTTTCCTCAGGAAGTCAGTGGTGTCTCAAAGATAGCTGGGAGTACTGGTAGCATGGGCCTGAGGAGAGAGGGTAATGGCCTGTAGAATGTGGTGTCAAAGAGTTGCCTAGAAGCCTCTCCTGTGTTCTGCAGGGCTGAAGGTCATAACAACAGACTGGACTTCTACATAGAGTGCTTCCGCCGACGTCCATGAGCTGAAATTGTGGAAAAGCAGCATCACTTGCCCCATCCCCTCAGACATGCAGAACACAATGACAGCCACAGCCTCAAACGACTCTGACATCATAATCAAAAAGGCTGACAAAGGAGGTGCTGTCGTCATCATGAATAGGTCGGAAGATGAACAAGAGGCTGCTAGGCAACTCTGACACCACATTCTACAGGCCATTCATTACCCTCTGATCCCACTGAGGGTTACCAAAAGAAACTACACCATCTGCTCAAGAAACTCCTTGAAAAAGCACAGGAATAAATCTACATAGAGACACATCCCAAGAGCCCTTACCAGGGGTATTTTATCTGCTACCCAAGATCCATAAACCTGGGAATCCTGGACACCCCATTATCTCAGGCATTGGCACCCTAACAGCAGGATTGTCTTGCTATGTGGACTCTCTCCTCAGGCCCTATGTTACCAGCACTCCCAGCTAACTAATTTCTCCATGCTAATTTGCCCCTACTGTTACTCACACCTTCTTGTTAACTGTTTGAAATGAGCCACCCTGATTACCACTACAAAAGTGATTTTTCATCCTGTTGAAAATAGCCCACTTTAATTGATTTGTCTCAACCCCCCCACTGGGTAAGGCAACTCCCATCTTTTCATGTACTGCTATATATAATCTTCCTACTGTATTTTCCACTCCATGCCCAAATAAATTTGTTAGTCTATAAGGTGCCACAAGTACTCCTCATTGTTTTTGCTGATACAGACTAACACTCTGAAATCTTTTAAAATGATGTTCACTCACTCTTCCAGAATAATAAAGACATAGAAAAGACTAGACCAAAACAGATTTTTGCAGCACATCAGTAGATACTTCCCAGTAATCCCACCCCTCAACTTGCCACTCTGCTGGTTACCATTATTTGTATCCAGTTTTCAACACATTCCCAGTTGTTAAAGGCACCTCTATAGCAGTCCTCATATGCCAGTCCATGTTTCGCAAGTGTCTCAAAAAACATATCAAATGCTTTATTAGAAGACATTGCATATGCCATGTTCCTTTCACTAATACAGTACACATCAAAATGCAATCAAGTTTTTCCAACAAAGTTTCTTTGTAAAGAAGTGCAGCTTGTTTTGTTCACCATTTAATCATCCTCTGCGTGTTTACAGAGTCTCAATAGTTATTCTATGTTTTACTAGGGAGAAAAGTTACTGATCTCTAAAATACTCCTTTCCTATATTCTAAGTGCATGTACAAGCTGCATACTCAAGTGCTAACAGAATACCCTCTCCCGCCCCCAGTCTGATTTACTGGACCCACAATTGCTAGGATCACACACTTCTTTGAGTCAGAACACACACCCCTGTCCTGCCCCCCATTCCTCTGGTACCTCCCTTGTTTTCAAACATCTTTGAAACAGGAAGATATCAGAGGACTAGATGAACACCTGCTTCAGGCTATTTCTAAGGCTACGTCTATACTACCCGCCTGATTCGGTGGGTAGCAATCGATCTTCTGGGATCGATTTATCACGTCAGACGTGATAAATCGATCCCGGAAGTGCTCGCCGTCGACACCGGTACTCCTGCTCCGCACAAGGAGTAAGCGGAGTCAACAGGGGAACCTGCCTGCTGCGTCTGGACCCGCGGTAAGTGCTGTTTAGTTCGAACTAAGATACTTCGACTTCAGCTACGTTATTCACGTAGCTGAAGTTGCGCATCTTAGTTCGACCTGGGGGGTTAGTGTGGACCAGCCCTAAAAGGATAAGTCCAACATAATTCTACAGCAGGTCACACTTAACAAATGTCCTTGTTACTTGATAAATTACATCTTTACTTGCCAATCTAGTCTTTGTATCTTTTATTTTAAAGATATTAGCTGAATGGGATCCATTTAACACAAGAAATGCTGGTGACAATTTTCATGATCCTGCTAATTAGAACCTTGAAGTTTAGTGCATTAATTATGCGGAACTGAATATAGGAAAAATAAGATTTGACCTTTAAGATAGATACAAAAATGAATGAATTGATGAATATATCTAGTTAAATTATATTTAGTTTTTCTGTGACATGGTCACTTCAGGCTTCCAAATGGAGAAGTCAATCAATTGAGGTTACGAGCTCTATGTAAGAAAATTATCAATAACTCATGCAGTCATTGACATTGATAGCTACATTTACCAAAATATAGTCACCTAGTTTTCCATACAACTATAGAACATTACCATCCCAGTCACAATTGTTTTGCATCAGTACTGTGACCATCTATGAAATCTAGTTGTGATCTTGAGATGTTACTTTTTCACCTCAGGTGAAGACCAGCTTTATCTTGCCTTGGGTCCAGTATAGTTTTGCTTTCTTAATGAGTGCCCCTACCCAGTTACACATTCTTGTGGAAATTTTCACATTCAACAGAAGTTTTACGGATTTAAAAAAAAAAACAACTTCTCTTGGGACACTGATGGGATATTCACCCCACACTTACCCTGAAAGGGTTAATTCAGATTGAGATGGAGCTAATTAACCCAATAGGTCACAGCTGAGGAGAAGCAGGTGGTCAAGTAAGCCCGACTGAGTGAGGGGGCCCAGCTAAGAAGGAACAAGCTGGGTTAGGGCTACAGAGGCAGGAAATTGGGAACAGTAGGGGGGCTGCTGGGAAAGTCTGCAGTCACTCCCTGGGAGAAAGGAGGTGCATTTGGACTGACAAACCCGGGGGGAAGCCAGGAAGGTAGGACAGGTCCTAGGGAAAGGCAGTAAGGTCTAGAAGGGAAACTGACCTTGACTGCTAGCTAGAGGGTCCCTGAGCCAGACCCCAGAGTGGAGGGCAGGCCCAGGTTCCCTGCAGCTCATGGAGCGAGAGAAGGGCTGCAGACCCAGAGAGAGAGGTAGAGAGAGCATGCAACTGTGGAAAGAGGCATTGACCTGGAGAGTAATTCCCCTGAACAACCACAAGGAAGCGCCATCCTATCGGTGAGTGGAGCACCAGTCACACACAGGCTGGTGTAAGTAAAAACATTACTTTTTACATTTTTCCCCAACCAGATACTACACAGTTGCTATGGGTGTTTTGGATAGCTCAGATAGTCAATCTGGCATAAATCTAACTATTTATTGGAAGTGTGATAGCAACCCAAGATCCCAATCAGAATTCCATTGTGCTATACCTGATACAGTAACTCTTCACTTAACGTTGTAGTTATGTTCTTGAAAAATGCGATTTTAAGCAAAACGATGTTAAACTAATCCAATTTCTCCCATAGGATTAAGGGGATTAGGTTCCAGGAAAAAAAAAATGTCAACAGACAAAAGACTATTATATACACACACGTTTTAAACAAACAATTGAATACTGGTACACAGCGATGATGATAGTGAAGCTTGGTTGAGGTGGAGGAGTCAGAGGGTTGGAATTTCCCAGGGAATGCCTTACTAATGAACTAGCACTCCACTGAGCCCTCAAGGGTTAACTCTTACACTCTACAAGCCAGCAGGAAAGATGTGTTTCAGAGATAGAGATGTGCATTTCCAATTAGCTATCAAGAGTGGGGTCAGAAGTACACTGCCTTGTTAATTAAATCAGCAAGTCCCGCAGCTGCAGCTTCTGCCTAAGGCAGCAGCTCCCTCTCTCGTGTGTGTCCCCGCTCTATGGAAGATGGGGTAAGCAAGGTGCAGGGAGACATTAGCCGCCCTCTTCTTCCCCCCCCACCCCACACAGCAAGGAGGCAGGAGTCTCGGACAGCAGCACATGGCAGTGGGGGAAGGGACAGCTAAACTGCCATTGATAGCCTGCAAACGACATAGAAGGAAGCATTTCACAACTGTAAATGAGCATGTTCCCTAATTGATCAGCAACATAAGAACGAAACAGCATTAACCAGGACGACTAAGTGAGGAGTTACTGTACAAACATCTATGTATAGCTCCCTTCTCCCCCAGGAGCTAACATGTAGGTTGAGTGTAGACAATAGTAGTACAAGCTACAACCAGAGCAAGCAGGGTGATGGTAGACATAGGCCATGCTACTTCCAGTATGCGGTGTTCCTGTAGCCATGTTGGTCCCAGGATATGAGAGAGAAAAAGTGGGTGAGGTAGTATCTTTTATTGGACAAACCTCTGTTGGTGAGAGAAGCTTTTGAGCTTACATAAAGCTCTTCTTCAGGTCTGGGAAATGTATGCAGAGTGTCACAGCAAAATACAAGGTGGAACAGATTGTTAACTACTTTATGCTAAACAATCTGTTCCAACTTGTATTTAGCTGTGTTAGTTCCAGATTTGACAAAGCAGTTTATATATATTTTCTCTCTTTCCCCAAGGTTGTATACACACACAATGTAGGGTTTTATTGGAGGGCACTAGAAGTTTAAATTACGATTCTTATTAAACGTTAAATGTTTGTTTTAAAAGGAAACAATCACTCCTGCCCAATGATGTTGTCAGTTTCTTGTTCTGCAACATTGTTATAGCAATAGGAAGGGTAGCAGACACTTGTTTCAGTACCAGAGCAAACGGGAGGTGAGTTCTCCTGTGTCTGTGTAGATTAAGGAGATAGGCTGTGCTACGACTCTTCCTACGACTCTTCCAATTTCACCTTTTAGACATCAGGAACTTGGGACTGTGCTCTGCCTTAGCCTGGGATGGCAGAGCTAACTAGTGATATTTTGTCCATGAAAAAGATTCTTCCTGAATTACTTCACTCTTCCGTATCTTTTAAAAAGGATGAATTTGCTTTAAGAACCACAGCTTTCTCAAAACTCAATATGAAACCAAAAAGCAAACCACTAAAGTACAGAAACATTATTTGCCATAAATTAGAAAGTGTGTTATTAGGGGGTTGTCTATGAGAAGCATCTGTGGGTTCGAAAGCAGGCCCATATAATAGCACAGCATGCAACACTCTCTCATATAATAGGAAATCCTTTAGGTTGGTATGAACAGTTGGGTGGACCATGGTTATCTACACTGAGGCAACTCACTGATGGGAAGTCTCGGCATCAAACAGTTCCCCCATCTACAGCCTGGTAAATGCATCAAAGATCCAACAGACTTTGCCTTATAAAAACTAAATGCTGGAATTTTTCTAACATATTTACAAGGGCAAGGAACAATGGATTTCCTGCCATGGGAAGACATATATAGGTAAGGAAGTATTATCTACTCTCATTCATAGTCAATCCATTAGTCTAGAATAGGTAAGGTAAGCATTAAAAAGCAATCCAAACAGTAGTACAGGATAGTAGTACAATATTCCTTTTTGTCCAAGCACTAAAAACAGATTTTATGCAATGTGCTCTCAAACTCGGGAGGAGAATATCCTCAGCCTTCCTACGGGACTCAATAACAATCCATCAATTGTTGCATCTAAAGTCTCTAAACCTTTACTCCTGACACCTTAAGACACGAACAAGACAAGACATTTGACTTCTTGAAGAAAACAGTAATGTATGGGTAGGATTTGATAGTTCCACAGACATAAGAACTTGCCTACATGTCAAGTTAACTCACGGAAAGCCAGGGTGCGAATCTACAGCAATTAAGTTTGCCGTGCACTAACTCACAGTGTGGACCCTGATACAGTGCACTAAAAATTCTTTAGTGCACCATGGCATACTACCATTTCAAAGAGCAATATGTCAAAGTGCACTAGGGAATTTTTAGTGCACTATAGTAGGGTCCACAGGGTAAGTTAATGCATGGCAAGCTAGAGTACTATAAAATCATACCTTGGCTTGCCATGCAATAGTTTGCCTTGTAGACAAGCCCTAAGTGATGCAATCTTATTTCCACAGGATGAGGAGAGAACGATTCTATGAATCATATCCTGATTCCAATGGTAAGGAGAAACACCTTTGAAAAGAAACTCTAGAGTTGTCCATAGTGCCAATTTGTCAGGAAGGAATTTTAAGAAGGTTTTTTTATTTAGGTTATTCAGACCTCTGATTGGTCTGGAAAAAAAAGTGACTGCCACAAGAAAGGCTTCTTTAGTCAAAAAGTAAGTTGTAGTATCCAAAGATTCTAAGGCAGTAGTATCTGATCGTTTCAACAACTGTGTGCCACAAAGAGCAGAAAGCAATCCACAAGTGGATACCTCCAACATGGGGAGCCCCTGGAGTGCATAGAGATGATCTACTCTGCCTCCCTAGCCCCTGGTTCAGGAGGTGTACCAAAGACAGGGAGAAAGAATGGCTCGAGTTCACTGCACTCAGACTATCACCAGCTGACCTATGGTCCCTAAGGGAAAAAGGAAGGAAGTGCTTGTTTCCAGGACCATGATGATAGGACCGTTTAACAGATGTTCTCCAATAACTAAATTTCCCTTCAGAAGCCTAGTATTTTTCCTCATCACTGTTCTCCCTCCATAACTAGATTTTCCGAGCACTTTTTACAGTTCTAGGAGTATTTTTCCCCCCACATTTTTGCCAGACCACTTTTCTCCCCGGTCAGCCAACTAGCCAACAATGGGTACAGGTTCATATATGGACAGGAGAAGGTTGTATGCATTAAGACAGTTTTCCAGATACGTTTGTACACATATTTTGTGGTCAGGAATGCAGACAAAGCTTTCTATACTGAACTGAGTTAATTCATTAGTATCCAAGAATCCTATGCTGTTTTAACATGAGAGTATGTTTTGACAATCTGCCTCTCTCTTCCTTCCCTCTACCCACACTACAGCTGTGTCACTGCATTAGTTATAGCTACATATTTGAACTAACCAGTAGTTAAGGTTATGATAGCACTTCTCTTTACAAACCTCTATTTTTTTAAGAGTTTAAATAGCTACAGAATTTCACTCAAGACAAAAACTTAATTTATGGGTGAAGAGCCAAGATTGACTTAAAACAAAGAAAACTGGGTTGCTTCAGGATGCCCATATAGCAGTAGTGACCTCATTTCAGATTGGGACCTTGTCTGATGCCCATGCCTTTGATGCTAAAAGATTAGATGATTACAATATGCTCTACACTCAGGGTTAAACAAAATATCATTTTACAAACTTCAGTTAGTACAGAACACAGCTGTCTGACTACTTAGTGTAGCATGCATGGTGCATATTACACCTGTTTGCTATAGACTGCAATGGTTTCAAATGTACTTCTGTGCCCAGCATAAGGCCTGTTATACAAGCCTTAAACCATATACGAGTTAAAGACAACTTGTATCACAGCCTTGTATAACCACCAAGCTTTGTGGAAGACAGTCGCTAAAGAAGAAAGGAAGACTAGACATCTCCAGCAACTGATAACAGGATATGGAACCTTTCACTGCTAGGCTGCTTTTGGCCAAGTTATTTCCATCTGACACTGTACAGAGGCCTTTGTGAAAAGGTGTAACACTTTTACTCAAGTGGTCCCCAAACTGAGGGGTGTGCACCTGAGGGGAGGATCATTGTAGGGTGCACAGAGAGGCCCAGGCCAGTCCCCACAGCAGGCAGAGAGGGAGCACCACCTGGCTGCAGCTCCGGCCTCGCCTCCAGCTGCAGCACCAGCCCCGCTCAGCCCTCATTCCCTTTCTGCCCCCAGGCCAGCTCCACCTCTAGCCTCAGCTCCTCCTTCATCCCCACCTCCTCCCCGATCCCCAGTTCCACCTTCAGTCCATGCTCCTCTGCTGAGGAAGCCTTGGCTGTGCAGTAATGGGGGGAGGGCGTGGCACAAACAGATTCCATTCTGGTAAGGGGGGAGGGGAGGAAAAGCTTGGGTACCACTGTTTTACTCCAATTCTAAATACAGAGGTGTCCCCATGACAGAAGTCACCATAAGCAACAGCCTTTCTGGAATTTTTAGTAAAGGTGCCAAGGATTAAGGGCTTGATCCAAAGCCCACAGAAGCCAATGGTAGTTCTTTGATTTCTCTAGTCCTTGGAAAAGGCCCTAAGCAAACAAGAAAAAACTTCATTCCCAGAGGCAATCCCTCTGGAACAGAGTTGAGGTAAAGTTTTAATCCTACACAACCCTTTCCATATACAATGCTTTCCCACACAAACACATTTCACATGTTCAGTTGTACTCTGCCTCAGACTGTAACATGGTAGCTTCTTAGCTTGTATCTTCTGTAATGAAATTATTCAAATTAGACTTTTCTCCTTTGTAATTAGAATCTTCAGTGTTACACTGCAGCACCCACTAATAGCAATTACAGATGTACTAGTCAGATAAAATAAAGGAAATAATTTATCATATAACTTAAATATATATATAAAGAATGCAGCAAAGCAAAAGCAATTGGAGAGTTTTCAGAATATCAGTAGGGTACAGCTAGATCTATTAAATAATTGTAGTGTGATAGTAAAGACCAGTAATATCAAAGCAGATACTATCTGCAACAGCATAATACAATATGACATGTTCTATATCAGGAGTAGGCAACCTATGGCATGCGTGCCAAAGGCGGCATGCGAGCTGATTTTCAGCGGCACTCACACTGCCCGGGTCCTGGCCACCAGTCTGGGGGGGCCTCTTCATTTAAATTTAATTTTAAATGAAGCTTCTTAAACATTTTAAAAACCTTATCTACTTTACATATAACAATAGCTTAGTTATATATTATAGACTTATAGAAAGAGACCTTCTAAAAATGTTAAAATGTATTACCGGCACGTGAAACCTTAAATTAGAGTGAATAAATGAAGACTCGGCACACCACTTCTGAAAGGTTGCCGACCCCTGTTCTATATCATGACAAATGTTATCAGTAACATCTTAAGACTTGTTTGAGGATACAATGGTTAAGGTATGACACCATATGAACACTATCTTCTCTAACGAGGACATTTCTACACTTTACTAACCAATGCCAACCAGTACAGAACTATCCTCACGTCAGACTAGAGAAGGGCAAATGTGCCATTTTCTCACCATCCTTAAACCTTTGTGTCAAAACGTATGATAGGAGCAAAGCTATTCACATTTGCTCACTCACAATGATGTTAACTTAATTTTTCCCCTAAAACATTCTATACAATATCAAAGGTGTTCCAACTGTTAAAACTGTAGGTGTCTGTCAATCTTAACAAGGCTGTGTGCACCTTAAGGATAAAAATAATAATATCTACTTTATATTTACTGTATATTACTGCAATTGCCCCAGGGATAATTATAATTGGGGGGGAAAAAATGTACCCAGTAGGTGCTTTTGCTGCAGTTTGTCTATCACAAAATAATGTGCTTAGCCAAATAACAAAACCAGAATACTAATACCAAAATTATACATGACCTGAAGCCACCATCTGAAGTTTGAAGAAACCTAAACAATTGGGCTAAGTGCCAAGATTGACTAAACTAATGAACTAATAGTTTGCTACTATAGGTCTGAATCATAATCCTACATTATTCATGACAAATGATCTTGTAATCACAAACAGTACATTTTGAATTATTTAGAATAAATCCCCAACATCTCTTAAGAAAAAAATTAAATACCTGAAAGTAATCTTACAGCGCCTCTTCCTGTATCATCCTGAGAGAGAATACAAAGAAAGGGCCTAGAGGCTGTGGCAGCACTTAAAATACAAGAGGTGGGCTTATCCAAGAATAGCTTGGAAAGCTAACCAAAGTTAACAGCTTCAGAGAAACAGACACCCATCTGGTATTAGATGATCAAAGTAGAAGTGAAGGCCACAGGTTCCAGTCAGTGGGCATGCAAGGTGAATACTTGCTCACCTGTTTGCAAGTTAGATTAGCACATGCCTTTAAATCAATGACTACACCAGCTTTGAAAACTGAAGACCCTTTCTCTGAGCCTTAGAAGCAGTCTTACACCTTTTGCAGGGCAGAATGTGCTGCATGTAAAGCTTAGTGGCTCTTTTACATGTACTTAACAGTGGAGGTGAACAGTAGATAGATCTTACTTCTACAAGCACAGAATCCAGGGGGGAATCCCTAATGGTAAAGTCCTATAACAAACACCAATAAAAGGATCACGAGAGGCCAAAAACCCAAAATGAGGGAATGTTCACTTTCCTAGTAATAGCAACAGGTGTAGAGCCATAGAATCAGTACGGGTCACAACGTTAGAAATCTCAAACATGTATAGGCCACAGGTAAGGGCTTTGGAAACAGCGTTTGACAAATCACCGGTCATTCCTACAATACATAACCGAAGATGCTAACGGCCACATTGCTGCATTTAAGGTCTCTCTCAGAAATACCCACCTTGGACTCAGACTACGGGTTCATCACCTTCAAATTGAGGGTGGCCAACAGCCTGGAAATTTGAGAAGTCAGGTGTTCCATACATGTGACTCACTGACAAACTCCAGTTTAGGAAAACTTCCACACCCTTCAATGGTCCTTCTACAGGATCAGAGGATACTCCTACAAGCAAGACCCAAGCAGGGGGACTAAAGAAGTGGGGAGCTTAAAAGTTTGATTAAATTCAGAACCAAGAAGAGCAGGAACAAGCAGTCTCACAGAAGAAACTATCATAGAATCATAGAATATCAGGGTTGGAAGGGACCTTAGAAGGTCATCTAGTCCAACCCCCTGCTCAAAGCAGGACCAATTCCCAATTTTTGCCCCAGATCCCTAAATGGCCCCCTCAGGGATTGAACTCACAACCCTGGGTTTAGCAGGCCAATGCTCAAACCACTGAGCTATCCCTCCCCCCAACTATGTGGCAGGGAGCAAGTATGCAAGTCTGACGGGCAGCCTGCTTTCCTGCTACTGCAGCCTCAGAGATACTGAAAGGGCACCAGAAGCTAAGGAGCCTTGATAGCTCTCCATGGAGTCCACAGTGCTGTCAGAAGTGAGAACTACAGACAGTAGCCAAGTATGGTGTGCTGTGCAGTCAAGTCGGAGGGCTCAGTGCTTTCTGCTGTGTGGCGTGAAAAATGAGGAAATCAAAACAGGGAAAACCCAAATTTGAGGACAGAGTAATAAACATCTCTACTGAACCAAAAAAGGGGGGTGGGAGGGTTGTGCTCCCTGTTTGAAAGAGGAGAAAGGTTGGCAGAGACTCACTCACAGCTTGGGGGAAAGAATGGACACAGGCCTGAAGAAGAGCTGAAGGTAATTACCGTAGCAAGCCCTTCAAGAGGACTGCTGAGCAGCATTGGTACTACTTACAGATTAGTCACAAAGCAAAGAGAAGGGACTCTACAGCAAAACTCCTGCAAGCAAAGAGGAACAGACTGGAGGAGGAGACCCATGCTCAATCCACTCTTCAGGGAAGCTGCAAGGGCTGTGTTGTAGGGAAGAAAAACAGGAGCCTCAAGAGTCAGTCAGTTAAGAATAGACAACAAAAGTGCATGCTTGTGCTGAAAGTTAACTGCATCTGCTGAGGAGACAGGTCTCTATTTGACAAGATTGTCAGTTGGGGTGAAAACTAAGCATTTGAGGGAAAGGTAGCATCCTCAACTCTATTGAATTCTGTCTTAATTTGAGCATCTTATGTCCTGGTCAGGTACCTCTGGTTACAGATTCCAAAACGTTTGGATATCCTTTTATTTTTCTAAAAGTTTGGTTTGCAGTGCTCTCAGTGTGAGAAAAAAAGAGCTGACTGGTGGGTAAGAATGATGGAATATTCCAGTAGGATAAAAACTACAACAATTCCATCAAGAGTATGAGCATCAAACCTCAAAAGTGTAAGTATTACATAGTGTATGAGTGCCTGAACCACTTAGTTTTGAGCATCAATAACCCATACCAAAATAGGTTACATTCAAGTCACTGAAGCTTCAGTGTTCATACAGTGGATGAATATGCAGCACTACACACGCACTTATACCATGGTACTAAGTGTTACAGCCCCAATTCTCAGCTGCACGGGGGTGACTTCAATCTACTCTGCCATACTCAGAGCTTTAAAGCACACTAAGTCAGCTACAGAAACATTTTCCCTACACCTCTCCCAGCACAGGAGAGGCAACTGAAGAAGCTTGATGTAGTTGAAGCATACTAGCATCACAACAATTACCAGTTGCAAAATAGGCCTTGGAAGATAGCATATTTTGGTGCACCCCATAGGCCTGGTTCAGAACCCAGAAGGCCCATGATCACAGGAGCATAAAAGGTTTTTTTGCGTATGTGCACGTACCCTCCAACCTGAATAAAGCATTACTCAGCTGCTCATGTCCATAGCATGGAGAATATTCACTAGGTACTATGTTGAGACATTTCATATGCTTTCCAGAAACGCGTCACATTAGAATTCAAGTCTCCAAGCAGCTTTTCACTTTTGACTACTGTACTGTGCTACCTAGGCACCAATTAATGGTTATAATCTAGACTGGATTAATCGATATTCCTTGATGCTTTACCAAAAGTAGCTATGCTTTTTACACAACCGTTATTCATACTGCACCCTACAAGTGGAAAAAAAGCCACACAGAGGAAGGCAATAAGAGAGAAGATATTACTTGTATCAGAGGGGTAGCCGTGTTAGTCTGGATCTGTAGAAGTGACAAAGGGTCCTGTGGCACCTTATAGACTAACAGAGGTATTGGAGCATGAGCTTTCGTGGGTGAATTCACCCACGAAAGCTTATGCTTCAATACCTCTGTCTATAAGGTGCCACAGGACCCTTTGTCGATATTACTTGTGTGCACCAAGAACCCAGCAGCTACCTTTCCTATTTATACACTTCAGCTTTTACAGCTCACCTCTGAACTTTTTGTTGTTTATGATGAACTGTTCAAACATTATTGGTCACTAGCTGTGCCTGACCCATCTGGTCCACTGACATAAAAACAAAGTAGATGAGTACATTATATATGTGTCATCAATCACTGCTACCTACCTCAGTAACTTCGACACAGGGTACTGATTTCCAAGAACACAATTCTACTTTAGGTTAGCACTCTCCCAAGAAGTTTTTAAAAAGCACAATCCATTTCTTTTGTATTTATAATACCAAATGCAAGTTATTCCCTACACTAAAAATCTGCATGTAACTACAGCAGAACCTCAGGAGTTACAAGCAACCTCCATTCCTAAGGTGTGTCTAACAAATGTTCTACAATTCTGAACACGACATTACGGACTTCAGCCATTGGGAGGAGGGGGAGGGTTGGGGCTGCAGCCGTAGTGTGAGGCCGATTAGGGTTCTGGGCTGGGGGCGGGAAGGGGGAGGAGAATGGGAACTTCTGACCCTCAGGGTGCCAGGGCTCTGGGAGGGGGCCAGAACTTTGGACCTACAGGACTGCTGGGGTTTGGGGTTTCAGCCCTGTGGCTCTGCTCCCAGTTTCAGCCTTGTGGTGTTGCTGGGCTTGGGGCTTCAGCCCTGCAGCTCCGTTCCTGGTTTCTGCCCACGGGTGGCACCAAGGCTCCGCACAGCTCTGCTCCCAGTTTCAGCTATAAGAGGGGGTTGTGCCGGGGCTCGGGGCTTTAGCTATGGGGGGCGCTGGGGCTGAAACCAGCACGCCCCTTGCAGATAAAGTCCTACGCCCTGGCGACCACGGGGGGCTAAAACCAGAACGAAGCCGCGGGGCTAAAGCTCCGATTCCCAGCACACCACCCCCCCCCCCCCACGGGGCTGAAGCTGGGAACGAAACCAGGAGCCCCAGCGCTCCCCCCAGTCTAAAGGCCTGTATCCCAGTGCTCCAGTAGGTCAGAAACCCTGAGCCATACACACCCGACCCCAGAGCCCTGACCCACCCCCATCCTGCAGCTACAGCCCCAACTTTCCCCCCTTGGCTGAAGCCCTTAGCCCCAGGCAAATTGCTGAGACAATACAGTATTTGCTTGGGGGGAGGCGGGGTTGTTTTTTTGTCATCTCCCTGCTGCCTGATTGCTTACTTACTGGTCAACTGGACACCATGTGGAACAGGAAATCCCTAACTCTGGTGCTGATATCTTTGAGGTTCTACTATACATACAACCCTGGTGTCCAGCAGGATCTAGTTTTCTTTTTAAGGTCACGATGTTGCACTGCTGGCTTCAGGCAGCACAGGAACATCAATATGCACTCCATGCATTTAACAATTTTTCATTGCACGTCTATTCCAAACCATGTACTTGTGTGGTGAAAGTAAATAAGGCAGTGTTTACTCCTACTCATACCACAAGAACTAGGGAGCACCAAATAAAATTAATAGGCAGCAGGTTTAAAACAAACAAAAGGAAGTATTTCTTCTCACAATGTACAGTCAACCTGTGGAACGCTTTGCCAGAGGATGTTGTGAAGGTCAAGACTAACAGGGTTCAAAAAAGAACTAGGACCTATCCTCCAGGAATTTATCATCAATGGCTATTAGGCAGGATGAGCAGGGATTTATTCCCTCTGGCATTGGCTACTGTTGGAAGACAGGATACTGGGCTAGATGGACCTTTGGTCTGACCCAGTATGACCTTCTTATGTTTTTACATTCTTGGCCTCTGTCATTCACCTTGAAAGAGAGAAACTATGGGGCTCAAAAGCAGCTGTATTTGCTTATGAAATCATTTAGAAGTGTCCCATTTTAATTAAATGGTGGTCAAATAGTGCTGAGAGAAGTGACATCTGTCACATAGGCAGCATGGGAGCACTTTTTCTGAGGTTCTAAACTACAATTTAGGCAATTATTATTCCTGAAAGTGACAGACTAACAGCAGTGGCTAAAACCAGACATTTGTTAGGTATAGTGCAAGATTTCCCCCTCAACTCAGACAAGGCTCTTCTTACCCAATGAGAAATACCCTCCAACACATTGCCCTCTCTTCTCCTTTCCCATAACAGGCAGGATGATTCCTGTAAACCCCTATGTGCACTGAGCTGGGGGACAGAGAATCCACCCCATACATCATCATTTTTTATATTTGCGAAACAGGCAGCATTCATGGATTCCATGTGTTCAGTGGTGGGGCAACATTAACTGGGGGAGGGAGTGTCAAAGTTCAGCCATGGTCTTCATGACCAAGCAGCAAAGGACACAACCAGCAGAAGACCAGGCAGAAAAGGGCATGACCTGGTTTAGTTCTTGGTTGACAGGCTTTGGGTAAGTTATTCAAGTCCCGACTAAGCAATTTAACCTTTCATGGAAGATTTCTAAGCTTTCAAGACACCACTTCAATTGAAGTATAAGCTCTCACTGCTTTTCCACATCCTAGACAGAACTTCCACCAATGTAGCTCCACCAGCAGTAGCAGCTATGGGTTAGGAGACAAGTTGCAAGCATTTTAATTGTCTTAGCAGGTCTGGACAACAGTGGCTAAACCATCAGCACTAGCTTGTGTCTTGTCTGCAACTAGAACTCCCACCATGAGCAGAGCTGTACCAGTGGTAGCTATAGTAGAGAATACTGAAAGTCTTGGGTAGACAACAAACTGGTAAATACAACAACATGGGAAAGGTTTAAACTGTGCCTAATGGGAAAATATTAAACAGTTCCTCTGTCTCTTAACTGGAGAGATTTGGGCTTGAAACAGTTCCTAAAGAGAAAAAAGTTGCCAGGAATTTGGATCCTCATTTATTTGTGAAAAGGGTGTGGGGGAGATTAATGCATGTTTAAGCCTAATAATTCTTAGGACAAGCAAGAAACATCTGAAAGGTTTATAGAAAAGGCATAGAATTCAACAGGGTGATGTCTGAAGCTGACCACACCCTAAATCCGGCTACCCTGGATTATTTGTGGACTAATAGTGTCTGTTTATTATAGGCATTTTGCTCATATCAGTTTTCCAGCAAAGATTCAAAAAAACATGCATTTTATGTTTCCTGTATGTAAAGTTCTAGTCTTCCATCTGTAAGTAAACATAACGCATTTTCACTTATTTTGAAAAAAGTCTTATACAGTTTCTCAACCATTCAAAAGTTGTATATTTTGTTACAGTACAAGCGTTACAAGATTCTTGCTAAAGCCTTACAGAAAGATCAGCATATATATGTTTATATGGATGAAGAGAATCAAGTCAGAGTACACCATAAGTCACTCTCATTCAAGGAAGCCAAGGTACCAAGGTCAAAAGTTTTTTTATTTCTATATTTTAGAAAAAAGTGTATTTAATTGGCTTTGTAAAGTTAATGTGTTGATTTCCAGAATGTAAACACTGCCTGCAGTAAAGTAATGATCCAGAAGCCTTTGACCAAAATGAAAGCAACAGCCACAACTATAGATCAGAATCCAGAAGTCTAATAGAGCCATAAGAGGGTACGAGGCGAGTATCCTCCCATATCCTGCTAATGGTCATGGAAGCGTCAGAAGCTGCCTCAGTTACTAAAAAAATCTGACTGGTGCCAGAAGGAAAAGCTAAAACAAATTTTGTGAAATCCCAAGCATTCTAGGTCACTACACCACCCCTAGTTACAACATCTGGGTGATTACAGAGCTCTAAAGTGATAACATGTGGCCAAATGAGACCACTCCCTATTACTCCACACCCTGACAGCTGAAATCCCAGCTACTGACCCCAAATCAAAAGCCAAATTAAAACATCCTAGATGCCACTGATCTCTGGCAGACCTCACAGAACAAATTCCAAATTCTATTGTGAATGTCCTGGAACTGGCCTCAGAAATCCTGTACTTGGAGGGGTGAGACAGAAGGGGACAGAGGGAGGGAAGGAAAAGACAACACAGAAAACGTGCAGAGCTAAAAAGGCAGGCTGAGGGCTTGTCTACACTTAAAACGTTAAAGGGGCGCAGCTGACCACTGTAGTGCTTCAGCATAGACACTACCTATGCCAATGCGAGGATTTCTCTCGTCAGAGTAGGTAATCCATCTCCCCAAGAAGGTCTCTAGGTCAACAGAAGAATTCTTCCATCGACCTAGAGCTGGTCTACACCAGGGGTTAGGTTGGTGGTATAGCTGCATCTCTCTCAAAGGGCTGGATTTTTTCACACCCTTGAGAGACGTAGCTATATAATAAATTCCTAGTGTAGACCAGACCAAAGGTAGCTAGGCATCAGGCCTCAAGCTTAGCAACACCATAGATTTCACCAAGCAACAAATCAGGAGGCACTGCAAATACGTTTCACAATATCTGGGAAGAGTTAGAAAACACCCACATTTATATTAACCAGTTTGGGTTTTTATCTCCTTACAAGTAGAGCTCTGAGCAATACATGGACTACAGTCTCCCACAAAAAAATTCCAAGGGAGTAGAATGGCCCTTTAAGAAGACCCCAGCATGAAGTTTCCCTGACAATGAGTGTCTCAGGAGCAGTACTGGCTACCTGCAACATTAAGGTCTGGGACTTGCCATGCCTCAACTACTCGGAGGAGCCTGGACTTTAGTACACAGCCCTAGGAACCTCCCATTCTTCCAAGAGCCGAGAGCAGGTTTTCCACTTTCTGTATAGATAGTTGCCCTCTTGTCAACAGCCCCAGATGCCCTCTTGTCAACGGTTCTGGACTCCAAGCTGTTCCATGGATTGGAAAATTGATTTGGGTGTGGGAAAGGCCTCTGACACCTTCAGAGCACTTTACCAGCATATGCTCCATAGATTGATTCCTTTTTTGGCCCTCTTGCATCTCCAGGCACCCACACCTATTGCCATGGACAGAAGTAGAGAGGGGTAGAGCACGCTTGGTACCCCGTGGCCCAATCACTCAATGTGCAGGTATCCCCCGGGGGGCACCACTGTCTCGAAGG
The DNA here is from genome assembly GCA_037349315.1 of Chelydra serpentina. Lineage (NCBI taxonomy): Eukaryota > Metazoa > Chordata > Testudines > Chelydridae > Chelydra > Chelydra serpentina. The sequence continues at coordinate 47,326,960 of JBAIAC010000029.1, read as the reverse complement.
AGCTGGGGGCTAATGTGTATTTTTACAAAATATAATTTAATGCTAAATAGAAGAGTAATTAACTATCCATACAGAAAGTGGAAAACCTATATCTAAGAGCAGGTAGCATGCCCAGGATCACCCTCTGCAGGGGCAGAGGGTAAATGTTAAAGGCACATAAAGGGATACGGGTTTGGTAGAGAATCTTTCCAATTTTAAAACTGCTGAACTATTGCAAACATTAAGTTGTACACACTTCCCTATATAATCTTCTTAATGGGACACTAATCCTCCTTCCTAGCTATCATTTATAACTCCCGCACTGCCTTTGCTAACAACAAACACCAATGATAAATGATAATTAGACAAGGCTCTTTGGGGTAGGGACAGTGTCTACACAGGGCGTAGCGCAAAGGAGTTCCAATTATGATTGTAGCTTTTGGGTAATACCATAACAGTTATCCCCATTTTGATTATTTTGTTTTTATTCTCTGGTCGCCTCTAGAACAGAGAAATGCAGATACCATAATTATAACTGTGTATGTTTGGACTTCCTTTTGTAAAGACAGGTTTTACAATAAGGGAGCCACTAACAAAACTAAAAAAAAAAAATCTAATTAAAGGCTGTTTAAATTGTCAATAGGAAGTATGTCATCAATTGACAGAATGCAGCACTGAACAAAACTACAGCTTTCCTTTCATGGCAAAAAATCATCATAGTCCTACAACTCCTCTCAACATCAGTGCATGAAAAATGTCTGACGCAGTTGCAGGTCAACATCAAAACGAGAAAGCTAAAGTATGTAAGTCACATGGGTAAAGTTAAAGCCAATGAAATGGGAATTTAAAAAGCCAGTTCACAGATTAAGCCTGAAGTTTCAATAGTGGTTAGACTGGGATTTTCTACAATATGCATAGTGTTATTTCAGATTTATTCTTACATAAACCTATTCCCTTTCTATCTGATTTTTCATGGGGATTATCTGGAGCATCGTCTTCACAAATCCATGGCTTTACTGAACCTGAACCAAGACAATGTAAGCTTCCCACACCAAAGTATTAATGTGCCTCAAGCAGGACCTACAGAGACCAACTCTAGGGATGAAGGATAGTTCTCTCTCTATACAATTCAATTCCTGGCCTACCTGCTTGAGGCTGCTAATTGTAATATACCATACCCATCACCACAGAAAAAAAATTAAGTAGACAAGTGGACAGAGCCACGTGTCTACTAGAAACTGAACCAAGAATACTAAAAGGTGACCTGCAAAGTTGGCTTGTGTCCTTTGCTTCCTTAAGAGGCACAGCTTGAATTTCTAATGTAAAACAACTTTAAAAAATTGAAAATTCTACCTAGCTATGAGAGAGCCTTCCAGGCTAAGAATTAGTGAATTAATGACTACCAAATTCACGACCGTGAAATCTGGTCTCCTCCGTGAAATCTGGTGTACTTTTACCCTATACTATACAGATTTCACAAGGGAGACCAGAGTTTTTCAAATTGGAAGCCCCGACCCAAAAGGGAGAAATGGGCGGTGGGGGGGGGGGGGGGTTCGTAATGTTTTTGTGGGGGGTTGTGGTATTGCCACCCTTCCTTCTACACTGCTTTCAGAGCTGGGTAGCTGGAGAGTGGCAGCTGCTGGCCAAGCATCCAGCTCTGAGGCAGCACCCCGCCAGCAGCAGTGCAGAAGTAAGGGTGGCAAAACCATACCACATCATTCTTACTTCTGCACTGCTGCTGGTGGAGACGCTGCCTTAAGAGCTGGTCGCCTGGCCAGCAGCTGCTGCTCTCCAATCACCCAACTCTGAAAACAGCGCAGAAGCAAGGGTGGCAATACCGCAACCCCCCCTACAATAACTTTGCCCCCTCCCCCACATCCCCTTTTGGATCAGGACCCCTACAGTTACAACATGGTAAAATTTCAGATTTAAATATCTAAAATCATGAACTTTACTTTAAAAAATCCTATGACCATGAAATTGACCAAAATGGACCGTCAATTTGGTAGAGCCCTATTCATGACAATAGGGAGCTAAAGCCAAGCAATAGGAAGGCCAGGGATTTTGATCTGAATATTAAAAACTGTTACCACCACTTATTTTAGTTCAATGCTTAATTAACATTTTGGGGAAAGGATTACTGTTGAAGATTCAACACTGCCACTCCTTCAGTTAAGGTGCAAGAGCTCACAATACACAGGGAATAGCCCAGCAAAAGTCTGGGAAGAGCTGCATTCACACTGCTGGTACTTCTAATGGTAAAAAAACAAAACAAACAGCACACCTCAAACACCCATTTAGGCCCTTCCTGTTTACCTAACAAAAAAAGTGCATACGTTCTTTTTTGTTTTCTGAAGAGGCCTTTGCAAGTCACTTTTAAAAGGGATACCATCAAACTCTGAACAGTTTTACATAGGAGGTATTACAAGTAACACCAAGATTACTATTTAACTCGAAGTATAGAAAAATATTTCTCTGTTTACTCTGTGCTTTTGATTGCACTTTATATAGTCAGTTTCCCCTGTTTGTGTGGGTCTTTCACACAGGAACTGGGATAGGAAATTAAAAAAAAAAAAAAAAAATTGGATTGTAAAACCATAAAAACTGGGAGCGAAATTCAAGGAAAGGTATATTATCTGAAGCTATTTTTACCTTTTCTTAATTGACTAGATTTTAAGACATTGCTTACCTTTAATTCGCTTATCACACAACATCTGACAGACTTCAAATCACCACCTACAAGGAGGATTAAAGCTCTATCTTAGACATGTGAGTTAAATAAATGTCCATGATCCACCCTGCCCCCATCAAGGGGTTATACATTAAGTTATACATAGTGTGACAGGGCAAGGACAGATGGCTATAGGAAGGTGGTGAGGAACCAGTATGTTAGCCCCAGGCTAAACAAATCCCTGATACCTTGTTAACCAAATGGCAGTTGTTCCAGGTTAAGACACCTGGGGCCAATTAAGATCCTTCTAGAAAAAGCAGTGGAGATGGCTAGGTTGATTGGGACACCTGAAGCCAATCAAGTGCTGGCTGGAACTAGTTAAAAGCCTCCGGGGGGGGAATGTCAGGAGCTGTGGAAGGAGGTTGCGTGCGAGGAGCTGGGAGCAAAAGGCACTAGGAGCTGAGAGTAAGAGGGCGTACTGCTTGAAGATCCTGTGGTGAGGATAAAGAAGGTGTTGGGAGGAGTCCATGGGGAAGTAGCCCAGGGAGTTGTAGCTGTCATGCAGTTGTTCCAGGAGGCACTCTAAACAGCTGCAGTCCACAGGGCCGTGGGCTGGAACCTGGAGTAGAGGGCGGGCCCGGGTTCCCCCCAAACCTCCCAACTCCTGATCAAACACAGGAGGAGCTGATCTACACTGTGGGTTCTACCAGAAGGGAAGATCTCTGAGGCAAACAAAAATCCGCCAATAAGTGCAGGACCCACCGAGGTAGAGGAGGAACTTTGTCACAATAGCTACATTTATAGCTTTTCATACTAGTTAACTGTACAGGAACTCCTCACTTAACGTTGTAGTTATGTTCCTGAAAAATGCGACTTTAAGTGAAACGATTAATGTAAATAGCAGGGGTTAGGTTCCAGGGATCTTTTTTTGCCATACAGTACAGTACTGTAGTTGGGAAGCCCCACCCACCTTAAGTCACACAGGCACTGTCCACTGGCACTGGAGACAATGAGGCAGCCAAGGAGGCTGAAGGTGCTGTAGGCTAGGAGAAGCATGTTGCACAGCAGCAGCGGCAGCTTCCCCTACTCTGCAAGCACCAGGGGCTGAGGGCTCAACCCTCACCCCATCTACTCCCTCCCTTCCCCCAAGCCCCTATCCTTGACCATCCTCTTCTCCCCTTCCCCCATCCCCCTTTACTTCACAGGTTGCTTCCTCGCTCCTCCCTTTCCTCCCTCCCGAACACTGCAAGCCAGCTGATTGCCCTGGGCAGGAGGCAGGGGGAGCTTGCTTGCTACCCCCTCCCTCCTAGGAGACAGGGGAGGGATGGGGAGCCTGCTGACCAAGTCCTCGCTCCTACCCCCTCCCTCCTAAACATGGCAAGCCAGCTGATTGCCGCGGGCAGGAGGCGGGGGGGGGGGGGAAAGGAGGAGGGGAAAGGTGCTGATCCATGGCGTCTGCTGGGGGGTGGAGACGCTGTGGGGAGGGGGGGAAGCGTAGGGAGGCTGCCTGCTGTGGAGAAAACAGGCAGCCAAACAACGCAAGAGTGGAGCACTGCTCAACTTTAAACGAGCATGTTCCCTAATTGATCAGCAACATAACAATGAAACAACGTTAACCAGGATGTCTTTAAGCGAGGAGTTCCTGTACATACAGAGACACACTTCTTAAATTGAACTTTCCTTCCTGGAGGCTAGAAGTAGAGTGTCACCGCAGTTTAAGCTTAACGTATGTTGTTCCTTTTCACTTCTGCCTGTTGTAGTATACCAAAATATCTGTAGAGTTATATATTCGTGCTCTCTTTGTACATTCTTTTGCTGCATTTGCAGACACCTTTGTATGTTCCAGATTAGCATGAAGACCCAAAGAAGGTAATTTTGGGGTGATAAAAAGAAACAGCTTGGATTTCATGTTCCACAGCCATTGGCTACTAAATCTAATGTTAGAGTTTCCAGGAAGCTGCTAAACAGAAAACCCTTTGCTTTATGAACCAATTTCTGTTTTACTCTGAAGAAAGCGGGTGGATAGGGATACAATGTACTTTCAAAATCTTGTGGTTTATGATAATCTGGAGATTTATTGCTGTCACCATGAACACACTATGATTAATATGTAACACTATGATGAAGGGAACATAGCCTAGAAATTGAGATTAACAACCATTGCTTACACTATGATGCCTTTCTGTAACGCCATAATGAAAACATATAGCTAGTTATGCTACAGTACAGAAGACAAATGACTCCTTGGGACTTCATTTCAGTATTTTCTTAAAATGAAAATTTACATTTTAGCAATATCCTTATTATGCAGTAACCACAACACAAATATGCTTCTTTAGCTCTAAACACATCTGCATTCAAAGCATGCTCAGGCTAAAAAGATGTAGATTCTAGAAAAATGAAGACTCCATTTCATAACAGAAAAGATGAGGGACAGAAATGAAAAGGGACAGAGGCAGTATACTTAGTATTTGCATGCATAACAGCGAGTGAAAACATAGGTCATCTCTCTCAACCCTACAAGAAGCTAGTATATTTTAGTGGTTTAAAAATTATTATGGCATGTAAGCAAATTATCAAACTGCAGTGTGGAACTAAATCCATCTTGATCAAAGTGAAGCATCATATTTACTTCTCAATCCTGAGCAAATAGTTCTCTACTCTCAAAAGATTGCCTCAATTCAAAGTACAGTCAAGTATTTATGAATCACACTTTGAAATGGTATGAAGTTTTTATTGCTCCAATTTACCATTTACCAATACTATGTAATATTCCACATCAGTAAAACAGATGAGCACAGTATAACAAAGCCATCTGTATGCAAATATTATAAGAGCGCAATGTGATAGTATGAAAATACACCCGCCAGAACTGAAGCACTATTAAGTGTTCAGTTCTTGTATCTCATGAGCGAACCTCTCTCAGTATTAGCTATTGTGCCCAAGTGCATAAAAGGACAGTTACCTGTTCCGTAACTGGCGTTCTTCGAGATGTGTTGCTCAGGTGTATTCCACAGTAGGTGTGCATGCTTGCCACGTGCATCGTTGTCAGAAGTTTTCCCCTTAGCAGTACCCATGCTGGGGGGGAGCACCGCTGTGACCCCTGGAGTGGCGCCTCTACATCGCGCTATAAGGGGAGCTGCGCACTCCCCCCACCCTAGGTTCCTTCTTGCTGGACAACTCCGACAGAGGGGAAGGAGGGCGGGATGTGGAATACACATGATCAACACATCTCGAAGAACGCCAGTTACGGAACAGGTAACTGTCCTTTCTTCTTCAAGTGATTGCTCATGTGTATTCCACAGTAGGTAACTCCAAGCTATATCGGATGGAGGTGCGTCGGAGTTTGAGGTTTCCGGGATGCAGTAGCGCCCTACCGAACCCGGCGTCATCCCGAGTTTGGGAGATGATCGCATAGTGCGAAGTAAACGTGTGGACGGAGGACCACGTGGCAGCCCTACAAATGTCCTGGATAGGGACTTGGGCTACATAGGCATCTGACGAGGCCTGAGCCCTCGTCGAGTGCGCCCTTACGATCAGTGGCGAGGGGACCCTTGCCAGATCGTAACATGTGCTTATGCATGAGTCAAGTATCTGTGTTAGTCTGGATCTGTAGAATCAGACAAAGTGGGTATTCATCCACGAAAGCTTATGCTCCAATACGTCTGTTAGTCTATAAGGTGCCACAGGACTCTTTGTCGCTTATGCACAAGGTAATCCAGCAGGAAAGGCGCTGGGTGGAAACAGGTTGCCCCTTCATACGCTCGGCCGAGGCAACAAACAGTTGTGAGGATCGCTGGAACGGCTTAGTCCGGTCTAGATAGAAGGCCAGCGCTCTACGCACATTGAGCTTGTGAAAGCGGCATTCCTTGTTGGAGGAATGGGGTTTAGGACAGAGGACCGGAATGAAAATGTCCTGTTCCATATGGAAGGCAGAGACCACCTTTGGAAGGAACACATATTTAAAGGAAGATGGACCTTATCCTTGTGGAAGACTGTATACGGGGGTTTCGAGGTCAGTGCCCCGAGCTCCGAGATACGTCGGGCCGACGTGATTGCCACGAGGAATGCTACCTTCCATGAGAGGCGAGATCAGGAACACGTGGCCAGGGGCTCGAAGGGAGGTCCCGAAAGGCGGGACAATACCAGGTTTAAGTCCCATTGCGGTACGGGGGACCTAGCATATGGGAATGACCTGTCCAGTCCTCTCAGAAAGCACAGAATGGGAAAAAGACCAATTGGCCCTGCACCGGCGGGTGGAAGGCCGATATGGCCACCAAATGTACTCTGACAGAGACGGGAGCTAACCCTTGGGTCCTAAGAGACAGGAGGCACTCGAGGATGAGCTGGAGCGGTGCAGACGATGGGAAGATTCCTTTCTCCCCCGCCCATCTGGAGAACCTGGACCACTTAGCCAGGTACGTTCGACGTGTGGACGGCTTCCTACTTTCCAGCAGGACCCATCTGACTTCCTCTGAGCAACTCCCCTCCTTCTCGTCTAGCCACTGAGCAACGATGCTGTCAGGTGGAGTGCTGCTAGGTTGGGATGCAGGAGCCGGCCCCGGTCCTGGGAGAGGCAGTCCGGGCGGAGCGGTAACCTCCGCTGGGGGACCACCAATAGACTCAGGAGGGTCACGTACCAGTGTTGGCGGGCCCAGTCTGGGGCTATGAGGATGACATGCGTCCTGTCTGTTTTTACTTTGTGCAGGACCTTGCTGACGAGGGGAAAGGGTGGGAACACGTAGAAAAGCTGGCCCGACCACTGCAGGAGAAAGGCGTCTGAGATCGCCCCCTCCCCATTCACCACCTGGAGCAGAACTGGGGGCAGCGCCGGTTCTAACGGGTTGCGACGAGGTCGACCTGGGGAACTCCCCAGTCTCGTTAGAGCTGGTAAGTGACCTCCGAGTGGAGTGCTGGTGGGAGAATACCCTGCTGAGACAGTCGGCTCGCACATTGTGGACAGCAGGAGAACTGGGAAGAAGGTGAAAAGCTTGAAGGGGATATCTTGGGCTATACAGAACTTCCATAGACTCAGGGCTTCCAGGCAGAGGGCCGAGGAACGAGTCCTGCCTTGCCTGTTGATGTAGTACATCGCAGCAGTGTTGTCTGTGAGGACTCCGATCACCTTCCCACGAAGGTGCATGCTGAAAGCTACGCACGCCAAGCGTATCGCCCTGAGCTCTGATATTTATGTGGAGGGGCGAATCCGAGACCGACCATTTCCCCTGAGTTTGCATGTTCCCTATATGGGCTCCCCAGACCAAGTCCGACGCATCGGACACCAGGTCTAGTGACGGGGACACCTCCCCGAAGGAGACCCCTTGCAGCATGTTGTGTGGGTACGACCACCATTGTAGGGAGGCATGCACCAGGGACGGTACCATGAGGACCTTGTCCAGCCTATCCCGGGCCTGGGAGAACTAGGAGGCTAGACAGAGCTGGAGGACCCTCATTCAGAGCCTGGCATGGCAGACCACATACGTGCATGCCGCCATGTGCCCCAGGATCTGGAGGCACGCTCTTGCCATTGTCACCAGGAAGGCCATGACCAAGGCAATGATAACTTTGAGAGTCTCGAACCTGCTCAGAGGAAGAGAGGCTGTGGCCTTTAAGGCGTCCAGCAGCGCCCCCCATGAATTTTATGCGCTGCACTGGAATTAATGTGGATTTGCTTTCATTTACCACTAGGCCGAGATCTGCACATGTGGAGCGGAGCAGTTCCACATGGGCCTGTCCCTGGGACCGAGAGTTGCCCTTGAGAAGCCAATCATCCAGATAAGGGAAGATTTGAACTCCTTCCCGCCTGAGATAGGCTGCCACCGCCACCATACATTTGGTGAAGACCCTCAGTGCCGTGGAGAGGCCAAACAGGAGGACTGTGAACTGATAGTCGTCCGTCCCTACCAGGAACCTGAGGAAGCGTCTGTGCCCCTCAAATATATGGATATGGAAATACGCGTCCTGGAGGTCCAGGGCCACGTACCAGTCTCTCGGGTCCAGCGAGGGAATGATGGAGGCCAGAGATACCATGCGGACTTTGGAGTGCACCATAAAGCAGTTGAGGGCCCGCAGATCCAAGATGGGCCTGAGACTGCCCTTCGCCTTGGGGATCAGTAAGTACCTGGAGTAGAAGCCTCTGCCCTGGTATTCTACTGGAACTCTTTCCACCGCCCCCAGGTGCAGCAGGTGCGCCACCTCCTGCTCCAAGAGGTGGGCATGCTCCTGGTTCCCCGGGCCCTCCCGGGATGAGGGATGGTAGGGCGGGGGTGAAGTGAACTGCAACGTGTAGCTCTTGGAAACTGTGTTGAGAACTGTGACGAACTAGGACTGTTGTTAATGTTTTCCCTGAGTACTGTGTGGGTGCCTCGGTTTCCCTATGCAGTGCTTGAGTATCTAGGTGGTGGGACAAGGGTGCATGATTGTTACAGAGCCCTAGGGCAGGGGCCTGGACACAGAGAAGGGCCGACACTCGGTCTCCTAGCAACTGATGGCCCCGGCCCCTCCCCTGCAAAGGTGGGAGCTGAAGGTGTTTGAACAAAGGGATCAGGTGACCTGTTGGCCCGGGAAGGAGACAAAGGGGAAGGCGGGGCTGGACAGTTTCAGTTTTGAGCTGGCTGGGGAACATGCAGGGAAGCGCAGACAGAGTCTGGCCTCCCTGCCCCCCTTTTGGAGCTGTGGGGTAAAACGCAGGGAGCCCCAGGCTGGGGTCTAAGCTCCCTGCCCCCCAGAAGGGCCCGACTGAGGGGTCCTGGTTGTACTGACAAGCTCTGTTTGGACTGCGTTCCTGGCATCTCTAATAAACCTTCTGTTCTACTGGCTGGCTGAGACTCCCAGTGAATCCGAGGAAGAGGGGTGCAGGGCCGGACTCCCCCCCACTCCGTGACAAGAACCCACTAGTCTGACGTTATGCGGGACCATGCCCCCTGGAAGACAGACAGACAATCGGTTGCACAACACAAACTTTATTAATCGGGGGGTTTTCCTGGCAACTGGCCTAGTTCCCCCCTGCAAATAGTCAAAACCGCCTCTTTCCTTGCTTCTTGCCCTTAGCGGGCCTGGGCTGCGGGACAGAGACTGACTGACGTTGAGACCGACGCCTCTGATCTCTTGGCCTCTTAGAAGGGGGCTCGTATCTGCTTTGCGCAGGTGGAGCCGATGCCTGAGCCCTGGGCTTGTCCTTAGCCGGGGGCGGGATGTAGAGGCCCAGGTTTTGCAGGGTGGTACGGGAATCTTTCATGCCGTGAAGGCGGGCCTCCGTCTTGTCGGCGAACGCTTTCCCGTCGAAGGGCAGGTCCTGCATGAGGGACTGGGCCTCCGCCGACAGTCCGGACAGGGCGAGCCACGACGCCCTGCGCATGGATATGGCTGAAGTCATCGAGCGGGCCGTGGTATCGGCCGCATCTGACGCCACCTGGAGAGTCGCTTTTGCCCGCCGCCCCCTCCAGGCCGCATTTGATGACACCTGGAGGGTCGCTTTTGTCCGCCACCGCCGCCCCCTCCTCTACCAGAGCCTTGAAATCCCTCTTGTCCCGATCAGGAAGGAGAGGCTCGAACTTTGGCAGGGACGCCCACAAGTTGAAGTCATTATGGCTCAGTAAGGCCTGATGGTTGGCCACCCTGAGCTGAAAACTTGCCGAGGAACAAACCTTCCTGCCAAATGCATCCAGTCTCCTGGCATCTTTATCTTTGGGGGTGGATGCGGGCTGGCCGTGCCGTTCACGGTGGTTTACCAACTCCACCACCAGGGAGTTGGGCGTAGGGTGGGAATAGAGGTACTCATGGTCCTTTATTGGCACAAAGTACTTCCTCTCCGCCTTCTTGGAAATGGGGGCCAAGGAAGCAGGGGTCTGCCACAAGGTGTTCAAAATAATGGCTAAACCCTGGTGCAGGGGTAGGGCCACTCGGCCCGGTGCCGAAGATGACAGTACATTAAACAGCGAGTCAGATGGCCCTTCCATCTCCTCGGCCTGGAGCTGGAGGTTGGACACCATCTGCTTAAGGAGGTCCTGATGCACTTTGAAGTCCTCCTGTGGGACGGCAGGGTCCTGCAGGTCTCTCCCCCGCCGATGAGAGGAAGATGCCGATGGAGCTGGGACGCACAACCTGGAGACGGGCAGCTGGGTGCTGAAGCTGAGGTTACCGTTGAGCACACCGTGCCGTAGGAGTGGCGAGAGCGATGGTGCCTGCTATGGTGCCTCCCTTGGACCTCGACATCGAGGAGCGGTATCCGGCGGAGTTGCTGCTCTGGTACCCACCATGGCATCTGGAGCTGCGGTGCTCTGGTGCCGGTGAGCAGCAAGGGGAGCATCGTGTGCGGCGTCTGGCCCTGGAGCTCAAGCTACAGCGCCGAAGTCGACGGTGCCGTGACCGGCTGTGGTAGCTGCAGGCCGAGGAACAGGAGCATCTACGGTGCCTGCGCACATCACTGCGAGGCATGGAAGGGCGGCGAGGCTCCCGTCCCGGCAGCGAGCCCGATGGCACGACAGGAGTGGAAGGTCGGCCCGGACTGTGAGAGGCACGCACCGAACAAGACGGCGAGCGGTTCTCAGATCAAAGGCTGTGCCACTCTGGGGATGTCTGATGGGCACCCAGTGGCGGCTTGCCTCAGGACCAGGGGCCCAGCTGTGGTGCCCCAGGTACCAGTAAGGTCATGATGTCTCGCGCAGCCTGCAGGACCTCCGGCGTCGACGGCACTCTGACGGTGGGAGAGGCATGCACTGACGGTACCAGGCTGCTCCGCTCAACTCGAGTCTGAGGCCTTGGGCCCTGGGGGCAGGGGGAGGATCAAGGGCTGCCCGGCATGGGACCAGCCTCACCCCTCTCCTTCTCACGGCGCCGCTGCGACGAGGATGTTTTCGCGTGCTTCTTGGATGAGGAGTGGTGCCGGCTAGTGGAGGGGACCTCGCTACGCACCGAAGACGCGGTGCCGGGTGCCGACTTCACCCAGCGCGCCGGAGCCAGGGCCAGCGCCGATTCCATCAGGAGAGCGTGAAGGCGGATGTCCCTCTCCTTTTTTGTCCGCAGCTCGAATGACCTGCAGATCTTGCAGCGTTCACTCAGGTGAGTTTCTCCCAGGCAGCGGAGACACTCAGCGTGCAGATCACTTCTAGGCATGGACCAGCGACAAGAGTCGCAGGACTGAAAGCCTGGGGCATGGGACATGCCCCGAGCCACTTTAACAACTAAACACTCTGAAGAACTAGACTAACAGTACCACTAAGGTCAACTAGAAAGGCTGCAGCAAAGCTGGAGCAGAAGTTCCAACTACCTTCACTGGCAGCAAGAAGGAACTGAGGGTGGGGGGAGTGCGCAGCTCCCCTTATAGCGCGATATAGAGGTGCCACTCCAGGGGTCGCAGCGGTGCTCCCCCAGTATGGGTACGGCTAAGGGAAAAACTTCCGACACTGATGCACATGGCGAGCACGCACACCCAATGTGAAATACACATGAGCAATCACTCGAAGAACAGTATTTGAGTTCACAAGAAGGTACAATATGCACCCAGGTAATTAAGATTACATCCCCTTAAATACTAGACTTTCAACATTAAAATGAAAATATCACTTTCACCTGCACAGGGAATGTGTGTGCACACATTTTCAATTTTGATGTAAGCAACGTCCAAAACAGAACTACTAGGACACTACTGAGGAAGAACTGGAAGATATTAGCACCCTCTCCATTTTTCACCATCTTATTAGTGCAGTTCCTGTAACATTAGCAGTTACATATTTTTAATACAGCAATACTTCATAGTAGCCCAGAAGTCCAAGTAAGAGCTTAAATTAGTGTATCACTAGAGCCATATACAGAGAAGTAGTATCAGCCCTCTGCAAAGCAGTAGCAGATGTTTGAGCCTTACAGGTTGGTTCCCCACTGGACAAGAAGTCAGCAGGCTAGAGTCTGTGTATTTTCTTAGTGAAACTTTATTTTCACTATGTACACCAGTCCCTGAATAAATGCAGTCAGACAACATACAGGCAAAAATCTCAGTCCAAAACACCAATGCCTGGCTGGAGAAGTTATGGCAAACAACTTCCCCCCAAATAACCTATATCACAAAACTAACAATATGACACTTTTTCCCCACAAGTCTGTCCACTGCTTGCACGTTGAGAGAGAACTTGTAAAATTATATGTAACAGTACCATCTAGTGACTCCCACCATAACAAATGGAAATTCCACTGGGGGGTGGGGGGGAGGGAAGGAAAATTCACTCATTTTTGAGTTTGAAGCATTTTTAAAAAGCTGTCAGACTTTTCCTTCCTTTCTATAGTTGAAGGGGACTGCACTATGGTGTGCTCACCAGCACAAAAATGCTCCCAAGAAATGTTGATCAGAAAAAAGTCTGCTGAATAATACCTTGAAGATGACTTCAATGAATAAAGCAGAGTGGCAACCAATGAAAGTTCAGTACTGGTAATTTCTCATCCTTCCTTGACAACTATTCAGCCATTAAGAAGTGATGAGGTCAGAGTTTTTTCCCCAGAGATCATCCTCTGGTTTCAAAACAGAGGAATAGCAAGAGAGTAATAATTTAATTGCTCTGCAGATAAAAAATTATAAAGCGATCTATACAGACTTGAAGTCATCCATGACAGTGCCAAAGGATGAACCATACAATGTTCAAAAAAGATGTTTCCACAATGACTGAGGAAAATGCTTTTTTGCTAAAGAACACTGGCAACATTGCAATACCATGGCAACAAATTCTGCGTCCCACAAATGGAAGAAGTTTGTAAGATTAGAATTACAATTTAAATGGCTCATTTTAATATTACTTAAAGTTAGTCTTTCAGAGAAGGCAACATATACACAAAACGTGTTCCACCTCCAAAAGGATTTCTGTCTTTGGGTTTTCCTTTATTTTATTTTATTGGGGGGGGGGGGGGGAGAACGGGGGACATGAGAGGGTAAACACCTAATGAAGAATACAGAAGCAGTATACAAGGATACTAAAGACCCAAGGAAATTGAGGATATTATACTTCATTTTACTTATATAGCACCTTTGAACCAAAGGGCTTGATGGGTTTAACAGAAGGACAAGTTCTAGAATTCCTTTTGGATATAAGATTTGAGCCACCTTGTGCTGGCACATGCAGGATGGCTCTGAACACAGGGGCTTGAATGGAAACTAGATCAGATATGACCTGAAGTACTTGATACCTGATTTCTATTCACTCAACTAACTGGATTAGTCCATTTTCCTAGTGGACAAGCATGCATGCACATCACTAAAGGGGGGAGGGATAGTTCAGCGGTTTGAGCATTGGCCTACTAAACCCAGGGTTGTGAGTTCAATCCTTGAGGGGCCATTTAGGGATCTGGGGCAAATATTGGGGATTGGTCCTGCTTTGAGCAGGGGGTTGGACTAGATAACCTCCTAAGGTCCCTTCCAACTTTGATATTCTATGATTCTATGAAAACCACCAGCACAACTGGCACACTTGATGGGCAGAAAGGCCAAGGACTGAATGTGCATGGAAAATTAACTATCTTCTCACTCCAAGAATAATCTCAATAGACAAGAGCTGAGGCCCTACAGCACTGGAAAGTGTTAAAGCTTGCAGCATGGCTGACTGTGCACTTGTTTTGCCTCTAGGAGACTTCAGTCTGGCATGCTTCATAAACAATAACATTCATATACAAATTGTGACGACAAAAGAACTATAGCCAGGCTGAAGTCTCCCATTTCCCAGACAAGATTTTTTTTTAAATGCCCTTCATGTTACTGCAAAAGGTAAACTGCTATAAAGATTTAAGGCAATTTGTGTTTCTTTAGAAATAAGCCTTACGTGGAATTGAGGATTCCAAAAGTGCTATGTAGAGAAAAATATGTTTCCAGACCTCTCCACAGAGACTCAACTAACATGACAAAAACTAATTTTAAATTATTGATTTTTCAATTACAAGTTCAGTTAAACAGCACTGATAAGCTCTGAAAAGAGGGTTTCTATAACAATAGGCTACCCTGAAATGCTGCCCCACACCCCGCAAGAAGGAGAGACCTCGGGCAAAAAAAGAGGAAAGGCAAATAGGTACGTGATACTTGACTCAGGAGGATTTAAGTTGTTCCTATATAATCTCTTACAATTACCCCCACTCCGTGTTTGCCCTGCAATAACTGCTGGAGAACTCCCCAACTGAGATGGCCTGCAATCACTGTTTCTCCATCAATGGCTCTCTTGCATCCACATTAAAACATTGGTATCATTTCCTCAATTCGCTGGAATTTCACACCCACACACTGGTCACAGCATATGCTCAGAAAATTACAGTTATCTGTATTTAGAGACTGTTTCAGAATCTGGGTTTTCTTTGCCAGTATTAAGAACAAGACTCAGTGCTGTACATGAGGGTACTGAAATTTAAATGTACGATAACACTATAAATAAAAGGAAACAAATTCCTTAAGGAAAACCTCTAAGTATGCCAGATCAGTTCTCAGTAGTAGCTGCTCTACTTAGAGCAGAGATAAATATTTACAGTCTGGAACAGAAAAATAACACCTTATGTTGCAATACTAGGAATGCAAGCCCCATCAGTCTTTAGTATACTTTAAAATCCCAGGCTCTTTAAAGAGTTTGAGTACTTGGAAGTGCATACATTAAAAATTACCCATTACTCAGCAACTTTGGTACTTATAGTACCAAAAAAACAACAACAAAAAAACAGTACAATTATGTAGGGAGTTTTTCTAATATGCACTAAAAACTTAGAACTGTGATTGTGACTTGATCATTCTGTTTGCATGTAAATGTGAAGTCTAGACCAGTGATATATATTACTTAGTGCAGGGGTCTCCAAACTACGGCCCGGGGGCCGGATCCGGCCCGCGGCTTCGATTTGTCCGGCCCCCCAACCAATTGCTGCCGCTGCCTTGGCAGCACTTCGGTGGCAGCTTAAACGTTGCTGCCGCCTCGGCGGTATTTCGGTGGCGGGGCCCCGTCAAAATCGGGCCCCGCAGTCCCTAAAGCTGGCCCACGAAGCTCCTTCAAAAATCTAATGTGGTCCTCGTCTCCTAAAGTTTGGAGACTTCTGACTTAGTGGAATAAAAGGGCCAATTTCACTCAGGCCTGGTCTACACTAGGGGCGGGGATAGATGTAAGGTATGCAACTTCAGCTACCTGAATAACGTAGCTGAAGTCGATGTCCCTCGATCGACTTACCGCGCCATGAGGATGCCGCAGGGTTGACTGCCGCCGCTCCCCCGTCGACTCCGCTTCCGCCTCTTGCCGGGGTGGATTACCGGAGTCGACAGCAGAGTGATCAGGGATTGATTTATTACGTGAAAAATCGATCCCCGAAAGATCAATCACTACCCACAGATTCGGTGGGTAGTATAGACCCACCCAAAGCTGAAAACAATTATGAGCAAAATCAGCTGGGAGGAAGAATTTAAATCAGAAAAATGTCAATGATAGTTCGGAGATATACTAGAACACTATACTAAATACCCTAAAAGCCACAATCCCACAGTTGAGGAAGAAGGCCATATTAGTTAAAAAAATCCTGCTTTAGATGGAAAGTGAAGGCAGCTATACAAATATATTTACTGTATATATAACAAATGGAAGAAAAGGAAAGTTGATAGTAGTGAATATAAACTAAAAGCTAGGAACTGTAGAAAATTAAGGGAAGCAGAGGGACATATGGCCAGCAGAGTTAAGGACAATAAGAAATATATTAGGAACAAAAAGAATCCTACTAATGGTACTGATCCATTGCTAGATGGAAATGCTATAAATGCTAACACTTCTTCCTTTTCTGCATTCATAACCTATATTACCCTCCTTACATTTTTTATTAATAAATCAACCTACATGGGTTTATGGAAAGCAGATCCGGTCAAACTTGATATCTTCTTTTGATGAGATTACAAGGTTGGTTGGTTGAAAAAGGTAATAGTACTGATGTAATATATTTAGATTTCTGTAAGGCATTTGACTTGGTACCCAACGTCATTTTGATTAAAAAACTAGAAACATAAAATTAAGATGGCACATATTAAATGGATTAAAAGCTTGCTAACTAATAGGTCTCAAAATGTAACTAATCAAGGAATCATCATCATCCAATGGGTGCGTTTCTAGTGGGGTCTTGGCAAGGATCGCTTCTTGGCCCTACGCTAGTTAACATTTTTATCAGTTACCTGGAAGAAAGCAAACTCACTGATAAAGTTTGCAGAGGACAAAAATTGGAGTGGTAAATAATGACGAGGACAGGTCATTGATACAGAGCTTACCAATGGATCCAGATGGCTAAGGGCAAGAAAACAATACGCATTTTCATATGGCTAAATGTAAATGTATACATCTAGGAACAAAACCATATTTTGCAGGATGGGGGGGCTATCCTGGGAAGCAGAGACTCTGAAAAAGATTTGGGGGTCATAATGGAAAAACAGCAGTACATGAACTCTCAGTGCAATGTTGTGGACAAAAGTGTTAGTGTGATCTTTGGTTGCATTAACAGGGGAATCTTGAGTAGGATTAGAGGTTATCTTAACTCTGTATTTGGCATTAGTGTGACCACTCCTGGAATCCTGGGTCCATAATTCAAGAAGGATGTTGAATAAATTCCGCCTCTCGCCAGGGTGGATTACCGGAGTCGACAGCAGAGCAATCAGGGATTGATTTATCGCGTCTACACTAAGAGGGATAGCTCAGTGGTTTGAGCATTGGCCTGCTAAACCCAGGGTTGTGAGTTCAATCCTTGAGGGGGCCATATAGGGATCTGGGGCAAAAATTGGGGATTGGTCCTGCTTTGAGCAGGGGGTTGGACTAGATGACCTCCTAAGGTCCCTTCAAACCCTGATATTCTATGATTCTATGAAATTGGAGACAGTTCAGAAAAGAGCCACAAGAATGATTATAGAACTTGTTTTATAGTGATTGAGCTCGAGTCTATCTATCGAGCTTAACCTTTCTTTGCTAAGGGGTGCCTTCATCCCAGTCTATTAGTATCTATGTGGGGAACAAACATTTAATAATGGGGTCTTCAATCTAGCAGCAAAAAAGTATCCTTGATCCAATGCCAGGAAGTAGAAGCTAGACAAATTCAGATGGGAAATAAGGTGTACATTTTTAATGGTGAGAATAATTAACCATTGGAACAATTTACCAAGCATCGTGGTGGATACTCCATCTCTGAATTTAAAGTCAAGATAGAACCTTTTAGAAAAACATTCAATGGCCTACAGTATACAGAAGGTCAGGACTAGATGATTAACATGGTCCATTCTGGCCTGGGAACCTATGATTCTATGGCACATACATCAGATAAATACCACAAATAATTTTGCTTCTAGATAGTTAAAAGCTTCATTAATGTATACATAGCATTGTCTTTGTGCTTACCTATGTACGGAGTGGATTGGAACTTGATTTCAAATACCGACTACATGGAGTGAGCATGATCTAGTGCTGTGGCTCTCAACCTTTCCAGACTACTGTACCCCTTTCAGGAGTTTGATTTGCCTTGCATAACCCCAAGTTTCACCTCACTTAAAAACTACTTGCTTACAAAAATCAGACAAATACAAAAAAGTGTCATAGCACACTATTAGTGAAAAATTGCTTCTCATTTTTACCATAAAATTATAAAATAAAATTGGAATAGAAATATCGTACTTACATTTTAATGTATAATATATAGAGCCCTATAAACAAGTCATTGTCCGTATGAAATTTTAGTTTGTACTGACTTCGCTAGTGCTTTTTTATGTAGCCTGTTGTAAAACTAGGCAAATATCTAGATGGGATGATGTACCCCCTGGAAGACCACTGTGTACCCCCAAGGGCACATGTACTCCTCCTGATTGAGAACCACTGATCTACTGGTTGTATCGGGATTTGGTGTCAGGAGTCTTGTATTCTATATCTGACTGCCACCAGCTCAATTTCTTGCCTTCCTGCTTCCTTGTTCATGTAGGGATAAGTATGCCTTGTGAGTTCTATAGCATGCTTATAAAAAAAGTCTCCATCATTAATGTAAGGATTTTAGTGTCCTTACTTTTCTCCTAAAAAATAATCCTCCCGCATATTTTTTGCACTTTTCCTCCCTAGGAATTCAATTACACTATGATCACTATTACTGAGATTCAATTATAATGATTTCTTAAACAACTTCTAAGTTTTCCATTTTGGTCTATTGTGACAGGATTTTTCCACTTTGTTTTCAATGTACCTGATCTTATGTGTTTAGTTCTGTCCTTATAAGGTGGCCACTGCCACCACCAGTCTGAGATTCAGTCAGAAATGAGACTATGTAGTAATTTCAAATTAAATAACGTTTAATACTACAACATTATGGACAATGGCTATGTAAGATGAAGTCTAGATCCAGTCATGCAGAAAAGCACCAACGTAGTGCTCTACTATTACTGCCTGCTCTCAAATATTCACTGTTATTGTCCCTGACTTTTTTTCCCCCTAGACCACATTCAAGCCCAGACAGAATAGCCTGATGTGGCTGGAAACATCTCTACTTGGGACATTCACTAATATCTGCATCAGGTGTTGGAGTTTGTTTTGTTTCACAAGCGTTTTGCTCAAGTTTTGTGGCACAAAATTCATATACTTGAATCTGCCACTGAACATCAGATTCACCAGCTACAGCAAACCACCACTTACATATTTAAAGGTTGTGACTCTACACAGTTTGATGATAAAAAGAATTGGCCATTATGGTAAACACACAAACTGATAAATGACTTTACACGGGTATTAAGTGAGGAGGAAAACGTCCCTACCATTAGTATTTCCCTAAAATGATACGTAAAAAGAAAAACCCTGTCCCATCTCAAGCAACACCACACATGCATTTTTAAGAAAGCTTTCAACCACCAGGCCATACATAATGAGTCAGCATCACTGAGCCTGATAAGTGCTACTGAGCCATACCTGAGCCTGACTGACATGGAGCCCTCAGGTAATTAACCAGGCCAATCTACAGGTGAAGATTTAACAAGATGACCCCAAGGCCAGGGATATAGGATCCCCATGAGAACAGCCATTCTAGGTTGTTCAATGTTGCTACCTCGGCAGAAGTATCCCCTACCGCTTAGTGGTTCTGCATGACTGCTCCTGCTCCAGCCCCAGCCCCCATTCCTGCTCTTGGTTCTTGATTCCTGCTCTGAACCCTGGCTCCAGTCCCCAGCCTGACCACTGTTGCTTCAACTTTTAGGCCTGACCATCCGCTTCTCACTTTCTGACTACCTGAGCAGACTGCCTACTTATGTGGCTGGCTCCAGCAACTGAGATGGAGACCCCTGGAATGACCATCACTGATGATGCCAGAGTTGGTCCAGAGCCTTTGGGGTCAAGTTGCTCAGCTGAATCTGGATAATGCTTCCCTCCACTCTCAACAACTATAACCATAAGAGCATAGGAATGGCCATACTGGGTCAGCCCAAAGGTCCATCTAGCCCAGTATCCTGTCCTCCCGCAATGGCCAATACCGGGTGCTTCAGAGGGAATTAACAGAACAAGGCAATTTATTGAGCAATCCATCCCCAGTTGTCCACTCCCAGCCTCTGGCAATCAGAGACTAGGGACACCCAGAGCATGGGGTTGCATCCATGACCATCTTATGCTAATAGTCATCGATGGACCTAGCCTCCATTCACTTATCGAATTCTTTTTAAGCCAGTTATACTTTTGGTGTTCTCAACATCCCCTGGCAATGAGTTCCACAGATTGACTACTTCACAGAGAGCACACTTTCGTTTGTTTTAAACCTGCTGCCTATTAATTTCACTGGGTGACCCCTGGTTTTTGTGCTATGTGAAGGAGTAAATAAAACTTCCTTATTCACTTTTTCCACTCCATTCACAATGTTAAAGACCTCTATCATATCCCCCTTTAATCTCTTTTCTAAGATGAAAAGTCACAGTCTTTTTAATCTCTCCTCAGTTGGAAGCTGTTCTAGACCCTTAATTATTTTGATTGCCCTTCTCTGTACCTTTTCCAATCCTAATACATATTTTGTGAGATACAGTGACCAGAACTGCATGCAGTATTCAAGGCAGGGGTTACCAGATTTATATAGGGGCATTCTGACATTTTCTCTTATCTATCCCTTTCCTACTGGTTCCTAACATTTTGTTCACTTTGACTGCTGCATCACATTGAGCACATGTTTTCAGAGAACAATCCACAATAATTCAGATCTCTCTCTCGAGTGATAACAGCTAATTTAGATCTCATTTTGTATATATAGTTGGGATTATGTTTTCCAACGTACATTACTTTGCACTGATCAACAATGCAGTTCATGTGACATTTTGTTAAGGTGACCAGACAGCAAGTGTGAAAAATCGGGACAGGAGGTGCGGGGTAATAGGAACCTATATAAGAAAAAGACCCAAAAGTCAGGGCTGTCCCTATAAAATCGGGACATCTGGTCACCCTACATTTTGTTGCCCAGTCACCCAGTTTTGTGAGATCCCTTTACAACTTTTCAATCTGCTTTGGACTTAACTGTCTTGAGTAATTTTGTATCATCTGCAAACTGTGTCACCTCACTTTTTACTCCTTTTCCAGATCATTTATGAATATGTTGAATATCACAGGCCCCAGTACAGATCCCTGGGGGACAACACTATTTACCTCTGTCCATTGTGAAAAATGACTATTTATTCCTACCCTTTGTCTCCTGTCTTTTAACCAATTACTAATCCATGAGGGGACCTTCCCTCCTGTTGTCAGATGTTGGCTACGTGTGTATTCTCTCTGTGTGCTGTCCCAGCTCTGTGCAGATAATTGGCACAGCAGACCTTGATGGAACTGCCCAATAACAACAAGCTCATTAATAGCAAAGAAACTCGGTCAGGTTTATTGTTAACGAAGCATGGTCTCAGTATCCCATAGACTCTACAAGACCACTAACACATGTATGCCTATCACAATAGGCCAGCTCAGTTATAGGCTAGCCAAAGACACTCTTTGTATTGGTGTATAAAATGGAGTCTCAAACAAGTTACGTATTGCCCCTCTGACGTCGTTAGTACCACCATCTACCTTGTACATGTTGGTTCGATCAAAACATTTCTATCCATCACACTGTCGCCCTGACCTTATCTTTAAGAGAAGTCGACATGTTCCTGTTATCTCTGGGAATGTGTTTCTACTCACTTGGTATCAGAGTGTTCTGGTACCTTTCTGGAATATATGTTTAGGCTTGTGTCCTGTACCTAGCACTTCTCAGAAATGTGTGCGTTTTTGCAATACCAGCCCTATTCTTGCCAGATTCGGTGAGCTGGCTCACAGCCTGTCTCTTGCTAACTTTGCGTTATATTAGCAAGGCTTGACCACTACTTTAGTTCGGGCCTCACACTAGGCCTCTGATACGACAACTTATGTCTCAGACTCAGTCCACTACTTACTCCATGAATGCTTACTTAGTTTAAGAGTCTTTGGTGAGGGGCCTTGTCAAAGGCTTCTGAAAGTCCCAGTACACTGTATCCGCTGGGTCACCGTTGCTCACATTTCTTTACCCCCTCAAAGAATTCTAAGAGATTGGTGAGGCATGATTTCCCTTTGCAAAAGCTGTGTTAACTCTTCCCCAACAAATCATGTTCATCTATATATGTCTAATCATTCCGTTCTTTACTATAGTTTCAACAAATTTGCCTGGTACTGAAGTTAGGCTTACCAGCCTGTAATGGCCAGGATCACCTCTGAGGCCTTTTTTAAAAATTGGCATCACATTAGCTATCCTCCAGTCATCTGGTACAGACGTATAGCCAGCCATGGTACCTTTAGAACTTGACCCGAAGGTTCCGCTGCCAGAAAGATTTGATGGAGACCACCAAAGTGCTGTGGTTTTCTTTACCAGTGCTGCCATTTGTTCAGTTCTGCAATGTATCTCAATGATTGGATCAAGACGGGGCTGATATCAGTTTATTGATCAGTGAAGCACTGAACTGGGTCTTGCTCCTCCTGGAACAGACCAGCCCAATTCTCAGTAATGTTGACGAGTTCATCCACATCTTCTTGGTAGTACTTAATGATCCAAATCATATCTAACACTGAATCTGCCGTGCAGTTTTTCCAGCAAGGCCATCAGCCCATCTCAGCTTATACTGTCCGTTTTCAGCAGCTAAAACTTTTCTCCCTTCTCCTGAACTTGCTTGCAGACTGAGACATTATGCAGGCTCTGGTGAGATGCAGTATTATTTCAGAACTGCTCTGTCATTGTCTCCAAGTGATCCTGAAGAGATAAGGAGCTGCTGATAACTTCTGACTGTGGGTAAGAGTTGGAGCAAAATTTTTGGTGCCAAAAGGAATCTGCCCCAATCTTTGCTTTTCATTTCAAATACAAGACTCTGGGGGAAGGCGGGTGAGGAAAACAAAAGCTAAATTCCTAGAGGAAGGAATCCACTGCAAAAAGCTCTTATTCCAAACAAAAGAGGAAAAAACAGAGGCAGAGGCACTGAGGCAAATGTCTATTCAGTAAACAACCAGCAGGAAGAGCTTTCATTATAAATCCTCTGAATTTGGAAAGAAGTCTAACTCACAGGTTTTTTTCTGGCAGAGTTCTAGATCCTACACTGAGAAAGGACTTCCAAACACTTGACTATAGTTGAAAAGCAGAGACTCAATCTTTCCCTTTTCACAGTCACCACAGACCACTGATCAAAGCACTAAAAGACAGTTAAATAAAAGACTGAGTATTGGGCCTACTCTGCAGGATGCATTTCTGCAGGTCCTAAGCCAATTCCTGAATGGCTGAGATTTGCTAGCCAGCAGCAACAAATTTAAGTTTGCAAGATTTCAGATCAATTTTACTGCTGCTGATTACAGGTTGACAGCATCAGTGAAATCGAAGTTCACAAAAGTCCAGTCACTGTTGCTGCTCAGGAAATATAAGCAGCCAAGACAGGAACTCAAACCATTTGGTCCTCTGATTGCATATGCAGGGAAGGGAA
Source organism: Chelydra serpentina (assembly GCA_037349315.1). Lineage (NCBI taxonomy): Eukaryota > Metazoa > Chordata > Testudines > Chelydridae > Chelydra > Chelydra serpentina. Next base: position 47,303,375 of record JBAIAC010000029.1, on the reverse strand, counting down.
GACCTGCATTCTCTTACCACAAGACTGCATTCCCAAGGGCAGTATCCGATCTGGGAAAATAGACCACCACACATTGTTTGGGAAAGGTGTGTATTAAAGAAGAAGGAAGAAGGAATATCCGGGGAACTACAGGCCAGTCAGTCTCACCTCAGTCCCTGGAAAAATCATGGAACAGGTCCTCAAGGAATCAATTCTGAACCACTTAAAGGAGGGGAAAGTGATCAGGAACAGTCAGCATGGATTCACCAAGGGCAAGTCATGCCTGACTAACCTAATTGCCTTCTATGATGAGATAACTGGCTCTGTGGATGAGGGGAAAGCAGTGGATGTGCTATTTCTTGACTTTAGCAAAGCTTTTGATACAGTCTCCCACAGTGTTCTTGCCAGCAAGTTAAAGTAGTATGGGCTGGATGAATGGACGGTAAGGTGGATAGAAAACTGGCTGGATGGTCGTGCTCAACGGGTAGTGATCAATGGCTCCATGTCTAGTTGGCAGCCGGTATCAAGTGGAGTGCCCCAAGGGTCAGTGCTGGGGCCGGTTTTGTTCAATATCTTCATCAACGATCTGGAGGATGGTGTGGACTGCACCCTTAGCAAGTTTGCAGATGACACTAAACTGGGAGGAGTGGTTGATACGCTGGAGGGTAGGGACAGGATACAGAGGGACCTAGACAAATTAGAGGATTGGGCCAAAAGAAATCTGATGAGGTTCAACAAGGACAAGTGCAGAGTCCTGCACTTAGGACGGAAGAATCCCATGCACTGCTACAGACTAGGGACCGAATGGCTGGGCAGCAGTTCTGCAGAAAAGGACCTAGGGGTTACAGTGGACGAAAAGCTGAATATGAGTCAACAGTGTGCCCTTGTTGCCAAGAAGGCTAATGGCATTTTGGGCTGTATAAGTAGGGGCATTTCCAGCAGATCGAGGGACGTAATTATTCCCCTCTATTCGGCACTGGTGAGGCCTCATTTGGAGTACCGTGTCCAGTTTTGGGCCCCACACTACAAGAAGGATGTGGATAAATTGGAAAGAGTCCAACTGAGGGCAACAAAAATGATTAGGGGGCTGGAGCACATGACTTATGAGGAGAGGCTGAGGGAACTGGGATTGTTTAGCCTGCAGAAGAGAAGAGTGAGGGGGGATTTGATAGCTGCTTTCAACTACCTGAAAGGGGGTTCCAAAGAGGATGGATCTAGACTGTTCTCAGTGGTAGAAGATGACAGAACAAGGAGTAATGGTCTCAAGTTGCAGCGGGGGAGTTTTAGGTTGCATATTAGGAAAAAACTTTTTCACTAGCAGGGTGGTGAAGCACTGGAATGGGTTACCTAGGAAGGTGGTGGAATCTCCTTCCTTAGAGGTTTTTAAGGTCAGGCTTGACAAAGCCCTGGCTGGGATGATCTAGTTGGGGTTGGTCCTGCTTTGAGCAGGGGGTTGGACTAGATGACCTCCTGAGGTCCCTTCCAACCCTGAGATTCTATGATTCTATGAAAGTCTAAGCTGCAGCCTTGCAGACCTCAGCGATGGAAACCTTCTTGAGCAGTCACACCGAGGTAGAGGGCTTCCTTGTGGACTGGGCCAATACCCTAGAAGGAGGCTGTATATCAACAGATTCAGAACAGGAAATGACATCCAGAAATCCATCTAGAGATCCTCTGTGTGAAGACTGTGGGCCCTTTAGATCTGTCAGCAATTGACATGAACAGTTCAGGAGACTTCCTACAGGACTTGGTTATGGCAAGACAGAAGGGCCATGTCCTCCTAACATCCAGTTTGTGTAAAACAGGATCCTTCCTGGTCTGGTGTGGTTTTAGGGGGGGGAAAAAAAAACACATGGATGACCTGGTTAATCTGAAACTTGGACAATACCTTAGGTAGGAATTTAGATCACAGATGTAATAAAACATCCTTGAAAAATACTATAAAGAATAGGTCTGCCATTAATGCTCCTATTTCCCCAACTTTTCAACAGTCTTCATGGATAGGTTAAGAAGGGAACAGATAGTCATCCATTCAAAGGGAGATCTCATGAAAGACACCTGAATATGAAGCTCAGATCCCAAACAGGAGTGGTTCTTTCACTCGAGGGACAAAAGGTTCCCCAATCCTTTGATAAATCTCATTGTTGCAGAGCTAGCCACACTGAGAATCCCTCAACTGAGGAATGAAAGGCCGTTATAGCCACAAGTGGATTGAGATAGAAAGATAATCCTGTTTCGATTTCAGGAGGAAGCCTTGAACAGTGAAAAGGAAAGAATGAGTAGGTGGAAGATGCTGCTGTTCATACCAATTGTTGAATCATCTCCACTTCAGTAGGGAAGTATTTTGGGTGGATTATGTCCTGCTGTTCAACAATACCTGTTGTACTTCCACAGAGCAAGCAGTCTATTTCCAGGAACCACTGAGAAGTCGCGCCTTGAAGGTGACGTACTCCTAAGTTGAGGAACCCAACCAGCATCTTAAGGAAGTAGATGAGGAGTAGCCAGAAGGCTGATTGTTTGGCAGACATGCAGGTAATGACATGCCTCTCTTGGCCATGTTAGAGTTGATTTCCTGCCTCAATAAATGCTCATGAGAGAGGTCCCAGAAGAGGGACAGGGAGGGGAGGTAAAAATGGATGGAGCATCTCAATGTTAGGACTTCCAAGATCCATTTGTCAGATGTAATCTATTCTCATGACAGTTGAAAATGGGGGAGTGTGTCCCCGAAGGGAGGGAGATGGGCAAACTGTTGCAACTGGAGATGCAAAAAACAGGAATGATTCAGACCCTCAACTAGTCTGTCAAAACTGATGTTTTAATAATGAGAAGGGTTCTGTAGTTGAGCCAGGTGTAGTGGATTGTCTATTCTACTGAAACCCTGGGATCTCCATTTACTAGTATTATTAATTGTGTAGATTCCCAGAGATCTCAAGGTGGCTCTTGAGTCTGTCAACACATGGAAATGACTCTGTGTTCACAGTAAAAAGTTTCAAACCATCAAAGGGAAGATCCTCAACTGTATTTTGGACCTTCCTATGGAATCCAGAGAGCTGGAGCCAAGATGCCCGACATGTAACAACTGTTGTGGAGATGGAACAAGCAGCAGTGTCAGCAACATCCAGGGAGGCCTGTAAAAGTGTTGGCAAGCAGCCAACCCGCAGCTATGATGGCTTGGACCTGCTCTCGATGCTCTCCAGGAAGGTGTTCAATAAAGGAGTGAAGCTTGGAATAGTTGGTGTGATTATGCTTTGCCATAAAAGCTTGGTAAGTGGCAATCCTAAACTGCAGGGTTGCCAATTAATAGCTCTTACGTTCAAAAACATTAAGATATTTGAATCTTCTTGTATGGCGTCAATTTAGTGTGGTGCTGTCTTCCACATTCATTTACAGCTTCAGCGATCAAGCAATTAGGAGAAGGGTGGTAAATAAAAATTCAGAGCCGTTGGCTGGACAGAATGCTTTATCAGCACACTTGCAAGTAGGTGGTACTGTTGCCAGGGTCTACTGTTGGCAGGATCCAGAAGTGCCTCATAAATGAGCAAGGCCAGTCAAGCAGACCATGCTGTTTGTAAAATGTCCAACAGTTTGTGCTAACTTCAAGGGGTGCCTGCAAAGAATCCTCCACCTTCTTTCACAAGGCCCTGAAACCATCTGAAGTCATCTGCCAGGGAGAGTGGGGGAGACATCATGGCCTCATCTGGAAGAGATAATAGCTATGAGGTGGCGTTCTTTTCCACCGTAGCCTTTTCCTCCTGCTGCTCAGATAGCGAGCGGAAACATAGAATAGAATCATAGACTATATTAGGGTAGGAAGAGACTTCAGGAGGTCATCTAGTCCAATCCCCTGCTCAAAGCAGGACCAACACCAACTAAATCACCCCAGCCAAGGCTTTGTCAAGCCAGGCCTTAAAAAACCTCTAAGGATGGAGATTCCACCACCACCTACCTAGGTAACCGATTCCAGTGCTTCACCACTCTCCTAGTGAAATAGATGGAGAAGGAGACTGTCTGTCCAGATGATCCTAGCAAGCAAGGCTAGAGGCTCTAGAAAATTTGACAGTAAGCTGCCCAAGGGTCCCAATATGGCCATTTAAGGGGACCATACAGAACAGAGAGTGGTATCTATTACTATTCATACCAATGAGGAGGTGCTTCAAAGTGTATCCTCCAAGAATCACCCCTTTCCCTGTAGGTGGAAGTAAGAGGGTTCCTGTAATGGTAAGTAGGGTAGGAGATCCCCACACTGAGATTTGAGAGACTGAAGAAATGTCATCATCTAGTGGGGGAGTGCCACCAGAGAACAGGGAGAATCTAGTAATTCCAGGGAAAGATGTAGTTCCTTTGACCACATGGATCTCGATACCAATATGCGCTCAGTATCCCCCAAAAAGGCAAACTTTGCGTCTTTAGCATATTTAAATTCCTGCAATGCCAGATGAACGAACTGTTCAGTCTGTTCAAGTAGATCCCTTGCAGAGGAAGTTGACAGTACCAACAATGTTGATTGCCTGGATGTGGGTTTAGACTGATGCAGCCACTTAGGCATCTGCGGTATCAAGGCTCTTTGAAATTGGAGGCTATAGAGGAATATCCATCAGTACTGACTTGCTAGAACCAGTCTCTCCCTTTTGAGTTGGTCAAGTCCTAACAGTACCGAAGGTGGTTTAGGTACTGAAGTATAGCTAGAGCCTTGGCCTTTAGAAGAGCACAGGGACTTGGGAGCACCATCGGTACTGGAGGAGCCTGGAGTCCCAACAGTACGAGGCCAGGAACCTGCCCAGTCAACTTACGACGAGACGGAGGTCTTTTCAAAATGGGCTCTTCGTGGGGAGAATCAGAACTCCTTTTCTTAGAGACCTTCTCAGAGGTCTCTAAAGTCTTTCCATTATAAGATCTAGGTGAACAGTGAGTTGAGGTCAACAAGGCACTGTGTGTGTGCTTGGAAAGTGGTGTACAGGGAGGATCTAGTAACCTGGGTCCGAAGTGGGACAAAGAGTGCTCCATCATAAGCTGTCTCAACTTGATCCCCTAGTTCTTCCTTGTCCAACTTCTTTAAGAGTAGGGCTTCTATAGAAAGTGTTTCTCCAAGGCAACAAACACACCAGAAAGGCCTGTCACTGACCGAGATCACTTCCTGGCAAGTGAGGCAATGTCTGAACCCTACTGATGCTGGCATACCCCTTCAACAGAGAGAGAACCTCCCAGGAGGAGGAGGGTGGAAAGAGGACAAGGAGCAATCCTCTTACAAAAATTGACACATCCAATTAAATTACACCAAAACTACTAACAAGTAGGCAAGGCAAGCTTGACTGATTAAAGCAGGCACGCTGGATCCTCCATCTCAGGCCGAAGTGATTCACCCATACAGCCCTATATAGTCTTGCTGTGGGATACAAGGACACGTAGGGTGCAGGAGCGGGCAGACAGACACCACTACCAAAAAATCGCCAAAGGCACACATGCCCCTAAAGTGGAGCATCCATAGGGATGCTACTCAAAGAAGAAATGGTTAGTTTCACTGTCCCGCAGAACACTGAGAAACTGACTTCATTCTTAGAAATTACATGCTCTGCCTAGGTAAGCAGAGCAACAGAATAGGATAACGATTGTGTGCTGCTCAATGTCCCCACCCTATCCCCACAAGATGAGAGAGTAGGAGGGTGCTATTCTACACCCTTTTCCAACAAGGCCACTATGAAAGACATGACCCAACCAACATAGTCCTGAGACAGATCCCTGATGGGAAGTCCAGTTCCTCTCCTTTCCCAGCAGCTTAACAGGTACACATGCTGGGCTTCCCAATTAAGTGCTCATCTCTGAAACCTTCTGGGGGCCCACCTGTATTTTTTATATGGGTTGCATGCTTGTAGGATTCTGGAACATTTTTCAAGTCCTGGTCTATATACCAAACCAATGCTTTAAGAACCCATTTGATGTAGAGTATTTACAAAAATATATCTGACAGATAAGGTGGATGAGGGAATACCTTTATTGGAACAACTTCTGTTGGTGAGAGAAACTTTCAACCCACACAGAGCTGTTCTTCTATTTGACAACTGGCTCAATAAAAGATATTCCCTCGCCCATCCTGTGTCTCTAATATCCTGGGACCAACACTGCTACAATTACACTGCATCTGACAGATAAAGAAGACAGTTTGCTGCAGTCTTGTGGATAAGAGATACTTAGTTCATTACATAACAAATGAGAATTTTTTTTAATAAACCTGAAGAGTTAAACATAATACACCATATGGGGAAGTTAGAGAATTTACAGTCAAGAAGCTTACTGGAACCTTCCATGTCTGAATCTGAACTGTGAGGTGTACCTTTCTCCCTCATTCTTGGGGAGTTAGATAACCTTTACACTGTTAAACTGAAAACCCAAGTAAGGAAGCTCAAAGTTAAGGTGGATACTGGTGTGAGTGAAAGATGGAGTATGTCTAACCCTTTCTCTTTCAAAATTATCAAACATTCACTAAGAGCAGAACAGAAACAGCCTTAATTTCTAGCATTAACCCCTCCCTATCTCTCCTTTGCACACACCTTCCCTCCTAAATTAAGTTGCCTCAATCTTACAGTTCATTCTGGTTTCTAAAGTTATACAGGCTCAATAATGTTTAAATACAAATATATACTGTTAAATAAGCCAATACTATATAATTAACATCTGCTTTTTACTTGGCTATGCTGTACTATTTAGACATCATACCAGACTGGTAATTACACATTTTATAGGAAACTATGCCAAAAGAGTCAGTCCAGTTTCTTGACTGATAAGAAGAACCTATATTCTGAAGTTCAACACAATCTAGAACTAATACCAACACACAACCAGATGACTCTGCAGTTCCCTAGGGAAAATGTAATTCCATAATGGTTTGAACAACACTTTGAATGCTGGTTCATGCTGTCATACAATAGAACTAATTTATTGTTTCAGGCTTAAACATCAATCCAACAAAAGCATCTGAATTGCATAAAACGAAACGCTTTGTAAACAACACTAAACCAGAAACCCCTAACATGCACATTTTTATACAGAGCAGACAAAGTGTTTCTATAAACCATATTAGTGTATTTAGAAAAATTTATCACACTGAAACTATGTTAACAGAGTACAGAGTTTTGTAAAAGCTACAAGATTAACCCTATGTTGAATAATATTTTACTTCATTTTAAGATACTATCCCCCTGAAGAAAACAGAGAAAAAACAGAACATTAGAAAAAGTTTCCTTGGCTAGTGTTCCTGTTTTTCCCTTTTGCTATTAGAGGCTCATGGTCTAAAAAGTGCTCTCTCTAGTATACTAGATTCTCCTTCTTGAGGTAGTTTGATATTGGAAGTTATTAGTAGGAATGTAACCCCAGTGCTACAAATTTAGCATTTTTCCCTGCAGCATTGCAGAGAAGATGGAATACAGAGCTTTGGAAGTTAGGAAAACGAACGAATACAGAGGAATCTAACTTGTACTAATGATAGGCCTATAATGAATTACTTGCTGTTTCTCAAGATTCAGTTAATGCAAACTAAATAAGGATACCAAAGCTATTTTGCTCATTTGACAAATGCAATTTAGTTTTATTTATAATAAATCAGAGTATACTAATAAATATTAACACACTTTGTAAAAGTAATAAAATCTTAATAGGGGACCTCAGTACAGCACTATTAAATCTTTCCAAAAAGGAAGGAGTATGAATTATCAAGGTTCTACTGTATATGTGAAAGGCAAACGTATACAAATTTAATCAGATGCTAGCGCTTTCCTCAGAACGAAAACACGTCTTTAAGAGGTCACCTAAAACACCATATGGTGCTGCTATCGTTCTGTTCACTGTACAGGTCCCAAATTATTGATGTTCTAATCCTGAAATTTATTTTTAAAGAAGTATTCTGCTTCATTACTGTCTCAGCCCACTAATGTACAGGTTTGTTATAAAATCCTAGCCCGCTTTAGCAGATATATACAGGACAGGTCTGTAGGAGGTCAGACTTTACAAAATGAGAAGGTCAACACACCAGAAACCACAGAGATGACAACCAGGTTGCACCTGAGGCATTGTCTTGCGTATTCAGTTTCAGCTATACGGAGAGAAGAGGAAAAGTACCCCACTATACATATTCCCCATCTCATCACCTGCCTGCATATCATACACACCCCTATGGCTCACTGCCCCCCCACGGCATTACCTCCTTTCTGGCTCTCTTCTGGAGACACACAGTTAAAGGACTATAGTAATTTCCAATTCCTTAAGATAGGGTCAACACATTCAGTACCATCTTGAGTTAACACATGATGGAATCCTACTAAGATGGGCTTTTCAGTTGGGGGGCAGGAGGGTGAAGATGCCACCCCGTGGGGCCTGCGCTGTGCTTCACTAGCTGAAATGAGGAGACTGCAAATGCACATCTGAAGTCTTCACACCATCTCATAGACTCACAGACTTTAAGGTCAGAAGGGACCATTATGATCATCTAGTCTGACCTCCTGCACAATGCAGGCCACAGAATCTCACCCACCCACTCCTGGAATAATCCTCTCACCTATGTCTCAGCTATTGAAGTCCTCAAATCATGGTTTAAAGACTTCAAGAAGCAGAGAATCCTCCAGTAAGTGACCCGTGCCCCATGCTGCAGAGGAAGGCAAAAAACCTCCAGGGCCTCTGCCAATCTACCCTGGAGGAAAATTCCTTCCCGACCCCAAATATGGCGATCAGCTGAACCCCGAGCATGTGGGCAAGACTCACCAGCCAGACACCCAGGAAAAAGTTCTCTGTAGTAACTTCTAACATCCCATCATTAACCATTGGTCCTATTTACCACTGATGGCAATTAATTGACCTTTGACTAAGATCCTGTTATCTCATCAAACCATCCCCTCCATAAATTTATCTAGCTTAATCTTGAAGCCCGTTAGGTCTTTTGCCCCCACTGCTTCCCTTGGAAGGCTGTTCCAGAACTTCACTCCTCTGATGGTTAGAAACCTTCGTCTAATTTCAAGTCTAAACTTCCTGATGGCCAGTTTATATCCATTTGTTCTTGTGTCCACATTGGTACTGAGCTGAAATAATTCCTCTCCCTCCCTGGTATTTATCCCTCTGATATATTTAAAGAGAGCAATCATATCTCCCCTCAGCCTTCTTTTGGTTAAGGTAAACAAACCAAGCTCCTCGAGTCTCCTTTCATACGACAGGTTTTCCATTCCTCGGATCATCCTAGTGGCCCTTCTTTGTACCTGTTCCAGTTTGAATTCATCCTTCTTAAACATGGGAGACCAGAACTGCACACAGTATTCCAAATGAGGTCTCACCAATGCCTTGTATAACGGTGCTAACACCTCCTTATCTCTACTAGAAATACCTCGCCTAATGCATCCCAAGACCGCATTAGCTTTTTTCACAGCCACATCACATTGGCCACTCATAGTCATCCTGTGATCAACCAGGACTCCGAGGTCCTTCTCCTCTTCCGTTACTTCCAACTGATGCGTCCCCAGCTTATAACTAAAATTCTTGTTATTAATCCCTAAATGCATAACCTTACACTTCTCACTATTAAATTTCATCCTATTACTATTACTCCAGTTTACAAGGTCATCCAGATCTTCCTGTAGGATATCCCGATCCTTTTCTGAATTGGCAATACCTCCCAACTTTGTGTCATCTGCAAACTTTATTAGCACACTCCCACTTTTGGTGCCGAGGTCGGTAATAAAAAGATTAAATAAAATTGGTCCCAAAACTGAACCTTGAGGAACTCCACTAGTAACCTCCCTCCAACCTGAAAGTTCACCTTTCAATATGACCCGCTGTAGTCTCCCCTTTAACCAGTTCCTTATCCACCTCTCAATTTTCATATTGATCCCCATCTTTTCCAATTTAACCAATAATTCCTCATGTGGTACTGTATCAAATGCCTTACTGAAATCGAGGGAGATTAGATCCACTGCGTTTCCTTTATCTAAAAAATCTGTTACTTTCTCAAAGAAGGAGATCAAGTTGGTTTGGCACGATCTACCTTTTGTAAAACCATGTTGTAATTTGTCCCAATTGCCATTGACCTCAAGGTCCTTAACTACTTTCTCCTTCAAAAATTTTTCCAAGACCTTGCATACTACAGATGTCAAACTAACAGGCCTGTAGTTACCCGGGTCACTTTTTTTCCCTTTCTTAAAAATAGGAACTATATTAGCTATTCTCCATATAGCTCTATATATTCTCTATATCTGAACTGGTTTCCAGCTCTATGCCCCTCTATCACACTAGGGAACAAAAATTCTATGTGTGGTAGGCAAGGCCAACAAAAAGTTGGTCAGACAAGTGAGAGGGTCCTCTCTGATGATCTTATTTTAAAATACTTTTGTATTTGAAACTATGGTTCAATCATCAGAATAGGGGACATGATTGTCATAGGACTGGGACCCCAAATCCCCATACATTCCGCAGTACTACTACAATGCCATCTGAAGCAGTTTGTCACCAAAACTACTCTCAGATGTATCCATCAGGGAAACAGGAGGGAAAAAATGAACTGGATCAAGATGTGCACAACAGTAAATACCATGACTGAGGTTGAATTTTTATATTTACATAAAAGACAGGCCAAGCATAAATTCCTTGCAGAGGAAGAACTATAGAAGCTGTCCAAGGGATTTTATAGTCTGTTCTTGTTTCTTTTTACTGCCTTTCTATAATCTTGTGTCCCCCCCCCCCCCACCATACTTTCCCTCTCATACTTTTCTCCCCCCCTCTAACTTTTTCTAGGACTATAATGACTACACAAGAACCCCATCAAGGAAACACAAGGCAGTATTTGTTTTCTCTTCTGAGTTTAACTGTGCAAATCCTTTCCAGATAAAGAGGCATTACCCAAATATCCTGCTTACTGGTTAGACAGCACTGGTGAGGACAAGAATCACTCCATACATTAGCACACATCTCCTGATCAACATGGCCCATTGCAGGATAAAGCATCCCTTCACTTCCGTTTCCTTGTTAACATCATGAAATAGCAAGAGAAATTGCTTATCTGAGGCACTCAAATACTACAGTAGCGAGAAGCATACAAGAACCTGAACAGAGCACAGCAAGCAGGAAGTTTTCCCACCACTTTCTGCAGAAGGTAAGTTTTCATTTAAAAAAAAAAATCTCTAGCTCTTATGGGTGAGAAGGCATGCAAAATGTGAACTGAAAAAGTAATTATGTACTGCTGTCTTCCTGGTTCTACAGGCAGCTCCAATACCCCTGCTGCTTCTCAGCACCCACAATCTGCAGCAGAGCGAAATATGACCAAAAGTCTCACCAGTTTTCACTGCTTTTTTCAGACCTCTAGGCAGCAATGAAACTGAAAAGAATCAAGTCAATTTCATTATGCCGAGACTTGAGAAAGTTGAGAGCAACAACAAAGGCAGACACCAAAGCTATTATTTGGGGAAATGGGCTAAAAAAATGACAACTAGAAGGGTCAAGTAGTAGAAACTGACTCTCAGCAGCAACAAAGGAGATGGATGAATTCAAGAAAGCTACCCCTATTCAGTGCCCGCCACCATTTTCGTATCAGTCTGAGGGCTTGTCTACACTTACACACGGGGTTAATTTAAGATACGCAACTTCAGCTACACGAATAGCATAGCTGAAGTCGATGTACTTAGTTAGATCTACTTACTGCGGTGTCTTCATTACGGTAAGTTGACAGCTGACACTCTCCCGTCGACTCCGCTTTTGCTTCTCATTCTGGTGGAGTACCAGAGTCAACGGGAGAGCGTGCAGCAGTCAATTTATCGCATCTATACTAGACACGATAAATCGACCCCCGCTGGATCGATCGCTGCCCACCGATCCAGCAGTTAGCGTAGACAAGCCCTCAGATGATAGATTTAGTGCTTCATCCACAAGGAGTCTAGTTAAAATTTTAACTCCAATATGTGGCTTTATGGGTTGGGGTGAAGCAGAAAGGAGACATTATGTTCTCTGCCACCTCCTATATAAGGCAAGAAAAGGAATAAAAGAGATAAGAGGGAATTAACCAAAGGTAGCTCAGGAAAAAAATAAATGTTGAGTGAAGACAGGAAGGAAAACAAAATACCAGAGGATGCAGTAAGTAGTATTGATTGAAGAATACTTGGCAAATATTGAATGAATGTTATCAATATTCATCAAATACTGTACTCCATTAATACTTGTTTGTGGTTTTCAACCAGCACAGTAGCTAGGCAAATACTATTCCGCACATACACTACTTCTGGGGGCATTATCAAATATAGGCAATGAATATTTCTTCTACTAGCTGATGTAGTAGTAAGTCACATTTTAAAATATCTATTACATTGAAAGTTGTTAAATATTTCAGTATTTGAAACATACTGTAAAGTGGCCTGGAGCCATTTTCTTTCTTTAAATTGCAGGGGGCATGGTAGCAAATATTTTCACCCAGGCATATTAGTTCAGGCCTTGGGCTATAAGTATCAAATTTTTGAAGCCCTGATTTTTCTTCTACATAGACCGCTACCTTGATAATTATTTCCTCCACTTAGCCAATAGGACACCACACACTGTACTTCAGAAAGAGTGCAGGGGTCTAATTATAGTCGAGACCTTCCAAAAGGGTGGCATGGGCCCTAACTGCAATTTCAGTAGCATTTTCAAAGAATCTAAGAAAGGCAAGTTTTGATCTTTGGCCTTAGATTGCATGTACCCAAGCATTCAACACACCCAGGATTTAAGTGCATATAACATCAAATCAGCCACTGGTCTTTGAGGGAAAGGTAAACAATAATATGAACACTTCTTACAATAAAGAAAATATTCAACTTAAAGAAAAAATTAGGAAAAATGAATTCTCTCTCTTGGGCAACAAGATTTGAGATACAGACTATCTTTGAAGTTACCTTAAAAAAAATCCTTGCCTACTCCCCACTTCTTAAAATTCTGAAGGGCACTAGCAATATGACTAAATGCTTAAGGAAGAAGAGTTACACCGATCAAGTCCAACATTTGTACCCACTAGTTTCTTTGATACATGTTTTATGCATTTTCAAACAAAAAAACTGCTTGCAACTTCCTTAAACTACAAACCTAGGCCCCAAGCCTGCAGGCAGAATGCTGAGCCCAGGTAGAGCAATGTACCACCTATGCGCTATAAATTGCACAATCAGGGCCCGAAAGTGGAGATTTCATACATTCTACATCTTCAAATCAAGGACACCATTGGACATAGCTTTAAAAACCTACCCCCCAGAGGTAAGTGGAAAGCTGTCTCTAGCTGTCTGGCCAGGGAGTAGTGAGCTTAAAGTCATCAATTTCTGTAAAAAACTAAGTTTTTTAATAAGTTCTTATTTCTCGCTCATATGATTGCAAAGATAGCCCAGATGCTAAAAGGATGAGAACTGATTCCATGTTTTCATGAGCCTGCAGACAGGCAACTCCTGTGCCTCTGCTGATGTTCATAGTAGCACCAGAGTATATAAAGAAGACACTGGAAGTTTCACTGTGTACCATGTGAGCAGAAATGAAACTCAAATCAGGTCAATTCAAGCTGCTGCTGCTTCAGAAAGCTACCAGCAGTGGCAATTGCAGACATAAAAGAATAATTCATAGTAGTGAAGAATTTTGCAGATTGCATGGAGGACTTGTTCCCGACCCAAATCCACACAGTAGAAAGAAGGTTCCAAGAGATGGGTAAAGTAGTAGAAACCTTCCCCCGCATACACTGAAGAAGCTCTAAGGAAAAGTGGAAAGAAGAAACAGTCTCTTACTTCTCAGCTCCCCTCTAGCTGCTGAAAGGGAAGTTTCAGCCACCTTTTATCAGAAGCTGCTGTGATAGAGTGGCTCAGGGACAGCAACCTGACTAAAATCTCAAAAGCTGTGTGTGACAATTCATTGCTCCTGGACATCACTTGTCAAGTCCCCACCCTCATCTTTCATATCTACCTCTGGCTTGCAGTCACCTGGTTTTTCAAGTGTGTCTATTAATTTTGGGATACCAATAGTAATTTCTGGTTCAGAAACCGATATGGAAGAGACCTCTATTTTTCCCTTTTGTACCATCCTCTATCAAAGAATTTGAATCTGAAGTCATTCTTAAAACTTTAAAGCATCACAATCAAGCTGAAATTTGCATGTTGACTATATAATTTTGTATTTTGTTCTTATACATTTAAACATAAGCCATAATATATACACAAGTAACTAGATTACTGAAAATTTGTAATATCCATCACCACCTTGTTTAAAAGCTTTTTTAAAATTACTGATCAACTTCAGTAGACAAGAGATCTAATTTATGTTGTCAATTCCATATCAGGAACTTTATGCACAGATCCTGCTATTTCCTAATTTTTGGTTCCTGGCTACTACTTATAACAAGGCATCCTAGGATTCTACTTTCACTGTTTTTTTACCACAGACCCTATAAAGTTATCTCCTGTTCAGACTTGTCTGATTACATCTGTTGTACATTAACTTACCAGTATGTTGAAAATCTTCACCCATGAACACTAAATTCTCCAAGTGTGTTCCACCAGATGAGACAACGGCTTTTACTCAAATTTGTTTTTACGTTACCTCTATTAAATAATTGACAAGCTTCCTCTCTATTCTCATTTTATTTCCAAAATATGTTTGTGTTGGTTTAATCCACTTTACCTTTCTAAATCAAAACCCTGGAGCAAAATTAAATACTGAAGTGCAAAGATGACATTTTAAAGGTCCAAAAATAAGTGAACATAATTGATAATAATGAAGGGTATCTGATAAGATGCACATGCCTAAGACATGCAAATATAAAAACAGCACAAGATTCACGAAGTTTCTCTCTTACATATTTTGGTTTATTAAAAAAATGTGGTCTCTTCTAACTGGGTGGCATTTTACATTTCCAACTGTAATTGAGTGAACATGTTGCCACGGTAACAATGGAATTGTGCAATAATTTTGTTGCCTTGTAATTGCCTGATATTTGTATACAAGCAGCTGAGATTTCTTAATTCAATGCCCCCTTAAATCTTTCAGGCAGACTCTGGAGCTACAACAGCATCGTTTAAATGTGAAAACTCTAAAACAATTTCTGATCCTTCAACCACTATTAGAATTCAAAGCAATGACAGGCCACATTACAAAAAAGAAATCCTGTCAAGAATCAGGCTACCTAAACTTTTGTGTTCCTTAGCTTTTTAAAAAATATTGCCCTTTTTAAGAGATCTCATTTACATAGATAACTTCAGGTAACTTTGGCCACAACCGAAAGCACTGACAGTAGTGAACACCGCACAAGTCACTTTTATTGATGCTATGTAACAGCAGTAAATCCAGATGTATTCTGATGCCTTTCTTCAATAAGAGTGAAACTCACCTTAGGTACAGAGTGCAAATACAAGGCTCTCTACATGACTTA
This sequence comes from Chelydra serpentina, assembly GCA_037349315.1. Taxonomy (NCBI): domain Eukaryota; kingdom Metazoa; phylum Chordata; order Testudines; family Chelydridae; genus Chelydra; species Chelydra serpentina. The sequence goes on along the minus strand of JBAIAC010000029.1, from coordinate 47,288,005 downwards.
AATCACACATTGGGGCTATGCAGAAAGTAAAATACAGGCATCTCTACACTAGCCCATATAGACAGATGTGGATGAGGCGAGACCAGAGGATCCATACTGAGTGACCCCAATACACAACTACTACGTTTTGGGTGCCCAGATTCCAGGTTGGTGGGTGACTTTCGCCCGCCCAACCCACCCACACTTCTCTCAGACAGCTCAGTTACTTGTGAAATAAACTTCCATAAACTCCCCCCCCTAAAATATGAGGCAAATCTATAGTAATGGACATTCTGTTAAATCCAGAACGTCAACATTTTAAAAGTGACAAGTCTAATTTATGCAAAGCTTTATACGAATGCTGTCATAGCAAATCTAATGACAAACTGAAAAAACCTTCAGTGTCATGCAAATACCTACATAAGCCAAATATCATTACATGTATTTTGAAGAAACAGAATGGATCAGTTTTACTTCCCTCCAAATGGTATAATGTCAAATAATCATTATGTAATAAAAGTGAGTTTGCTTAAGAGGTCATGCTGTACTTACAATGCCCCACACACACAAACCCAAAAGATTAAAGAAACTCAGGTATTGCACACAACCTCTTTCCTGATAAATTCCTGCAGCATAAACCCACACACAACAGCTCAGTAACACCTCCCTTCCCATTGCTCCAAATAGTTTAAAAAAATTAATTATAAGGTATGACATGAAAATTGTTGCACAAACCAACATTTCATACAGTAAAACTCCCTTTTAAACACAGCAAATCCGGGGGAAAAGGGAACAAGGCACAGTGAGGGGGAAGGCCAGAATGCTACCCATAAGTTTGAGTTGATACTGTCAGTTTGTGTTATATATTAACAGCATAGCAACAGCATAAAAGTAATCAGGAAATTTGTTACACAAAATCTACTGTCCACTCTTACCATAATAAGACAGAATTATTTTTTGTTTTCCAATCAATAAGTATCTATTTGGCTCACGTAAGTGGACAAGCAGAATTTTGTAATGCTGATTTACTAGTATCTCAAACAAGGTGATGAAATACAAGTTATAAAAACTATCATAAGCATGAAATGCATAAGACTCCCACGTAAGTCCACAGACACTTTACATAAGATACATTTTATTTACTTAAAAGATCAAAACAGCTATTTTGAATGGGTATCAGCATCAGATAAAGTCACTTTTGAATAATACATGCATATATGTATAGCCTGGACTATCATCATATTAGCTCCGGCACATGTGCAGAAGGTGTAATAAGAGGATAATAATCATATTTTAAAAAACTTTTACAGGAACACAGGCCACTGCATAGCTTTGTTTTCTGCCATCTCCCAAATACTGGAATTATAACTAAGCATTCAAAGCAGTAATCAATTACAGTTTAAATCTGCACCTCTTTATCCCAGCAGTCTCCTTTATGTTTTATTTCTGGGCTACAAATAATTCAACTCCCAAAATTCCCATTTTATCTAAGGGCTTATTTCCTAAATGTAATATATACATAGTACTATCCTAGCTATCAGAATATTTTTGTTAATTAATTGTCACTCAATTTAAAGGGCAAATTTGGGGGGGGGGGTTAATTGGTTTAAAAAGCAGAATAGTAAACAAGCTTAATCAATTTGCAAGTGAGCTCAATGCTTCTAATGCCAGAACCTCCCACCCATACCCCTGCCACTTCACAGAACATGTCTTCACTATTAACTGGGTGAGATAGACACACCTCTGGGAAGGGAGGGAGATATTTGGGTAGTAGGAGGAATAGGGGATGCGAGTACTCCCAAATCCTCACTGCCTCCATCTGCAAGGGTCACCCTGCTGCAGGGACAGATTCCCACACACACCCCAGTGCCTGTGACAGCCTATCAGTCCCCCAACACACGCAGCACTGGACGGACAGCCAGACACACAGCGACCCTACACACAGACATGGTGACTGCTGGACAGAGACAGCCAGACATTCGCCCCCCCTCCCTTCCCCCCACAGCGCAGCTGTTGGGCAACATACACAGCGACCGCCAGACACAGACGCTACCCCACATACACATTGGGGCCGCCGGACACAGAGACAGACACAACTCCCCTCTTATATACACACTGACTTCTGGACACCCACACACACTGACTGCCGGACAGACACAACCCCACTCCCCCGTCCCCGTGTCGTCGTCCCCCCTCCCCCCACAGAGTGAATGCAGGACAGAGACAACTCCACATACACATACAGAGTGACTGCCGGACAGACAACCCCACACACACACACACACACACACACAGAGTGTCTGCCAGACAGACAAACATATATACGCGCACACACCCCAAGTTACTGTCAGACAGTCACCCCACACACACACTGACGGCCGGACACGGACAAACACGGGAGGAGGCTGCCGGACAGAGTCACAGCCCCGCCCCCTGCCCTGCGGGCGGCTCTTGGGCCGTGGCCCCCAACCCCTCCGCGGCATGAGGCGGCGGCGCCGCAGCCGCTCCCAGCTCCACTCACCCCAGCCGCATCGCTCCCCGCCGAGCCCCGCTCAGCAGCGAGGCGGCGGCAGCGCTGCTCACTGAGCAGGGGGGAGGAGGGGAAAAGGAGAGGGTGGAGTCGCAGAGACCCGGAGGGGGCGGGACGTACCCCACCCGGCTCATTCACAAAAACCCAAGCACGCCGAACTGCCGGAGAGCGGAGCCTGCATGCCCCGCGCTGAATGGCCCAACCAGGGGTCAGTCACCTCACGACCCGCCCCCGGCTCCACTTCGTCCTCCCCTATTGGCGAGCTGACGGAGCCCCACCCTCTCATCGCTGCTGCCTAATCACAGTGCAGCATGAGCCTTCAAGCGGCTCAAACGCACCCGCCACTGCAGCGGAGACGCCCCCCATTGGTGCTCCGACCTGCCCATCAACTTCCTGACCGGAACCCTCCGCGTTCTCTGCTCAGGCCAGAGGAAAAAAATAGCCGCGCGCGACCCATCCCTTTAAGGACCTAGCGGTCGGGAGCGGCCTCAGCAGAATTAAAATCCGGAGGACAAAAATACCGGCAGTCTTAAAGGCGCTGCGCAGTGCCTGCCTCCGTATAGATGCGGGTACGCGTTGCACGGCCCGCGCGGGTCGGGGGAGCCGGGTACTGACCTGGGCGGCCGCAGCAGGCGCTCGGGGTGGCGGCAAGGCACGGGGAGGGCCCGGCGCTAGGCGGACACAGCGGCGCGCACGCCACCAACGGAATCAGCCTGTGATGGGATCCGCCATTTTGGAATTTTTAGATGGAAAGTCACGTGGTGCGACCATTTTTCCCTCCGCCAATCAGGAAGCGGCAGCTATTTTTAGCACAATTCCCCCCCCACACACACAAGGACGAGGCGCGAAGGGGGGGGAACGTGGGCGGGGGATGGGGGAAGGGGAAGCTTGCTATGGGTGGGCGGGAGTGATGCGGCGGGACGGCCTGCGAGCAGTGGTGGAGAGCGGTGGGATGGGGCTGCGGGAGCAGGGAGCGGGGGAGGTGCAATGTGGGGCAGGGAGCTGTGGGGATGCGGGAGGCGGACGCAGTGTGGGGCAGGGATCCGTGGGGAAGGGGGTGCGGGAGGGAGAGAGTGAGGGGGCACAATGGGGGGTGGAAGGTATGGGGTGCAATGTGGGGCGGGGAGCTGTGGAGAGGGGGGGTGGAAGGGATGTGGGGCAGGGAGCCGTGTGGAAGGGGGTGCAACGTGGGGCACGGATCTGTGGAGGGGGGGTGGAAGGAATGGGGCACAATGTGGGGCAGGGAGCTGTGGAGAGGGAGGTGCAGGAGGGACGGGGCGGTGGGAGCAGGAAGCTGGGGCGGGGTACGGGAGAGATGGGGCGGGTGCGGGAAGAATGGGGCAGTGGGAGCAGAAATCTGTGGAGGTTAATGTGGAGAAGCATGGAGCCATGTGGGGTGATGCAAAGGGTAGAGTGCAAGCAGGGACAGGGAGCAATGCGGGGAGGGAGGGGTAAGGGGAAGCAGGGAACCATGGCGGGCTGGAGGGGTGATGGAGTCATGTGGGTGGCGATGGGATGGAGGCTAAACTGACTAACCCCCATTCTCTCCACTGCACCCCTGACCCCAAACACAAGGGCCCCAGCTGAAGTACTGTTTGCCATAGGCCCCACAGCCCTTCCTCAAACCTATGGCCCCTTTAAGTAGTGGCTGACCCAAACCCCACACAGGGTGTTCCAGACCATCAGGGCCCAAATTATCTTAGAAGTCAGGGAGAGTGGTCCAGTGGCCCTTTCCCTCACACGTCTCCTGGATGTGACTAGCTGGACAACCTCTCCCATCTGCAGGAGAGTTTCAAAGGTGGACATGGCTCCTCCTCAATCCTCCAAGGAATGTGTACTAGTATTGCTGACTCTAAGGGTTGACAGACCATGAGCCAAGCTCCCCAAAATCAACATTTTTTAAAAATGTTTGGTCATTTTATGTACCTTATGATTTCATGTCTTCAGAGCTTACACTTTCAAGCTTGTCTCTACAACCACAATGACTTGAAACATACTCTTTCTTTAAATGAAAGCTGAGATTGTCACATACATCACATGACTCCTGGACCTGAGGCTGTAAGAAAAACACCAAATATCGTGACTCTTGATAACATTGCAAGAATCAGCAATGCTGTGGAAAAGTCATTGCTTTTGTCCCACCCGCTGGAGCTCAGGCACAGCTTGGAAGGATTTTTTGGATTCTCCTAATTAAAGCAGGGAATCCCTAAAAACAGATAAAGTCCACCCACTTGGGTGGGATTTCCCCTGTGCAAAGGAAGACCTGCCTAATTTGGTTTGGCTTCCACCAAGCACAAAGAGACAGATCCACTAATGTATTTAGGCGGAAGTCAATGAAAGCTAGGAACCTAAATACCATGGATCTAGGCCAAAGAAACTTTGTCCACTAGGAGTGGAGTTTTCTCTAGGCAAGGGAAAACCCACCTAATGGTATTAGGGCTTCCCCCTGAAGCATAGGGAAATCCTGTCCACAGGATTCTGTGTCCCCATAGGAATGAAAAGACAGTCTATCTGGAATAGAGCTTCCCCATGTTCAATCTCAGAAGTGGCCAAACTGGCTCGTGAGCCTCTTGCAGCTCTTTTACAGTTAAAGTGCTGCTCATGGAGGGCCCCCTCTCCCTCTCCCCTTCCCGTTTCCCCCACCATTCTCCATCTACCAGTCTGGGTGGCATGAGGGAGCTCGGGGCTTCTGCCGTACGGTGGAGTGGTGGGACTAGGGGCTTCTGCCCTGCGATGAGGGGGGAGATCTAAGGCCTGGTCCACACTAGGTGGGGGGGATCGATCTAAGATACGCAACTTCAGCTACGTGAATAACGTAGCTGAAGTCGAATATCTTAGATCGATTTTTAAATTACGTACCCCCAGTCCACACGGCAGCAGGCAGGCTCCCCCGTCGACAGTGCTTCCTCCGCTCGCCGAGCTGGAGTTCCGGTGTCGACGGGGAGCGCTTCTGGGATCGATTTATCGCGTCTAGATGAGACGCGATAAATCGATCCCAGAACATCGATCACTACCCGCCAAATCAGGCGGGTAGTGTAGACTAGCCCTAAGGGCTTTAACCCCATGGCCCGGCAGGCGCCACCGGATAGGGCAGGTTGTAGATAGGGCGTGTCTTGTGGCTCTTGAGCTTCTGAAAATTCAAACATTCAAAAACCAGTCGGAAAACACTTCACCCTCCCTGGACACTCAATTACAGACTTAAAAGTGGCAATTCTTCAACAAAAAAACTTCAAAAACAGATTCCAATGAGAAACTGCAGAACTGGAATTAATTTGCAAACTGGACACCATCAAATTAGGCCTGAATAAAGACTTGTAGTGGATGGGTCATTACACAAACTAAAAACTATTTCCCCATGCTAATTTTCACCCCCTACTGTTACACCTTCTTGTCAACTGTTTGAAATGGGCCACCCTGCTTACCACTACAAAAGTGATTTTTCCTCCTGCTGATAATAGCCCACTTTAATTGAATTGTTAGAATTGGTAAGGCAACCCCCATCTTCTGTATATATATCTTCCTACTGTGTTTTCCACTCCATGCATCTGATGAAGTGGGTTTTAGCCCACGAAAGCTTATGCCCAAATAAATTTGTTAGTCTCTAAGATGCCAAAAGTACTCTTTTTTTTTTTTTTTTAATTATTGTATGCAGCTTAGAGGGTCAGTAAGTTTGGCTACGGAAGCTCAGTAAGATTGTGCTTTCCCTTTGAATGTCTTCTGACCCATTGCCACATGTTGCATCTTTCCTCAGCACCAGGAGCTCATGTCTATTCACTTCCCCTTTTCCCCACTGACTGAAACTGCTCTCACTAGATGACAATAGGAGTGAGAAGCCATGGAGAGGAGCTGCAGCAGCAAGGAGAAGAGAAGACTCGAGGGCAAAGCATTGTCCATGTTCTATAGTAGTCCTTTTAGTAGAAGCTGCCTGGTACCCTGCAGCTCTCATCAGGGCTGCCTCACAGCGTGCACCATGCCCTCTACTACCTGCACTTTCTCCCAGTGTTTCCACCTGCTTCAAACTCATGAGTTTTTGTGGGAAAGTTTCTTTCATATCCTCCCAGGCAAACCTACATTTGGGGAGATGACATGGAACATTGCAGGTTCTGTTCTGATACAAACATCAAAGCACCACGTCCAGCCCATTTCCCACAAGGAAGTGGAAATAAGGTGTGGAAAAGTTTAAATTTAGATCAAATTTGGACATTAAAATACAAGCCCAAAAAAAGAACCAAGCACCAATGGAGAGACTACTATAGCTAATTTTTACCTTGTTTTACACATTGAATTTCTTTAAAAAAATAAAATTGGAATAGAAACAAGAAGTTCTAACAAGAATTGGGAATAAGACAAGCTATAGAAGATTGTCATACTATATATGACACATATATATTTAGCCAGTGCAGGTAATGTAAATTTCAGCAAATCTGAAATTACTGATTTTTGCTTGTTGGAATAATGGGGGAAAGAAAATGCAAAATATATTGGACATATACTACCTGTTCAATTCTTAGCAGACAATCAGACTGTTAATTCTTTCTGAGGAATTATCTATATAGGATCCTGCTCTTGAGATGTACTCACCCTTCTGTTTTGCCGCTAGTATAGTCTGTAAAAGGGCTGTCATAGAATATCAGGGTTGGAAGGGACCTTAGGAGGTCATCTAGTCCAACCCCCTGCTCAAAGCCAGACCAATCCCCATTTTTTGCCCCAGATCCCTAAATGGCCCCCTCAAGGATTGAACTCACAACCCTGGGTTTAGCAGGCCAATGCTCAAACCACTGAACTATCCCCAACCCCCACATAGCTCCTCATGGTATCAAACTTCCACTAGAGGGTATGAAAGAGACCCTTATGTGAATTGCCATAAGTAGCAATCAGGAGTCCTCTGTGCCCCTTTTGTTTACCTCCATACTTTCTTGGCAGTTGTTTAGTGTTTAATTGGATTTTGTACTTTAAACAGTTATTCTAATATATTGTAGGATCTTCACCATCTGTAGATTTTTGCTTGGCCTGAGGATTTCATTGGCAGCATTCTCATTATGCTTGGAGTCATTCAGCACCATGCCTGAAACTAGTAAAACATGCTTCAAACATTTTATCCTGCAATATTCATAAGAACATCCATACTGGGTTAGACCATGGTCCATGTAGACCAATATCCAATCTTCCTACAGCAGCCGTCCCATGTGTTTCAGAGGGAATAAACAACAGGGCAATTTATCCCCTGTCATCCAGGCCTAACTTCAAGCGGTCAGAGGTTTAGGGACAATTAGGGCTTCGGTTGCATCACTGACCATCTTGGCTATGGCCAATGATGGACCTATCCTCCATGAATTCATCCAATTCTTTTTTGAAGGCAGTTATACTTTTGGCTTTAATGACATCCCCAGGCAACAAGTCACTCAGGCCTGGTCAACACTAGGAGTTTATGTCGAATTTAGCAGCGTTAAATCAAATTAACCCTGCACCCGTCCACACAATGAAGCAATTTATTTCGACATAAAGGGCTCTTTAAATCGATTTTTGTTCTCCTCCCCGACGAGGGGAGTAGCGCTAAAATCAACATGGCCATGTCAAATTACGGTTAGTGTGGACGGAATTCAACGCTAATAGCTCCGGCAGCTATCCCACAGTGCACCACTCTTGCCTCTCTGGACAGCAGTCCGAGCTCGGATGCTCTGCCCAGCCACACAGGAAAAGACCCGGGAACATTTGAATTCCATTTCCTGTTTGGCCAGTTTGAATTTCATTTCCTGTTTGGACATCGTGGCGAGCTCAGCAGCACTGGCAACGATGCAGAGCTCTCCAGCAGAGGTGACCATGCAATCCCAGAATCAAAAGAGGGCTCCTGCATGGACTGATCGGGAAGTGTTAGATCTGATAGGTGTATGGGGAGATGAATCCGTGCTATCAGAGCTATGGTCGAAAAAACGGAATGCGAAAATTTACGAGAAAATCTCACAGGCCATGACGGAAGGAGGATACAGCAGGGATGCAACGCAGTGCCGCGTGAAAATCAAGGAGCTGAGACAAGCGTACCAGAAGACCAAAGAGTCCAACGGACGCTCCGGGTCTCAGCCCCAGACATGCCGTTTCTACGCCGCGCTGCATGCTATCTTAGGGGATGCCGCCACCACTACCCCACCCCTGTCCGTGGACTCCGACGATGGAGTATTCTCATCGGTCGCCTCCTCGGAGGTTTTCGCGGACGGGGAAGATGATGAAGGAGAAGAGGAGGATGAGGTAGTCGACGGTGCTTTGAACGCCGATTTCCCCGAAAGCCAGGATCTCTTCATTACCCTGACAGAGATTTCCTACCAACCCTACCAAGGCGGTATCCCGGACCGTGAATCAGGAGAGGGAACAGTAGGTGAGTGTTCAAAACATATCTTTTGAATAGAATAGACATCGTATTAAAGCAATGGGCTTTTAATGAGTAATTTGACCTGAGCACTTTGGCTGCATTCGTGGCCAGTGCAGCTACTGGAAAAGTCTGTTAACATGTGTGGGGATATAGCAGAAATCCTCCTGGGACATCTCCATGAAGCTCTCCTGGAGGTACTGTGAAAGCCTTTGCAGAAGGTTTCTGGGGAGAGCGGCCTTATAGCGTCCTCCATGGTAGGAAACTTTACCGCACCAGGCCAGTAGCAGGTACTCCGGTATCATTGCATGACACAGCATGGCGGCATATGGCCCAGGTGTTTGCTGGCATTCACGCAACATCATTTCTTTCTCTGTCTGCGTAATCCTAATCAGAGTGATATCAGTCATGGTGACCTGGTTGGAATTAGGTGAATTTTATTACGGGGACTGTTTCCCTGTGCCTTTTAAAGAATCTACTCAGCGGTTTCAAGCCACGTGGTGAGGGCGGGGAGGTGGACCATTCATGCTGAGCGGTTCGCGGTCAGCTTGCAGGGATCTTCCCCGAGATCAGCCACGCGGTGGGGGCTGGGAGGCAGACCGTGCACGCTGAGCGGTTCGCGGGCAGCTTGCAGGGATCTTCCCAGAGATCAGCCAAGCGGTGGGTGCGGGGAGGGGGTCAGTTCATGCTGGGCGGTTCGCGGGCAGCTTGCAGGGATCTTCCCCGAGACTAGCCACGCGGTGGGGGTGGGGAGGGGGGAGGACGTTCATGCTGAGCGGTTCGCAGGCAGCTTGCAGAGACCTTCCCCGAGACCAGCCAAGCGGTGGGGGCGGGGAGGTGGACCGTTCATGCTGAGCGGTTCGCGGTCAGCTTGCAGGGATCTTCCCCAAGACCAGCCAAGCGGTGAGGTGGAGGCTAAACCGACCATCCCAGAGAATGGGATGGCCGGGGTTACTGTGGTTGCTGCTGCACGTTAACCCGCACAGCGCAGCAGTAACTGGCCAACTCTAGGAGCTCTGCTTGGAACGGGAAAGGAGGGCGCTGCTGTAAAGTAAGCTTTCAGCACCCAAAGGCTACGGCTTACCATGGCTGCCTGCTAGCTGAATTCCGTTGCCTGGCCCCGCTTGTGTGATCTGCTCACCAAGACCCCAGGCACTCAATAGAAAGATTCAAAATGCGACCTTGTACTGAAAGCACATGTGATAGGTAGTGTGAATGGTCTTGTTCACCGGGAAAGACTATTTTCATTGTTCTGAAAAATGTATCTTTGTAAAGAATTCACTCCCTTTTTTTCATCCCACAGCTGCAACTGTCTCTAGGCTTCCCTGGGCATCTCCCTCCCAAAGGCTGTCACAGATAAGGCGGCGAAAGAAACGCACACGAGACGAGATGTTCTCTGAACTAATGCAGTGCTCCCGCACTGAGGTAGCTCAGCAGAACGAGTGGAGGGACACCATTTCGCAGTACAAGCGAGCAGCCAGCGAACGGGAGGACAGGCGGGATGCCCGTGAGGACAGGCGGGACGCTCGTGAGGACAGGAGGGACACTCGCGATGAGAGGTGGCGGATGGAAGACCAGAGGGTGACTGAGGCGATGCTTGGGCTACTGCGGGAGCAAACGGACACGCTCCGGCGTCTGGTGGATGTTCTGCAGGAACGGAGGCAGGAGGACAGAGCCCCACTGCAGCAGATCTATAACCGCCCTCCCCCACCCCCAAGTCCCATAGCCCCCTCACCCAGAGTCCCAAAAATGAGGGGTGGCAGGCTCCGTGCAAACAACCAGTCCACCCATGCGGACTGCTCAAGTAGCAGAAGGCTGTCATTCCCCAAGTTTTGAAGCATCCTTTCCTTCCCTCCACCCGCACCCCACCCTAGCCTCCGTCCCAGTTCCCTCCCTTTACTGAAAAATCATTAATAAAAAATATGTTTTTGTTGAACAATGTTGCCTTTATTTTCTTTTCAAAGGAAGGTGTGTTTGAAGCGGGGAAGGGGGTTGGTAATTGGAGAGGATAGGCAATATTAACAGGGTAAAGAAACAGGGGCAGGTTCACCTCCAGGTTAAACAAACGTAAGAGTCACTGGTTACCCTGGTCAGTCTGGAAACTAGTTTTCAAAGCTTCCCGGATGCGCAGCGCATCCCGCTGGGCTCTTCTAATCGCCCGGGTGTCTGGCTGTGCGTAATCAGCGGCCAGGCGATTTGCCTCAACCTCCCACCCCGCCATAAACGTCTCCCCCTTGCTCTCACAGAGATTGTGGAGCACGCAGCAAGCAGCAATAACAATGGGTATATTGGTTTTGCTGAGATCTGAGCGAGTCAGTAAGCTTCTCCAGCGCCCTTTCAAACGTCCAAAAGCACACTCCACCACTATTCTGCACTTGCTCAGCCTGTAGTTGAAGAGCTCCTTCTCACTGTCCAGGGCGCCTGTGTACAGCTTCATGAGCAAGGCCATTAGCGGGTAGGCTGGGTCCTCGAGGATCACTATAGGCATCTCCACATCCCCAACAGTTATTTTCGGGTCCGGGAAGTAAATACCTTCCTGCAGCCGTCTAAACAGACCAGAGTTCCTGAAAACGCGAGCGTCATTAACCTTGCCCGGCCATCCGACGCTGATGTTGGTAAAACGTCCCTTATGATCCACCAGTGCTTGCAGCACCATTGAAAAGTAGCCCTTTCGGTTAATGTACTGGCTGCCCTGGTGGTCCGGTCCTAGGATAGGGATGTGCGTTCCGTCTATGGCCCCACCGCAGTTTGGGAATCCCATCGCAGCGAAGCCATCTATGATCACTTGCACGTTTCCCAGGGTCACAACCTTTGAGAGCAGCAGCTCAACGATTGCGTTGGCTACTTGAATCACAGCAACCCCCACGGTAGATTTGCCCACTCCAAATTGATTCACGACTGACCGGTAGCTGTCTGACATTGCAAGCTTCCAGAGGGCTATGGCCACTCACTTCTGGACTGTTAGGGCTGCCCGCATCCTGGTGTCCTGGCGCTTCAGGGCAGGGGACAGCAAGTCACACAGTTCCAGGAAAGTGCTCTTACGCATTCGAAAGTTTCGCTGCCACTGTGATTTATCCCAGACCTGCAGCACTATGCGGTCCCACCAGTCCATGCTTGTTTCCCGGGCCCAGAATCACCGTTCCACTGCATCAACATGACCCGCTACCACCAGGATGTCCACAGTGCGGGGTCCCGTCCTTTGAGAGAGGTCTGTGTCCCTGTCATCGTCACTGTTGTCACCGCGCTGCCGTAGCCTCCTCGCCCGATTTCTCAGCATCTGCCTCGAAAAAAGTGGACGATAAGGCGCGAGGTGTTGACAACGGCAATAACTGCAGCGATGATCGCAGCGGGCTGCATGCTCATGGTGCTGTGGCGTCTGCGCTGTCAATCAATAGAAAAGGGCGCGAAATGATTGCCTGCCGCTGCTTTCACGGAGGGAGGGCGGGAGTGAGGGTTGAATGACGACAGGTACCCAAAACCACCCGCAACACATTTTTTGCCCCAGCAGGCATTGGGGGCTTGACCCAGAATTCCAATGGGCAGCGGGGACTGCGGGAACTGTGGGATAGCTACCCACAGTGCACCGCTTGCAATCTCGACGCTTGCCCCGTTACTGTGGAGTCACAAAGTTGAATTAATGTGCTTAGTGTGGACACACACGTTCGACTTTGTAATATCGGTTTAAAAAAATCGGTTTAAGTAAAATCAAACTACTATCATAGTGTAGACATACCCTTAGCCTTCACATGCATGACCTCCTGCCATTCTCATCTACAAGATATAAAATAGATTCACAATTTCCTATTTATGTGTGATCATCCCAGCATAGTGCTTGTGATAGTTGTTTGGACTGATCATACCTTTTGCTAAATCTTTTTTAAGCTTCCAGATCTTCCACAAAGAAAAATAATTCTGTTGCCTTATAGTTCCCACAATTCACTTGTCTGGGGTTAAGTAAAAACTGGGATCTGAAGGAAACGAATAGCAACTGTATTTTTATTTAAAAAAAATCATAATATGTATGATATGAGACAGTTTTCCATACTGGTAACGTTCAGGCTCTCTCTTTGGGTATGTCTACACTACGAGAATAGTTTGATTTTACTTAAACCGAACTTTTGTAACCGATATTAGAAAGCTGAACGTGTCTATCCACACTAGCGATCCGGCCAGCAAGAACTCTCTCCCTGTCCCGCCCACCGCGTGGCTGTTCCTGGGAACGATCACTGGATGCTGCCGGTGAACCGCCAAGCAGGAACGTTCCCCCTCCTCACCCCCACCGCGTGGCTGGAAACCGCCGGGTACATTTCTTTAAAAGGAACAGGCAACCAATCCCCATACTAAAATTCACCTAATTCAAACCAGGTCACCATGACTGATATCACTCTGATGAGGATTACGGAGACAGAGAAAGACCGTATGCTGCGTGAATGCCAGCAAACACCGGGGCCGTATGCTGCCATGCTTTGTCAGGCAATGATACCAGAGTACCTGCTACTAGCCTGGCGCGGAAAAGTTTCCTACCATGGAGGACGCAATAAGGCCGCTCTCCCCAGAAACCTTCTGCAAAGGCTTTCACAGTACCTCCAGGAGAGCTTCATGGAGATGTCCCAGGAGGATTTCTGCTCTATCCCCAGACATGTTAACAGACGTTTCCAGTAGCTGCACTGGCTACGAATGCAGCTAAAGCGCCTATGGCAAAGTAATCATTTCAGCAATAGGTTTTTAATGATTACTTTGCCATAGACATGTCTATTCTATTCAAAAGAAATGTTTAAAACATTCACCTAATGATCCTTCCCCTGATTCATGGTCCAAGTAACCGCCTTGGGAGGGTTGGTAGGGGATCTCCGTCAGGGTGATGGCTGTCAGGGAAATCAGCGTTGAAAGTGCTGTTGACTGCCTCGTCCTCCTCATCTCCTTCATCATCTTCCCCGTCCGCGAAAACCTCCGAGGAAGCGGGCGTTGATAATACCCCATCGTCGGAGTCCACGGACAGGGGTGGGGTAGTGGTGGCGGCCCCACCTAGGATAGCATGCAGTGCCGCGTAGAAACGGCATGTCTGGGGCTGAGACCCGGAGCGTCCGTTGGACTCCTTGGTCTTCTGGTACGCTTGTCTCAGCTCCTTGATTTTCACACGGCACTGCGTTGCATCCCGGCTGTATCCTCTCTCCGTCATGGCCTTGGAGATCTTCTCGTAGATCTTCGAATTCCGTCTTTTCGATCGCAGCTCTGAAAGCCCCATATAGCGATCAGATCCAACACTTCCCGATCAGTCCATGCTGGAGCCCTCTTTTGATTCTGGGATTGCATGGTCACCTCTGCTGGAGAGCTCTGCATCGTTGCCAGTGCTGCTGAGCTCGCCACGATGTCCAAACAGGAAATGAAATTCAAACTGGCCAAACAGGAAAAGGAATTCAAATTTTCCCTGGTCTTTTCCTGTGTGGCTGGGCAGAGCATCCGAGCTCGGACTGCTGTCCAGAGTGTCCACAGAGTGGCGCACTGTGGGATAGCTGCCGGAGCTATTAGCGTCGAATTCCGTCCACACTAACCCTAATTCGACATGGCCATGTCGAATTTAGCGCTACTCCCCTTGTTGGGGAGGAGTACAGAAATCGATTTAAAGAGCCCATTATGTCGAAATAAATAGCTTCGTTGTGTGGACGGGCGCAGGGTTAATTCGAGTTAACGCTGCTAAATTCGACATAAACTCCTAGTGTAGACCATGCCTTAGTGGTGGCGGGTAGCTCCTTATCTGCCAGGAAGAACTTCCAGTATAAAATACTTGCAGGATTGGCTTGTCACCCTTGGTGGATTTTTAACCAAGCTCCAAACAATGTAATCTCACATTTTGGCAATTGTAAGAATTGTTTTTTTCATCTCTAAAGCATCTAGATGTAACATTTTTTCCCCAAGGCTCAGGCTTCTCCCTAGCACTCCACTTCTTTAGGAGAGATCCCTGTAATTTTACTTGGGGCTACTCGTGGACACCACTTGCAGATTGGAACTATTGCAGAATGTGGCAATTCAACTACTCAAGAGCCTTCATCTGAAAGCTTCAGTGATGCCTGTGTTCTGGGAACTGCTGTGGCTGCCATAGTTCAGCGAGGGCTTAATACTGCTCTCTTTGAAGTCAATGGAAATGGAAAGAATATTTCTACAGTAGGGTCAGTTTATCCAAGACATGGTCTGTCTTACACCCTCCACAAATGCACACTTAAGATCACCGAACATGGGACTTCTGGTCATCCTAAGCATGACAAAATAGGAAACAGACCCTTCTTTCTAGAAGAAGACTTGAAACTTTTGAATCCTCTCCCCTTTAATATATGCCTAAGTATATCATTGGCATCCTTCTGCTTAAGGCTGAAGCCCTTTTTTGTTTCCTTTGGGGCCTTGTTTGCCTATTATTCTTTAGTTGGTTGGTGAGGTTTTGGGTTTGCTTCCGACGTGGTTCTGCTATCTACTTTTTGGGCCAAGTTGTATTCTCACATGTGTGTGTGTGTCTGTATGTATATATATATGCTTTCAATTTTTTTTAAGTGCTAAGAGACATGGGTACAAGGCCCAGATCCTCAAAGGGATGTAGGTGCCTAAATACCTTTGAGGATCTGGGCATAAGTAACTTGGGTCTTAAAGTTTATTAATAGTGGGTAGTACAATTGACAGAGTAATATTTGGAGGCTCTAAAGGTTCCTATATGGGTCTGACTGAACTGTGATCAGTGCTGACCTAAGTGGGGGAACAAGGTGGCTTTATGTCCACTTTAGTGGCTTTCCATTTTTGGGTACAGCTGGGAGCTGGTTTGGTCACTAGCATAAATTAGAGCAGGCCCACTGCCTTAAGGGGTCAGTCCAGCATCTGAACATAACTGGAGCCTTGAGACACTCTGCCCACATCCTATTTCTCCTGATCATTTCCCCTTATGCTTGGAACTGAAGGCTGTGACATGGACCCATTCCTTTAGCTCTACCACCAGAGGAATTCCCAGCTGGCCAGATTTGCTGGCTTCACAGTCTTTATACTGCTGGAGTATAGTAAAGGTGATAGCAGAAAAGAGACTTGTACCCTAGAAGTTGCTTTATAGTGTAGCCATTAGCTTCAAGATTTGACTGATGTACCACTGGGGGGGGAGGGGCGTGTACATCAATTAATATCCAGTCAAAGCTAACCAGTGCTTGTGCACAATGATCGAAAATTCAACCTTGTTGCTGTCCCTTTAAATTAAAAATCAAAAGCTAACATGAAAAAACATTTCTACTATATGTTAAATTCAAGTGTATTCAGGGTAGTCTGTTTTCACACTGTAATTATTCTGAAAATTTTGCTTAAAAGCTATTGAAATCCACAAAAATTCAGCATGGCTAATTCATAAAGGTTTAAATAAGATGCAATTAAAGTACTTCCCACCCACCTCCACCTCATCTTTAGCTGATTGCTACTTCTTGTTTGACAAAATGGTTATATTTTTGATGTTCTTAATAAGGAAACAGACATCACCAGGCCCCAGCAAGTCTCCCTCCCCAGTCACATGGACTGGGTGAAAGTAGAGTAAGGCATCTGGGCTGTCACCAAGATCAGCTGCAGCAGGGTGGTCCAGCTGGGGTTTCCTGCTGTACTTTTACCTCTGCCAGACTTGCACCAGGCCTAGATGGTGGTGATGTCACACTGTTTTGTACAATTTTAAACCATGATTTGAGGACTTCAATAGCTGAGACATAGGTGAGAGGATTATTGCAGGAGTGGGTGGAAGAGATTCTGTGGCCTGCATTGTGCAGGAGGTCATAGAATCATAGAATCTCAGGGTTGGAAGGGACCTCAGGAGGTCATCTAGTCCAACCCCCTGCTCAAAGCAGGACCAAACCCAACTAAATCATCCCAGCCAGGGCTTTGTCAAGCCTGACCTTAAAAACCTCTAAGGAAGGAGATTCCACCACCTCCCTAGGTAACCCATTCCAGTGCTTCACCACCCTACTAGTGAAAAAGTTTTTCCTAATATCCAACCTAAACCTCCCCCTCTGCACTTGAGACCATTACTCATGATCATAATGGTCCCTTCTGACCTTAAAGTCTATAATTTAAACTTTGGACACAAGTTTCTGCCTGCTGATTGGTGGTTTCCCCCAGCATTCTCCTCACCCTGCTCCTCACAGTCACTCTACTACCATCCTCGCTCTCCCTCAGTGTTCAACTCTGTCCTCTCCTCTCCTCATCTGTCTCGTCCCCTTCTTTCCACATTCCCTGGATTCTGTTTACTTGCTCCTTCCTGCCATCCCACTCCTGCCACCACAAAAAACATTTAAAAACCTTTCAAGAGTGAACGGATATAGCTCATGCCTATCATCACATGATGGATCCGATGAAGTCGGTTCTAATCCACGAAAGCTTATGCTGAAATAAATTTGTTAGTCTCTAAGGTGCCACAAGTATTTCTTTCTTTCTTATTTTCTTTTTATCATCACATCGTTTGTCTTGCCCTTTTCCCTACAACTTGTCTATATTTTATCTCGTAAAAGCTTTTCTGGCCAGGATCTGTGTCATCCTGTGTATTTGTATGGTGCATAAAACAGCGGAGCTCCTGAACTCTCTTCCCATGCTACTAAATCTGCCTTCTGCATGCCATTCTCTTACCCTGACCAGCACAAAGGAACCAAGGTTGTGCTGCTGCTTAGGACTTTCTGTGCCCCTAGAGACTATAAGAGGCAGCATTTGGCTCTGGAAGCTATTGTTTCAGGTTGTCTGCAGCTTCAACACTGCATCAAATCTTCACACAAAAAAAATACCTTCCGCAGCCGATTCATTCGGCCGAGCAAAAAAAAAGCAGGGCCCGATTCTGGGGAATCAGTGGAATCGACTTAAAGCCGGCCCTGGTCACCAAAGAAATATGCCTATTGTCTCAGACCAACGCAGCCGGACCCCAGTTTTAAAGTGAGGAAACGTCAAAATTCAGGTTGCGTGTGCAAACTTATCTCTTTTCCATCTGCAGTCTTTAATGACATGATACCAGTCTTTAATGACATGATCACATATTGTTTCTCAAAGCATACCATACCACTGCTTTTTCAACAATTTCAAATACCCATACATAACATCTGGTACACTACTCTGTACGCCAGAGTCAATGAAAGTGGTTTACGTGACAACCACGCAATAAAGTGTACTTACATTGCATACTACAGATTAAGGCTAGGTACAACATAGAAAAAAAGTGAAAATTTTGCTGTCACATGCAGGTCCGCTGATGGAGGGCAGGACACGGGGAGGGAGGCCAAAGGGGGCAATTGCCCAGAGGCCCGGGCAATTTAAAAGGGCCCAGGGGCCACTGGCACCGGCAGCAGCACAGTAGAGCTAAGGCAGGCTTCCTGCCCGCCCTTACTCTGCACCACTTCCAGAAGTGGCCGGAGCCCGGAACAGCCCTATGGCCCCTGGGGTGCAGGGGGGTCTCCATGTGCTGCCCCCGCCCCGAGTGCAGACTCTGTAGCTCCCATTGGCCGGGAACTACGGCCAATGGGAGCTGTGAGGGCGGTGCTGTGGGGAGAGGCACGTGGAGACCCCCTGGACCCCCCCACCTTGGAGCCACTGCTATAGGCGTGTGCCGGTCACTTTCGGGAGCTGCCCAAGGTAAGTGCCGACCCCTTGACCTCCTCCTGCACCCCAACCCCTTGCCTCAGCCTAGAGCCCGCACCCCCTCCCACACCCAAACTCCCTCCCAGAGCCTGCACCCCCTCCTGCACCCAAACTCCCTCCCAGAGCCCGCACCTCCTCCCAAACCCAAATTACCTCCCAGAGCCTGCACCTCTCACCCCCTCCCGCACCCAAACGCCCTCCCAGAGCCTGCACCCCTCACCCTCTCCCACACCCAAACTCCCTCCCAGAGCCCGCACCCCGCACTCCCTCCCGCACCCAAACTCCTTCCCAGAGCCTGTACCCCTCACCCCCTCCTGCACCCAAACTACCTCCCAGAGCCTGACCTCTCAAGTCTAAGCCTAATACATTAAGAAACTGATTACAGGTAATATCTCACCGTCAAAGATGTTTCAATAAACTTCTTTCACAGACTAGATTCCTTCCTAGTCTGGGCCCAATCCTTTGCCCTGGTACAGTCTTTGTTAGATCCAGCAGACATCTCTGGTGGTAAGCAGGGGTTTTCTCAAGACTGGCAGCCCCTTTGTCCTGCTCCACCCCCTTTTATAGCTTTGGCACAAGACGGGTATCTTTTGTGTCTCTGGGTCCCTCCTTCTAAATGGAAAAGTACCAGATTTCAGATGGATTTCATTATCAGGTGACATGGTCACATATCACTGTAAGACCCCTAGTCTCCATTCCCCATGGGCCGGCCCACACGTACACAGGAAGGCTTTCAAGTAATGAAGGCCATTTACAATGGATTGGTTTTGGAGCACCCTTAATGGCCTCCACTTAATATGTTTACATCAGTGATACAAGTTTATATCTTATTCTCCTAAACTCAAGATATGGAAATAATACATGCAAACAAATAGGATGAATACACTTAGTAGATTACAAGCTTTCTAATGAGTCCATACAAGGGGTATTTAGCGTAAAGTATATTCCAGTTGTCATATTCATAAGCATATTTCCATAAAACATATGGAGTGCAATGTCACTGAGACTCTGAAGCAGAGGGAAAGGGGAGGGGAAGTAGTGAAGCACACAGGGTTTCAAAGGACTCCAGTTACTGTTCAAGGTAAGCAACCTCTCCTTCTTCAAGTAGTGTCCTTGTGGGTGCTCCACTTCATTGACTCCCAAACCGTACTCCCAGACGGTGGAGGGAGCTTTCAAGATGGATCTCATACTGATGATAGTACTGCCATCCCAACAGCAGCATCTGAGCTGGAAGCATACCAGGGCATAGTGTTTGCAAAAGGTACAGTATGATCTGATGCCCCCAAGTTGCAGCTTTGCAAATGTCAAGAACTGGTACATTTTTCAACAGGGCCATGGATGTAGATTGGGATTTTGTAGAATGAGCTGTCATTCTAGACAGGATCTGAACATTAGCAGCCTCATAACAAGAAAGAACACATCTGGAAACTTCTGAGAGCAGTGAATTGTGACATGAAAGTAAACAGCCTGACGGTCATGGGCTGTAAACCAATCCTTGGAATCTAAAGATGGAATTATGGCTGCAAGAGTTAAATTTCTGCAATGTCAAAGATGTTTAGGCACCTCAGTTCTAATACTAGTCTGCATCCCCCTTTCCTTTTGGGAACAGGAACATACTAGGAATAGAATCCCCTCTGTCCTGGACTGGAACTGGTTCTATGGCTATTGTGCATAGGAGGGAGATGACTTCCAGTCTCAGCAAGTGTTCATAAGATGGGTCCCTGAGGAGGGATGGGAGTGGGACAGAGAGGTGGAAGTAAAATGGATGGAGTAATGCAATGTTATAACCTCCAACACCCATTTGTCCGCTGTAATCTGTTCCCATGCAAGTCGAAAGTGGGAGGGTGAGCGGTGGGTAGCATGGTGCAGCTGAAGATTCCTGAAGTGGGGACCCTCAGCCAACCCATCAGAATTGTTTCAATGAGGAGGAGGGCTGGATGGTAGTAGATGTATTAGGAGGCCTCTTCTTTTGAAATCTCGGTCTCTTTTTAGGTGGTTCAGCAAATCTATGTGTCAAGCTGTCCTGCAGTGGTTCATGAATGTGAGTACCAACCTCAGGGCACACTGTTAAGAACCAGGGCACAACCCCCAAATTGCTTGTGAGTTCTATACTTAGACTTCATTGACCAATCATCAAGTGTAAACTTCTCAGGCACTATAACAGATTTAACATGGAGTGACAGACAGCCCTTTTGGGCATTCCGATCTGTCTTGCCATCCAGATGAGCATACCTTTGCAATAGATAGTCCCTTACACCAGCGATCATAGCAATATTCAGGTTACTCCAGTCCCAAAGGACCAGTAGTTTACCCCAGGTCAATGCACTTTAGATCTCACACCAAAGACAGCTTTTGTAGCCAATCCTATAATAAACCGTCTAAAGATTTATTATACAGGAAAAGGAAACAAAAGTTATTTACAAGGTTAAAGCGGGTAAACATATATACACACACAAGTGATTTCCAGTCGTAAGTTTCAAAAAGTAATAGAAGCTTCTATAATAAGCAAGCTGCACATGTCCTTTAGGGGGCAACCCAGGTAGCCTCTCTTGCTTATACCTAGTAATCCTTGTCCCCCAATGCAGAAGTCCAAGCAGCATAAAGATACAGTTCCTCCTTGGTAGGGTTTTTTATTCCCTCCCCACCTTCTGCTTCGAACTCCAAACTCAGCTGATGGGAGGAATTCACTTGCAAGACTCATCTTTATTGGGGTTGGAGAAGTAAACAACAAAGTCTTGTGTCCTCTTTAATGTTCCATTGTAGTCCATCAGGTGTCGAGAGGCCTTCCTTGTCAGGCAGGACATCATACCTTCTGTTGGAGATCAGCACTTTATGCTAGTTGATGTCTCTCTCCTGTCTGCTGATTTACACAGTCACAGAGACTTGTAATACAAATGCTTAAAAATGACCTTACAATATGAGAGACACATGTTATAAGTGAGATTAATGCATGCAGCAATTTATAAGCATTCAATAAAAAAGTCTAAACACTAAGCACATTTTTATAACTCTAATAATATTGTTAAACTGGGCAACACACGTGAACTAGACTGATTCCAGCTATATATTTGGTTATGAGGCTTGGGGACAATGTCATGAGCTGCACCTGCTCTGCCAGCATCACACTATGAAAGCCAGGAAACTGGACCAGGCAGAATCTCTGAGCCGTTTGTGATCTCCTAAATTTTCTTTTGTTCGCAGGTGTATATATACACACACACACCAAGGAAACTAAGATTAGCCCTTGAGTCCTTTGAGTGTGAAAGGATTCATTCATGGACGTACTGAAGGGTTTAAGCCCAGCGAAAGGGAGGTATTCCAAGATATTTTGGACCTCCCTAGGAAGTCACAACAGCTGCTGCCATGATACTCGAGATATGATGATGGCAGTGGAAATGGAGCAAGCTGCAGTGTTGCCTGCATCTAGGATGGCTTACAACGAGTCCTCGCTGGGAGCTGAAATTCCACTATGATGGCCTGAAACTGTTCCTGATTTTCCAGAGGGAGAGCTTCAATTAAAAGTATTGAATTTGCTGTAATCGGTGTGATTATCCTTTGCCATCAGAGCTTGGCAATTCCCAATTCTAAATGGTAGTTTCATAGAGGAGTAGCTCCAGGCCTTTTTGGTCTTTATTTTAAGGGGTAGCCTATGACTGATGCCTGCTGTGCCAGTTGATACCCTCCACAACTAAAGAATTAGGTGGAGGATGTGAGAATAAAAATCCTCACACATTTTACTGGGATTTCATACTTTTTGTTGACACATTTGCATGTAGATGGTACAGTAGCCAGAGTCTGCCAGATGGTCTTGATGGGTTCAAGGAGAGTCTTATTCACTGGCAAAGCCACTCAACCAGAAGTTATCATGTGAAGAATCTCTAAAATCTTGTGCTGAGACTCTTGGATCTCCTCCAAGGGGACATGGAATGAGTCAGCAATCTGTTTCATAAGCTCTTGAAAATATTTAAAGCCATCCTCAGCAACAAACATCCGTTCTTTATCTCTCTGTGTTATCCTCAGAAGAGTGATATCATTCATGGTCACCTGGTTGAAATAGGGGAATTTTATTAAGGGGGCATTCAGAGGGGTCCGTCCCTGCTGGGCTGTTTGCCTGTGGCTGAACAGAAATCTTCCCCGCTGTTACCCACGCAGTGGGGGGAGGGGGAACAGCGATCATCTTGGATGTGTGTGTGCGTGCGCATGTGTGTGTGGGGGGTCGATTAGGTTTGCACTGCACGTTAACCCGAAAACCGCCGCCCCTCCCTTTTCAATTGCCAACCCATGTTAAATGGCTAACCCAACGGCTGTCTGTTATGGGAAACGAGGGGGTTGCTGTTTGAAACCATTTCCACATGTTATGAAGGTTAAAGAAGCCAACAGACTGTGGCTTACCATGGCTGCCTGCAAGCTGAATTCTGTTGCCCACCGGCCCTGCTTGTGTGATCTCTCACACCAAACCGGCAGACCCTCCATATAACAGGCAAAGTGCGACCTTGGACCAAATGCACATGTGCTATGTAATGTTTGGAGCATTGTTCTCTAATATGTGTCTTTTAAACTACTCCTCTCCCGTTTGTTTCCTCCCGCAGCTGCAAATGTTTTAACGCTCCCCCTTTCATCACCGTCCCAGAGGCTAGCAAAGATCAGAAGTAAAAAAAAAAAAAAAGAAGGAATCGAGACGATATGTTCTCAGAGCTCATGCAGGCCTCCCACACTGAAACGGCCCAGCAGAATGCATGGAGGCAGGCAACGGTAGAGTCCAGAAAGGAACAATTTGATCGCGAGGACAGGTGGCGGGCTGAAGAGAGTACGTGGCGTCAGCTTGCTGAGAGAAGGCAGGATGCAATTCTGAGGCTACTGGAGGATCAAACGGAAATCCTCCGGCGTATGGCTGAGGAAAGGCGTATGGTTGAGGAAAGGCCGCCTGAGCACAGACCGCCGCTACAGCCCCTGTGTAACCAACAGCCCTCCTCCCCGAGTCCCATAACCTCATCACCGAGACGCCCAAGAACGCGTTCGGGCGGCCTCCGTGCACCCAACCACTCAAGCCAAGAGAACTGTCAAAGCAACAAAAGGCTGGCATTCAATAAGTTTTAAAGTGCAGTGTGACCTTGTCCTTCCCTCATCCCCTCCTCCACCACCCATCCCGGGTGACCTTTGCAGTTATCCCCCTATTTGTTTCATGAATTAATAAAGAATGCATGAATTTTAAGCAAGAATGACTTTATTGCTTCTGCAAGCGGTGACCGAGGGGGAGAGGGGAGGGCAGTTAGGTTACAGGGAAGTAGAGTGAATAAAGGGGTGGGGCTTTTCATTAAGGGGAAAAAACAGAACTTTCACACAGCATCCTGGCCATTCATGAAACTGGTTTTCAAAGCTTCCCTGCTGTGCAACGCACCCTGCTGTACTCTTCTAATCACCCTGGTGTCTGGCTGTGCATAACCAGCTGCCAGGTGATCTGCCGCAACCTGCCACCCCGCTATAAACATCTCCCCCTTACTCTCACAGATATTGTGGAGCGCACAGCAAGCAGTAATAATAATGGGAATATTGGTTTCGCTGAGGTCTAACCTAGTCAATAAACTGCACCACCGTGCCTTTAAACATCCAAATGCACATTCCACCACCATTCTGCACTTGCTCAGCCTATAGTTGAAAAGGTCCTGACTACTGTCCAGGCTTCCTGTGTATGGCTTCATGAGCCATGGCATTAAGGGGTAGGCTGGGTCCCCAAGGATAACTATAGGCATCTCAACATCCCCAATGGTTATTTTCTGGTCTGGGAAGAAAGTCCCTTGCTGCAGCAGCTGAAACAGACCAGAGTTCCTGAAGATGCGAGCGTCATGTACCTTTCCCGGCCATCCCACGTTGATGTTGGTGAAACGTCCCTTGTGATCCACCAGTGCTTGCAGCACTATTGAAAAGTAACCCTTTCGGTTTATGTACTCGCTGGCTTGGTTGTCGGGTGCCAAGATAGGGATATGGGTTCCGTCTATCACCCCACCACAGTTCGGGAACCCCATTGCTGCAAAGCCATCCATTGTGACCTGCACATTTCCCAGAGTCACAACCTTGGTAGCAGCAGCTTGGTGATCGCATTCGCTACTTGCATCACAACAGCCCCCACTGCAGATTTGCCCACTCCGAATTGATTCGCGACTGACCGGTAGCTGTCTGGCATTGCAAGCTTCCACAGGGCTATCGCCATTCGCTTCTCTACTGTGAGGGCTGCTCTCATATTGGTGTTCTGGCGCTTCAGGGCAGGGGAAAGCAACTCACAAAGTTCCATGAAAGTGCCCTTACGCATGCAAAAGTTTCGCAGCCATTGCTGATCATCCCACACCTGCAACACTATGCGGTCCCACCAGTCTGTGCTTGTTTCCCGGGCTCAGAATCGGCGTTCCATGGCATGAACCTGCCCCATTAACACCATGATGTCTACCTTGCGGGGGGGCCTTTTTTGAGAGAGGTCTGTGTCCATGTCCTCATCACTGTCCTCAAGGCGCTGCCGTCGCCTCCTCACCTGCTGTAGCTGTAGCAGCTCCTGGTTCTCGTTCTCCATATACTGCTGGAAAATGCGCGTGGTGTTCATAACGGCGATAACAGCCGCGGCGAGCTGAGCGGGCTCCATGCTTTCCCTGGTATGGCGTCTGCAGGACAGCAGAGTGGCAGCAGAGTGGCAGCGGAAGTAGCGGGTGGATAACAATTGTGTCAGCAATATGGCGCCCGCATGAAAAAAGGCACGAAAGGATTTTTTGCTCCCCCCTCAGATGCTTTCACGGAGGGAGGGGGGAGCAAGGGGTAGGCTGACAGCAGACGGTGCAGTATGCTTGTTAGCCGTCATCATCTGCTGGCCCCCTCAAGGACTGAACTCACAACCCCAGGTTTAGCAGGCCAACGCTCAGACCGCTGAGCTATGCCTCTGCCTGTGTTACAGAGGGACTGAATCCTCACTAGACCAAATCGTAAAAAAGAGAATGACCAGAGTCACTCCCATTTATGTCCAAGCACCCCCCCACCCAGCCACACCAAAGGCTGGCCAGGAGCACACAGGGGATGATGATGGCTTGCAAGCATATTGCACCATCTGCTGCACACAGAGGATGATTGATTTCAGGCCTATTGTACCATCTGCTGCTAGAAGGCAAGGAGCTTCTGCTGTGTAGTCCCGCGACTACCAGCCTCAGGTAGAATGGCCCCCCTCAAGGATTGAACTCGCAACCCTGAGTTTAGCAGGTCAACGCTCAGACCGCTGAGCTATCCCTCTGCCCATATTACAGGGGGACTGAATCCCCACTAGACCTAATGTCCAGGCGCATGCTGGAGACATACGGTCATTGTGAGCTGAGAAGGCTCCATGCTTGCCGTAGCAAACCCAGAAACCCCGGAAAAAAGGAGCTAAAAAGGTTGCTTTCACGGAGGGAGGGAGGGAGGATGGCTTCACGACATGTACCCAGAACCACCAGCGACAATGTTTTCTGCCCCATCAGGCTTTGGGATTGCAACCCAGAATTCCAATGGGCAGCGGAGACTGCGGGAACTGTGGGATAGCTACCTGCAATGCAACACTCTGAAAGTCGACGCTAGCCCCGATACTGTGGACACGGTCCGTCGTCCTAATGGCCTTAATGGTCTTTAGTGGGGACACACACAATCGATCCCATAAAATTGGGTTTTAAAAGATCGAGTTCTATACATTCGACCTAATTCCGTAGTGTAGACGTACGACATCCTCAGTGAAGATGTCAGGAGAGATGTCTCTGTGCTGGTCAGTAGGAGATCCATGCATAGAAACCTGGGAATCTGAGGTGGTGACTTCAGCATAGTCCAAGGAAGGAGCAGACAGAGGCGATGATTCCTGTCTGTCTGGTCTAGAAGATATTGGAGAACTAGGAGGTACCAGGGAAAGATAAGGTCTTACTGACGCACCAGATTCTAGTACTAACAATTGTTCAGGAACCCATTAATAAAGGAAACTTTGGCTCATCTGAGACAAACAAGTCTCTAGAGACTCTAAGTTCTTGACGTATTGGGTGAATCTGCATCAAAACTGAGCCAGGCTCTGCAATAGTCATCGGCGGTACCAAGGATGCCGTTGGCTTTGATGGTTCTGGTCTAGTAGATAATGTCAGTACTGAACTACTGATAGCTTTGGAGGTACCAATGGAGTAGTCTGAAACACCAGCTTAGGTATTTGGGGTAGCATGGAGAGCTCTGTAGACGGTGTGGACTTCCCTGACACAGAGTGTTTAGAGTCTCTGCTAGTGTGATCAGGCTTAGGCAGTACTGAAGATGGCTTTGGCACCAAGGTATGCTTGGTACTTTGTAAAAAATGACAACCTCTTAGAAGAATCAAAGAGATCCCAGTACTGGGAAAGCCTGGAGCCTCAGTGGTACCCATTCTGGGACACGAGATCTCCAAAATAGTTGATTTCTGCAATGACTGAGGCTTTTTTGAAGCAGGTTCTTTCTGTGGAGATCTGGAATTCCTCTTCACGAAAGGCTTGCTGGTACCCTCTGTGTTCTTATCCTGCAAAGTTCCAGGTGAAAAGGTACGGATATGGATGGGGCACCATGCTCACTTGGAGGCAGATATATCAGGAGTATTTGGGCCTGGATCCAAGGTTGGTTAAAAGGCATGCTACATCATGAAGAGCCTCCGTCTAATCTCCCAGTTTTTTCTAGAGCTGCTCTTGAAGGCCTTCAGCCCGAGCCCGAATGTCTACAATGCAAGCAAACAGCTCCTTAGCCCAAGCCCCCGATATGGGCCAGCCATTGGTGTTTAACTGTAGGGTAGACATACCCTCTGTTTCAGGGCAAAGTGCAGTTGAGAAGGAACTGAAGGCAGTTCACCCCCACAGCTCTATAGAAACTTGGTATGGGGCACAAGGAGATTTTGAAAGCATGTGCGGACCAAACAGGCATTGCTACTGAAAATCTCCCATCAAAGGCTCATGCACACTTGAAAAGGAGCACCCATGGAACACTACTCAAAGAAGGACCCATGTCTTTTTTTTTTACTCCTCCTTTTCCTACAATAAGTCCCAATTCAGCAAAGCACTAAAGCACATGCTTAACTTTAAGCAGATGTTTAAGTCCCATGAAAGTCAACAGGTCTTAAGCATGTGCGTAAATTGAATAGGGAAGGTTTGCTGAGTCAAGGCCACAATAATTACTAACAGTTTATTCTTCCAACTTTACTATTTTATCAGTGACATTATGGTTACTGATTATTAACTTGCAGACAAAAATTACGCCAACATTTAAAAAAAAAGAAAAGAGAACGTGAGAGTGAAACAATGAGTCTGGAAACTCATTCCATTTTCAACCATCAGCTAAATACAGGATTGTGATCAGCCACTGGGGAAGAATTGTGGGTGTGCAGTAGGTGTGCACGCAGTGGTAGCCTCAAAGAAAATATTGATTCATTTTTCCATTATATTTCCTATGGCCAGAAAATAAAGAGATCCTGTAGTGTGGAGGGTAAAAAGCCAATTAGAACTGAAATGAATGTAGAGAGAAAAAACCCACATAAAAGAACAGGTTCTCTTTTTCAATAAAAATATATGCAGGCTGGTCCCTGGGTGTTAGTTTTAAGTGAAGATATTGACTTCTAGCTGAATGACGAGTAGAACATCTTTCCACTGAAATATTGATAGTAGATTACACTAAACCACAAACTGTCTCCATAAAGCCCATCATTTCTAATCCTAATGGTGTTTTCTTTCCTGGGGATGACTACTACATTCATGATATAATGGCTTTATTCTATCTTGGGGAAAAACTTTTTACTGTGCAGCTAAATTAACTTGTCAAAAGACTTCGAACTTCGGAAGCTTTTACAGCTCAATTCAGAGCTATTATTCAAGATTGAATGAGAAGGCTGTGGACTGTAAAAGCTAGCAAAAATAAATTTCACAAGCATTCATAGACTGAATGAAATACTTACTTTTTGTTCAGGTTGTATGTCTTTCAGTGAATCGTCTCTGAATTGCTGTATTTTGCCTATAGACCCTTAGCTCTGTAATGAAAGATGGTATGGTTTTTATCTGCTGCCCTTGAAACTGCCACCCAGTGTATGCTCCCTCATACCCTCTTAATAATATTTAGATTGTACCAAACTAACTGTCAAACAACTCTCCAGAAATGTGGAGAGTGCTTGAGAAAGAGGACTCACTGCTAAAATTAGGGACAGGGGATGAAATATAATAGAATGCCATTTATTGTTGCATAGGCTTTTTCTTAAAACAGAATATCAAAGTTTTACAGGCAGTTACAGCCCATGCATGCAAATACAAATAAATGTTTGCATCAGTCATGCAGGTAGTGGGCATTGGTCACATCCTGATGTCCTCACATAGGGGTGGATCATAGAATCATAGAATCTCAGGGTTGGAAGGGACCTCAGGAGGTCATCTAGTCCAACCCCCTGCTCAAAGCAGGACCAACACCAACTAAATCATTCCAGCCAGGGCTTTGTCAAGCCTGACCTTAAAAACCTCTAAGGAAGGAGATTCCACCACCTCCCTAGGTAACCCATTCCAGTTCTTCACCACCCTACTAGTGAAAAGGTTTTTCCTAATATCCAACCTAAACCTCCCTCTCTGCAACTTGAGACCATTACTCCTTGTTCTGTCATCTTCTACCACTGAGAACAGTCTAGATCCATCCTCTTTGGAACCCCCTTTCAGGTAGTTGAAAGCTGCCAGCAAATCCCCCCTCATTCTTCTCTTCTGCAGGCTAAACAATCCCAGTTCCCTCAGCCTCTCCTCATAAGTCATGTGCTCCAGCCCCCTAATCATTTTTGTTGCCCTCCGCTGGACTCTTTCCAATTTTTCCACATCCTTCTTGTAGTGTGGGGCCCAAAACTGGACACAGTACTCCAAATGAGGCCTCACCAGTGCCAAATAGAGGGGAATGATCACGTCCCTCGATCTGCTGGAAATGCCCCTACTTATACAACCCAAAATGCCATTAGCCTTCTTGGCAACAAGGGCACACTGTTGACTCATATTCAGCTTTTCGTCCACCGTAACCCCTAGGTCCTTTTCTGTAGCAGTGCATGGGATTCTTCCGTCCTAAGTGCAGGACTGTGCACTTGTCCTTGTTGAACCTCATCAGATTTCTTTTGGCCCAATCCTCTAATTTGTCTAGGTCCCTCTGTATCCTATCCCTATCCTCCAGCGTATCAACCACTCCTCCCAGTTTAGTGTCATCTGCAAACTTGCTAAGGGTGCAGTCCACACCATCCTCCAGATCGTTAATGAAGATATTGAACAAAACCGGCCCCAGCACCGACCCTTGGGGCACTCCATTGATACCGGCTGCCAACTAGACATGGAGCCATTGATCACTACCCGTTGAGCCCGACCATCTAGCCAGTTTTCTATCCACCTTACAGTCCATTCATCCAGCCCATACTTCTTTAACTTGCTGGCAAGAATACTGTGGGAGACTGTATCAAAAGCTTTGCTAAAGTCAAGAAATAGCACATCCACTGCTTTCCCTTCATCCACAGAGCCAGTTATCTCATCATAGAAGGCAATTAGGTTAGTCAGGCATGACTTGCCCTTGGTGAATCCATGCTGACTATTCCTGATCACTTTCCTCTCCTTTAAGTGAGTCAGAATTGATTCCTTGAGGACCTGTTCCATGATTTTTCCAGGGACTTAGGTGAGACTGACTGGCCTGTAGTTCCCCCGATCTTCCTTCTTCCCTTTTTTAAAGATGGGCACTACAATAGCTTTTTCCCAGTCATCCAGAACCTCCCCCGATTGCCATGATTTTTCAAAGATAATGGCCAATGGCTCTGCAATCACATCGGCCAACTCCTTTAGCACCCTCAGATGCAGTGCATCCGGCCCCATGGACTTGTGCTCGTCCAGCTTTTCTAAATAGTCCCCCCACAAAACACATATCTCTGTACAGCTAGGGGTGTTTCCACTGCCCTGTTCTTCTCTAAATCAAGATCTGGTGGAGCCCTCTCCATGCATCCAGGGAGGGAAAAGAAACTGGGCAATAGGATCACCACCACTTCTGAAGTCTTGTAAGACAGCCCCCAAACTTAGA
This sequence comes from Chelydra serpentina, assembly GCA_037349315.1. NCBI lineage: Eukaryota > Metazoa > Chordata > Testudines > Chelydridae > Chelydra > Chelydra serpentina. Next base: position 47,257,439 of record JBAIAC010000029.1, on the reverse strand, counting down.
AAACTGTCCTGCCCTCCTCAGCTCTGGAACTAAAGAGAGAAAGACAACTCCCTACAAAATAGCCTTTGGACTAGGAGAAGGTACATAAGTCTGGGAGACTACTGAGTTCAAGTCTCACCTTTCCCACTAAATGATTTTGTATTTCTGTGCACTTCACACCCTTGTGACTGAGGAAGGGATAGGCAACTATCATTTTCCCTGTTTTACAGATAAGGTAACAGCTGGCAGAGCTGGGACTAGGACCCAGTCCTTGGATCTACCATATCAACGTTTCACCCTCTTTGCCACACAGCCTTTCAGAAAGAATCTGCCAGAATGATGCCCTTAGTCTGCTATCTAACCCCGCCGTACCCAAAGGACAACACTACCCTTACAGAGTCAGGAAGAGAACTCAGGGATCCTGATACCCAAAATTCCACTGAGATCTCACAAATAGTTGTGTAACCTACTGGCAAAGTGTACGTCATGTCCTCCAACAGTGATTGCTCCACTCAGAGGATAACAACCTACTACTACCATGAGTTTAACTCACTTTGGCTCACATGGTAGTAACCTGTGCTGTGTGTTTCAGTGTCAAACCTGCTGACAACCTATATTAGGGGAAATAGAGTATGCATTCATGTAATTAAAGACTGTATCATAATGCATATGAACAAGAAGGCAGAACATTGCATGTGAAACCTGAATTCCCACATTTCTTAACTTCTGTGTGCACATAGGGTCCTCCTCTTAAGTTAGCACTTACTGGGGGAATGGATGTCTCAAAGCATTGTTAATGAGTTACAAAACCTTTCACCAGTTTTAATCGGGCTGAGCACCATAGGGAGTCAAAATTGTTCCCGCCTACTGGATGTTTGGAAGCTCCTATAGGAGATGCATTTGGAGGGTGTCACAACATAAACTCGCCTCCAAGTTTTGTGTATTATTGGCAGACTCAGCAGAGAGGCCAAGACCTGTGTGGACCATGGAGACTGAACTATACCAATGATAATAAACACTTTTCTCAATTTTTTACTGCCAGATGACAACTATATTAACTGATAGTATTTCTATTTCACAGTATCCCTTTCAGGGAAAGTATTTAATACTAAAATTAAGGTATCAAAAATGCATTAAAAATTCACACGCTAAGGTGATTGTGTTGTGATAAAATATCCATTACTTTATACTGGATAAGAATGTGTTTGCTTATTGTGAGGCCAGTCTAGAATATCCCAAACTTTTATGTTCTTTGCTTCTCAGTTTTGTACACTATGTGATACATCAGTGGTACTTAAACCTTTCCCATATTGCAATTCCATGCTCCAACAGGAAGGAAAATATAGCAGGACTCCTTTTCCATCTATCCATAAAGAAAGGCTGGGTGGTCACAATCTCCTGAAGTCTGTCTGCAACACCCTAGATGTTGAACATCATGTGATAGATAACATCATTGTCACCTAGCAACCTTAACAGGTTTTTTAAATAAAGCATTTTATTTATGGAATATACAGATGAGAGGCAAAATTGAGAGGTTCTCAGTTTTTACCTGATCCTCATTCAGGCCAAGCCCCATCGAAGTCAAGGACTGAGTTAACAACCGTCATAAATATAAAGGGAAGGGGCTAAGAAGCTCTGATACAGTACTATAAAATCCTCTTACCTGTAAGGGGTTAAAAAACTCCAGTAACCTGGCTGGCACCTGACCAAAAGAACCAATAAGGGGACAAGATACTTTCAAATCTGAGTGGGGGGGGGGGGGCGAGGCGGGGCGGGAGAAAGGGCTTTTGTCTGTCTGTGTGATGTCTCTGCTGGAGACTGATCAAGGAAGCAAGCAATCCAACTCCGATAGAGTTAGTAAGTAATTTAGCTCGAAAATGCGTTAAATTTTCTTTTGTTTTTGGCTTGTGAAATTCGCTGTGCTGGAGGGAATGTGTATTCCTGTTTTGTTGCTTCTTTCTGTAACTTAAGGTTTTGCCTAGAGGAATTCTCTATGTTTGAATCTGACTGCCTGGAAATGGAAATTATCTTCCATTCTAATCTTACAGAGTTGTTCTTTTATCTTTTTCTTTTATTCTTCTAATAAAGTTCTGTTTTTTTAAGAATCTGATTTTAGGGTTCTAAAAACCCAAGGCTAGTCTGTGCTCATTTTGTTTATTCTCAAGCCTCCCCAGGAAAGGGGGTGTAAGTCTTGGGGAGATATTTTGGGGGAATAGAACTCCAAGTGGTCCCTTCCCTGATTCTTTGTTAAATCACTTCGTGGTGGCAGCGATTACCAAATCCAATGTACATGGGAACATTTGTGCATTGGAAAGTTTTTAACCTAAGCTGGTAAAATAAGCTTACGGGGTCTTTCATGCGGGTCCCCACTCCTGTACCCTAGAGTTCAGAGTGGGGAGGAAACCCTGACATGGTGGTAGAGGTGGGATATATTGAACCAGATTTGAACCAGAAATCATTTTGAACCAAAAGCACAGACTAAAGAGGTTTTCTGTTAGCTGAAAGCAGCTGCATGACAAAAGGATTTTATAGTACTGTATCAAAGTTTCTTAGCTCCTTCCCTTTATATTTATGACAACAACTGGACAAGGACCTTAGCATTATGGCCAGTATCTGAAGTTCTGATAGTGGAGGAGTGAAGATGGATACATTGAACAGCTGTAGGGCTAGAGACTGAATCTTTTTAAGACTAAGCATGGAAAAATTCAAAATACCCAGTGCACAAGGTGTAATTCATTAGATGTGTGATGCAAATGAGAGTTTGAGATCAAGCTAAACATTCAGGTTTCTGACACTAGGGAAAAATGTAGACTTTGAGTTGGGGTAGAAAATGGTAGTTGTAGGTCTTGGCTGAGGTGTTCTTCTTAGGAGATCAAGAAATGGAGTGAGAAAAAGGCTGGAACATTGAAGGGGATAGAATTTTGGATGTCATCTGCATAGAAATAATACCAGAGGTTGATTTTATCAGGGCTGTACATCTAGTGATAGAGGACTGCTGGTCACAAAAAAAGGAGAAGTTAGATAGTTATGAGAAAAATCAGATTAGAAAGAACCAGGGTGACTGAAAAAAATGTCATGGCTGAATATCAAATGCTTTGAGAGACAGGATGTTCAAGTGGTTAGGATGCTAGCTTGGGGCTTGGGAGATCAAAGTTCAACCTTTGGCTGGCCAATTATTATTTCTGTGCCTCAGTTCTCCATCTGTAAAATGGGGAATAATAGCATTTTCTTGTTGTGAGGATAAATACACTAAAGATTTTGAAGGTCTCAGACACTGCAGTACTGGCAGCCATATACATACCTTAGATAGATCCTGAGACTGAGGAGAAAGTAAACCAAAAATGGAAAAAGAAGCTGATTGATCACACACTCTAGGGCAGCTTGTCAAAGGAGAAAAGCTTACCTGGAAATGAAAAAGGAGGTCCTTTTTCATAGAGGTAGTTAGAGAAGAGACAACTTTTTTTCAAGATTTTGCTAAGACAGGAACGATGAGATTGACACATTTCTCTGCCAGCTATTTGCCTCTCTAAAAGATTTTTTGTGATGGGACAATCTTTAGGGCATCAGGGAAAATACCAGTAGATGGTTGTCAAGGCTCAAGAGACAGGAGGAGACATGGTGAGAGCAAACAGACAGATATGTGATGTATTGATTTGCTGAAAGAATGACGTCAGATAAGTTATATGGAGGGCTTACTGGGAGAGTAGGAAGGGGGGCGATGGAGGGATAGATGGAGGATCACATAAAGGACTGGAAATAGTAGCATTAGCAGAAATGTTCCTGCAGAAGCTAGTGATCTTTTCATGCAAGGACTGAAACTCTATGTCCACTATCCTTGAAAACACTCAATGTTACATGACATGTTACAAAGCTAGAAATAGACTGGACTCTAGCCAACATAGCTGCTTGCTCACACGTTTCTTATAAGTAGCCAACCCTTATGCCAGCATCTACTGCAGGGGTCGGCAACCTTTCAGAAGTGGTGTGCCGAGTCTTCATTTATTCACTCAAATTTAAGGTTTCGTGTGCCAGTAATACATTTTAACGTTTTTAGAAGGTCTCTTTCTATAAGTCTTTAATATATAACTAAACTATTGTTGTATGTAAAGTAAATAAGGGTTTTAAAATGTTTAAGAAGATTCACTTAAAATTAAATTAAAATGGAAAGCCCCCCCAGACCAGGCCAGGACCCAGGTAGTGTGAGTGCCGCTGAAAATCAGCTCGCGTGCCGCCTTTGGCACCCGTTGCCATAGGTTGCCTACCCCGATCTACTGTCACAAAATATAATGGCTATAGCAAGACAATGTATGCTGTACTTGCTCTGTGACATCCTGCCTGATATTTGGAGCTTTGGAGATATGAAAAGTGCAGTGTGGTACAGAAAATCTGTGAGCACTGTAGTCTTTGCATGAAGGCTAGAAACAATCTAACTGAGGGCAGGCCTACACTTACCATGCTGCAGCTCCTATGTGCTGATGAGAGAGCTTCTCCCGTCGGAATAGTTAATCCGCCTCCCCGAGAGGAGGTAGCTATGTCAGTAGGAGAAGCCCCCCTTCGACAAAGTGCTGTCTGCACTGGCGGTTAGGTCAGGGTAACTGCGTCACTCAGGGGTGTGGATTTTTCACGCCTTTGATTGACCTAGTTATACCGATGTACGTTTGTAGTGTAGACCTGGCCTGAGCTGCAGCAGGCTAACAACTTGCTGAAGATTACTTCTTATTGATGCCCTATTTATTTGATTCTAAAAAACAAAACAGAAACCTCAGAACAGCTGGTATGACAATATACAACTAGGAAAGCGGATGCTGTGTTGCCTTTCATTCATTACACTCTGATAATCTTCCTGGTTCTCTTTGTCCACTCACTGGAGACTGTCAGTTGATGTCATGTCAGTGCTGATGAATGTTCTTTAATCAAGGCACTGCTAGACATCAGACTTATACACACAACACCACAAACCTGATTTGGAAACAAAAAGGGTCAGTAATGCCCAATGACAGAAGCTGCGTGGTGTTCAGAAATTAATCATTTTTGTCAGACGTGGTTGCTCATGGCAATGTTTGACCAAGGTTCCACAGGAAAAACAATTTCAGCTTTAACCAGAATAATCTGATAGAAACAATGGCAGAAAGTATCCGCATACAAAGCGCTTCAGAAGTGTCACACTCCCATCACGTTCATCCTCTGCTTCTTACATTGGTCACAGTTATTCTGAATCTATGCAATTCCTGAATATGTACATCTATTAAAAGGTTTGGGCAACTGTGCTTTGTTTTTGGCCAAAACCTCAATCATCATGTTTTGCCTTTCCTCTAACAAAACCAAAACCACAGCTGGTATTGGATTTGTACCCACTAGGAAGTACTGAAATACCTCATATCTTCTCCGTCTATTTAAGGTACTTCTAGGGCAGCAATCATTGTAATATCTTAGCCTTTCCTACTGCATCTACCTATTGGATTTCTCGGAAGTATGAGAAAAAAGAATGGCATAAAAGGAAGAGGGTAGGACCAAACAAGTGAATTAACTGCAGCCAAAAGGAAGAGAGAATGGAGCAGAGTATAAGGATGCAGCAAAGTTAGGGGGGAGATCCTGTCCCATAAAATATACCTGAGCATATACAGCTAAAATGATATAAACAGGTTTCTTAAAGATACAGTATGTTCTCCAACTCACATTGCTGGAGTAAACATGGAATGTGCTATCCATCTAGTAGGCTTTCTAGGCTGGATAGAGAAGGTGGATGGGATAGACTGGACTCTCTGACTTGTGGTAGAATGGTCAAGGGGGGACAGTGTTGTTTCTTGGCTGCATCTAAAGAATAATATGCAAGATGTTGTGATCTCAGCACCATAGGTGTGAAAGAGGTTCTGTGAAGTGACGGGAAAGAGGTGAGATGTTGGTGTCATTAGCTCATAGCAGGCAAGTGAGCTGGAGGGAGGTCTGTGGCCCATAAATGTGGGATTTCTGGCCCAAACTGGGTAGCTGTATGGGAGTTTCTGATATAAAGTGGAGGACAGGTTGAGTGATGGATAATGTGTGTTATTTTAATATGTGATATATAATATGACATTTATTAGAGCTTGAGCCTCATGCAGGGTAGTTAAATGTTTGCTGCCATAGTTTTAAATGCATAGGATTTTTAACTATTACTTACTTAATATTAAGGTGCAACCTTCGTTAATATTAAGTTTTTGTCTACTATAAACAAACCATGGAGTAGTATGTTCCATGACAGTCATGAGCAGAACATGTAAACACTAGCCGTGCAGCTTGGCAAGTAATACAATTTGCAATGGAGGAGGTACAGAGTCAGTCAAGGGTCCTTATTTTGATTTGATACCTAGTATATACACAGTGTGTGTGTCATTGAAAAGCCCCTATTTCAATTGGTGATGCAGTATATAAATGGATGAAATGATGGCTCAGTGGAAAACCCTAGTGATTCCCAATGACAGACGTGATAGTGGGGCACAGTTTAAAGGTTCTGGTGGTATGCAGTGGGAATATAAACCCCAGCAGAAAATCGGGAGGAGGGGGGCATGTCCCCGCCATGTGTCTCCTCTGGAAGAGCCCTATCTGCGATAGGTAACAAAGTATGTGTTATGTAGAAAAGGTCTGCTTGCTATTCTATACCACTGGTTGCTTTTCTAGATCTGAGCACTGTGTGGATTGATGCTCACTCTGCTGGATATATATGCCTATGGGTGCTGGAGAGGCCCCCCTGTTGCAGTTTGGAGATCCTCATTTGTGTAGAGCAGACGGCTGTTGAATCCCCTGCACAAAGATTTCAATGGGCACTTCCTCCTGATGTTCTATCTCCCCTTCCCTACACAGACTTTTGCCCAGGAGTCCCCAACCGTATGTCAGATCAGAGCACCAGATGGAGAGTTCTGCTTAGCAGAGCAGAGGCTCAAGAAATCCTGCTCTTGCTCTTTCTGACTGTTTGGGTCTCTGTGCAGGAGCAGAGGGGAAGAACTCACCTCCCTTTTGTCTTCTCCCGCTCTGTCTCTCCAGACCCTGCCCTCCAATTTTCTCTCCCAGACTCCCAAAATCCTCTCTTCTCTCCTGGGGCCTGCTTTTCTTAGCAATGCTGTTGTTCTTAGCAATGCAGTGTACAGGCCTCTTGTCCTCTCATTCTTCCTCTGGGGCCACACTGCTGCCTACAAAAGGTGCTGACTGCCTTGTGAAGTGGCCTCTGATGAACCTGAAAACTTGCAAGCTGTTCTCAAAAGATTCTGGCGCTCTTTTCTTTGCCAGGCTGTAGGGGGTCTTGGCCCTCTGCCGGGCACCACCCCGCCTCACTACACATGCTCGGCAGGGTTGGGGAATCCTCAGTCTATGGCCCTAAACTTCAGGTAGGGCCCTGCAAGCAGTACAAGTTACGCTGAGGCCCTGGGTCAGGGCGGGCAGCAAACAACCAGTCAGCGGCTCAGGCCCTTAGGCAGGGACTGAGCAGCGAGTTCAATGTAAGCCCAGGCCCTGGGTCAGGGCGGGGCAGCAAGCAAACTGTTAGAGGCTCAGGCCCTCAGGCAGGGACTGAGCAAGGAGTTTAACATAAGCCCAGGCCCTGGGTCAGGGAGGGCCAGCAAGCAAATAGTCAGGGGCTCAGGCAGGGACTGAGCAAGGCCCAATAGAAAACACCAGGCTCCTAGCTCTGAGCAACCAGGAAGAGGGGGAGACTGCCACCCACGAGGTGGGTGGCAGGGGGGACGCAGGCCCACCCACTCCACTGCGTCCCAGCCCGGGGCCCTAGCAGCGGCAGAAGACCCGCTGCTGTGTCAGTGGGGATCCTGGCCGCAACACACTGACATTGGCTCTGGCAGTGCTGCATCCAGACTAGGGTCGGCTGCCCCCGGGCTACTTCCGGACTCCCCCCCATAGGGTACCTGAGTCAGGGTAGTGTCCTCGGAGGATTCCAGCACCATGGGTTCCTCCTCTAGGTAACGGGCGAGGGGCAGACTTGGAAGCTCCTCTGGGTCACAGCCGCAGGGCAGGTCCGGCCAGTCTTAGGGTGTACCCAGGGCCGCAGGGTTTTCCCAGTCGCGGGCTAGGCTGGCTACATCTGGCCTCCCCGGCGGCTGGTTCCCAAGTGAGTTCTGAAGGCCCGCCTTTATACTTCCGGGTCGCGGCCTGTCCCTTTGAGGGGCAGGTCCAGAGCTTCCTGGCTCCGCCCAGTCTGGCATCTGGGGAGGTTCTTCCCTCTGTGGGGTGGTGGGGCACCACCCCGCCTCGCTACACAGGTGATCAATCAGAAATGCATCAAATGCAGCAGTGAAGTTCAGAATGAGGAGAAGGAGGGGATCCAAGATGGGCTAAGATAGGCTTTTGAAATAATAAACTCTGAATATTCATATTTTGTTCTTTATCTTATGAATATAGGATGGGTGTGGCTTTAATCAAATCTGAAATCTTTCCAAAATTTCTAAGACATTAAATGACCACAATCGCCCAGCCGTTCTAATGATGTTGCATTGCACACAGTTTCCATCTTTAGTGATTTATATTACAGTGGGATTTTGAGGTACCAACTCAGGGTATGTCTACACTACAAGTGCTGCTGCAGCTCAGGTACACCATGGTAGCACAGACACTTACTACAGCGATGGAAGGCATTTTTCTGTTGATCCTGTAAATCCACCCCTCAAGAAGGTAGCTGGGTCGATGGAAGAATTCTTCTGTCAACCTAGCTGTGTCTACAGCGGGGCTTAGGTTGACCTAACTACACTGGACAGGGCATGACATTTTTCACAGCCCTGAGTGACGTTGCTAGGTTGACTTAAGTTTTAGGTATAGAGCAGGCCTCAGATTGGGGCCCCATTGTGCGAAGGGATATACAGACAGTCCCTGCCTCAAAGAGCTTACAGTTTAAGTAGACAAGACAGACAAAGGGTAGAAAGGGGGGAGAGAGACACAGAAACGTACCCAAGGACACTAGCAGAATGCAGGGCTGGGAATAGTCTCTGGACTCCTGGTTCAGTGTCCCTATCCACTAGGCTATGCTGCCTGACAAAGCATTAAGAACACAGGAATTGCCAGACTGGATCAGACCTGCAGTACATCCAATCCAGTGTCCTAGCTCAGGTACTTCAGAGGAACTGCAACACATCTCACCTTAGGCATTTTTTCCCCAGAGAAATGGGGACATTAATTTTACAGACTGGGTGGGGAGGACTGCATAGAAATTAGCCAAAACAGATAATTATCTTTTCTGCTGGTCCCCCACAGTGGCAGATAGCTGCAGCCAGGGGCAGCCCTATAACAAGACTCCAATGGAGCTGGGGGGTAGGGAGGCACCAGGGCCACAGGCAGTATGGGAACCCAGGCCTTCTGCAGTATTGCCAACCCCAAATGTTCAAAAAGCGAGTCAGGCTCACAAAAAATCATGAGATTGGCTTTAATATCATGAGATTATGTAAAAATAATAGATGTGATGTTCTTTTTATTTGCCTTCTGCTTTTTGAGCCTTTAGGGTGCACTAGGGATCACATTTTAAAGCTTTCTCCACAGCCACGAGGGTTAGAAACTTGCTTTTTCTTTAAGAATGACAGCTGAAATCATCACATATCCACTTGACTCCAGGAGCTGGGGCTTTAAGGACAACGATAATTATCATGAGGCTCATGACAAAATCATGAGAGATGGCAACACTGCTTGTGCATGGATAGGGCTGGCCTCCCACAGACTCCTCAGGATCCCCTGGGGGTTTGCCAAGTTTAGGGATGGGCTCTGCAGCCTTTTCCAAGGAAGGTGGAAATTCCATGGGGGATCTCTGTGAGGAGATTTCCTTCCTCTGAGTCCCTTCCCAGGGGTTTTCCCTCAGGAGGGTAAGAGCTGGGCCAATAACAGGAATGGAAAGTCTATGAAAGGTGGTATACATTTTCTGGGCTCCTTTATGCTTGATTTTATTTAAATTCCCCTCTGAATCCTGCTAGCCCTGGGCAATTATCGTACACCAAAGCACAAAGAAAGCTTCTTGTTGCCCTGACTTAGGGGAATCTGAACTAAGGTTTCACTGCTTTAGCACAGGTCACTTGTTTGCTTATCCGTAATAGCTACAGCTGTTTGTGTGTTTATTTCGGTCATGTATTTCAAGGGACTGTTTTTCCAGTAAAGTAAACAAACAGGGTAACAGCTGTGGCTGATAAAGCTCACGGGCATAGTCATCTCCCTCTTCCTGATATCATATTGTTACAGATTTAATGATGATTTTCCCTTGAAAATAAGCTTTGGATTCACTATTGGTGCTGTGCGTGAACTTGTTTCCTTCAACATGACAAGCACAGAGAGGAAAGATATTTCTAACAATCCCTTTCTCTTAAAAAAAAAGAGGAGGGGGGGATTTTAAGTGAAAGTAAAGAACTAACAGCTCTGTCAGACAGAGTGTAAGGTGGAGTTATTCAGGCTTGCTCTGCCAATGCACTTCAATGCTCTTTCTGAGGCCAGATAGTCCAGTTCTACCCCCACAGCTCTGCCAATGAATCTCAGTGCTGATCTTAAACATCACTTGAATATCAATATAAATTCCAGGACTGGCTGGGCCACCGCAAACCCAGATCCTCCAATGGGATCCACCCATGCGGGCATAAGGGATGGCCTGTGTGGATCTTGTTGCAAGGTTGGGAATTTTGGAAGGTGACCCATCCTGGTGCTAACAATATGGAAACTTGCTTACACATTCATGGCTGAATTTTCAAGAGCGTTGGATGCCTCAGCTGTAGGGTACTCAACTTGAGGCACTAAGGGTATGTCTACACTGCAGTTAAAAACCTGTGGCTGGCCCATGCCAGCTGACTCGGGCTTGCTCTAAGGTGCTGTTTAATTGTAGTATAGAAGTTTAGGGTTGAGCTGCATCCTGAGCTCTGGGACCCTCGCACCTCACAGGTCCCAGAACTCGGGCTGCAGCCCAAGCTCAAACATCTGCACCACAATTAAATGGTCCCACAAGCCCGAGTCGCTGGCACAGGCCAGCTGTGGGCATCTAACTTCAGTGTAGACATACTCTTAGGGTCTGATTTTTCAGAGGTGCTGATCACCCACAACTCCCCCTGAAGTCACTGCCTCTGAAAACCTGACCCAAGATTTCTTGAGCTGGGCACTCAAAAACAGAGGCAATCAGAACAAGAGGCAACATCTGAAAATGTGGGTCTCAATGCAGTCCGATGATCTCTTTAATTTGTACATGTACAAACAATAAGCAACTGCAAACCTTGGGAAGAATAAGTAGTTAAAGCTTATGTGCAGTAATTATTCCAAGGTAACTCATCCATTAAAATAAATAATTAATACCTCACTCTTGTCTAGCAGTTTTCATCAGTCGATCTCACAGCGCTTTACAAAGGCGGTCAGTACCATTAGACCAACTTCACCCATGGGGAAACTAAGGCACAGAACGAGGTGAAGTGACTTGCCCAAGGTACCCCAGCAGGCCAATGGCAGAGCCAGGAATAAACCCAGATCTCCTGAGTCCCCATCTAGTGTTCCATCCATTAGGCAACACTGCACCCACTTTTATTTTAAATTAATTTTTCAAAGACTAGAGTGCTCATAACAGGTGCAAAGTGTCAGACTTGGTACTGAATTCTGTTGTGTATGCATGGAGAATGGGATAAGAGGGAAGGTCCTCTCATGGATCAGTAACTGGTTAAAAGATAGGAAACAAAGGGTAGGAATAAATGGTCCATTTTCAGAATGGAGAGAGATAAATAGTGGTGTCCCCCAGGGGTTTGTACTGGCACCAATCCTATTCAACATATTCATAAATGATCTGGAAAAAGGGGTAAACAGTGAGGTGGCAAAATTTGCAGATGATACAAAACCACTCAAGATAGTTAAGTCCCAGGCAGACTGCGAAGAGCTACAAAAGGATCTCACAAAACTGGGTAACTGGGCAACAAAATGGCAGATGAAATTCAATGTTGATAAATGCAAAGTAATACACATTGGAAAGCATAATCCCAACTATACATGATGAGGTCTAAATTAACTGTTACCACTCAAGAAAGAGATTTTAGATCCGTTGTGGATAGTTCTCTGAAAACATCCACTCAATGTGCAGTGGCAGTCAAAAAAACTAACAGAATGTTGGGAATGATTAAGAAATGGATAGATAATAAAATGAAAAATATCATATTACCTCTATGAGGCAATAGAAATCCATGGTGTGCCCACACAGAATATCAGGGCTGGAAGGGACCTTAGTAGGTCATCTAGTCCAACCCCCTGCTCAAAGCAGGACCAATCCCCAATTTTTGCCCCAGATCCCCAAATGGTCCCCTCAAGGATTGAACTCACAACCCTGGGTTTAGCAGGCCAATGCTCAAACCACTGAGCTATCCTTCCCCCCATCTTGAATATTATATACAGATGTGGTTGCCTCATCTCAAAAAAGATATATTGGAATTGGAAAAGGTTCAAAAAAGGGTAACAAAAATTATTAGGGGTATGGAGCAGCTTCCATATGAAGAGAGATTACTAAGACTGGGACTTTTCAGCTTGGAAAAGAGACAACAAAGGGGGAATATGATAGAGGCCTATAAAATCATGACTGGTGTGGAGAAAATAAATAAGGAAGTGTTATTTATTCCTTCGCATAATACAAGAACTAAGGCCACCAAATGAAATTAATAGGCCGCAGATTTAAAACAAACAAAAGGAAGTAATTTTTGACACAATGCACAGTTAACCTGTGGAACTCTTTTCCAGAGACTGTTGTGAAGGCCAAGACTATAACAGGGTTTAAAAAAAGAACCAGATAAGTTCATGGAGGATAGGTCCACCAGTGGCTATTAGCCAGGATAGGCAGGGATGGTGTCCCTAGCCTCTGTTTTTCAGAAGCTGGGAATGGGTGACGGGATGGATCACTTGATGATTGCCTGTTCTGTTCATTCCCTCTGGGGCACTTGGCATTGGCCACTGTCGGCAGACAGGATACTGGGCTAGATGGACCTTTGGTCTGATTCAGTATGGCCATTCGGACGTTCTAACCAGCATGAACAGGGGCAATACAAACCTCCTCAAACTGTCTTGGCAATGTACCTCAACCCAGTCCTGGAGGCACTCATTCTAGAGGTGCAGGCTAGTTCAGTTTCCTTTTTTGCTGATTCAGTCAGCTGTTGAGACATCCTGCAAAAATGCCAAGTGAAGTGGTGGGTTTTGTGATATGCATACCTAACCGTTAGGAACTGGAATGGGACCACAACTCATTTCACAGAGGTCACTGAACCACCACCAAATGTTTACTGCTGTCAGTCACTAGTCACCGTAGGCTGGATTCAAGCCAGCTGCCTCAAGGAAAAATCATCCCTATCCCAATACCTATCTTCTGATACATCCCATGACCTTTCCCACCTTTTTAGAGAGCCAGCAGCACTGGTCTATATTCTGTACATTGGGTATTTCTTATAACACCCATTTTTAAGTTACACAAGTGCACGTGAAAGTAGAAAATATTTAGGGCCCGATTCTCTGTTGGAGTCACTGCATGTATGTCAGTGGAGTTATATCAGCAGAACACATGGTCCTTAATTCCCCCCTCTCCACACACCCAACTTGTAGCTGAACTTTTTTTTCAATAAATTCAGATTAAACCATCATCATCACTCCAGACTAAGATTTGGGATGTCAAGTTTCAAAGCATGAGTGAATGCTGCCAGTGGAATTAAAAAGCCCCTTGAAATAGTTTTACTTGGGTTAAAAAGGATAACCCACCCAGAAATTTAACACCACAGGCACCGCTGCAGCTTGTTTCAGTAAACCTTATTCCCCTAAGCCAACCATTAGCAATGAAATAGGGCAGGGATTTTTATGCTATTAGCTGCATATGCAATCTTTCTGTTACCTTCATCCTCCCTTTAGAGGATATGCAACTCCCGCGTTTGTCTCAGGCCTGAGCTACGCTGAAAAGTTTTGCTGGCATAGCTATATTGGTTAGGAATGTGAAAAAACCACACCCTAAATGACATAGCTATGCCAGCAAAAACCACAGTGTAGATGCAGTTAAACCAGAAAAAGTCCAGTTGCCAATATATCTTATTCATTTGGTTAACTAGTATAAGCTATACTGGGAAAAGAACCTTCCGCATGTATAAGCTGTGTATCCAGTTTGCCATTTTAGCTATACCAGCCACACTGACAAACCTTTTCTCATGTAGCTAAGGCCTCTTTCTGGAGCATAGTTTCATTTGGGCATATAAAGACAGATTTTCAAGAGCTCAACGCTCACCATTGGGGCTAGCTTTTCAAATGCACTCAGCCCCTGCAGCTCCCCTAAGGCCAGATTTTCAGCATATGCTCTTTTGCAAATCTTGCCATATATTTTCATGCCTAAATGGGAGCTGAGCTCTTTTGAAAACCTGGTCATGGAGAATATGGATAGACAGAGAAATAGAGTTAATCAATATAAATAAGGAGGGCTGTGGTTCATCAGTTGACTTTAGGCCATTGGTTTTGTATTTTGACTCTTGCTGTAAATGTTTTAACTTTTCACTAAACTTCAACGCACTATGGTTTATACCTTAGCTACATATTTATTACAGATGGGTATTATAAACTCACAGGAAAGAAACACTGTGAAGCACTACCTCAAACTAATCTAACTTCTTGACTCTTAATGAACAATTTAGTAAATATGAGGAGATTGAAATGAAGACAGTAAAAGGAGTTGCTCTTTGAACAAAAGATATGGGCTGTAGCTGTGCTTTCGATTTGATGCATGCTCTAACTCATAGGTATGCAGCTTGTGTGGGCCGGTGACCTTTAAAGAAACACATGTGCAGTCCAAGGGGGTTGGCTACAGAGCCTCTCGTCAATTGAATCCATCCTGGGAATGCTAGCGGAATGGATCACAATTGTAGAAATTCCAGGCTGGGCCAGCTCGGGTGGCATCCCTCCCGAAACTGAGAGATACTTCATGGGAGGATAACAGATGAATGGAGTGGGGGGGAAATCAGAAGTAAACCCAAACAAGTGGCTTCAAAGGGATAATGTAACTACTGTTAAAAATGTGTCTGCCTGCCCTTTGGCCACAGATGCAAAGAGAACTCAATTTCTCTGAAACTGAAGGTGGCTGAACTTGCTGATTTCAACAATATTCCCATCTTTGGTTTCTTCACATCAAAACACCCAGTGTGTTTCTAGCCCCTTTCCTTGTGAAGATAGCTTAGAAAACAAAAACTGATGTCAACGAATCAATGAAAAGAACAGGTAGCCGGGCTCCATTTCTGCTGCAGGGTGTAGAGAGGAGTTAGAGATAACATCTCCCTTTCCACCTCACCCACTTTTATCTGCAATGGACCCAAGGGCTGGTTGGACCTGCCTGCACCAGCAAACCCGAGGAGTTGCCAAGCCTGCCTCGCGCCAGTGACCCCAAGGAACCCCTTGTGTTGGACTCCTCTGAGGACACCACACTGACCCAGGTACCTCAAGAGGGGGAGTCCGGAAGTAGTTCGGGGGCAGTCGACCCATGTCTGGCTGCAGCACTGCCAGAGCCAATGTCAGTGTGTTGCGGCCAGGATCCCCACTGACGCAGCAGCGGGTCTTCTGCTGCTACTAGGCAGGGCCAGTGCAAGGACGTTTCACGCCCTAGGCACAACTTCCTTGCATCAGCCCTGCGCCCCCCAGCTAACGCTGCCCCCCGCCAGCCAGCCCCTCCCCCGCCCATGGGAGCTCAGCCTCCCCCCACCTGCGGGCCACGGCAGCTCAGCCTCCCTGCCCTCAGGAGCTGAGCGGGGAGCCCGGAGGCATGGGGGTGGCTCGCTGCGGCTGCCTCCTGCCTCCCGGCTCTGCCGTTGAGTGGGGAGATGGGAGTGGCTCGCCACGGCTGCCTCCCCAGCTTCCTGCTCAGCGGCTGAGCGGGGAGGCAGCGGGGCGACTCGCCGCAACTGCCCTGCTGAGCGGGGAGCTGGGAGGCAGGGGGGCGGCTCGCCGCGGCTGCATCCCGGCTCGCTGCTCAGCGACTGAGCGTGGAGCTGGGAGGCAGTTGCCCACCGCCCGCTGCCCCCAAAATCCTGGCGCCCTAGGCAACCGCCTAGGGTTGCCTAGTGATAGTGCCGGCCTTGCTGCTCGGGCCCTGGGCTGGGTTGCAGTGGAGTGGCAGGAGGGCTGTGTCCCCTCTGCCATCCAACTCACGGGTGGAAGTCTCTCCTTCTCCCAGGCCTTAGAACCCAGGGCCTGGGCTCACTGTTGAAAAACAATTTTTGTTCAGCCCTTGCCTGAAGGCCTGAGCACCTGTCTCACCATTGCCCCGCCCTGACCTAGGGCCTGGGCTGACGACTAACTGTGTTGTTTCTGCCCTCACAAAGGCCGTGGAGGAAGACTCCTGCGGCCGGACTAATTCCCTGATAGATCTCTTCTCGAACTTAGTGAGGCGGTGGGGGTCCCCACCTCCCCAGAGAGAGACGAGCCCCAGCTAACTTCTCTACAGGGGGATCCCAAAGACTCATCTCACTAACTTTTCCCAGAATTCTCAGGCCAGCCCTGGGTGCAGTAATGGTCAGAGGAGAGAGATCAGTTACATTACTAGTAATATTACAGGTCCCTCCTTAAATGTGCAAGCAGTTCTGTTGACAGCACCACAATCAAGAATGATTTTGCAGTATCAAAAGCATTGATTGGCTGTGCTGTTGTTCCTTAATCTTTCTCTCTAGAGGTAGTATACTACTGGAAATAACCTGACACAGGTTTTGGTGTATCCCAGGAGTCCATTTTGCATGACAACAACCATGGGTTGCACAACAGGGGTTAAAGAGAACCTTGGGCCCAGCTAGCCCTGTCCCATTATACCTGCAGCCAATGCCAGGTCTGGAGTGGGGAGAAAAGGCTCAGTTTGGGGCTGACTAGCGAAGAGCCAGGAGCTAGCTGCCTCCCTACCTGAGAGAAAGGATCACGAACATGCCAACCAAGGCAGCCATCTGGGAGTAAGCAGTGTCTCCCCAGCCAAGTGAGACCTAGGAGTTTCCAGCACCTGAGGTACCTATTGAGGAGGTGTGGAAGGGCAGGGGGCAGATCTGCCCTCATCTCATCTAAAGGCCCCTCCCCCAGCCTAAGGGGAGGAGCTACTGAACGCAGGCCTCAACTGGAATCAGGGGACAACCAATGAAAAACAGGGATAGGGGTGAGTGTCACTGGTTCAGTGGGGGAGAGTGTCCCTGCTTTTGAACAGGGAGTCAGAGGGGGACATAGAGCAGAGAATCCTGAACAGTGCCCACTGATCCTTGAAGGCATCCAGGGAGCTAGTGGACGTGGCCCAAAGGAACTCTGCCCAGATACATGAGCCAAGGGAGGAGAGGAAATAGGCCCTACAGTCTCAGAGCACCTCGCTATCCAGCAGTCTCCTCCTAGTATGGTGGACAGCCACCTTGACCAGCACCAGGAGGAGGTTGACCAGGAGGTCTCGCAACATCATGGGGCCATGGATGGGATAAGTGTAGATCACGAGGGTTGGGGAAAATGCAGCCAGAATATAAGGAGAAGGTTCTGGAGGAGCCAGAAAAGGGGCTGCATCCTGGCGCACTCAAGGTAGATGTGCATCAGGGTCTTCCTCACACCACAGAAGGGGCAAGGGTTGAGGAGAGGGGGTGAACCACACCAGGTACACACCTGTGCTAAAGGCTCTATGAAGGAGCTGCCAACTAATATCCCCAGCGGGCCGTGGAACTAGGGTGGAATACAGGCTGGCCCACTAGGGCTCCTCACTCTTCATGGGTGGTAGAAGGTCCCTCTACTTGGGTTGGGGCAGGAGGCAAGGGTGAGGAAATGAAAGGCATGGGGCACGAGCGCATACAGTTGTTTCCTAGGCATGGTTCGGAAACAGGCTGGCTGCAGGTCACACAGCCAGCTCGGGTATGCAAGGGGATCAGCTGGGGGAAGGAGGCGTTCACAAGGCAGGGGCCCAATTACAAGGCCTGGAGGGCCAGGGGCGAGAGGTGGGCGGGAAGCACCCTCCCGCCAGACCTGCTCAAGGAAGGCCCGAGAGGCGGGTGGTAAGGCTGCCTTCACTGCCTGGAGTATGTGCCGGGGTATTTTTGAGAGTATTCTCTATAGCAGCATTTCTCAAATGCTGCCACCATGGCCGCATGCGGCCACCAGGGGCTTTTCTCACGGTCACAGCCTCCTGGGCAGTGATTGGGGAGCAAAGCAGCCAAGCCACCCCTCCCCTCTCTGTTGCTCCAGGATATGCCACCTTGGTGTTGGTTGCTGGGGCTGCCAGCAGGGGTTGGGCCCTACCCCTGTTCCCCTCTGGAGACACGTGGGGCACAACGCTGGAAGAGCTGGCAGCCAGTGAGTTCCCCACCTTCCTGGGGGTTGTGGGGCTCGGGCTTCAGCCCTGGGGTGGCGGGGTGGTAGGCTCTGGCCACGAGGCTTCAGGCTTCGAGCTCTGTCCCTAGGCCCTGGCTGTGAGGCTTCAGGCTCTGGGCCCATCCCCTGTCTTTGGGCTACAGCCCAGGGGCTTCCAGCTCCGGCTCCCCAGTGGCTCCTCATTGCCCCTGGCTTCTGCTGCTTATCCATCCACCTCCCCATCCAGGGCTTAATTTGTCCAGGCTGAGTAACTCTGCTATGAAAAGTGATACTTGTATGTTTGTTAATATCACTTTTCACAGCTGACTTAGTAGCTAGCTGGGAGGCTGTGAAAAATGTTAAACATATGAATATCATTTTTCACAGCAGCAGACTTACTAGCTAGCAATAAATAAATTACAATGATTTTCGTGTGCATATTTATTTGTTTTTCCTAAAGTTAATTAAGTATTTTAGGAAAAATTGTCAGAGTGGCCACCAGCAAGAGTTGGTAGCCACACTCTGAGGTCACTAAAAAATTTGTCATGAGAACCCCTGCTCTATAGTCACTGGTAATCAGTGCCAGAGTGGAGCAATTTGTAGTCATCATGGTAAAGGTCTGTTTTAGAGGATCATCTAGAAAGTAAATAATCTAGAAAGCAAAGAATCTGAATTTTAGGGAAGGGATTTTGACATTATGGATAAAAGACAGACAGGCACATGATCCAAGACTGGGAAAGGTTCAGAAGGAAATGCTACACATCTATCAATCTAGCCTAGAATAAGATTCATGGCTAGGAGAATAGAATGTAGTCTTTGTTCCCTGAGGTTAAATAGCACCCAGGGTCTGGAAGCTGTAATTCAGATGTAAAGGAAGAGAGATTGTAGGAGGAGATACATATTTTGGAGATGTAAGGCAGTGAACCTGAGGACCCAGAGCATTACTGAAATGTTTAACATGTCTAGCTGTGCTAGTAAAAACATAAGGAATGTAGGGGCCTGTCTGGTAATCTATATATCCTAGACATATTGCTTGGTCCTGCATTGAGCTCTGTGTGTGGGGATCCCTCATTGCAGAATTGAGCCAAAGTCTATTCCTGTCTAACACACTGGAAATGACCCACCTGCCATCTTCATCTGCAGTGGTTGTGTTTGCCACAAAGGGCAGGTTTTTATGAACTGGCAAAGAAAACTACCCCTGCTGTGGGAGAAATAGGAGTTGCAAATCCATCCCCAACTATTTAATTTCCAGATCTTTCAGGTGTGTGTCTTGTTAGTACCCCATCAGACTTTTCTTCTGTAAAATGACTGATCACATATTCTTTCTTGATAGGGTACCGTGTCCACGCTACTTTCAGTTAGAAGGCATTTTAAAACTGCCCCTTCTTTGCAAGGATTTCTCACTGTTAATTCTATGAGGAACACATCTTTCTTGACTCATCTCTTTCCTCAGCCGCTGTAATAGTGAGACACAGCCTCACCAAGCTGCCATAAGCAATCAAACCATATTTTTAAAATGTACATAATAAAAAGAGAGTAAATGCAAAGGGTCCACATGATGGTTTTATCCTCCCAATTTAATTGGGTTAGTAAACTGATCACTTACATGATCATAATCATCTCTATCCTTACCCTCATACAGGCCATCACCTATCCCGACATCCTGACTAGGCCATCTGCTGTGATTGAACGTGGGACCTCTGGAGTCATGGGTGCTACTCACATATTTTAAGTTAAGCAGGTGCAAGGTCTTTGCAGAACTGGGGCCTTAATTTTGTTTTGTTTTTGTTTCCAGAAAAAAATCCAGTTTTATTCAAAAGCAGAACAGTGTTAGCAGCTAAAATCTCTTTTAAAATTGTTATGAGTCACACTCATTATTTGTACTACAGCTGTGTGCAGGGACCCAACCAAGATTGGGGCTGCATTACATCAGGTGTGTTGTACAAACACACATGACCTGATCCTGTCACTTGATCCGTGCACCTAGATGGTTTTGAGTTATTTAATTTTTTAAAAGGTATACATAAATAAAATAAATATCAGGGCTCCCAGCTGGTCCAGACATTATCAGCTGACAATTTACTGTAGGCATCTGCCACAAGATAGTACACTCACCGATGGGGCACCTCCTCCTGGCTACTCTGAGGATTAGCTCCTTCCAAGTCCAATGCTCCCTTTCACCATTCATTTATATGCCCGTAGCCCCTCTTTCCACAACTCAGGGTGCTCTCTCTTCCTGGCTTGATCCTCTGGCCAGGTCACTATAGTCCTCCCCTTCCAGGGTTGCAAAGTCCTATTGGATGACTCCCAGGCAATCTTCTGTTCTACTGCCCACTCTGTGCCACTTTCCCTGTGGCTGATAGGGGAATCTGGGCCCACCCTCTACTCCAGGTTCCAGATCAGAGACCCTCTAATCAGCAGCCAAGGTCTGCAACGTCCCATCTTGCTGACGTTTCCCTGAGCCTTTTCGTATTCCACCACTCCCAGGCTTTGGCTTCACCACCCTTCTGGATAAAGCCTTCCTTCAGGGCCTGGATCCTGTGGGGTTTTTACTCTCCTCCTGGGTTTCCTTCCTTCCCTAACATCCAGAGAGTGGCTGCAGGCTCCCTCTCTACAGCCCTTATCAGCTGCCAACTTCCTGGCTTTATACTAGCCCCACCTCTTCCTTCTTGGCTGGGCTCCTCCATCAGTCTGGGCCAGCGTTTTTCAAAGTTCAGGTTGTGACTCAGTACTGGCATGTCAGGCACTGGGACACTCTGGTCAGCAGAGCCAACTGGGACATTAAAAGTCCCATTGACGGTGCTGCCCAGCTAAGGCAGGCTAGTGCCTACCTGTTCCGACACTGCGCTGTGCCCCAGAAGCAGCCAACAGTGGGTCCGGCTTCTAGGCAGGGGTGTCACAGAGCTCCACGTGCTGCCCAAGCACTGGCTCCACACCAGTGGAACCGGCCAATGGGAACTGGGGGGTGGGGGCATGGTGCCTGAAGTCGAAAGTCGCGCTCCTCCACCTAGGAGCCGGACCTGCTGCTGGCCGCTTCCGGGGCGCAGTGTGGTCTATGGTGCCAGGACAGGCAGGAAGCTGCCTCTGCACCCTGGCTGCACCGATGACCTGGAGTCGTTGGAGGTAAGTCCACACCCCAACCGTGTGCCCCAATCCCCTGCCCCAGCCCTGAGCCCCCCCAAACCTGGAACCCCTTCCTGCACCCCAAATCCCTCATCCCCAGCCCCACCCCAGAGCCTGCACCCACAGCCCAGAGCCCTGATCCCATCCCACCCTTTAACGTCCCTGTTGGCGATGCTGACCAGAGCGACCCAGTGCCTGACATGCCGCGACCCAGTACTGGGTCGTGACCCGAACTTTGAAAAACGCTGGTCTAGATAAACCAAACCCTAATTCGTATACTATTAGAATTATTGACATTTGTATCTCACCTTTATCAGGATTCAATTCTTGCTCAGAAACCACTAGATTGATAACCTATAGCAGCGTAATACTTTACAGACCATTTCTTTTCTTACAGCAATTTGTACCACTTAATAACAATTCAAAGAAAAATAATACACCCAGAAAAGTGAGGGGGGAAGAAATGTCATGAACACGATGCTGATCTTTTGGGGGTATAAACTTGAATTGGTTCCTTTCATGGCCACACTGCTATTATAGGAATGTTACTAACCCTTTATAAAAAGTGATTAATAGATGGTTTAATAAATGATTAATCAATTGTTATAGATTATAATAGAGTCCAACAGGTCAAAAGGGTTCTTAAAACCAGATCTTATAAACAGCTAGAATAATCTGCTCCCTTACAACCATCAAGACTACATACTGCTCTGGTCTATAACATGCTTATAGCATCCATTAATCATTTATTAACTAATTATAAACTATATATACCCTTCCTGCATGTCCACCTCTTGTAAGTGTCAAACTCAAAGATAAATAATGATGACTCAGATTTGGATACTCCTTTCTGACTAGTACTTGACTCCTTGAGTCAGTGGGACTTTTTTTTTAGCTGAAAAAGGTATTCAGTATGAGTACAGGTAACAGAACCTGGCCTTTTGCTTATACATGGCAAAAAATATCTACTGCTATCTTGAGAATCCAAGTTTGTTACAGTGTTACAGACTGGCAGAATCTAGCCTTGAGGTTTTTAAACGGTGGCTTTGCCTGATACCTGGGCCTCTTGCAATCTAATTTCAATCCTAGTAATGTACTTGAATTTTCTCATTATTCAGCAGCAAGGAAGGGGACTGAGGTTTGAATAGCAATCTGTTTGCATTGGTTCGAAGTGTAGGCAGGTTCAAGTTCTTCTTAGAAAGAATGAGGTGCAAACTAAACCATACATTTAAAGGATAATGTCAATCAGTTATTTCTCCCAGAGGTTTTTTTTCACTCTTAGTTTATAATACTACTTTCCAAAAAGCTTGAGTATAATTTTCCCCTTTCTTTTGTTCTCTCCTATTTCACAAACATTAATTCTTTCCATCTAGCCCCCCGGTTGGGAGCAAAGATGAAATAAACAGCTGCGCTAGTAACAACTCAAACAATTCTACCTTCTAGTCATGCCAAAATACCTTTGTCTGTACACCAACACCATCAACTATGTCAGCACTGTTTTAGGAATATGATTTGCACAGCCAGCAATGGCAACAAAACAAAACCCTTGACTTTTCATATGTCCTACAAAAATAATGACTATTTAAAAAACACTCTTGGTAGATTCTGAAAATATGCAACTAGCTGCATATTAAAATCTGAAGGGATTCAACAAGACTTCAAAGTAGAATAGTTTTAATAGATCAGCATTGCTATGAATCAGAAGAGCTGAACAAAATAATGTAGAGCGTTAGCATTATGGCAGGCTCCATCAGGTGGCGCAGTTACACACAGTCTTTCAAATTCTTAACACATAAGCAAGTTTTGATTCTTGGAAAGACATGGTATGTTGTTTTTAGTTTTGTGTGTTAGATTTGGGTACAGGCAGCTTATAGTGAGAAGGAGCTGTGCTAACAGCAGGAGAGATTGCTCTCTGCCTTGATGTGTAATTAGAGTCTTTTGGGGGGGCACAGTTGCTCCCTGGGAAGCAGCCATTTGTGTTGGGCTGAGATTGTTGAAAGAGGGGATTGTCCTGCATGCTGTTTGACCACTTCTGTTCCAGGACTGGTATGTATGTGTAAATAAACCAGTTATAATTAAATATGTACCATACTCTATGTCACTGATTTCTCCTCTCCTGGGAAGCCAACCTGCAAGACCCTGGACATCTGCTACTGCTTGGCGGAGGGGCAACAGGTAGCAGAAAAGGACACTGGTATGAGAAAAAGAACAACAATATTTTAGTCGATATGGCCAAGTATGGAAAGGCTCCCTTGTGGGGCAAGGACAAACTGGGCAGTTACCATTTCTGAATGAAGGCCCATAGGCGCCGACTCCATGGGTGCTCCTGGGCTGGAAAACCCATGGGGAAAAATTGGTGGGTGCTCTGCACCTACCGGCAGCCAAGCTCCCAGCCTTGCCCCTCCCGCCCCAGCTCACCTCACCTCACTTCCGCCTCCTCCCCTGAGCGCACCGCATCCCCGCTTCTCGTCCCAGCTGTGGGAGGGAGGGGGGAGGAGCAGGAACGTGGCGTACTCAGGGGAGGAGACGGGGAAGAGGCAGGGCCAGGGTGGGGATTTGGGGAAGGAGTCCAATAGGGGTAGGAAGGGGGCAGAGTTGGGGTGGGGACTTTGGGGAAGGGGTTGGAATGGGAACAGGACAGGGATGGGAGGGGGTGGGGCAGGGGTACAGTCAGGGCGGGGCCGGGGAGGTCGAGCACCCACCGGCATGAGGAGAATTTGGCGCCTATGTGAAGGCCCTGAATCAGCCAGTACTAAAGGACATGTATAACTGTAAGCAGGTGCAAAGGCCTCTTGAGCACAATGGGGCTCCTTGCATGCTTATGACCGTGCATATGTTGAAGCACTTGGCTAGATTGGAACCTTTGTGAGCAGAGATCTGCATCCTTGATGGCACCTTCCCATTTAACCTGAGGATGAGCAGCCCTGTCCCTCATTTTTGTTCTTCCCCTTTTTCTGTTAATGACGGCTTTGTTTATGACCAAGTGACTTTTGTGTCTCCGGCCCTTGAATTGGTGTAAATATGAAAAGAGAGCCAATATCGGTTTGTTATTACTGTGTCATGGCACATGGTTCATATATTATTGATGAATGGTATAAATGACTGCCTGCTGTCCATTTACTTTATTTCAAATGTTAATATTAATTATTTAAAACAGAATAGTTTTAAGAGAGGTCAAATCTAGGGCCGAAAATGCTTGACTGGCCATGCATCTTCATTCCTCTTCCTTGCATGCATCTGTGATAGGTGGATGTGCGCTACATTCAAAATGTATCCTCCAGTCTAATGCACTGCTTCTCTGACTCTTTTTTACTGGTGACCCCTTTCACACAGCAAGCCTCTGAGTGCAACCCTCTTATAAATTAAAAACACTTTAAAAATATTTAACACTATTTTAAATGTTGGAAGTGGATCGGGGTTGGGGTGGGGTGGAGTTCAGACTGTCAGCACCACCATGTGCAGGGGCTGACAGCTCATACAACCTCCAGGTAATTACTTTGTGACTCCGTGAGGTGTTGCGACCCCCCCCCCCCGTTTGATCACCGCCACTCTAATGGGAGCAGCTAGAAAGGCTGCTGGTGCTAGTCATAGAGGCAAGCTAATCTAACGCCTATAACTTAATTTTCTTTCCATGGCTAGTACATAAGTTTTAGCCCACAGGAAGGAGCTTTATCTGTGAGTAATTCCAGCTCAGTCCTCCAGGGTTGTGTGCACAGCTTCAATGTCCCCAGTGCCTCCTTGAAGATCCCAGCACGGCACCCAAATTCTGCAGCACTGATCCTGCAGAATTATCACTTTGCTCTTCCACCTTAGCTTTCCCTCCCTCGTGACTCTGGATGCTGCAGCCTTATCCTCCCCACTTCTCTCCACCATCAACAGCTATGGTTTAACTCTGATAAGTTAAGCACCCAGGCAGCACCCCCTGATACCTTTTCCAGCTGAGAAGGACCTTAACTCAGACTGTCCTTTAAAAATGCATTAATATAGCAAAATATGGATTGAGCAAATTAAATGAGAGAGAGAGAGAGAGAGAGAGAGAGAGACACCCCTTTCGCTACCTCTTCCAACTCCCCATTCTCTCTGGTAATGTAACCCATGCTAGGCTAGTGTGGCTCTTTGTCACCCTGGTGGCCAGACTACATTTAGAGGTTTAGAAGCCTGAGTGACAATCATAAACAGAAGCGACAAAGGGTCCTGTGGCACCTTATAGACTAACAGAGGTATTGGAGCATAAGCTTTTGTGGGTCAATACCCACTTCTTCGGATGCAATCCACTGCTTGCATCCGAAGAAGTGGGTATTCACCCACGAAAGCTTATGCTTCAATACCTCTGTTAGTCTATAAGGTGCCACAGGACCCTTTGTCGCTTCTATAGATCCAGACTAACACGGCTACCCCTCTGATACTTGAAATCATAAACAGGGATTGCGGTGGCTACAGAAATGCCTCCATGGAACCAGGAATAGAAAGAAGCACTAATTTGACCAAAGTTTTAGCTACTGCTTGTCTCTCTACATCCAAACTGCACCATCATGCAATCTAAACAGACAAAGCAGACACGGAGGGTGCAGGGGCGTGACTTGCCCACACTCACTGCGCAGGTCAGTGGCAGAGCAGGGAATAGAACTCAGGTCTTTGAGCTCCTACTCTCATTCCCTACCTCTTAAATTGCAGTGTCTTCCCTAGAACCAAATGGATCAGGAGGGCATGAAAGCCAGATCTGTGACTTTCCACAGGCTGCTGTGGCACCGAAGAACTTGAATCCAATGAGACGGAGAGGCTGGACCAATGGAAGGATCAATCTGAAATTTGAGTGAGTAATTTAGGATACCTGGAAAACAGTTCTTAAACCCCTCCTTAAGGGGTGTGTGTGCGTGTGTGTTTTAATTGCTTTGTGGTGCTGGCAGGAGAAAAGCAGAACACGCAGGTGTAATCATCCTTTTTCTATTGATTGCAGTGTGCGTCACTGAGTGCAGAAGTGTGGGAGGTGCAAGCGCACCTTACAATCAAATCACCAACCTTTCAGGCTTCTAACAACACCTCCTGGGGGATGCGTTCTTTCTTTTTCTTTTCAAAATAAATTAAAAAAAACAAACCAGGACAGGAAACAAATGCTCCCAACAATACAACTCAAAACAACCTGAGGGGAGGAAAAACTTTGTTTTTTGCATAAAACCTTTACAAAAATGATTTGGTTTAGTGGTAGTTAAAGGTAATGGGGCCCTCTAGCCATCTGGAAGTGACAGTAGAGAGGAAATTCATAGATTTCATGGCTAGATGGGACCACTGTGAGCATTTAATCTGATCTTCTGCTTTGCACAGCCCCAGAATCTCTCACAGTCATAGTTGCATCAGGCCCAATGTAACCACTAGAGCTGGTCTGAACATGTTTCCAGTAAATGTTTTTCCATCCAAAAATGTTGTTTCATCAAAGCCAAAATGTTACTGTGACATATTGATTCTGACAAAAAATTTTACAGGAAGGATTCTGAGGTCCTGGGTGGACTCCCCAGTCACTTCCCGACAGAGACTCAAACCAAAAACCTGACCTTTTCTTCCAAAAAACAGACCCATTTGGACAGAAGACCAGGAGATTCACTAGAGGGCTCTCAAACTATTCATAATGCCCAGCTTTCCCTTTTTCTTCTGGCCTCTCAGTACAATATTCCCAAAGTATTGCCTTGTGTTGTCATCTCCCCCTTTTCATCAGCCTTCCCCCATATGCAGGCCCAGGACTTCACATGAGGCCTGTCCTTCCACCATTGAATTCAATGTGCATGTTGCCATTGACATTAAGACATGTAGGATAAAGCCCACGATGTGTAAAATGTAAGGAAATTAAGACTCTCCTGCGCATAAACCATTGTATAGGCTGCTGTTTGAGTGGATGCCAAGTTGTCTAGGCTGCCGGGGTATGTGCTGGGGAGGGAGGGTGCATGATGAAGTGGGGATGAGGTGTGGCCAGGTCATCCACACATCCTGGCTCTCCCCAAGCTACCACAAAGCCCTAACTCCATGCTATGGCAGCTCATAGGGACAGCCCCAACGGAGGGGCCAGGGTTGGCCACTGTTGCTTGGTTCCTCTGTTCAGGTCTGCACTGATTCAGTGATGAATCTGGCTCTTGGTTTCTGTCAATTCCTTCATAGCTTTGGGATTCATTAAGGTTGGACGTGCATAGAGACTGCCGTGGAGCATTGGGTTATGAGTATTATGGCAAAAGGGAGCATTTCATAGAATCAAAGAATCTCAGGGTTGGAAGGGACCTCAGGAGGTCATCTAGTCCAACCCCCTGCTCAAAGCAGGACCAACCCCAACTAGATCATCCCAGCCAGGGCTTTGTCAAGCCTGACCTTAACAACCTCTAAGGAAGGAGATTCCACCACCTCCCTAGGTAACCCATTCCAGTGCTTCACCACCCTACTAGTGAAAAAGTTTTTCCTAATATCCAACCTAAACCTCCCCCTCTGCAACTTGAGACCATTACTCCTTCTTCTGTCATCTTCTACCACTGAGAACAGTCTAGATCCATCCTCTTTGGAACCCCCTTTCAGGTAGTTGAAAGCAGCTATCAAATCCCCCCTCACTCTTCTCTTCTGCAGGCTAAACAATCCCAGTTCCCTCAGCCTCTCCTCATAAGTCATGTGCTCCAGCCCCCTAATCATTTTTGTTGCCCTCCGCTGGACTCTTTCCAATTTTTCCACATCCTTCTTGTAGTGTGGGGCCCAAAACTGGACACAATACTCCAAATGAGGCCTCACCAGTGCCGAATAGAGGGGAATAATCATGTCCCTCGATCTGCTGGAAATGCCCCTACTTATACAGCCCAAAATGCCGTTAGCCTTCTTGGCAACAAGGGCACACTGTTGACTCATATTCAGCTTTTCGTCCACTGTAACCCCTAGGTCCTTTTCTGCAGAACTGCTGCCCAGCCATTCGGTCCCTAGTCTGTAGCAGTGCATGGGATTCTTCCGTCCTAAGTGCAGGACTCTGCACTTGTCCTTGTTGAACCTCATCAGATTTCTTTTGGCCCAATCCTCTAATTTGTCTAGGTCCCTCTGTATCCTGTCCCTACCCTCCAGCGTATCAACCACTCCTCCCAGTTTAGTGTCATCTGCAAACTTGCTAAGGGTGCAGTCCACACCATCCTCCAGATCGTTGATGAAGATATTGAACAAAACCGGCCCCAGCACCGACCCTTGGGGCACTCCACTTGATACCGGCTGCCAACTAGACATGGAGCCATTGATCACTACCTGTTGAGCACGACCATCCAGCCAGTTTTCTATCCACCTTACAGTCCATTCATCCAGCCCATACTTCTTTAACTTGCTGGCAAGAACACTGTGGGAGACTGTATCGAAAGCTTTGCTAAAGTCAAGAAATAGCACATCCACTGCTTTCCCCTCATCCATAGAGCCAGTTATCTCATCATAGAAGGCAATTAGGTTAGTCAGGCATGACTTGCCCTTGGTGAATCCATGCTGACTGTTCCTGATCACTTTCCCCTCCTTTAAGTGGTTCAGAATTGATTCCTTGAGGACCTGTTCCATGATTTTTCCAGGGACTGAGGTGAGACTGACTGGCCTGTAGTTCCCCGGATCTTCCTTCTTCCCTTTTTTAAAGATGGGCACTACATTAGCTTTTTTCCAGTCATTCCAGTCCAATCCGGGACCTCCCCCGATTGCCATGATTTGTCAAAGATAATGGCCAATGGCTCTGCAATCACGTCGGCCAACTCCTTTAGCACCCTCGGATGCAGTGCATCCGGCCCCATGGACTTGTGTTCGTCCAGCTTTTCTAAATAGTCCCGAACTACTTCTTTCTCCACAGATATTTCACAGGTTAGCTCACAGAGCTACTACAAATGGTCCAAAATTTAATTTTTCAATGAGGGGGAAAAATGACCCAAATTTGCCATTTATTTTTTATTTTGCAGTTTTCAAGCTGCTCCATTACCAAACTCCCTTTCTTCTGATTAGCTGGGAGAGGCTAAATAAGATTACATATAGGCATATTCTCTTGGTGCCAGGAACTTCAGTAATGACCATATTCACACTCGTGTTCCGAAAGATAGGCCTTCTGCTAGCGGGTGTGTAAGCTGCCTTGTGCATTTTCGTTAATGATATTTTTATCCCCCCAAGGAGCTGGCACAATAGACTGTGGCTGCTGATCTGGCAATGAAAACATATTTAGGCTTTTATTTAAGAAAAAGGCATTTTATTTACTCGGTAAATCAAAATGGCCCCTGCAGATCTGTTACAGGCCAATGTGTAAATCCTTCATCGCTAATGCCCTACTTAATTTGTGATATTGTAGAAATTGCAGATTCTTCACTACTAGGCTTCCACCACCATTTTGATTTTAATGAGCTCTGGCTCTCCACCGCGCCCATTGGTGGGGCGCCTGCTGTCAGCCACAATTAAAGGCCCATTATAACTTTCCCACGAGTCTCCATTCTCAGCTACAACTCAGCTGCAATTATTTGACAATCATCCCACGAGTCAAGTGGGGCACTATTCATAGTCAGTAGACCTGGCAGACTGTCATGGTTGTCAGGAGTCACTGTTACTGAGGCCAATAGGGGCTCCATTACCTTGGAAATGGAGAAACCCATCCTTTTGCCTTTTCTAGGTCATCTGAGCACTTTCATCATCCACTGAAGTCCTGAGAGAAGCAGGTGCTCAGCACCCTTGTGCATCAGACCCTTTCTCAGCTGAAGGAAGGCATTTTATGTCTCTTCTTTGGATGCTATGGAGTATATTTCCAGATGTTTGGCTGGAGTGGGGGAGTTAGCTTTGCAACTCCCAGTGGCATTAATTGGAATGACACAGTTAAATCCATGTGTGTTGCTTTGAAAAGGTGCCTCTCTGCAGCTTTCTGTCCAAAACCTGTCATGGGTGGCTGCTGTGCACAGCTTTAGAGCTAATTTCCAGGCAAAATCCCAGGTATGGAGGTAGGAAAGCGGAAGAAAAGGGATTACTGGAAAGGAGCCTTTTGCTCCATCTAGTTTCCATGTCACTCTAAATCTCAAAGGGTGAGTGTCTCTCATAGGGACCGCATTCAGCTCTGAGAAATACTGTTGCTTTATGAGATGGAGAATGCCATCCATAGGGTTTGCTATGGCTATGTTATACAGTGAGTCAGGAGGAAGGATGCACTTGGTTTGATTCTGGCTCTGTCCCGGAAGGCCTGCGTGACCTTGGGTGAATCAGTTAATCTACCTTCTGTTACCATTCCCCAACTGTAAAATGGGGGTGATATTTCCCTGCCTTTCTGGGGTGCGCCGAAGATAAAATCCACGCAGGACTGTGATAGACTCAGTTACTCTGGTGACCAGGGCCATGTGAGTACCCAGACAGATAGAATAAAATCTACATGGAAACAGCAGAGTTCCAGTAAAGTCATTGCAAAATCACCTGAGAACAGTGGGGACTCTGCAGTCTACCCTTTCTGAGACAGCCCTTTGGAAGTTGATATAACCTAAAATCACCTCCCACTGCGGTGTGACTGTTTCCTTCTGTTAGCTTTAAATTTGGAAAGCCCACGTTCCAAGTGATGTTTTTCTGAATGTGCTGCAGTCAGTGCTCCATTTACAATAGAGACGTTAATCTATTTTATGCTTCAGCTTGTGAGTAATATATTCTATTGATATTAGTCATATTTCAAATGCTTACCTTTCAAAACAGCATTGGATTTGATAGGATAATCTTCCAATAGACACGTAGGAAGTTTTCATTGAGGGACTTAGTCCTCTTGGCAAATTATCACCTGCCACTCTTTGTACTGCTATGTTGAATGCTTTCGTTATGGAGGTGTTTGAAACTTCAAGTGTACAGAATCAATAGTCACTTAGGGATAGATTTAAAGCCAACCATGGATTTTTTTCCCAGCATTTTGTGAAATCCAAAGAATACTACAACCACTTTTGTTTTGATGGAAGACTTTTCCATTTCTGATCTTAGTTTCAAAGGCTTTTCCTTCTCAGGAGTTTTGAGCTGTCATCTGTACCACCACACAACTGATCCATTTCCAGCTGTAAAGTTCTTTTTGCAGATTGACATGATGTCTGAGATGAGCCAGTTTAAGATTTATTTGGAAAATGACAGAGTGGCACTTGTAAAAAGCTGTTTTATCTATAGAGGTCTTCATGTGAGCAGGGAGGTTCCTAACTGGTGCTTTTATTAACACGATCCCAAATCTTGCACCCTTTCTCATGGCTCAAAAGAGACGGGTCTTCTTGACTGAAAAGTGATTGTCTCCTCTTTCTTGGACTCTGCTGTCATTGTTCAATAACATTTAACCTGCATTATTTCCTGAACACAAAAATCCAGCATTGCTGAGAAATCAAAAATATATTGGTTTAAAGATTGATTTTATTTCATACACATAGACTTGGGCCTAAGAACTTTCGGTGCCCAAGACATGCTGCACCTGGGGTGGAAAAAGTTTTCTTGTCAAGATTTCAAGAATTTTTCTCATTTCACATTAGGACAAAACAGAGACCTGTTTATTATTTATTTATTTTCAGGTGGGAAAAATGAGACACAGCCCCACCCCAGATAGGATGTGGGAGACACGTGCAATTCTGATTCAGCATATGGACTTGAACCTGGATTTCCTACATCTCAGTTGAATGTCCTAACCATGGGACTGGACTATTGGCTATTCTGGGGTAGGGCGCTCTCTGTCCAGAAAATCCATCTTGCACCTGAAAAACAATTTTGATGAATGTTTCAGTATTGACAAATTGGTATTTTCCAACAATTTTTTTTTGGCAAAATATTCCTGACCAGCTCTACTGCAGCCTCCCTCAAACGCAATGTTTTAAAAAGCTTACTACTGCTGAAAGTGGGTAAGAGATGGGGAGTGGTGGTGGGCGGTGTGTGTGTGTGTGGGGTTGGGCAGAAAGCAAGTTTGTACAGTGACAGTGAGACATGTATCATAGTCTACTCTCAGAGCAGTGCCAGGGCATTCCATGACTAAAATCAATCTAAAACCTAGAAGGGGTAATCTTTGTCTGGTACTTTGGCAGAGGGAAAACTGCTGTGTAGCCTGGTTAACACAGAATAAAGCTGTTGGGTTGATACTTGGGAAAAATCAAAGCTGAATACAAAAGTCAATTATTAGCCTGAAAAAGTAGGCTAGCTCAGCCTCTGGTGGGAATAGACGCAAGATGAAAATGCAGAGACTCTCTAAGACATGATCTGTGAAAAAGCCACTCAAAAGTCCATTTAGTTCCTGTGCATTTGAGATGAGGATAGAGCTATTCAGGTTACCAGCTAGTATTTGAAATGGAATCTTGAAGGCTATATAAATAAAGTGAGATGTTGTTTGACGATGAGTAGTACATTGGTACCTAGAGGCCCCAACTAAGATCAGGACCTTGTGCTAGGTGCTGTACAAACACAGAATAAGAGGCACTCATTGGCCCAAGCAGCTTAGCATCAGCACAGACAAGACAGACAAAAGGTGGGTGGGGAAAGAGGCATGGAGAGGAGACACAACTTGCAGATGCATTTCATTGATACTTTTCTTAGGGGTGGAAAATGTAAATTGTGACCCATCAAAGAGGTGCAGGAAGATAATGATAACAGCAAGAAAAGAGCAAATGCCAAGCTCAGGAGGACATAGTACTGAAAGCAACTTGTCTGCGGAGAGTTTTAGTGCTGCAACTAGGTGTGGGGGGAAGGGGTCTGAAGGGTTTGGAAGCCCCACCTCCTTGTTCTAAAATAAGGAATGATGGATTTAAAAGAATCCTCCCCTCAGTAGTGGTAGCCTTTTCAGGCCTGATCCTCTCTTACCCTGTACCTTGCATAGTCATTTGCAGCAGTGCAAGAAGCGAATGCGAAAAGAGACTCATACCGTTTCACACTCACTATGCACTGGTGTAGATGCCTACAGGCGTAGCAATGGCAGGCCCTTAGTGTTTTGCACCAAAACAATTAATAGTTGAAACAAATGAGTGCTTTTTAAAAAATGGCCTTATAGAATCTTGAGTGCCAGGAGTACAAGGCTTAGCCAGCTGTCTGCACATCCTGGAAGGTGCCACTGGTCACTGCTGTGGGAGGGAGCACAGTCGGGTGCATTGGTCCCCTTTAAAATTTAAAACCTTCCACACGTTTTCTAGCATGAGACTCCCATGCAAACAGTCCCTGCAATATTCAAACCGCTTGGGCTCCTTCCTTATGTTGTTTCTAAGTTTGAAGAATGCCTGCTGGGTGTAATTAATATTCCTCCTCCTACACTTACCATTACTCCTGACAGTAAAAATTAAAACATGAGCCTCTTTTCATTCAACCCCAGCCCACGGGAATTAGACTGCACAGGAAAGTTGCTAATAAAGTGAAAGGCTTGTAGATCTGTATTCAGCCAGGCAAGGTGTAGTTTTCATTCAGTTACCCTGATGGATACAGGATCTCTCACCTCATCCTGATTGGATGCTTGGCAATGGCACTGTTTAGCCTTGTTTGGTGAGAAGTGACAACAGACTGCACTGCTGAGCCATTTTATACTGTTGATTCAATTCCCTCTCTCTTTCTCTCTCTCTCATGGTAGGGATATCTGCAGTATTGTTGCAATCTTACTAGTACCAGTCAGTGTTGCTATGGGCACTGCTGCCTAGGAGCAGAGAATAAGACAGGGAATAAGAGAGGCTGTCCCAGAACCTTCAAAACTAAGCTACTTATTATGCTGCATGCTTTTTGTTTCAAATTACCTTTCACCACAGAATACAGTTTTATTCTTATTCTAAGCATTGTTGACAGATGTGTTAATTCATGTATTTAAATAGATGTTTAATAACCAGGCAGAAGCAGCATCTAAATATAAATCATTATTCTAAACAGGCTATTTAACATCAGACTCATTCTTATGCTTTATTAAGATGTCATTTTCTACACCTATTATCAATTTGAATTAGCCAGAGTGGCTTTGTAAAGGCTTCCAAAAGAAGGTAACCTGAGCATCTTACAGAGATGCGTGCGTGTGTACTCATGTGTGTTACACACTTAACTTTTGATTTTCCTGTGAGTCGGTCAGGCGTGCCACAGATTTTCTCCCCGCCCTCTGCTGCCGTCCTTGCTGGCAGCAAAAGGCTGGAGAACAACTAATCAAACTGCAGAATTTACACACATGACCCAATGATTCCTTCTTGTCCTCAGCTCCCTAGTTTGAGCTGAAAAAATATATCTGTGGTAGCAGTACATTAGTTTCCTGGAGACCTGCTTCTGTTTCCACTCCTTGTACAAATCAGATCCCCAGGGTGTATTTCAGGACCACAGGGCATCTGTGCGGATTGACCAAATCATAGGCAATGAATGATCAGGTAAGAGGATGAGTAAGTCAGGAAGTAGCTGGAAGAAAGCAGCTCTCTCCTCTCACCAATCGGGATGAGATTTTTGCAGCTAAAAGTGTTCCACCCAAACTCTGTCTTCAATCCAGCTGGTGCCTTGGAACGAGTGGCCCAGTGTCCATATGAGATTGGAGGGTGGATAAGGATTACCTGGTTGGTAAGACTAATGTGGGGAGGATGGGGAAGCAAGGCTGATATTGGAACCCCATAGTCAGGGAGCATGTTCATCATTTGTTACGCAGCTCTTCAGTGTTGGGTCTTCTTACATCTCAAGCTCCTACTGGATATGAGTTCAACAAACACTTTAGGAAGGGAAGCAGATTTAGAGAAAGCTGGTTTTAGATCTTGGGGACCACAGGGTCTCCATAGTGTCCTGGGCAGACAGACAGGGCTCTCTTGTTTTCTCTCATCCCTTTAGGATCTCACTTTTCCTGCAGGCCCTCAAACGTCATTGCAGCATCTGAACCCGCTGTGATGAGAATGAAAGAGCAAGAAGGACCCACTCTTTATCTCTTTCCATCACTCTGAGACTTTGCCATATCCAAAAGAATACAACTTCTGCATCTGCCCCATCTTCTCCTTTGGGATATTTCTGTGAGGGCATTGTACTAGCAACTACAGAGAAGCACAAGGAAAGAATCTGATGGATGCACAGGAACAGGAATTACCATGGCAGAGCAATGGTCCATCCAGACCAATGTCCTTTCAGCAACCATGGCCAGTACTAGATGCTTCATAAGGCGGCACAAGAATCCATGCGATATGTGGGTGTGGGATAACTTGTTACCAGAGAATTTTCTTCCTATCTCCGATAGTCTATCCCCTGAAGCACGAGGGTTTATATCCCCTATGAAGTTATTGGATATTGTTCAATAGAATCTGTTACAATAGTGGATATTTGTGTTGTCCATTTAAATGTTCAATCCTTTGCTGATGCTAAGCTCTGGGCCTCAGTGTCACCACAGCGAGCAGGTTCCTCCACTATAAATGTCCCAGTGCCCGGCCTGGAGAGTCTACCCACTGTAGGCCTTGTGGAGCCCCAGCCACTTCACAATCACCCCAGGAGCTGACAGCAAAAGCAAGCCATCAGATCTCAGCCTTTGCAATAAGATGAAGGGAGAGGCACGGCCTCTTGTGGAACAAGGTCTTATGGCTTTGTAGCTCATGACCAACACACTGAACTGCACCTGAAAGCAAACCTGAAAGGTAGCCTGCCCATATGCAGAACACATGTTACAATGTTAAAGACCAGCCAAAGTTTCCTCGGTGAGACCTAACTCATTCCTGTTTAAGAGTGACTGGCTGCTCACCAGCCCCCATCTATAATGGTCTCCAAGCCTCCCCATTGGCCCTCCCCAGCTGTGAGAACCCAGGGCTCATGGTAGTGGCAGGACACAAATGCTGCAATGTGTCCAGGACCTCACTTAGCATAATGGGGGAAGCTCAGCGAGAAAAGGTGGTGGGTTGTTAAAATTCTGGTGTAGCCCTGCCCCATTCCATTGTGCTGGCCAGGTAGCTCTGAGTCCTAACCA
This sequence comes from Chelydra serpentina, assembly GCA_037349315.1. Classification (NCBI taxonomy): domain Eukaryota; kingdom Metazoa; phylum Chordata; order Testudines; family Chelydridae; genus Chelydra; species Chelydra serpentina. Next base: position 47,221,177 of record JBAIAC010000029.1, on the reverse strand, counting down.
TCTCATCAGCAAAGCAAGTGGGAAACTCCGTGCAGCAAGACAAACCTGGACTGTGTGAAAGGAAGCTGGATTCATCAGGCTGCCCACCATGCTCAGCAGCTCCCATGGATGAGTCTGCAGATGCTGAGGGAGAGGCATATTTGGATCTGATCACTTAGCTCACTGCCGCGGGTTTGGGGGCACCTCCTCTCCTAGTGTCACTGTTACAAACAGGGCTGTATTTACACCAGCTGCCCTTGGCTCTGCATAGAAAGACTGTCTGGGCTTACAATCAAATGGTAGGCTTACCACACAGGGGTGTTATAATAGCCATTCAAATTGGCCAAGGTTCAGCAGATAGGAATTTGATGGATTTAATTGGTTTCCAGGAACCTCTGAGTGACTGGGCTGCTTTTTAGCTTTCTCAAAGAGAGTAAGATACAAAAATCCCGAAATAAGGAAGCAAAGTTGTGCAAAGGTAAAAGTGAAGTGCTTTAAAACACCCCTAGGGACCTGAGGAGGGTCACCTCTGTGTTTTAATCAAAAATGAAATTTTACAGGGAATTTGAGAGAGAGAGATTTAAAAATCAAATTTCAGTTACAATTAGAATCTCTGATGGCTGCTAGTGTCCTTGTTAGAGCATCGTTCTCCAGTTCTGCTCAATGTATCTTCAAGATAGGAGTGGAGATTTAATTTACACCAGCTGAGGAACTGCTCAAACAGTTGAGCTCCATTGACTTAAGGCCAAATCCTACAAGACAGGCCCAAAAAAGAAAATAACAGAACACCACTAGCCGTCACCTTTAGCCCCCAACTAAAACCTCTCCAGCGCATCATCAAAGATCTACAACCTATCCTAAAAGATGATCCCTCACTCTCACAGATCTTGGGCGACAGACCAATCCTTGCTTACAGACAGCCCCCCAACCTGAAGCAATTACTCACCAGCAACCACACACCATACAACAAAAACACCAACCCAGGAACCTATCCTTGCAACAAAGCCCGATGCCAACTCTGTCAACATATCGATTCAAGTGATACCATCACAGGGCCTAATCACATCCGCCACGCCATCAGGGGCTCATTCACCTGCACATCTACCAATGTGATATATGCCATCATGTGCCAGCAATGCCCCTCTGCCATGTACATTGGCCAAACTGGACAGTCTCTACGCAAAAGAATAAATGGACATAAATCTGACATCAGGAATCATAACATTCAAAAACCAGTAGGTGAACACTTCAACCTCCCTGATCACTCAATGACAGATTTGAGGATAGCAGTGTTGCGACAGATTAACTCCAAAAGCAGACTTCAAAGAGAAACTATTGAACTCGAATTGATATGCAAACTAGATTGCGTTGCCTCCGGATTAAATCGTGATTTGGAATGGCTCGGCCATTATGTTAATTGAATCTATTTCCCTTAAGTTAACGATCCTCATTCACACCTGTGTGACCATCTTGTTTATCACTTCAAAAGCTTTTTCTTCCCCTGCTGTCATGTTTCCTCTCAACTAATTAGCCTCTTAAGATTGGTCTATACACCTGGACCATCATGTTTCTCTGACTGTATAAATATATCTGAAATATAATTTCATTCCATGCATCCGATGAAGTGGGTACTAACCCACGAAAGCTTATGCTGAAATAAATTTGTTAGTCTCTAAGGTGCTACAAGTTTTTCTTTCTTATTTTCATTTTGCTGACACAGACTAACACGGCTACTACACTGAAACCTGATTTATTATTATCATTATTGCAATGGGACCAAGATTTGGTCCTTAATGCAGCATTTGGGGCATATTTCTTTGCTTTTTGTTGTTTTGGGGTTTCCCAGGGATAACTTAGGATGTAAAAATCCTGAAATAATGAAGCAAAATGTGCAAGAATAAAAGTAAGTTGCTTTAGAATGCTCTCAGGAATAAGCCTCACAATACTGGAGAGAATGCAGGAAACTATCTGGGCCCCCACAGATTCTACTGGGGACCATTGGAACATGTCCTCTGCTTTAACAACATTATGCTCTGGGAAAGGTGAAGAATTGACCATGGCAAAGGAGGAAACTTTACACCTTCACCCAGATCCCCCGCTACTATTCTTCACCCTTCCCACATGCCATGTGATACAAGGGCATGGGTTTTGCATTATTCCATGAGTGGCTATTTTCAGAGAAGTGATGTCAGGCCATTCTCTAAGATTGCTATCTGCATTTTACAGCTCAGGTACCCTGACATTAAAGGCTTAAGCCAAAGTCCACTGATGTTAATTAAGAGTCTTTCCATTTACTTTAATGGGGTTTGGATCATGACCTAAGTAACTTGCACGAGGTTGCAATGAAAGCCTGTGGCAGGCCAAGAATAGCTCAAAGGGGCCTTATTCTAAGATGCTTTGCGCTCTGTGCAATAACACACATCAGTGGAAAGTAGGCAGAAAACGTTACCAGCTCAGAATGGTGTTTATTACACCCACTTTGCACTGGTGTACATGACTGAACAAGGCAAGGTGCAGGGCAATGAGGAAACAGAGCCTAGATGTTCTGAATTCCAGTCCAGTGCCTCAGCCATAGCACCCGGGCCTTGTGTTTTGCTCTGAAATTGGTATATTCCATGGTCACTCTAATTTTGGGGTGGGAGGCTATTCTGCAGCCATTGTGCTGCCACTAGAAAGCCCTGCTCCTTTTCCTGGGAGTTGCCTGCTGTAGATGATACATAGGGATGTGGGAATTCCTAGACTGGAGACAGACCTGAGGTCAATATACTCCAGTATCCTGTGTCTGACAGTAACCAATCCAGATGCTTCAGAGGAAGGTGTAAGAACCCTGAAATAGGCAAATGTGGAAAAACCTGATCCTCACATTAAGTGTCAACCTGGTCACTAATAATTAGAGATTGGCTTATGCCCTGCAGCAGGAGGGCTAATATCGGTTCCAGAATTTGTTAACATTAATTAATTCTAACTCTGCACATTCTTGTTATCCACATAAATGTTCAATGCTTTTTAAATCTTGCTAAGTTCTTGGCCTCAATGACTTCATGTGGCAGACTGTTGCAGTGTCTAATTACATGTTGCATGACAACGTATTTCCTTTAATTGGTGTTGAATTTTCCACTTTTCAATTTCATTGAATATCCCTGTTGTTGTCTATGAGTAAGGCTGAGAGTCTTTCACAGAGATCATGCAAGTCACGGATTCTGTGATTTTTCTGGGACCTCTGTGACTTCTGCAGTGGCTGACCCCAGGGTCAGCGGTCCCAGAGCAGCAGCGGCCGGGCCCCAGGCCACCCCCCACCCGAGCAGCTGCAGTGGGGCCCTGGGAAGCCCCCCCGCCGAGCAGCAGTGACAGACTCCCGAGCAGTGGTGATGGGGCCCCAGAGCCTCCACCCGAGCAGCAGCAGTGGTGCCCTGGAGCCCCCCACAGCACCTATGATTGAGTCAGGGTGTATTTATAGTATAAGTCATGGACAGGTCACGGGCCATGAATGTTTGTTTATTGCCCGTGACCTGTCCATGACTTTTACTAAAAATACCCCTGACTAAATCGTAGCCTTAGCTATGAGACATGGAGAAAAAAAGCTCCCAATCTACCTTATCTAGACAAGTCTTATTTTATATACGTCTATTATGTCCCCATGTAGTCATCTCCTTTCCAAGGTTACAATCCCAATCTTTTCCATCTCTTTTAATTTGAGAGGGTTTTTTCATGCCTTTGATCATCCTCGTCACTGGTCTCTGAACCCCCTCTGGTTCTGCAATATCCTTTCTGAGATGGGTGCCCCGTGCTGCACACAGTATTTCAGTTGAAACCATTTATTTAAAGGCATTAAAATATTCTCTCCATTCCATACCGTATGCATCCTAACATCTTGTTTGCTTGTCTGTAGCTGCATAGAGCAGACCTGTCCCTTCTGAAGTTGATACAGTTAACAATCCTGTAATTTGACATTTATCTCTGCAATGTGCATTTGTTTGCATTTATCTACACTGAATTTTATTTGCCATTGTGTTGACCATTCACCTGGCTTAGTTAGGTCTCTCTGAAGTTATTCACAGTCTTCTCTGGGCCTGACTAACCTAAATAATTTGTTTCATCTGCAAATTTTGTTACTTCCACTTTCCAGTGTTATAGTTCAGGGCAACTGCACGTGTATTCCCCTGAATGGTTCCTTGAGGGCAGCCACTCTAGGCTCCTAGCTGTCACCTTTCTTGGGTGGAGACATTTGTCTCCTTCCTGATGAGTTTTTCCAGGCTACACAGTTCCCTGCCTACACTGTGATATTTGCAGCAAGCCACACTGCCTAAACAGACCAGCAACTGCACTTTGCTTTCTCTCCAGAAACTATGAACAGCTGTAATTGCCAGCAGGCACAAGCTACCACGTAGCTCTTTCTAAGCAAGCACATTTTTTCTTAAGGTAAAAGCATTACAGAGAAAATATATTAAAAACAATAAAAGAACCCAGAGGCATGCTAAGAAGCTTACCACAGGTAACCCCCCCCCACTCCAACAAAGGCTCTGGTAGGAGTCAGTCATTCACCTCCTCCTAGAGACTCCCCAGGCAAATCACTTGACACCGTTTGTCCCCAAAGTCCATCATAGTCTGGCACATTGTTCAAGACAGTCCTTTGAAGTTTATCACACGTCCTGGGGTTCACATCACATCTCCTCCTTTACAGAGGCTACACACAATCCTGGGTTTTCAGAGACCAACAGACAAAGAAAGGGCCTTTGACAACTGAGTCCAGGCCTTCCTTCTGATCCAGCGAAGAGAGAGGACCCTCTGTCCAAAGGGCCCCCCCAGCCCTTACAGAAGCATTGAAGGACTTTGGACTAGGGCCCTATAAGACTGATGGGTGACCTTGGGTGAGCTTTTAGCACACAAATAGGAACTTGTATTGTTTTTATGTTTTCTCTGTAATGCTTTTACCTTAACAACAAATGTGCTTGCTTAGAAGGAGGTGTATGGTAACTTGTGACTGCTGGCAATACACTGCTCATTGCCCTTGGAGAGAAAGCAACTCATAGATGCTGGTCTCTAGGCTGACTGGCTTGCTGGGGATATCACAGTGTAAACCAGGGAGCTGTGCAGCCCTGGTCAGGAGGGAGAGACACGTGGGTCTGCGCCCGAGATGTGACATCTGGGAGCCCTCAAGTGGGTGCCCTTGAGGGAGCCCAGAGGAAGACTACAGGTACAGTTACCATTGAAACTGTGGTGACCCTACTCTTTGCTTTCTGTCTTTTGGCCAGTTTTTGATCCATGACAATACTTTGCCTCTCACCTCATTAAAAAAGGTGAGAGTCAATGGCTTCACCATCTACCCATCTCATTGGGTTACAACAGAGTGCTACAAACCAAAATGGAGAATTTGCTTAATTTCTAATGTGTTCCAAGAAGTGTCTTTTGCGATAGCATTGTGTAACATGAGAATTAACTAAGGTCTCTTAAAATTTTAAACATCACAGGAATACATTTTAATTGCACCCCTTTCTCTTCAGTTAGCACCCGCTTTTAGAGCTGGGAACTCAAAATACATCACTAGAAACTAAGCAACAAAAGCAAGCCTGAAAAAATTGCTGCTTTATGGTAGACTCTATATTTCAAAGCCAGGCCACATAGCTGTTATCTGCAACAAAAAAGACACTTTACTCACTGGTCAAGTTCTATTGCTTTCTTTTTTGTGTTTTATTTATCCTTTAAATGGAGCTATTCCAATAGTAATACAAGTGCTATAAATTATCCATCTGTGATGCATCATACTTTGCTGATGGGTGTTCAATAAAGGAAGCTAAAATTGCAGAATTGTGGGCTTCAGGGTTTTTTCCCTGCCGGACTAAACAGGATAAGCACTTTCAAAGCTGCCTAAAGTCTAAGTGTGACACATTGTGAGGGACAGCCCTGTTAGGAAATGAGCATGACTGCTTAACAGGGCCTTGGTCTAACAGGGCTGAGCACACTGAGGAATGGAGAGAAATCTAGGGTATATTGCCATGGCAATTCTAATTGTTCCAACTTTATTCTTCCTGTGTGGCTGTGCAGCCCTAGTCACTCTAATAAAAAAACCACTTCAATGGGTGTGCTGAGTGTGGAGAAATACCCAGCTAACACTGGGGAACAATCGTGTTCTTTTTATCCTTGTTAAATAAAGCCAAACAGAGTAAATTAAGTCTGGCTTTAATGAAATTTTTATAAGTATGTAAAGGTTGGGATAAGATAATGGAATACAATTTGTTTGAACGGTGTAGGCTTTTTTAAATTAATTTTTCATGATCCAGTTCAGTTTCTCTGTTACTGGTGTATTCATAGAACTCAATTGTCTGCATGCAGTGACCGATTTAACCCTTGCAATTCCCAATAGTTTGTAAGCCCCTGGAGGGGGGCTTTTGGACAGAAGTTTGTGATTTGGAAATTCTACTTGGATTGTATGTTCATTCAAAATGAAAAAGGTTTTTCCGCCCAACTGATGTCTATAAACTCTTCACAAATGTTATTCCTCCTCTTAAAGCGGATCATATAGACAGACGTGCCTCCTGTTCTTTTGCAAACATCAAAGCTGCCTCCGTTAGTCTGTAAATGTCAAGGTGCTAATTAGTTGAATCAGGAGTCAGCTGAGGACATATCAAGGCACTTAACAGAGAAGATTAAATTCAGTAGAATAATAGCAGTGCACAAAGAGCACTGGGTGTCCTTTAAATAGTCTGCTCATAGCTTCTGAGTGAAGGGGTATTAGTTATATGCAATATCTTAGATCCTTTGTATATGTCATGCTGATAACAAGATTTCAAGTATAGAGATAGGGCTTATTGTACCTTAGGGCTAAATATTGGATATTCCTCCATTACAGGCCCTTGACACCCCATAGCTAGTGTGGTTTTGCTATATGGGGTTGGAGGCGGGGAGGCAGTTCAGGGAATGCCATGCCCTTGGAGAATGACAGAGCTCTGCTCCACTGTAAGAGCGACTAAGAGTCCTGTAGCACCTTATAGACTAACAGATATATTGGAGCATAAGCTTTCGTGGTGCGAAGACCCACTTCATCAGATGCATGTGGTGGAAATTTTCAGATGCAGGTATAAATATGCAGGCCAGAATCAGGTTTGAGATAACAAGGTTAATGCAATCAGGGAGGATGAGGTCCACTGCTAGCAGCTGATCTGGAGGTGTGAACGCCAAGAGAGGGGAAACTGCTTTTGTAGTTGGCTAACCATTCACAGTCTTTGTTTAATCCTGAGCTGATGGTGTCAAATTTGCAAATAAACTGTAGCTCAGCAATTTCTCTTTGAAGTCTGGGTCCTGAAGTTTTTTGCTGCAGGATGGCTACCTTTAAATCTGCTATTGTGTGTCCAGGAAGACTGAAGTGTTCTCCCACAGGTTTTTGTACATTGCCATTCCTAATATCTGATTTGTGTCCATTTATCCTTTTACGTAGGGACTGTCCAGTTTGACCGATGTATATAGCAGAGGGGCATTGTTGGCACATGATGGCGTATATTACATTGGTAGATGTGCAGGTGAATGAACCAATGGATGGTATGCCTGATCTGGTTAGGTCCTGTGATGGTGTTGCTGGTGTAGACATGTGGGCAGAGTTGGCATCGAGGTTTGTTGCACCACTGTGTCTCTCTGAAGCAGCGCAGCATGGTTGTGGCTAGTGGATCTGCCATGAGGTAAAAGCACAAGCCTGAACTCCATGCATCCTCCCCAACTGGGCACATTCCACAGCAGAGACTCTGTGCCAAGCTGCCTTGATGGAGGAAAGATTCCTTCCCCTAGCCCTCCGAGAGTAGCTGTGTGATAAAGCCTATCTAGTTCAGGCTGTGCAAGGACTGAGTTTCCAGAATTTGGTCTTTTGGGCCATGATTCTGTAATGATCTATGCATGTGCTTAAATTTATGCACAGTTAGCCCCATGGACGTCAATGGGAATGCTCACATCCATGAAGTCAAGCATGTGTGTAAATCTTTGCAGGATCAGGGTCTTGGTTGTGTTGATTTACTCTTATAATATCACCTATCTCTTATCTGGCACTTTTTCCCCAGTACATTTCAAAACACTTCACCAAAAAGGTCAATATCATTATCCTCATATTACAGATTGGAAAACTGAGGCACAGAGAAAAGGAAATGATTAGCCCAAAGTCACACAGCAAGTCAGTGGCAGAGCTGGGAATAGAACCCAGGTCTCCTTACAGTCCAGTGTTCTATTCACTAGGCCACATAGCCTCACAAACTCCCCCTGTTGGCATCAACTGAGTAGGGAATGTCCTCCTTCTTGTGTCCTGTTGGTTTTTCCTTACATAAAACATGCCCTGCTCATACCGTCCATCAGATTTCAGTCAACACTTTATAATTACAATTTTTTCCTGTTATATTTTAAGCTTCAGGGCATAAATATCAAATAAGTCCTCTTTGTTTAGATGGTGTCGGTTGACCATTTAATTACATAGTTATTACCAGGTAGTGACAGGGTAATTACATGGTAAGGATCATATCATTACACACAAGTACTTCACTCTTTCTAACCAAGGTGCAGCTTGGATGGTGTAATTACTTTTCAATCTACTAAGTGCAAGTGCACAATAATTTACAGCAGCCTGCAATTATTGAGTAGTTTTATGGTATTTACCAAGTACACCCTAGAAATTACCATTCATACAAAGGCAAGACAGAGGAAGCCACTAAAATGGCTGACGGTTTCAAGCCATGCAATCATAGGGCCAGAGCCACACAGGCCATCTAATAGCCACACTGGTCTCACTCGGAGCCAGATGCCCGTGGGGAAAAATAGCAAGGAGCATATTAGACTTAATATGCATGTAACATTGATTTAACTAGCAGTGAAAACCATGGGATCCATCAGAGTTTGTGGGCTAGTGCTGGGATTGACTCAGTGCAGTTAAGTTCATGTGACGTTTGATTAAAGCCAATAATTTAAAAAAGTTTCTATTCAGCCTTTGGTGTTTCAAATGACTAACAGCCAAAGTCATCAGCCTTATTGTATCTAATGCAGCTGCTTCCCATGAGCAGTGAAGTAGTCTCAGAGCCAGTCTGAAGGTGATGCAAGCCTACGGGGAACCTGGATGTTGCAGCAGTGAGCAGAGCTGGACACAACATAGTGTAACTGGGGTGCCCAAAGTGCCATCCACAGAATCCTAAATGGGGTCCATGGCTGTCTTTCTTCTTTAATATAGTGGTATAGCCAATGGAGATAATGTGTCCCAACATACATGGCTCCATCTTTATCACAGCAGTCTCCTACAGCGGCTGCAGTATCCATAATGCAGATTAGTTACACATGTGAAGCTGGTTCTGCTTAAGACAGGCTAGCACTTGATGGCTGGTGTGCAAACTTCCATGTTGTAGAACACCACTCAGATACAGAAGTGACTGCCAGACTCCTGGAAATGTACCAGTATGGTACTCCACAGGCAGAAGTTTGGATGGCCCAGTGCAATAGTTCACCAGGGTGGATAAGGAGAGGGATAAATTTACAGGGCTTCTCCTGTTCCTTGATTCCTCTGTCTTTTATATTCCTTCCTTGTGCTCTCCTGTCCTCTATGTATATTAGCATCAGCAGCGTACCAGCCATCACTGCATAGGTGTGACAAACTATTGGCTCAGGTGGGCAACAGACCTATTTATTATTCCATCAGGGCTTAAAAGCCTCAACCAAAACTGGGGCTCCATTGTGCTAGCCATTGTACACACAGAATAGCAATCTACTAATGTCTGAGTTTATTTCCCCATACAGACTAATAAGAGGTAATTCCTTCGAATATTAGCTCTACTAATTTTATTTATTGCTACCCATGTATCAATTTTTCTTCTATTGATTTTGAGGTGATTCAAGTGCCAATGCCATGTTGCCCGTTTTGATATTCAGCTAATCAACTTTAGCAAGGACTCTTCAGTTTCTTCTTTCTAGAAAATGAGAAATGTATTGTCTCCTTTGCCCATTCATAATCCTCCACTTGAGCATGCAGATTATTCAAACATAAGCAGGGATTTCAGCAACCATACTGGGTTTTGGAATGCAAAAGCAACTCCATGACATCAAATTCCTCTACTTTATCTTCAGAATGCTAAGTCCTAACACTGTCGTACAGAAATAGAGCAGAGAAAGAGCAGCTTAGTTTGACTAGTGGAGCAACATATGAATGTGGCAGTGTGCCAACTCTGGAAACTTGGAACCTTGTGTTGTGGGGAAAGTCTGGACATTGCAAAGCTGATGCCGTTATTCTGTAGGAACAGAGGTAGGGACATTCGTAGAAGGCTGTTGATCTCTCAGCTGCAGGGTTAATGCCACAAATTTAGCTGCTCAAAGAAAGGAATGCAGGAGAACTCTCATTTGTCTGTATCTAAGATGCCTTAACAACAGCACTGCTAGGAATCATGAGAAGTCATTCAGTATCTCTCACGCCACAGCCCCACAAAGAAATAATTGGTTTGGAAAAATCAATTAAAGCTTTTGAACAATTACATGTTCAAATTAGAAACTAGGAGTTGTTCCTAAAACTCTTCCCACTCAAAAACAGATTTCAGCACAATCCTCAGATGCAGAGAGCACATTTGCTTTTTTCTCTGTTCATTGCAAAATATAATTTAGAAAGCAGCAAATCAGGTCACCTCTTTGCAGACTACCTTAAGGTTCTGTTGTCATTATATAGAAAGATATTGGTGACACCTTCTATGAATGGTACAAAAATTTCTACATCATGGCCCCAGGCAAAGATCATAATTATCATGCTGAATTTCTTTATCCATCTTCCAAAATGTCAACTTGATCTCAAATTAAAAGGCTTGCTAGAGAATGCCAACAACATCAATGAAATAAACGAGGCAATAAAAAATCTTAAATAGTAAACGTTTGCTAAAGGTAGCTGAGAGCATGGCTGGGAAAGGAAATGAGCAGCTGGCAGAGAACAGTGAAGTGACACAAGACTCACTAGAGCAGTGAATATCAGGACTTATCCAAATGGCTGCTTACCTGGTTTGGTTTTCACCAAGCAGTGACCCCTCTCTGATTTTCCCCTTCTCCAGCCACTGCTTTGTGTCCTTCAATAGTTCCCATCCACCCCCTCTTCCCATTATCTGCTCTTTCCATGACTTCCAGCCCATCAATGTCAACCACTTCTTGTCCACACACAGCCTCCTCTGTCCTTCCTCCTCCTCCACTGACTCAATTGAGGACTTCCTACATTCCATGATCTCAATTTCTCTCAATTCCATTGTCTGTCTCCCCACCTCTGCCCCACTATGGTGGTCCACCCTGCCAACCAGCAACCGTAGATTGCCTCACCATCCTGTTTTCCTATGCAGCAGAGCATCTCCAGCGGAACTCCTGTAACTATCTCTTAAGACCAATCTTTTCTGTGATATTCATGGTAAAAAATTCATGTGATATTCATGTCATGCCTAGTGACAATGGCTAGGCAGGTGACCTGATAGTGATTCATTAGTATCTGCTACTCCTTTATCATCTTAAAAGAAAAAAAACAGGAGATGGGAGTATATGGTGTATTTAGACTGCGTTCTGGTAGCATGAAGGTAAGAATCCAAATGGGAAGGATTGTTACTCTGAGTGGACTAGTTCAGGGGTGGTACCTTTGGAATCTCCTGCGCAGAAGTGTCACTAAGATAACAGAGCTGACTGAGAGATGGACAGTTTTCAAAGGAATTTTGACAAAAGATGGGAAGAATTCTTGTGGTAATTTTCATTAAAATTATGCCCATTTTTTGACCTTCTCTAGGAAGAGATTTTCATAGGCACAAAAGGTTAGGGTGCCTAACTCCTATTAACTTTCAAAGGCAGTTAGGCTAACTTCGAGTTGTGTCTTTTGAAAATCAGCCCCCTAGTCCTTAAGTTATTGGTCTCAGTACCAGGGTTACTGAATGAAATGTAATGGCCTGTGGTATACAGGAGGTCAGACTATGTAGCCTGATGTGTCCTGCTGGCCTTAACTTTATGAAGCTTAACTTGAAATGGAAGGCTCAGCATTTCCATGTCCTTCAGGCTCTTATCCACACAGACCTCAAAGGCATTTCTCATGCATGAAATCAATATAGGGTCAGCATGTGGTAGTCATTTTGTAGCTAAGCTGGACACACTTTGAACATCATCAGTGTAACAGTGAGGTGTACAGCACTTCATGTCTTCCAGTAGGATCAACCAAACAGCTTGAAAAGACAAAAGATTTTTTCTCAGGTGTCAGCAGCTTTTTCTTTTGAGCTGCTATAGAAGAGAGCTTTGTAGAGGAGGGAAATCAAGGGTACAATCAAATGATCTATGCAGAGAAAATATGCACATCTGATGTTATTCCAAAGCAATAGCCACTTATTGGAGTTTCATGGGGAAGATTTCCTGCCAGCCATCACATCCCACTAAAAGCAAAAGCTTCTGCTGCTCTTCTCCTGCACTCACAATGAAGTGTTTGACTGGAACTTCACCATGCTTGTCCAGAGCAGATGTGAACTTGCAAGTCCCTGTTACCGACAAACCTTACTAACTAGGCTGACTTGTCGGAGGTTGTTCTTTGTCAGTCTAGTTGCTATTGTCCCACTAACCAAGAGAAAATGGCACCAACCCCTGAAGCAGTATGGTAGTGCTAAAGCGGAGGATAGAAAAAGGTAGCCACTGATCTGTATGTTCCTTTGAACTAGTATTAATTCAGTAAGTAGGGTTGCCAACTTTCTAATAGCACAAAACCGAACACCCTTACCCCACCCGAGTCCCGTTTCTTGCCCCGCCCCTTCCACGAGTTCCCCTCCCCCACTAGAATCATAGAATCATAGAATCTCAGGGTTGGAAGGGACCTCAGGAGGTCATCTAGTCCAACCCCCTGCTCAAAGCAGGACCAACCCCAACTAGATCATCCCAGCCAGGGCTTTGTCAAGCCTGACCTTAAAAACCTCCAAGGAAGGAGACTCCACCACCTCCCTAGGTAACCCATTCCAGTGCTTCACCACCCTACTAGTGAAAAAGTTTTTCCTAATATCCAACCTAAACCTCCCCCTCTGCAACTTGAGACCATTACTCCTTGTTCTGTCATCTTCTACCACTGAGAACAGTCTAGATCCATCCTCTTTGGAACCCCCTTTTAGGTAGTTGAAAGCAGCTATCAAATCCCCCCTCACTCTTCTCTTCTGCAGGCTAAACAATCTCAGTTCCCTCAGCCTCTCCTCATAAGTCATGTGCTCCAGCCCCCTAATCATTTTTGTTGCCCTCCGTTGGACTCTTTCCAATTTATCCACATCCTTCTTGTACATTCCCCCTCCCTTGGTGGCTTGCTCTCCCTCACCGTCCCTCACTTTCACTGGGCTGGAGCAGGGGATTGGAGTGTGGGAGGGGGTGAGGGCTCTAATTGGGGGTGCGGGCTCTGGGATGGGGCTGGGAATGACGGGTTTGGGGTACGAGGGGGCTTCAGGCTGGGACGTGGGGCCAAGGGATTCGGAGTGTGGGAGGGGGCTGCGGGTTGTGGGCTGGGGGTGTGGGCTCTGGGCTGGGGAAGAGTGGTTCAGGGTGTAGGAGGGTGCTCTTGGCTGCTGCAGGGAGTTGGAGTGCAGGGGTGTGTGAGGGCTCTGGGCGCGGTCTCTTGGGTGGGGCCGGGGATGAGGGGTTTGGGGTGTAGGAGAAGGCTCTGGGTTTGGGGGGGGGCCTCAGGGCTGGGGCAGGGGGTTGGGGTGCGAGTTTACCTTGGGCAGCTCCTGGTTAGCATTGCAGCGGGCTAAGGCAGGCTAGTCCCTGCCTGTCCTGGCACCGCGCTGCGCCCCAGAAGCAGCCAGCAGGTCCAGGTCCTAGGCGGGGGAGCCAGGAGACTCCGCACGCTGCTCTCGCCCACAGGCACCGCTCCCCAGCTCCCCTTGACTGGGCCAATGGGAGTGCAGAGCTGGTGCTCGGGGTGGGGGCAGTGCATGGAGCCCTGTGCTTCCCCCCCCCCCCCCGCATTTATGAACCGGACCTGCTGGCCGCTTCTGGGGTGCAGCGCGGTGCCAGGACAGGCAGGGACTAGCCTGCCTTAGCCCTGCAGTGCTGCCAACTGGACTTTTAACTGCCCAGTCAGAGGTGCTGACTGAAGCCACCAGGGTCCCTTTTCGACTGGGCGTTCCGTTCGAAAACTGGACACCTGACAACCCTATCAGTAAGCTGAAATTTAATTCTCAATCCCCAAAATTCAGTGACACTCCTACTTCGGTAAGCAGACATCGGTGAGGTTATATTATGTAAATACAGGTAACATATATAAAGTTAAAAACTGCTCCTGGTCACACCAGTATAAATCAATAGATTTAGCTGAAGTGAATGGAGTTACTGTGGATTTACACACTTGTAACTGGGAGTGGAATTTGGCCCTTTGCATTTATGCATGCCCGGCATGAAGTTATTATTTCCATACAAAGTTTTCTATTAGTTATTTGTCAGTTAGCCGAGTCCCCTAAACCCTGTGGTTATACTAGATAGTCACACAGGCTTAACCTTCACCAGCCACCCAGATTCTAGCTTTCATAAATAATACCAAACTCTTATATAGCCCTTTTTATCAGTAGCTCTCAAAGTGCTTTACAAAGGAGGCCTGTAAAAGCCGTTATATAAATGCACTTAAAGTGTCTGCAGGTTTCCCTACAAATACCATGGTTCAGGTACTGGGCCTGATCCTCAGCAGGTTTAAATTTCACTGATGCAACTGAGAAGAGAGTCTGGTTCATTATAGACTCAGTAACAGTTCATACATATCCTTGGACAAAAGGATCTCTAGCTACAGGTCTGGTTCTGCTTACATCAAAGTCAATTGAAAGACTGGTGGGCTGCACTGGGTCTTCTGTCAGTAAGAACAATAATCTCTAAAAAGGAGAATCTGTTGACTTGTAGCAGTGGAACTACACCTAAATGCACAGGAGTATGTTGAATATATTATGAGTAGTACTAAATTCTGGCTTGTTTTGAATAGGTGCACTGGCAGAAGTAGACTCTTCTTATTGGGACTCCAATGCACCAAGACAAAATGCTGATAGCCAGTGCTTTCCAAGTGCTGGGGTCAAACATTGAGGTTGTGTGATCCAGTTTTCCAGGGGAGGTTGGTCAACCATGTTGGGGTGTGGCAGAACAGAACTCTCTGCCTCTCACAATATAGCATCTGGCAATGAGCATTTGGGGGAGTACAGACTGCGTCTTTGACCAGAAGGTGTGAGGGATGCTATACAGCAGGGGTGGCCAAACTTACAGACCTCCGAGCTGCTGGCCCCTCCCTGCAGCTCCCAGCTGTTTGCTGCTGCCTCTCCACATAGAGCTAACACCTGAGAGCTGCAGAAAGGGGCTGCTGAGGATAAACGGGGTGTGTGTGACTCAAACTGTTGGGGGTGTGACTCAAACTGTTGGGGGGGCAACCTATAAATCAGGTATCTCAAACTCAAATCACCACGAGGGCCACATGAGGACTAGTACATTGGCCCGAGGGCCGCATCACTGAAACCTTTTCATACGATACAAAAAATGAAAAAAGGAAGAGTAATATAGTATGCTATTAAAAGTAAATGTATTAACTTTTTAAAAATTGTAATGTGAAGAGGGGTTTTAATAAAATATAAACACCTGTAACTATTTCTTATGTGGTCAGTGACACTGATGAAGATCTACACTAACAGTCTATCAACATAGTTGTAATGTAACAATTTATACAAAATACATTGCCACTTTTAACAAACATTCTTCCCAACTACTCACAGCAAAGAATCATACATGCTAAACTTCATACCTCAGACTGCTCGTCTAGTCCTGGCCCCACTCACAGGGTCCCGGCTGCTGGCCCCACTCCTACCCCCAGCCTCAACCTCCTTACCCCTGTCCAGGTCCCCACTCCTGTAGACACGTCTCTGCTCCCAGCTCAAGCTTTGGGGGTGGGGAGAGCGGACAGGGGTAAGGGGGCTGGCTTTCAGCACCCCCACTAGTAAAAGTGTTCCAGCACCACTGCCAAGCTCCCCCCTCCCTGTCGGGTAGGCAGAGAATTGGGGGGGGGGGGCGGGGCAGGGGATGACTCCACGAACTGCGCTTTAACTGTGAAAGAGCTGTGGTTTGGCCACTCCTGCTATACAAATTTTCCTTCATTTCATTGGCTTATACGTCTTATCCGCATTTGAAATCCTCACCCTTTCTTTGCGATATTGTAATAATCACTACAGCAACTAATTGTGACAAACAGAGGGCTGCATTTTCACGTGGACAAATAAACAGCAAGAATAAGCAATGTCTTAACAAGCAAAATTTTGTTTGCCTCCTGTTGCTATCACTAAACTCCTTGGCATTTCCTTAACCTATGCAGGAGCAAAGGCTGGTTTGGTCCCAGGCATGTGTTATGAACCAGACAGTTCTTGGAATGCACTGCAAACAGATTTATTGTGTGTTTATGGCATATTCGTGTTCCTAACTAGCAGCCAAGATCAATCTCAGATGCAGAAGAGCCTGTATAGCTCCAAAAAATTTGCTACCATGTTAAATACGTGTACTCAAGTAAGGCATGATGAGAGTTGAGTGGAAGTTTTCAGGCAAATAGTTTATTTGCCAAAAATGCCATTTTGGGGCAACCAAAACTGTTTGAGAACATGGGTCAAATTTGGCTGAAAGTTTTGGACAAAAAACTAAGTTGAACTCTTTCACTTTGACATTTTTGAAATAAAACATTTTGACTTTTCATTTTGAAATGTTTAATTTAGAAATATAACTAGATTTACTTTAAAAACAAAACCAAACCAAAAAGGGTAAAAAGTATCCACAAACTAAATGGAAAAAAATAAAAATTTGGTTTGGGTCAAACAAAATATTTCATTTGACCTGAAACAATTATTTTTCAGTTCTTCATTTCAGTGAAAAAATCTGAAAAAAAATCTATTTTGGGTAGACATGAAATGAAATTTTTCCCTTTTTTTCTTTGGTCACTGAACCAAAAAAAAAATAAAATCAATTATTCACTCAGCTCTAGGTATGATTCAAGTTTGCTTTGAAGTACTTTGGTCAATGGGTTTTCATGCAAAATCTTTACTGAATTAACTTTCAAAGATAGACTTTAGTAGTGTGGAGAATTTCCAAATAGACCATACATTGTGAACAACTCTATCACTGTGCACACTATACTGACTCAGATGGACAGATATCGCTGCTAAATCATTTTGCCTTTTAGTTTGAGCACCACATCCGATTGCAATTTACTGCTTTCTGTCCCCCCAGATAACTCAGTTTTATCCCAGCCCCGATCAGAATATCTCAGTACAATAAACATCTTAGCACAAATCTGTCCTTTGTCCTCAGTCTAATTTTAAATACCCAATACATTGTTTTTAATTCGATGTTTAATTCAAGAGGTGCAAACACAAAAAGATTCCTGTCTATACATAGCGTGTTGATTTAACTATATCATCAAAAATTAAGCTTTTGGCACTGTTATTAGAGGTAGATTCTTATTTGATTGAATATCTTTTAAAGACAACTTCTCAAGTCACTGAACTCAAGTGCCCTGGATTTTATTAAGTGTGTGGGGTCAATATTTTGCTTTCTTTAAATTAAATGCAGGTTTCCATTTGAGAGCCGGTATTGCCTTCAGACACTGTTTTTCACATGTGGGTCCAGTTGACTCACCATCCTGATACATCAGGGAATGAAGTCTTGTTATTGTCCCCTTTTGTATAGTCCCTTGCCCTTAATGTGAAATCAGGTGGCAGGTATCTCATACCCTCATACAAAAAACCTTGTGATAATTGCACTGTAATTAGGGTTGTTTTACCCAGAGGAACATTTCAAGAGTTGCATGAATGGTTTGGCTTTTCTTCTGAAACAGCCTCCAGCCTCCTGTACTCTGCTGGTTCCACCTGTTGTACGAGTGCTCCTTCAGGAGGACTGGCAGAGTTTGACCCTGGTGGGCTGCTCAGGGTTGACCCAGAACCTGCCCTGAGTTGTTTCTCTGATGTTAAGTTGGAGAATGGAAGATGTGACAGCAGCTTTGAAAGCTGAACTATTTCCCCTCATTCAGACATCTCTCTGCTCGATCTGACTCATGGCTGCCAGATCCAACTCAGGAATGTGGTAGGAAGCCAACTCGACTGGGGCAGAGGCTGACACATTATCAGGCTTGGTTTGCAGGATGACTTTCTGGCTTGAAATGAAATCCTCAGCTCTTGGGGAACTTCAACAGTGTCAGGGCTGGGTCATGGGCTGCCAGTCTATTGGCTAGAGCCAGGGGCAGACAGTGAAGGCACTGGGTGCCAGCGCTACATGAAAGCAAGCCAGCACACTCCTGCTATTTCAGATGACCAAGACATGGGTGGATGTGTTCTCTGATGTCCTGGGAATATATCGGAAGATCTAGAACTACCAGAGTGGCTATAGATATCCTTTATGTCTGCTATTCCCAACGAACTATTGAGAAATACTATGGTCAGGTCACTGTTTGACAGAGTAAGTGCCATGCTGTACCGAGAAACATCTACACCTATAAGTTTGATGTGAGGTTTGAACAAACAGTTGCTGCAGCCAGTAAGCAATGGATGTGACATGGCCACAATGCTGTCTGCAGCCCAGTGATCAGGAGACAGACCATCTTACATTGCTGGAAGCCTTCCAACATATTTGTAGACAAACAAAAGTCGAGACTTCCAGCTGCCAAATACTAGAAGGAATTCCTTGTCAAGTGTGAAAAATTTGAATTTATTCCTTGGCTCATTAAAACATATCCCCTTTGATTTTTTTAAAATACTCAGTTATTTGTTTGAGGGCAATAAAAACTTATTTCCGCACACCTTCTCGACAGGTGTAACCCTCCCACGGCAGAAGAACTGTAGAATGACCCCAAATCAGCCATACCACGGCAAAATTCTGCAACAGGAGATGTGGGTAGCTGCAATGAGGACGTGAAGGGGCACTCCCTGCCTCAGTTTCCCTTCTCTCAAGCCTTTTAAGAATCATAGAATCTCAGGGTTGGAAGGGACCTCAGGAGGTCATCTAGTCCAACCCCCTGCTCAAAGCAGGACCAACACCAACTAAATCATCCCAGCCAGGGCTTTGTCAAGCCTGACCTTAAAAACCTCTAAGGAAGGAGATTCCACCACCTCCCTAGGTAACCCATTCCAGTGCTTCACCACCCTACTAGTGAAAAAGTTTTTCCTAATATCCAACCTAAACCTCCCCCTCTGCAACTTGAGACCATTACTCCTTGTTCTGTCATCTTCTACCACTGAGAACAGTCTAGATCCATCCTCTTTGGAACCCCCTTTCAGGTAGTTGAAAGCAGCTAGCAAATCCCCCCTCATTCTTCTCTTCTGCAGGCTAAACAATCCCAGTTCCCTCAGCCTCTCCTCATAAGTCATGTGCTCCAGTCCCCTAATCATTTTTGTTGCCCTCCGCTGGACTCTTTCAAATTTATCCACATCCTTCTTGTAGTGTGGGGCCCAAAACTGGACACGGTACTCCAAATGAGGTCTCACCAGTGCCGAATAGAGGGGAATAATCACGTCCCTCGATCTGCTGGAAATGCCCCTACTTATACAACCCAAAATGCCATTAGCCTTCTCGGCAACAAGGGCACACTGTTGACTCATTCAGCTTTTCGTCCACCGTAACCCCTAGGTCTTTTTCTGCAGAACTGCTGCCCAGCCATTCGGTCCCTAGTCTGTAGCAGTGCATGGGATTCTTCCGTCCTAAGTGCAGGACTCTGCACTTGTCCTTGTTGAACCTCAGATTTCTTTTGGTCCAATCCTCTAATTTGTCTAGGTCCCTCTGTATCCTATCCCTACCCTCCAGCGTATCAACCACTCCTCCCAGTTTAGTGTCATCTGCAAACTTGCTAAGGGTGCAGTCCACACCATCCTCCAGATCGTTGATGAAGATATTGAACAAAACCGGCCCCAGCACCGACTCTTGGGGCACTCCACTTGATACCGGCTGCCAACTAGACTCATAGACTCATAGACTTTTAGGTCAGAAGGGACCATTATGATCATCTAGTCTGACCTCCTGCACAATGCAGGCCACAGAATCTCACCCACCCACTCCTGGAATAATCCTCTCACCTATGTCTCAGCTATTGAAGTCCTCAAATCATGGTTTAGAGACTTCAAGATGCAGAGAATCCTCCGGTAAGTGACCCGTGCCCCATGCTGCAGAGGAAGGCAAAAAAACCTCCAGGGCCTTTGCCAATCTACCCTGGAGGAAAATTCCTTCCCGACCCCAAATATGGCGATCAGCTGAACCCCGAGCATGTGGGCAAGACTCACCAGCCAGACACCCAGGAAAAAGTTCTCTGTAGTAACTTCTAACATCCCATCATTGACCATTGGTCCTATTTACCACTGATGGCAATTAATTGACCTTTGACTAAGATCATGTTATCCCATCAAACCATCCCCTCCATAAACGTATCTAGCTTAATCTTGAAGCCAGTTAGGTCTTTTGCCCCCACTGCTTCCCTTGGAAGGCTGTTCCAGAACTTCACTCCTCTGATGGTTAGAAACCTTCGTCTAATTTCCAGTCTAAACTTCCTGATGGCCAGTTTATATCCATTTGTTCTTGTGTCCACATTGGTACTGAGCTGAAATAATTCCTCTCCCTCCCTGGTATTTATCCCTCTGATATATTTAAAGAGAGCAATCATATCTCCCCTCAGCCTTCTTTTGGTTAAGGTAAACAAACCAAGCTCCTTGAGTCTCCTTTCATACGACAGGTTTTCCATTCCTCGGATCATCCTAGTGGCCCTTCTTTGTACCTGTTCCAGTTTGAATTCATCCTTCTTAAACATGGGAGACCAGAACTGCACACAGTATTCCAAATGAGGTCTTACCAGTGCCTTGTATAACGGTACTAACACCTCCTTATCTCTACTAGAAATACCTTGCCTAATGCATCCCAAGACCGCATTAGCGTTTTTCACGGCCACATCACATTGGCGACTCATAGTCATCCTGTGATCAACCAGGACTCCGAGGTCCTTCTCCTCTTCCGTTACTTCCAACTGATGCCTCCCCAGCTTATAACTAAAATTCTTGTTATTAATCCCTAAATGCATAACCTTACACTTCTCACTATTAAATTTCATCCTATTACTATTACTCCAGTTTACAAGGTCATCCAGATCTTCCTGTAGGATATCCCGATCCTTTTCTGAATTGGCAATACCTCCCAACTTCGTGTCATCTGCGAACTTTATTAGCACACTCCCACTCTTGGTGCCGAGGTCAGTAATAAACAGATTAAATAAAATTGGTCCCAAAACTGAACCTTGAGGAACTCCACTAGTAACCTCCCCCCAATCTGACAGTTCACCTTTCAGTATGACCCGCTGTAGTCTCCCCTTTAACCAGTTCCTTATCCACCTCTCAATTTTCATATGGATCCCCATCTTTTCCAATTTAACCGATAATTCCTCATGTGGTACTGTATCAAATGCCTTACTGAAATCGAGGTAGATTAGATCCACTGCGTTTCCTTTATCTAACAAATCTGTTACTTTCTCAAAGAAAGAGATCAAGTTGGTTTGGCACGATCTACCTTTTGTAAAACCATGTTGTAATTTGTCCCTATTGCCATTGACCTCAAGGTCCTTAACTACTTTCTCCTTCAAAATTTTTTCCAAGACCTTGCATACTACAGATGTCAAACTAACAGGCCTGTAGTTACCCGGGTCACTTTTTTTCCCTTTCTTAAAAATAGGAACTATATTAGCTATTCTCCAGTCAAACGGTACAACCCCTGAGTTTAGAGATTCATTAAAAATTTTTGCTAATGGGCTTGCAATTTCGTGTGCCAGTTCCTTTAATATTCTTGGATGAAGATTATCTGGGCCGCCTGATTTACTCTCATTAAGCTGTTCAAGTTTGGCTTCTACCTCGGATATGGTAATATCTACCGCCACATCCTTATTCCCATTTGTCATGCTGCCACTATTCCTAATCTCCACATTAGCCTCATTAAAGACTGAGGCAAAGTATTTGTTTAGATATTGAGCCATGCCTAGATTATCCTTAACCTCCACTCCATCCTCAGTGTTTAGCGGTCCCACTTCTTCTTTCTTTGTTTTCTTCCTATTTATATGGCTATAAAACTTTTTACTATTGGTTTTAATTCCCTTTGCAAGGTCCAATTCTACATGCCTTTTAGCCTGTCTCACTTTATCCCTACATGCTCTGACCTCAATAAGGTAGGTTTCTTTGCTGATCCCTCCCATCTTCCACTCCTTGTATGCTTTCTGTTTTTTCTTAATCACCTCTCTCAGATGCTTGCTCATCCAGCTTGGTCTAAAACCCCTGCCTGTGAATTGTTTCCCCTTTCTTGGGATACAGGCTTCTGATAGCTTCTGCAACTTTAACTTGAAATAATCCCAGGCCTCCTCCGCCTTTAGGTCCATAAATTCTTTAGTCCAATCCACTTCCCTAACTAATTTCCTTAATTTATTAAAGTTAGCCCTTTTGAAATCAAAAACCCTGGTCTCAGATTTATTTTTGTTTATCCTTCCATTTAGTTTGAACTGAATTAGCTCATGATCACTCGAGCCAAGGTTGTCCCCTACAACCATTTCTTCAATGAGGTCCTCACTACTCACCAAAACCAAATCTAAAATGGCATCCCCCCTTGTTGGTTCAGCAACTACCTGATGAAGGAATTCATCAGCTATCATATCTAGGAAAATCTGAGCCCTATTATTATTACTAGCACTTGTTCTCCAATCTATATCTGGGAAGTTGAAGTCTCCCATGATCACACAGTTCCCATTAGTATTTACTTCCTTAAAAACATTAAAGAGGTCTCTATCCCTATCCAAATTAGATCCCGGTGGTCTATAGCACACCCCAAGCACTATCCCAGGGGAGGCTCTAGTAGTTTTCTTCCCCAATGTGATTTTTGCCCAGACAGACTCTGTCTTATCCATTCCATCACTTTTTATTTCTTTACAGTCTACCTCATCATTGATATACAATGCTACTCCCCCACCTTTACCTTTATTTCTATCTTTCCTAAATAGCACATACCCTTCCATACCTGTACTCCAGTCATGACTACTATTCCACCATGTTTCGGTTATTCCTATGATATCTGGTTTCACTTCCTGGACCAGTAGCTCTAATTCCTCCATTTTGTTACCTAGGCTCCTCGCATTGGTGTACAAACATCTTAATTTTTGCTGTTTGGCCTCACTCACATTCCTTACCCAATTTGGTATGGACATTGTACTGCCAGTATGACCTATTTGACTAGTATCCACTCTGCCCTTCCTCCTTATCTCCATTCTCCTACCCCCAGCTATATCCTCTCTTACTTGGTTGTCTTCCCTCTCAATGTTAAAATCCAGCATGGAGATTACCTGGACATCTCCCAACCGTCTCCCCCAAATTCCTAGTTTAAAGCTCTCTTGATCAGTTGTGCCAGCCTCCATCCTAGAAGTCTATTTCCTTCCCTACTCAGGTGAAGTCCATCCCGAGAGAACAGTCCTCTGTCCATGAATGCCTCCCAGTGCCCATACATCCCAAAGCCCTCCTTGTAGCACCAATCCCTGAGCCATCTGTTGATCATCATAATCCTGTCACACCTTTGTTGCCCTTCTCTAGGAACAGGTAGAATCCCACTGAAGATTACCTGAGCCTCGATTTCCTTAAGCGTCTTCCCCAGCCTGGCATAGTCCCCCTTGATTCGTTCCAGTGAGAATCTAGCCGTGTCATTTGTTCCTACGTGAAGGATGATCAATGGATTCTTTCCCGCTCCCTTTAGTATCCTCTTCAACCTCAGGTCCACATCCCGTATCTTAGCACCCGGTAGACAGCACACCCTTCTGTTCTCTGGATCAGCTCTGGTTACAGGTCTGTCTATTCGTCTCAGTAAGGAGTCCCCAATCACGTAGACCTGCCTTTTCCTGGTGACAGTGCGGTTCTCCAGTCTATCCCCTGTTCCCTCTGGCTGCAAGTCCTTTCCATTCCTATTTTCCCTTGTAATCCTCTTCAACCCATCCTGTATCCTCCTGGGGCTCATGTTTGGTGTTGTCCCCATCGACTCTTCCCCTTCTTCTATGGGACTAGCCGCTCTTCTCTTCTTGCTTGCCCTTCCACCTTCAGTGACCACCTGCTGTACCCCTTCTTCATTCTCCAACTCTGCAAACCTGTTCTTGAGCTCTATTTCTCCTTCACTGGCCCGTCTTTTCCTCTGCCTGGTTCTCATAGTCACATGCGTCCACTGTCCATTTTCTTCACCCGGCAGTCCCCCCTCAGAGGCCTTTGATCCCGCTTCCATCTGCATCTCTGAGCTTTCCCCGTCAGCCACCTCGTGCCTTTCCTCCATCAACTGCTCGAACCCCCGTCTAAACTCAACCAGAGTTTCCACCTGCATCTCCAATCCTCGGATCTTTTCTTCCATCAGCTCTATCAGGCGGCACTTCATGCAGACAAAACTCTTATCAGGTACCCCCTCCAGAATCATATACATACCGCAGGTGCCACATCCAGTCATCCTCATTGTGTCCTCCACTGCTTGGCTCATGACCACTGCTGCCTCTATATCTGCCAGCCTTCTCACCTAAATCCTGTTAGCCCGGAAAACACAACACAAAGCACAACACCACCACCTACAGCAGAACAAACCCCAAACGAATCCCAAAATACAGACTCCCCTTAGAAACTCCCCTTGCAAACTCCCACTCAAACTCCCCTGTTTACAGCTCTGTTTGCTGGCTCCTGTGCCGCTGCAGCTGTCTGTGCCGCTGCCTTTATAGGACCCCTGCTCAGCGAAGCCCCGCCCCCTAATTAGGGCTCAGCTGCTCTCCCAGCACACTGCCCCTACAAGCCTCTACACATACAAACCATACAAATAAAAGACCAGAAACAAATACCTTCTCCTCCAACAGAACTCCCACTCAAACTCCCCTGTTTACAGCTCTGTTTGCTGGCTCCTGTGCCGCTGCAGCTGTCTGTGCCGCTGCCTTTATAGGACCCCTGCTCAGCGAAGCCCCGCCCCCTAATTAGGGCTCAGCTGCTCTCCCAGCACACTGCCCCTACAAGCCTCTTCTCCTCCAACAGAACTCCCACTCAAACTCCCCTGTTTACAGCTCTGTTTGCTGGCTCCTGTGCCGCTGCAGCTGTCTGTGGACATGGAACCATTGATCACTACCCATTGAGCCCGACCATCTAGCCAGTTTTCTATCCACCTTACCGTCCATTCATCCAGCCCATACTTCTTTAACTTGCTGGCAAGAACATCCATTTGGACTGTGGCGAGTAAGACAAAATTCCCATGCTGGGGCTTTACTTTATTAAACACAAATAAACCTGATGTTGTCTCTCTGCTTGGCCCAGGGGTTGCCCAGCCTTCCTCCTTAGGGCCTGGCGTCTCAATCCTGGGAGCTCCTCTCTTTTGGCAGAGCCTCTCCCTCTGTGAACACCATCCTGTCACTGCCCCCGAAGACTTTTTATTAGGCCTACGTGCTTGTTGTCCAATTAACCAGCTTGATGGGCTCTTTAAATTAGCTTGTCATGGTTAACCTGAGCCTGCACCTCCCCTTAAAGGGGCCAGCAGTGTTGTGACAAGGGGTGAGAGCGCAGGGCAGCAGGTGGCCCTAGGCTGGCCATGAGCAGGGGAGAGGGAGTACAGCAGGGCAGTGGGGACCCCAGGTTGGCTGGGAGTAGGCAGAGTGGTCCCTGGTTTAGGATGTAGAGGCCTAGATGTGTCTCCCTCCATCCCACATGTAACCCCACAGCTTTGTCCAAAGGGATTCACACATTCTCACACTCTCTCTCATTTGCATTTTCACCTGCGAACAACTAACTGGTAGATTTTCCCTGCCTCCTGCTACTTTGTCAGATGTGGTGGTCCATACATGCTTTCATCCAACATCGTTTTACTGTATATGGCCTGATTCCTGTCTGGACAAGGTTTGCATTAAGTGCCTTTCAGTCTCTCAGTCTTTTCCATCATTCAGGTCAGTGCTTTAGAGCAGTTTTTCTCCCACTTATTTTTAATAAACATTGTTACAAAAGTGTGGAACAGTACATGAAGTGGAACAGTACATATATTTGGGCCAAGAAGTTAATATGCGCCAAGACCTGAACGGAGAACTCTCGCAAAAAATTCAGGCAGGATGGTGTGCGTTTAATTCCATCAAGGACGTCCTCAAAGGAAAAATTGACAAGACCACACGTAAAAATATTTTCAATTCAGCAGTGCTGCCAGCCATGCTGTATGGCAGTGAAATGTGGGCACTGATGAAGAGAGAAGAGCAACGGCTGTTGGTAGCTGAAAGGGCAATGGAACGAGGTATGTTGGGAATCTCCCTTCTGGATCGTATACCAAATGAAATAATCAGAGAACGCAGCGGTGTGAAAGATATTGTCGTGGAAAGCAGACATAACAAGATGCGATGGGTGGGCCACACAGCACAGCTCACGGATAACAGGTGGACCGCAATCATTGCTGAGTGGTACCCACGAGACCAGAAAAGACCCCCCCGGTCGGCCTCCAAGAAGATGGGAAGATGACATCGTTAAATGTTTCGGACGAACGTGGAGAAGAAAGGCAAGAGTGCGAGAAGAATGGCAGACGTGTTGTGATCGGCGCAGTCTTAACGACAGCTGAAGTTCGATCGATCCAGGTGAGGTGTTACAAAAGGTAAAAATGTGTGTACAATTTCACAATAAAACCCACCCTTCGGTATCTAGTGTAGCTGGGCCGCTTGCATCTCATACTTGACTTGTCATGTTCAGCAGCCCAAAACCAACCTGAGGAGTGAGCAGTATGGGCTGGAGACATGAGCGCAGCTTCAAGACTCAAAGGCCTTAGGTCTAATGTGGCTCCACCATTCTCTGGCACGTCACTTAGCCACTCTCTGGGCCTGATTCTGCTCGTACATCACTTCTACCCTGGTGTAACTCCACTGTCTTAAATGGAATGGCTTTGGATGTATGCTGGTGTAAGTGAAATCAGAATCAGATCCTTTGTCTTGGTTTCCCCATAATACAAGCCCTGTCCTGCTGTAAAGGGGTGCTGCAGAGGTGCATAGCTGCAACCTGAGCTTGAGTAGGCCTTGGGCATCATAGTTCACTATTTGGCATTATGTGGGCTGCTGTATCTGAGTAAAGGGGGAGTTAGATCGTAACACTCGTGAACTGCACCACTCACACAGGTCAAGTGACACCTCCCTTGTTCAAGGTAGGTGTAACTGCAGCCCCACTGTTGGGCTCAGTACATTGATGTTTCAGCTCCTAAAAGGCATTTAAGTAGATCCATTTCCCATCCTGCTCTACAAACACAGTCCATGTGATTTGCAAAGCCCAAACTCGCCCCCTTCCTAGGGTTTGGTTTAATTCATAAAGAGGACAAAAATGAGAACTTAATGCTCAGGTCTGGCTGTTGCAATGCTCCTACCTCAGGATTACTCAGCCCACGCACTAGGTTCTCCCTTTCTAGAGAATCATGCCCTTTTCCCTTATATCCCAGTTGGGTAATACATCATCTGCCTCAGGGAGTCAGCAGAACCCACATAACCCTCTCACCTTAACAGAATTGGGTATTTTAAGGAAACTTCATGATTTTTGAATAGGCAGGGTAAACAAGCCCTCAACAGAACTAGTGACAGGTAGAGAGCCAAGAAACACCATTCCATGTTACATGGATGGTGTGATCAGCCTTAGTAACTGTAAAAAACACTCATTGACTTTATGTGTTACACAAAAACAGCATTGTGCATGTTTATACTATACTGGTAACAACCAGCAGCCTGTTGCATTGTTCTGCAAACTGTACTAACAAGACTGATTCTACCACTATAAAAAATGCTAAACTAGTTTGTGCTTTATGCTGTTAGATGGAAGTCTGGGTTAATTCCTGGTCTCTTGCTGCCGGAGCAGCCCACTCTCCTTGGAGTTTGGGGTGTGCATTCCAAAACAGCATCTGTTCTGTCTGATCAAAGCAAAGAAAGACTCCTGACCTCGCCTATCAGAAGATTGGTGGCTGTGATTTGAGAGAGAGTGAGGGAAGAGAGGGAGGCATGCTCAGAACTCTGGGAAACCCTCCCCAATATCATAGAGTGGTAGCAGTGTTGCCTCTCAGCCCAGCACACTTCTTTCATGGAAGAAATCATTGCTGTAATAGATGAAAATGGACGCAGGTCCCCCTGCCATCGGTGAGCCTGATTGTGAATCCCCAGCCCAGGGGAAGAGAAAGTGTATCATCACTTTCCCGCTGTCAGGTATTCCCTCTCACTAAATAGGGCACAGTGCTCTACTGAGCCCTCTACTGAGGGCTTCTCCTAAGAATTAGCCTTCACTATTACCTCCATGTTGGGGGATTATGAGTCAGATTAATTCTTACCAGTGGAATAAACAGTTTTATGCTAAAGCACTAATGCTCTCTAAACTTTTCGAATTACTGGAAGACACGCCACCCCCCCACCACCACCCCGACCTCCAATAGCTGGAACATACTGTTTGTTACATTTTGTATGTAACCTCTGTATAAACTGGGGCTTTCAAAAGAACCCAAGAGAGTTGGCTGCCCAACTTTCACTGTATTTCAATGGGATTTAGGCACTTAACTCTAAGACTCCTTTGACAATTCCAGCCAGAGTTGTACAGGAGTATATTAAAAGAGGGCTTACAATATATTGTAATTTACACAACAGATGCAGAGGGTAGGGTTTCCAAACCCATCTAAGAGAGCTGAAAACCCAACTCATTCAAATTAATGCTAACTGGGTCCCGATCCTCTGCGCAGCTTTGAAAATTCTGTGTGACGTATATTCTGAAAGTTTCCTATTTACTGAATTATTTGGGGCAGCATGATGAACTAATAAGCTAATGTAACTTGCCACTGGTGGAGATATGGGTTCAAATCCTACTTGCAGTAGGCCATGACTACAAATGCATTTGGTGGACACTGCAAATCCAGCCAAAGATGAGTTGTGTCAGGAAGTTTCTGTTCAGGAGAGCCTCAGCGCTCACAAATACCAGGCTTCTGGAACAGGCAGACCTGTGTAGAGGGAATCTTCAGGCACTCGGCTCTTGCACAATTTACTCACGCATTCATTACTTCCCCTTGCTGCGCTGCTCTCTATACCCATTGCTTAGTCGCTGCCCACTTATTGCTTCCTCTTCATGAACTATCAAACAGTTTTGCTTGGGAGGGGGAGAACCAATAATAATGCATGCCAATGGTGAGGTTCTAAGCAACAGAAGGAGTCTTGCTCCCATTTCCCTGTGAATGATACACATCTGTTGTAACAGTGACAATGGGTAACCTTGCAGGCCTTCTGTATGGGTTGAACCTGTGACCTCTCTGTTTAGGAGATATTAATTGCCTAGTGGAACACAGTTCATCCCCATTTTATAGATGGAGAAGCTGAGGTAGAGCACTTTGGTGACTTGATTAATACTATAGAGAAAGCCCATGTCAGCATCAGAACCCCAGCATTTGCCGCCTCCAGACTCATGCTTAATGCATTAGACTATGCTGCCTTGTGTTATTGAGCTACTCCCCTTTTATCCAGAGTCTGTTCTGACAGCAGAGGTACCAACCCAGCTTTAGGCAGCTAGCTAGCAGCTGGGAGGAAGCTTGTGGCCATTGTGGCACTGTTAATGGCAGTCTGTAGGTCTTCCACTACAAATTCAAACTGTTCTCTTCCAAAATCAAGGAAGCACAACTCTGAGTTTACATGGACAAAAAGATCAGATCAGCTTTGCTAGGGAGCCATGAATAATATGGGAGCTGCAGGAAGAATCAGAAGGACAAAGTTTTAACCCTAGCAATCAATGTACATTTTCAAGGTGCTCGGTGCAATAAGAAAAGTGAAAAACTTATTTTTAAAGGGCCATATTGATACCTCTACTCTTGTTGAATAATACTTTATTAAACAACTATTCCCACTGAAGCCAAATTAAAGGTGACTTGAGCCTTGATGTTTAGAGGCTAGGTGGGAAGATGGCAAGAGGCTTTTTGGGCTCCAAAGAACAGCTATGATAGTTCAAAACCTAATAATGTTGTTGGTTATATTGTCCCACTTCCACCTCTGGCCAATTTTTCATTGTACTCTGGGTCTCCCCAGTGCAGTTGTGTCAATTTAGCACCACATCTGTTTGAGTCCACCTTGGTGAGCAGCTTCGTGCTGGTGTCTGCAGGCAGGCATACCAGATGTGAAGCAGCAGAAAAGATTCTGAAAGTCATCCAAAGGAGTGACCTTTCTGACTCATTTATTTTGCCAAAAAAACACTGCCCTTCTCCTTGAAAGGCTACACTCATGCTGAAAACCAAGCGACCCATCTGGGCAATCACGGTTATCTAAATTAAACAGAGAAGCATATTTTAGACCATTTCCCCATCTGTCTGAAGTGAAGGTTCTCCATTTGTGGTGAGTCATTTATTCAGCACATGACATAGAACGCTCAGATGGGTGTCTGTCTTTAATCTTCACTTTCTCACCATCTGAATGAATCCTGTTGATATGCTTTGAAGTACATATGTTATGCAAAGGCTTGATTCTGTGCCTATTAAAGTCCATATGAATTTTGCCATTGACTTCAGTGGGAGTTGGCACAATCTCTAAACCTTGAGATTGGACCACATTTACTGATTTTTTTTCTTTTGTAATTGTAAGCTTTGGACAAAGGCCAGAACAACTTTTGAGTTCAGATGAAGAAACATTTTAAAACACGTAAAGGTTGCAACAAACTGGAGCCTCAACAGATTTGAGGGTATTGTCTCTGTTTGACAGTCTCTCATAGCATGTTTCTCCACTGAGCCTCATAGAGGAAGTTCTGAAAGCTTTTTGGGTGAGGTTTTCAAGGCTACCTAAATGGATATCCGAATCCCTTCTCATTCACCTCAGTGGGCCACTGGCTATCCAAAAGCCCATAGATGTCTGAAGATCTCAGCATTTCCTCTCTAACACTGCTGTTCCTTGCTGGATCTCTCTGACATAGGAAACAAATCCATACTGGAGTGTACTAACACTACAAAAGATAGTTGAAAGTGTCAGGTATATATTTTTAGAGGAAGGGAGAGAATGATTTGGGATTATCTGGGCATGTCTTCAGTCCCCTTGTCACTCTATCACCCTGGCCTACCCACGAGACTTTTGCCCCCTTCATTGGGGATCCCACCACCCTCACTTTTACCACCTTTTAAAACAGGGCCCAAACCTCACTTTATTTTCATTGCTCCCAACCCCAATGCATAGCGTAACTGCATGGGTCACATGTCTGGAGGACTGGCTCTGAAGCGGACTAAAAGGGCTTTGAGGCATAAGTGAGCTGGTAAGTAGAGCTGGTCAAAAATTTTCTGTCAAAACAATTTTTCAATGGAAAATTGGGGTTTTAACAAAACATTTTTCCCCTCATAAAAAGTGTCTGCTTTCCACAGAAAATTCCAATTTGTCATCAAAAATCAAAATGCCTAAAAACCAAATTATTGCTACTGGGAAATTCCTCATGGTGCCTCATGGGAGGGGGAGGGTTGCCAGGAGTCCAATTTTCAACCAGAACTCTCGGCTGAAAAGGGATCCTGGTGGCTCCAGGCAGCACCGCTGACTGTGCCGCTAAAAGTCCGGTCGGTGGCGTAGCCTGCCCTGGCTCCACGTGGCTCCTGGAACCAGCTGGCATGTCTGGCTCCTAGGCACAGGGGCAGCCATGGGGGCTCTGTGCACAGCCCTGCCCTGAGTGCCGGCTCCGCAGCTCCCATTGGTCAGGAATCACAGCCAATGGGAGCTGCAAAGGTAGCGCCTGCGGGTGCGGGCAGCGCACCGAGCCCCCTTGCCTCTGTCTCCTGCTGGATGCTTCTGGGAGTCGCCTGAGGTAAGGGCCGCCTGGAGCCCCAACCCCCTGCCCTGAGCCCCCTCCCAGAGTCTGTACCCCACACCTCGTCCCACACCCCAACCCCCTGCCCCAGGACAGAACCCTGTCCCACATCCTAACTCCCTCCCAGAGTCCTCACCCCAACCTCCTGCCCCAACCCTGAGCCCTCTCCCAGAGCCCGCACTCCTCACCCCCTCCCATGCCCCAATCCTCTGCCCTAGCTCTGAGCCCCCTCCTGGAGCCTGTACCAGGCACCCTCTCCCGCACCCCAACCTCCTGCCCCAGCCCGGAACCCCCTCCCCGCCTGCACCCCCTTCCGCACCCCAACCCCCTGCCCCAGGTCAGAACCCTGTCCCACAACATAACTCCCTCCCAGAGTCTGCACCCCAACACCCTGCCCTGGCCCAGAGCCCTCTCCTGCACCCAAACTCCCTCCTGGAGCCTGCACCTCAACCCCTTTCCCCCACCTAGTGAAAGTGAGTGAGGGTGGAGGAGAATGAGTGACAGAGGGAGGGGGGATGGAGTGAGGGGAGCGGGGGGCCTTGGTGAAGGGGCAGGGGTGTTTGGT
Organism: Chelydra serpentina; assembly: GCA_037349315.1. Taxonomy (NCBI): domain Eukaryota; kingdom Metazoa; phylum Chordata; order Testudines; family Chelydridae; genus Chelydra; species Chelydra serpentina. Next base: position 47,188,834 of record JBAIAC010000029.1, on the reverse strand, counting down.
TTTGTGCAATTAGAAAATTGGCAACCCTGGGGAGGGGTCATTTGGTTCCCTCATGTCCTCATTCCCATCTATGGGCTGGGATCCCCAGTCAGACTACATCTCCCGTGGTACACCAGGGTCAGGAAACAAAACATTGGTGCAACACCAAGAGGAGAGACTGTGGTGCATCAGGGGAAATGTCTTATCAAGGAACCTGGCCTACAGAGAATAGGCGCATGAGACACCCTAAATATAAGTCCCATGAGGAACTGCAGCAGCATTTCCAAATGAAAATATTTGGAAAAACTCAAAAATGGAAAAAGTCTACATTCATGCAAATGTGCCACCTAATATACATGTTTAGTAAAGACACATAAAATATATGTAGGTGGTCAGTGTGCACGGTCTAGAGGAGAGAGTATGAGATTGAGAGGTTAGAGTTTGAAACTAGGAATTGCCCAGACAAGTCACTCCAGTTTTCTTTGCCTCTGTTTCTTCATCTAGGACAGTGGTTCTCAACCAGAGTACACAGAGGTCTTCCCGGGTGTACATCAATTCATCTAGATATTTGCTTAGTTTTACAACAGGCTACATAAAAAGCGCTAGTGAAGTCAGTACAAACTAAAATTTCATACAGACACTGACTTATTTATACTGCTCTATATACTATACACTGAAATAAGTACAATATCTATATTCCAATTGATTTTATTATTATGGTAAAAATAAAAGCAAGCAATTTGTCAGTAATAGTGAGCTATGACACTTCTGTATTTTTATGTCTGATTTGGTAAGCAAGTAGTTTAAGTGAGGTGAAACGTGGGGGTACACAAGAGAAATCAGACTCCTGAAAGGGGTACAGTAGTCTGGAAAGATTGAGAGCCACTCATCTAGGATAGTTAACACAAGGTGTTTGGAGGCTGAATTAATTAATGCTGTGAAGTCCTATGAAATCCTCCAATAAAAGGCATTCTAATGTTCATTAATGAACACAGAGAGGTGGATTTGGTTTAAGGTTTACCTGAATGGGGCACCACAAATCTGAGAGTTCCTCCATTTGGGATTGTATAATAAACTGATATGCCCTGTTAGTATAAATAAGAGGGCCCTGGTGGCTGGGCTTTGTCTGTGAGGGCCCCAGGGTTTTGGAATTGGCTGTCAATTGTCACTCTAGACAAGTCCAGGATTAGGAGAAGAGTGGTAAATAGTTCTAGAACGAGGTGTACAGGAAGAGGCTCATTAAAATTTTGTATCGTGTCTGGCGCTGCTATTTATGTCTCAAATTCATGAGTACTAGATTTACTAAAATGTCAAATTATGAAAGCAAATTCATGGTCCAATTTTTTATGGGAGAGGGTGGGGAAGGAGGTATAGTGGGGAGAGACATGCTTGTTTTTCTTGGAGGTAGATCACATGTGAAAATGAGTTTGCTGATTCTGGGCAACATTTTCAAAACCTCTGAAGTGATTTAAAAGCCCAAGTCTCATTTTCAAAAGTGACTTAGCACCCAAGCCACTTACAAAAACTTTACCCTTAAGCTCCTAAATCACTTTTGAAAATGGGACTTAGATGCTTTTGAAAATTTTACACATCATCTTGTATCCTTCCTCCAAGAAGGATTTGAATACCAGAGGTTCATGTTTAGTGCATTAAACCATTTCACCAACCTAACTGTCCCTAGTTTGCCTTGATCAAACTTCATGAAATTCCAAATAGCATGTCTTATGAGCTTCCCCGTCCTCTGTTGGCTTTAGTTAAAATTACCTTAGATTAGTTAACCTGGCAAAATTTGAAAAGATTTCCTTTGAATCACAAACTTAAGCCTATTCTCTAGGTAGCTTTTCCTCAGATTCACACACAGCATCTCCAGCAAAATGTAATATCTCATATCAAATCTAATCTAGCACCAGTTTACTCCTTGTGGGATTCAATGTATTGTATGCACTTCCCTTTCTCGTCTCCCACTTATGACATTGTTAGTGACAGCTTTTACAAGAACGTTAACCTTTCCTAACTATATTATTCAGTGTCTCAAAGTTTCATTTAACTGTTGAATTTTAAAACTCAACTGTATATTTACAGTCCACATGAGTACACTAAGCCAAATCTTGCAGTGATTACATAGACCAAACACACATTCACATCAATGGGAATTTTGTCTGGGTAAAGACTAAAGGAATGGACTCATTGCTAATATAAAATGCATTCTGTTTTAAAGAGTAATTGTAAACAATGGAAGAGTGCGTTTCCATGCTATTTCTGGCGGCGATTTCCAGTTCAAATCCGCTCAGTTCAAGTAAAAAGATGACCCATACAAGTTTCTCCTGCTGGGGAGAATACCAGTGGGAAATTGTGACTGGGTGTTTTTGCACAGCAGTTTTCCTCTGTTGAAGACAACAAAGCTATGCTGATTTAAACCAGCTGAGAATCTGGAGGGGATGCCAAGATATAGGGAATTATTTTAATATCTTCTGGGATTTTCCCAGATTAAAAGACTATTTTAGAATATTGACACAAGAATTATTGCAAGACTATGTCCCTCTAATTCAGGGGTTCTCAACCTTTTTCTTTCGGAGGCCCCCCAACATGCTATAAAAACACCAAAGCCTCATTGTACCACAACTATTTTTCTGCATATAAAAGCCAGGACCAGTTAAAGGGTAGCAAGCACAACAATTGTCCAGGGCCCCACGCCATAGGGTGCACCACAAAGCTACGTTGCTCAGGCTTCAGTTTCAGCTCCGGGTGCTAGGGCTTAGAGCCCCAGCCTGCAGTCCTGCATGGTGGGGCATTGGCTTTCTGCTTTGGGCCTTGTTCGTACTCCGTCGCCCCTCTGAGTCGCAGGGGGGCTAGGAGGTACCCCTCCTGTCTGGTTCCCAGTCCATTTTCTATGCCACTCTGGGCAGCCTGCCCAGCGGGACTCAATGGCCAGAGTCCCCCTTAGTCTCTTCCCCTGAAGGGATAGCACGGCCTTGTGGCCTGAGTTACTTCAGCCAGGTAAGGCAGTCTTGAGTTCTGAGCTTGGGGCCTGTCCCCCAAGGGCGGCAGCCCCCGGTAGGGGAACCGGGGCCCAACCCAGGGCCTTAACAGCGGGTGACACAGCCCACCAGGGTCAGTGGGGAATCCCACCAAAACACGCTGCCTTCACTGGGGTGGGAGGTACCACTCCCCCCCCCGGGTCACTTCCTACACGCTCTTTTGATGCAGTAGTCCATGGGCTTTCTGAGTCTCCAGGCTCCTCAGTTCCCTGAACTTCCTGGGGTTCCAGTAGCGGCTGGCCTCCAGCCCCGGTCTTGGGCTCTTTAGCTCTCCCTGGTAAGGGCTGCCCTAGCTCCTGGGCTGGAGCCTCTGCTGGGCATCCTTCCTCCTCAGCAACCAGCCCTGACTGAGCAGCTCTGCAGGCTTTTATACCTGGCCCCCTGCTGGAGCATGCCCAGCAGGGCCTCAGGGGCGTGGCTTCCTCTGCCAGCAGAGAAGGGTTAACCCTCTCATGGCCAGTGCGGGGCCAGTCTGCCCCGTCACAGGCCTTAACAAGTCTAATGCCAGCCATGCTTGGCAGACCCCCTGAAACCTGCGCTTGGCCCCCTAGGGGGCCCCGGACTCCTGCTTGAGAACCACTGCTCTAATTCTTATGATTATGGTGTTAGTAAAGTGCCCTAATTTACTGAAATTAAATAAATATATGTACATATTTAGAATTTTGTGATTGCTGCCAATAATTTTATTTCATTACTAGGGTTGAAAAAACAAGTATTACCTATGGAAATATGGTTGATTGTCCCTTAAATCTTTTGTTGTAATTTACTGCCAGTATTAGAACAACAGCTGCACTATTTGAGGAAAGATGTGCCCAGTGTGAAACTGTAAATATCATTGATGTAACTTTTATAAAAAAGGAGGTATATCTACTATATACTGCTTCAGCTCCACTGTATCTGCTATGCACACAATCCATAGATCTTCATCTACTCCACACCTCTCTCCTTCTGACCAGACTAGTCTCAGTCTCTTTCTCTGACATCTCCTTGTGGATGTCTAGGCTTCAGCTCAAGTTCGCCATAGCTAAAAGAGAGTTCTTACTCTCCCCCCCTCCCCAAGCTCTCCATGCTACTTCCTTTCTCAGTCAGTGGACAACACCACCATTCTACATGAGAACGGTCCTAGTGGGTCAGACCAATGGTCTATCTAGCTCAGTATCCTGTCTTCCAACAGTGGCCAATGCCAGGTACTTCAGAGGGAATGAACACAACAGGGCAAATTATCATGTGATCCATCCCCTGTCATCCAGTCCCAGCATCTGGCAGTCAAAGGTTCAGGGACACCCAGAGCATGGGGCTGCATCCCTGACCATCTTGGCTAATAACCATTGATGGACCTATCCTCCATCAATTTATCTAGTTTTGTTTCTGAACTCACTTGTATTTTTGGCCTTCACAACATCCCCTGGCAACAAGTTCCACTGGTTGACTGTGCATTGTGTGAAGAAGTACTTCCTTTTGTTTGTTTGAAACCTGCTGCCTACTAATTTAATTGGGTGACCTCTGGTTCTTGTGTTACATGAAGGTATAAATAACACTTCCTTATTCACTTTCTCCATGCCAGTCATGATTTTATAGACCTCTGTTGTATCCCCCCCTTAATAGTCTCTTTTCCAGGCTGAACAGTCTTTTTAATCTCTCCTGTATTTCAGGACCATAACTAGAGCACCATCTTTGACTTAGACCTGTTTCTAATGCCTCAAATCCAGGCTATGTCTGAATCTTGCAGATTCTTTCTGCAGAACACCTCTAAGATACGGCCTTTCCTATCCATCCATACAGAAAAATGACATCCAGGCTCTCATCATCTTGTGTCTTGATTACTTCAACCTCCTTCTCTCTGGCCTTGGCAAATGCAATTTTGCCCCGCTCATATCCATTCAGAATGGTGCTGCAAAGATTATTTTCCTAGCCCATTGCTTTGACCATGTCACTCCTCTCTTTGGATCCTTCCACTGGCTACCTCTTCTATCATGTAAGCCACTTGTCTTCACTTTCAAGGGTCTTCACGACCAATCCCCGCCCTAACTATCATCTCTCATTCACTACTGAAAGGTTGACTCCTACCTCCAGTTGGCTCATGATGTCAGCACCCATTGCCCAGTTGTTAAATTTTTAAACAACCACCTCTGCTTTCTCTTATGCCACCCCTCACGCTTAAGAGGAGCTCCCTGTAGGCATCTATAAAGCAACCTCACTGTCCTCCTTCAAAACACTTCTTAAAATTCACCTTTGCTGTGAGGCTCACAGAAAACTTTACAATGGTTAGGCTACTGTTGTGCTGAGACCACACACAGCCTGACACACTGACCAATGCTGTCTGTTTCCATGTGCTCCCATCAGTCTGTCTGGAACAAAATGCTTATTTTTGCCACTATAGTAGTCAGATACGCCTTTGATGAAGCAGCTACAACAGGGATCAATGAGTAAGGTGATGTATTTCTTATACAGTTACTTTTCAGAGCAGAGTCGAACTCTAGGATTGTCACAGTGGCTACATCTGGGTACAGGTACATACTCAGAGTGGTAAACCTGTGCCACTGCTCACCACTGTCCTTGTACCTGCAACCACACTGCTATTTTTAGTCCACTAACTTGATGAGTGCTAGTTAGTGTGAGTATGTCTAAGTGACTGGGGAATCACACCTCTGGCTCCAACTGTACATGCAACCTGTGTGTCACTCTGAAGCCTAGGAAGTCTGTTGAGTCAGTATGAAGTTAAGGAAACAGCTACAAGCATAGCTTTTTGTTCAGAACATCACCAGGTTCAATCATCAATGGGATTCATGGTCTCTTACTGTCCGATTTTTAAGTTCTAAGCCATTTAGGTTTTAAAACTAATATCCACGTGGCATACAGCTATAGTAAGGTGTGTATCTATGCCATGCTAAGAGTCCTCAACTATTATGATATCAGAGGTAATTCAACCTATCACCACCCTTACTCTAAGCTAATTTGCATGCGACAATTTCATTGGTAATATGAGGGACACTGCACCAATGGTTGGCCTGACTGTCACACACATGCAATATCATGGCCTTTCAGCTACTAGTAATACTAGATATTTCTATTGTACCATCCTTCTGAGGATCTCCAACCAACGTCACCCATGAGCGAATGTATTAAGTCTCACAACACCTCTCTGTGGTAGGTAAATATTATCATCCTGAAGAAACAGGAATAGAGCCCTGAACTCCTAACTCCTCCTCCAGTTCAGCAAAGTACTTACGCGGTGCTTAACTTTAAACTCCATTGGGATTTAAGGTGTTTTGTCCAATAGGGGTGGACTTAAGCACAAAATTTCAGCCAAAACTGTTTGGCTGTTTCTGAAAATGAGGTTAAGAAAAATACATTGCTTTCCCATGTTAAAAATTCTGGTGACCTTTCCTATGCTTTGGATCAGGTACTTGAAATTAGGCAGGGGGCTGCCTTTGAGTCTAGGATGTCACTGTGAAAATCTGTCAAGATTTGGTTAAGCTATAAACCTTTGAAAAATGCTTTTTGCATGTGCTTAGTAGAGACTTGCTAGAGCTTTGCAGTGAAGCATACCAAAGATTCCATCTGCACTGAGCATGTTTCAGCCTGGGGCTGAGTAGGACTTTCCCTGCAATTTCAGCCCTGGTCTACACTATGAGTTTAGGTCGAATTTATTAGCATTATATCGATTGATCTGTGCACCCGTCCACACGACGAAGCCATTAACATCGACTTCTAGGGCTCTTAAAATCGATCTCGCCACTCCACCCCCAATGAGGGGATTAGCGCTTAAAGCGATATTGCCGAATCGAACTAGGCTTAGTGTGGACGCAATTCAACGGTATTGGCCTCCTGGATCTATCCCACAGTGCAACATTTGACCGCTCTGGACAGCAGTCTGAGCTCGAATGCTCTGCCCAGGTAGACAGGAAAAGCCCCACGAACTTTTGAATTTCATTTCCTGTTTGGCCAGCATGGTGCGATGCAGGTGAGTGCAGATCTCATCAGCAGACCATGATGGAGTCCCAGAACCGAAGACGAGCTCCAGCGTGGACCGAGCTGATCACTGTATGGGGAGACGAAACTGTGCTAGCAGAGCTACGGTCCAAAAGAAGAAACGCCAATACATATGCCAAAGTCTCCAAGGGCATGCAGGACAGAGGCTACAACAGGGACGCGCAACAGTGCTGTGTTAAAATTAAGGAGCTCAGGCAAGCCTACCAAAGAACCAGAGATGCAAACGCCCGCTCTGGGTCAGAGCCCCAGACATGCCGCTTCTGTGACGAGCTGCATGCCATTCTAGGAGGTGCAGCCAGCACTAACCCACCCATGTGGTATGACTCCGTATGTGGATCATCAGAAACCACCGAGGAGCATTTTCGGGAAGAGGAAGATGATGATAATGATGCTGAAAATAGCGCACAGACACAGCAAGGAAGCGGAGAAGCCCTTTTCCCCGACAGCCAGGAACTCTTTGTCACCCTGGAGCCAGTACCCTACGAACCCACCCAAGGTATGCTCCCAGACCTTGAAGGCGAAGAAGGGACCTCTGGTGAGTGTACCTGTAGCGGGGTGGCACCCCGCTCCTGCCCTGAGGGGCTGGGAACAGCCCTGGGAGAGGGCTGAGAAGCTGGGCTAATTGGCAAAGCAGCCACATCTGTGGCCAGTTAATCAGGGCCCAGCTGGCCCTTATAAAAGGGCAGTGGGCCTGGAACAAAGAGTCTCCCTTTGCTTGTAGAGGGAGAAGGGCTTGGCTGCAGGTACCTAGGGTGGAGCAGGGCTGGGGAAGGCCAGAGGAGCTGGGGTGCTCTGGCCTGAGAGAACCCCAGGTTGTGGCCTAGGGTTAGGCCACACTAGGTACTGGGGTTGCGGGGGCAACCCACAGGTAGGCTGAGGCAGCAGGTCCAAACCCCCTTTGCCTGTGATGAGTGGCTTATACTGCAGTCTGCCCCAGGGTGCGGGGGCTAGCTGGAGACTGGCAGTAGCCTACGACTGAGGCAAGGTGGGGATAGTGGGTTGGGAGTCCCCTGGGGAGGGGAAACCCAGATCTGGGGAGGTATTGCCGGGGGGGCAGCACCCCAGTTAAAGGGGCACTGGGTCCTGGGAAGGACACGGGCCTAGATCTGTGGGGTACTGCTGGGGGGCAGCACCCCAGTTAAAGGGGCACTGGGTCCTGGGAGGGACTCGTGGGCCCGAGTGGTCAGGTGGATCACCAGCCGGCAGAGGGCGCTCCAGAGGCTGGTGAGCTAATTCCCGACGATAACCAGCAGGAGGCGCTGCAGGGGTGAGTCCGACTCTGTCACAGTACCTCTGTGAAATTAATACATGTTTTATAAGCAAGCGTGTTTAATGATTAATTCGCGTCCATTACAGCTACAGCTACTGGAAAAGTCTGTTAACATGTCCGGGGATGGAGCGGAAATCCTCCAGGGACATCTCCGGAAAGCTCTCCTGGATGTACTCCCAAAGCCTTTGCAAAAGGTTTCTGGGGAGGGCAGCCTTATCCCGTGCTCCGTGGTAAGACACTCTACCACGCCAGGCCAGTAGCACGTAGTCTGGAATGATTGCATTGCTAAGCATGGCGGCGTATGGTCCCGGTGTTTGCTGGCATTCAAGCAACATCCGTTCTTTATCTCTCTGTGTTATCCTCAGAAGAGTGATATCATTCATGGTCACCTGGTTGAAATGGGGGAATTTTATTAAGGGGGCATTCAGAGGGGTCCGTCCCTGCTGGGCTGTTTGCCTGTGGCTGAACGGAAAACTTCCCCGCTGTTACCCACGAGGTGGGGGGAGGGGGAACAGCGATCATCTTGGATGTGTGTGTGTGAGGGGGGTCGATTAGGTTCGCGCTGCACGTTAACCCGAAAACCGCCGCCCCTCCCTTTTCAATTGCCAACCCATTTTAAATGGCCAACCCAGTGGCTGTTTGTTATGGGAAATGAGGGGGTTGCTGTTTGAAACCATTCCCACATGTTATGAAGGTTAAAGAAGCCAATAGACTGTGGCTTACCATGGCTGCCTGCAAGCCGAATTCTGTTGCCCGCCGGCCCTGCTTGTGTGATCTCTCACACCAAACCGGCAGACCCTCCATATAACAGGCAAAGTGCAACTTTGGACCAAATGCACATGTGCTATGTAATGTTTGGAGCATTGTTCTCTAATATGTGTCTTTTAAACTACTCCTCTCCCGTTTGTTTCCTCCCGCAGCTGTAAATGTTTCAACGCTCCCCCTTTCATCACCGTCCCAGAGGCTAGCAAAGATTAGAAGTAAAAAAAAAAAGGAATCGAGACGATATGTTCTCAGAGCTCATGCAGTCCTCCCACACTGAAATGGCCCAGCAGAATGTGAGGAGGCAGACACTGTCAGAGTCCAGAAAGGCACAATTTGATCACGAAGAGAGGTGGCGTGCTGAAGAGAGTAGGTGGCGTCAGCATGCTGAGAAAAGGCAGGATGCAATGCTGAGGCTACTGGAGGATCAAACGGAAATCCTCTGGCGTATGGCTGAGGAAAGGCATATGGTTCAGGAAAGGCCGCCTGAGCCCAGACTGCCGCTACAGCCCCTGTGTAACCAACAGCCCTCCTCCCTGAGTCCCATAACCTCATCACCGAGACACCCAAGAATGCGTTTGGGCGGCCTCCGTGCACCCAACCACTCAAGCCAAGAGAACAGTCCAAGCAACAAAGGGCTGGCATTCAATAAGTTTTAAAGTGCAGTGTGTCCTTGTCCTTCCCTCATCCCCTCCTCCACCACCCATCCTGGTGCTTCCCTTCCTCCACCACCCATCCCGGGCGACCTTTGCAGTTATCCCCCTATTTCCCCCTATTTGTTTGACTAATTAATAAAGAATGCATGAATTTTAAGCAACAATGACTTTATTGCCTCTGCAAGCGGTGACCGAGGGGGGGAGGGGAGGGCGGTTCAGTTACAGGGAAGTAGAGTGAATCAAGAGACGGAGCTTTTCATTAAGGAGAAAAAACAGAACTTTCACACAGCATCCTAGCCATTCATGAAACTGGTTTTCAAAGCTTCCCTGCTGTGCAACGCACCCTGCTGTACTCTTTTAATCGCCCTGGTGTCTGGCTGCGCATAACCAGCGGCCAGGTGATTTGCCTCAACCTCCCATCCCACCATAAACGTCTCCCCCTTACTCTCACAGATATTGTGGAGCGCACAGCAAGCAGTAATAATAATGGGAATATTGGTTTCGCTGAAGTCTAACCTAGTCAATAAACTTCACCAGCGAGCCTTTAAACGTCCAAATGCACATTCCACCACCATTCTGCACTTGCTCAGCCTATAGTTGAAAAGGTCCTGACTACTGTCCAGGCTTCCTGTGTATGGCTTCATGAGCCATGGCATTAAGGGGTAGGCTGGGTCCCCAAGGATAACTATAGGCATCTCAACATCCCCAACGGTTATTTTCTGATCTGGGAAGAAAGTCCCTTGCTGCAGCAGCTGAAACAGACCAGAGTTCCTGAAGATGCGAGCGTCATGTACCTTTCCCGGCCATCCCACGTTGATGTTGGTGAAACGTCCCTTGTGATCCACCAGTGCTTGCAGCACTATTGAAAAGTAACCCTTTCGGTTTATGTACTTGCTGGCTTGGTGGTCCGGTGCCAAGATAGGGATATGGGTTCCGTCTATCGCCCCCCACCACAGTTCGGGAACCCCATTGCTGCAAAGCCATCCACTATGACCTGCACATTTCCCAGAGTCATAACCCTTGATACCAGAAGTTCTGTGATCGCCTTGGCTACTTGCATCACAACAGCCCCCACTGCAGATTTGCCCACTCCGAATTGATTCGCGACTGACCGGTAGCTGTCTGGTGTTGCAAACTTCCACAGGGCTATCACCATTCACTTCTCTACTGATGTTCTGGTGCTTCAGGGCAGGGGAAAGCAACTCACAAAGTTCCATGAAAGTGCCCTTACGCATGCGAAAGTTTTGCAGCCATTGCTGATCGTCCCACAACTGCAGCACTAGGCGCTCCCACCAGTCTGTGCTTGTTTTCTGGGCCCAGAATTTTTCTGGGTTCCACAGCATGAACCTGCCCCATTACCACCATGATGTCCACCTTGCGGGGGGGCCTTTTTTGAGAGAGGTCTGTGTCCATGTCCTCATCACTGTCCTCAAGGCGCTGCTGTCGCCTCCTCGCCTGCTGTAGCTGTAGCAGCTCCTGGTTCTCGTTCTCCATATATTGCTGGACAATGCGCGTGGTGTTCATAATGGCGATAACAGCCGTGGCGATCTGATCGGGCTCCATGCTTTCCCTGGTATGGCGTCTGCAGGACAGCAGAGTGGCAGCAGAAGCGGCAGGTGGATAACAATGGTGTCAGCAATATGGCTCCCGCATGAAAAAAGGCGCGAAAGAATGTTTTGCTCCCCCCTCAGTTGCTTTCACGGAGGGAGGGGGGAGCAAGGGTTAGGCTCCTTCCCTTCTAGCAGCAGATGGTACAATATACTTGATATCCATCATCATCATCTCCTGGTCCCCTCAAGGATTGAACTCGCAACCCCGGGTTTAGCAGGCCAACGCTCAGACCACTGAGCTATCCCTCTGCCTGTGTTCCAGGCAGTACTGAATCTCCCTTAAACAAAACGTAAAAAAGGGAATGACCACAGTCACTCTGGTCACTTCCATTTATGTCCAAGCACCCCCAGCCAGCCAGGAGCACACAGGGGACAATGAATTTCAAGCATACTGTACCATCTGCTGCTAGAAGGTAAGGAGCTTATGCTGTGTAGTCCCACAACTACCAGCCTCAGGTGGAATAGTCCCCTCAAGGATTGAACTCACAACCCTGGGTTTAGCAGGCCAATGCTTAGGCCGCCGAGCTATCCCTCTGCCTATACTACAATGCAACTGAATCCCTACTAGACCTAATGTCCAGGCGTACGCTGCAGATGTACAGTAATTGTGAGCTGAGCAGGCTCCATGCTTGCCGTAGCAAACCTGGAAACCCTGGAAACCTCGGAAAAAAGGCGCGAAAAAGATTGCTTTCACGGAGGGAGGGAGGGAGGGAGGGAGAGACGGGGGATGGCTTGACGACATGTACCCAGAACCACCAGCGACAATGTTTTCTGCCCCATCAGGCTTTGGGATCACAACCCAGAATTCCAATGGGCGGCGGAGACTGCGGGAACTGTGGGATAGCAACCTGCAATGCAATGCTCAGAAAGTCGATGCTAGCCCCGATACTGTGGACACAGTCCATCGACCTCATGGTCCTAATGCTCTTTAGTGGGGACACACAGAATCGATTCCATAAATTCGGTTTTGAAATATCGACTTCTATGATTTCGACCTAATTCTGTAGTGTAGACGTACCCTCAGTTCTGGGTTGCTGTGGACCAAGCTGGGGCTGGAGCACTGGAAATGAAAGCAGGGAGCTTGTCTTTTCTGTGCTCTCACTGATTCCCCTACTGGTGCCCAGGCAGCATGGAGTAGGAAACTGCCTGATTTAAATGCATAGGGGACAAAAGTTGAATGGGGGGGAGGGTTGGTAGATTGGGACAAGGACCGTGTGGGTATGGGGACATACAAATGGGACAGGAGGCTCATGGGGAGAAGAGGGAAACTTGGGCTGAGTTGGTTTAGGGAGAGGAGACTGGGACTGGCTGGGCAAGGAGACTAGGACTGGGGAACAGTGGTGTGGGGAAGGGGAGACACATCTGATAAGAAGCCAGGGTACAGGGAGAGAGCTGGGACTGTCTGTTGGGGGAGAACTGGGACAAAGAATCTGGGATTGGCTGGGCAAGAAGACTGGGATGGGGAATGAGGTAGTATGGGTCAAGCTTGGAAGGAACCGGCTGAAAAAGTCTTTACGCACCAGAGCACACTCCCTATGCCTATGCAACCTTAATTGGGATCCCTTGTGCGCATGCATTACGATACAGTCTTTAATTATGTGATCACATGCTATTCTTTTCCACTGGCTCTTTAGAATGTTTGGTGATTCTGGCAGGCTGCCAATACACCCACAAGGAGAAAGAAATGGTGATTTTTAACACTTTGCAGCTCAGCTGAAATGGAACAGAATTTCACAAGACCAAGAAAAGGCACTTCTGTAGCTTGAGGGGTTTCTCCCAGCTGAAGACCAAAGGGATTCTGCAAACAGTGGAGTTGTTGATGCTTCTCAGAAAAGGGCATAAGACTGGGAGCGGGGACGGGCGGGGGGGGGGGGAATGGAGCCAAATCAGGACCACTCCTCCCCCAGAACTCCACACACCCAGAATTTTGCAGCGGGAGATTCCCCCCCCCGAGGTCTGGGACACAAAGACCTAGGTGATGCCTCCCCTGCTGACCGCTGCCACATTGCCTTGGGGAAGTACTGCAGGGAGGAACCAGCCCCAGACTTCAGTGGGTAGAAACAGCTACAAAAGCAGCCAAAGTAGGGACCTCTGGACATTCACACCTTTCTACAGTTTGACTGGACTTTCTCTGCCTTGTGCTGACTCACTGTTGGCACCAATCCTCCCTCTACCTCACCATCTCTTCACCTCAGCTTCACTCCACACCTGACCCCTTGCCCCTCTTCTTCCCTTGCCCTGTCTCCTTCACCCACTTCCCTTCAGTGCCCCCTCTCCTGTCCCTTTTCCTTCCACTGAGCTTGTTCCCTCCTAAGTAAGCCCACCATCCCACTGTTCACTTCGCTGGTGTGTTTTATCCCTTCCCCCACCCTGGATCTGTCTGATCTATTTAGATTATCAGCTTTTGGGGCCAGGGAATCTCTGCTACCGTATGTTTATACAGTGCCTGGCACAATGGGGCCACATTCTTGGTTAGCCCTTGGGCACTAATGTAATACACATTCTTAATAATCCTTTGTTTATGATGGCAAGTGTTAGGCAACCTAAATACAGCGGTCGCCACCAGCTGTTCCTCTAATATTAAGTAAAAATAAAAAATTCCCACATATTTCTCCACCTGTCAAGAAGAAGAGAGAGAGAGAATGAACTACACAGGACAGATGTTAATCATATAGCTTAATGCACAACTGGAAGGGGCTCAAATACTATGGCGATGAGGACAGTATAAGAAACTGAACAGAATAAAATAAACTCTACTGTTTAACTGGAAAAAGTGAACAACAACAGTGATCTCTTTGCCCCACAAAAATGAAAGACCCCATCTTGTCTCAGGCTGCCGAGAGAGTCCTACTCTCTGGCTATCACAGCCAGTAACTGCACTTCATGCTGCAAAATAACTGACAGCCTCCAAAATGCCAAAGGGTGCAAGGCAGCAGGACAGCAGGCTGTTCACAGCTTCTTGAAACGCACAGTTCACCTGCATCTCTTGTTTTCTAGGCATAAACCGTTTATTTTGTGTGCACGCGCGCACATTAAAGATGTGTGGGTGGAGCACGCCTGTGTTTGTGAGTCACCCACTGCTCTCAAATACCATTTTCTTATGAGGAATATACTTATTTTTCTATTCCCGGTCTTAAAGATGGCTTTTAAAAAAACAAACCAGCATTCTTGTTGGTTGTATCACATGTGTGTAATAGCCCAGAGTCACCACCTAATGTGATGTGACACAACCTTACAGAAAGAGGGGAGGGGTATGTGCTATTTATAACTTAAAACACGTCCCCTCTAGGTATCACCCTGACAAGCTAAATTATTTCCAGACTTCTTGCCTTGATAGTCTGGATAAGCTAATTTCCTCACTGCCAGAGACCCTCTCGATTATTTGGAAATGTCTTTAGGGTCCAAAACAGTTACGTTTTGGTGGGCTTATTCTTTTTTAGGTAGATGTTGATGAATAATGATATGGGAATTCCACTCTGTTCTCATCACCATGGCTAGAGTGAAAGGGAGCAAACAGCCAGCAGTGAAGTTTATATGGAGGGATTTCTTAATATTTTTGAGTGAACTGAGTGCTTATGAAAGTGAAGGACCAGCAGCATTGCTTTGGGATAAGCATAATGCTGCAGTCAGTGGTTGTGTAAGCTTCTTCTCCGCACTCAACATTCTCTGCTATTCCAGGTCTCTGCCAAGCGAGGACTGCCAAACCACACGGTGGTTTTGTAACACGGACACACTGACTACAGACTAGTGTACAAGCATCAAACCTGCATTCCCTTGGATGTGGGGGGAAGAGGCATGTTCCACTTGGATCCAGGAATCGGTTGCAGAATAAGGGACTTATCAAATATTGCCAGGTTGAAAAGACAGCTACTTGTAAGTGTAATATCTTTTTACAGCTACACGTGTAAGTGTAATATTTGATTTTTCCAGGATATACTGCTATATCTGCCTGAATATCTGAGAGGTGAAAGAGGAAGATTCAGAGGGTGAGTTTTCAAACCCACCTAAGAAAGCTGGATGTCTAATTCTCTTTAGAAAATAATGGGCACTGGCCAATCTTGTAGGTGACTTTGAAATCTAAGATATTTATATGGCCCCATCACCACAGCATCTGAGTTCATACACAGTTTTTAGCATGTATATCCTCACAGCCAGAGGCACTGACTTTCTGGTTTTCCCAGGGGTGCTCAACCCCCACTCCACCCATTCCCCTAAGGTCCCATCTCCACTCCTCCCCCCCCCCAGCACACCCCTTCCCTCGGCCTCTTCCTGCTCCTCCCTCCCCCCCACCTGCTGACCACCGGCTGACCACCGGCAGGGTGAAGGTGCTGAGGGGAAGGAGTTGATTGGCAGGGCCACTGGTGGGTGCTGAGCACCCACTATATTTTTCCTCATGGATGCTCCAGCCCCGGAGCACCCAAGGAGTCAGCGCCTATGCCCACAACACCCCCTACAAGGTAGGGCAGTGCTATTATCCTGTTGTACATATGGGGAACTGAGATGCCGAAAAACTAAGTGTTTTTACCAAGGTTTCCTACAAAGGTCTGACAGAGAAGGAATTGAACCTGCATCTCCCAAGAGCCAAGCTAGCATGCTAACCAGCAGACCATCCTTCCTCTCCTTATACTTTTCAGCTGAGGTCAGTAAGCCTCAGTTTTGGTTCAATTCTCACTATAAGATGAGCTCAGTGAAAAATTACCATCCTGTTCACTTAAAAATGTGGAATATCTTGCATTCTAGCTGTGGAACTCTTTCCCCCACCCCTCAATGGTCAAAGGAAACAAACTCTTCAGGTCATCCATGAATATGCTCATACTTAGTGGTATGGAAAGTCATTATCATATTTATATATAAATTATGATGCAGAAAAGGCAAAAGTATTCAATAAATGTTTCTGTTCTAGATTCAGAAAGAAGCAGGATATGTATTCATATCTCACTGTGATAAGGGAATACTTTCTATTCCATCAGTAACTAATGTTTAACGGCAACTATTAAACATTCAATAAACTAAACTCAAATATCCATAGTAGGGCTTGCTCCTCCACAGACTCTTCTTCTCTTCCTGGGCTCTGTGGGGCTGTTCTCCCACTCTTGTGCAGAGGGAGGCCTCCCAGGACTTTCTCCCTGGGCTCCTAGCTCCGAAGTTAACAATCCTTCACCCCCTGGTGTCAGGAGGTTTCTCTATCACCTTTCCCATTGGACAGTAGGCAAACCTTGGCTCACCCTCTGCTCTGGGTTTCAGCCCAGGGACCCTGTGTTGAGCAACTAAGGTCTGCTCCCTCAGACGTCTCACTGCCTCCCTGGACTTTTCCAGCCATGGCCTTCCTTCAGGCCCTTTCCCACAGTCCTCCCTGCCTGACTGTACATCTGTCTATCTCTAAGCCTTTCCTCCATTCTAGCAACCAGAGAGGGACTGCAGTGTTCTTCCCCCTTCTCATCTGAGCTTCCTCCCTTTATGCTCACTAGCCAGCTCCTGCCCTTTTAGTGCCAGTGTGTGGTATATACCTCATCACAGTCACATAACATTCTGCTAAAAAACTACTACTATACAACATCAGAGCAGTCCATCTCAAATGGTGTAAAAACTGGTAAATCTCAAACAGTAATTGAAAATAGGGAATTGTCATCCAAATAAGATGTTTCTAGTCAGATTCCACAGGGATCGTCTTCTCGGTCCAATGTTACTGAATATCTTTAGCAGTCATCTGAAATATAAAATCATTGCTGGTAAAATTTTCAGATGACACAAAAATTTGGTAAATAATGATGGTGACAGGTCAGTTATACAAACCACCGTGGGTTCCTTGAAAAGGGGGGCTCATTAGAACAACATGGCATTTTAACAAAGCCAAATGAAAGATCATACATGTAGGAACAAAAAAACATAGGCCACATTTACGGGGGGGCTGTATTCTGGAAAGCAGGGACTGAAAGGTACTTAGGGGTCATGGTAGATGACCAATTGAACACAAGCTTCCAGTGTGATACTGTAACGAAGAGGGAGAACATGATCCTTGGTAGTATAAGAAGGGGAATATCAAGTAAGTATAAGGAGGAGGTATACACGGCATCAGTGAGACCATTACTAGAATACCGTGTCCAGTTCTGGTGGCCACATTTAACAAAGATATTGAAACATTGGAAAGGGTTCAGAAGAGGATCACTCTTGTAGTTCAAGCTCTGGAAAACATGCTTTATAGTGCATCTGATGAAGTGGGTCTTCGCCCACGAAAGCTTGATGCTCCAATATATCTGTTAGTCTATAAGGTGCTACAGGACTCTTTGTCACTCTTGCAGATCCAGACCGACACGGCTACCCCTCTGATACATGATTTATAGTGAAAGACTAAAGAAGCTTATCTATTTTGTTTATCCAAAAGAGGCGGTGATTTGTTCCTGGCCTACAAGTACCTACATGGGAAAGTGATTTCTGGTAATGGATGGCTCTTTAACCTAGCAGAAAAAGGCATAACAATATCCAAAGGCTGGAAGCTAAAACTAGACAAATTCAGACTAGAAATAAGGTGCATATTTTTAATAGTGAGGATGAATAACAATCAGAGCCACTTAGTTAGGGGTGTGGTGGATTCTCCATCACTTTAAGTCTTTAAACCAAAACTGGATGTCTTCCTAAAAGGTAGATAATACTAGATAATACTTAGGGCTTGGCTACACTTGCACTTTATACCGCAATAAAGCCTCCTAGAGCGCTCTACCTTACTCCCCGGCCACACTGGCAAGGCACGTAGAGTACTCTAACTCCCTGTTTAGAGTGCTCCTGGTACTCCACCTTGCCGAGAGGATTAACAGCTGTTGCATCTTGGCTGAGATGCTCCAGGGCCAGTGTAAACAGGGAGTAATGTTATTACGCACTGATTGACCTGGAAACTGTCCCATTATTCCATTAAGCTTAATCCTCTCTTCTCTTTGTTGTGAAATCGGTTGAGGAATGCGGAAGTGTGGTTTCAAAGCTCCGTTTCAAACAGCGGCTGCTTATCTGCTCCCGGCTGCTTATCTGCATCAGTAAATGTTTGCTGTGAGTGAGTGAGTGAGAGGCGGGGGTCGGGGGTTCTGATAGCGTGCTGAAACACAGTTAGCACTCCAAAAACCTACTCTCTCTCTCTCCCCCACGCTCCCTGTCACACTCCACCCCACCCCCCTCATTTGAAAAGCATGTTGCAGCCACTTGAACGCTGGGATAGCTGCCCATAATGCACCGCTCCCAATACTGTTGCAAATGCTGCAAATGTGGCCACGCCAGTGCACTTGCAGCTGTGAATGTGGACATGCTGCAGCGCTTTCCCTAGGCCTTGGCTACACTCACGAGTTACAGCGCAATAAAACCGTCCACAGCGCTGTACCTCACTGACCGTCTACACTTGCAAGGCACGTACAGCGCTGCATCTCCACACATACAGCGCTGCTGGTACTCCACCTCCCCGAGAGGAATAACGTTTGTTGCGCTGCTGCTGGTGCGCTGCGGCTCCAGTGTGGCCACCCAATGCACTCTTATTGGCCTCCAGAAGTATTCGGAAGTATCCCACAATGCCTGTTCTAGCCACTCTGGTCATCAATTTGAACTCTACTGCCCTGGCCTCAGGTGACCAACCGCCAGTCCCACCCTTTAAATTCCCTAGTGTACTCTTTGGAGGCTGGATTAACCCAAAGCGCTCTAAGCTGCAAGTATAGCCACAGCCTTAGTCCTGCCACAGGTGCAGGGGACTGGACTAGATGACCTCTCAAGGTCCCTTCCAGTCCTATGATTCTAAGGTATGCAAGAGCTCAGACAGAAGTTATGGGCTTTATTCAGGAATCACTGAGTGGAATTCTCTGACCTATGTTATGCAAGAGCAGTAGAGTAGCCAGGGCGGAGCAGGGGAGCAGTCGCTCCCCCTGTGAGCAGAAGCGGCGCCTTAAAAAGGAAGCTGCGCCTGTTTTTAGCAGCGCTAAAAAAAGGCGCCGCTTCTTTTTAAGCGCCGCTTCTTGCACTCACCTGGCGGCACTCTGGGTCTTCGGCGGCATTTCGGCGGCGGGTCCACCGAAGACCCGGAGCGAGTGAGGACCGGCCGCCGAAGTGCCGCTGAAGACCCGGAACGCCGCCGGGTGAGTACAGGGGGAGGCGCCTTTTTATAGCGACGCTCCCCCTGCGCTCTGGACCTGGCTGTGCTACTGTGCAGGAGATCAGGCTAGAGGATCTAGTAGTCCCTTTTGGTCTTGGAATCTACAAATATATATAATGCAAATGTTCTGATGGGTTGAAATAGCGGATTCTATTGGTAATAGTGTAGCTCTGCACTTCCTTTCCTGGTGTTAACCAAAATCATTTTTACTCCTGAGGCCAGATTTTCAGGCCTCTCTTCTAGCAGCTAGGAAGCCAGCCCAACTAGTTATCTGGGACTTCCACTAGTGTAAGGGCATTTCTGGATGACACATAACTGGTGTAAGCAGCATAGAGCATGTCTTGAGGTGAAGCCAGGGGAAGGGGATGAGGCCAGAGTACCACTGCATTTTGATGGTCTTCAGCTGCCTGAATGGCCTCTTAGAAGCCTTTGAAGCCAGGAACAACTTAGAGCAGCTCTACAATGGACCAAAACAGTGCCTAGCCAGGCTCAGGAACAAGGGTGTGTGTTTGTAAGTGCTGTACGACTATCATTGCTCCCACCTCAGCTGTTGTATTAACATGGACAAAATTAAATTATTTTCATTTCATTCCTGTTAAACTGTACTCTGTATTTCAAAGATTAACTAATAAATAACGTGTGTTCCAGCACTGTAGCCAGGTGGATTATGGGGGAAGATTTCATGTATGTTCTCAGTAGTAGACATTAGTCCAGACCAGGAGAATTATGACTGTGGAGCATTTTAAGGGGCATGACAATAATTCATAAAGTAATGGAAGACATCATTCAGAGTGAAACAGAGATGTGTTTCAACATATGCATAGCAAAAATGCATAGGGGGAGGGATAGCTCAGTGGTTTGAGCATTGGCTTGTTAAACCCAGGGTTGTGAGTTCAATCCTCGAGGGGGCCATTTAGGGAACCGGGGGAAAAAATTGGGGATTAGTCCTGCTTTGAGCAGGGTGTTGGACTAGATGACCTCCTAAGGTCCCTTCCAACTCTGAAATTCTATGAAAACATTTGCTAAAGTCAGTTTTGCCAGCAGCCTTAATTTCTATGTGGACAGTGATTGCAAAGGTATAAATTGAAAAAAAAAGTTAGGGTTGTATGTGAAGTCAGGAAGCAAATACATAAAAAGGAAAAGAATACAAGCCTATGGCAAATGCCAAAGCATAACAAAAAGTGAAACAGCAACCCTATTCACCATGCTTGTCATTAAACTAGTCACAGAGCTACTATGTTCTAACGTTCTCCTCTTTGTTCCCTGTGAGTCACTTGCATTTTATTTACAGAAAATTCTTAATGCAATTGGGCATGAAAAGTAAAAGGCCTTTTTGCATCTGCTATTAATGCCTTTTGCTCACATTTCATTCCTCTTCATGATTTTAACCATATTTACATTTACACTTACAAAGCATATGCTATTTCTTGTTGACATGGTTCTTGTCATCTGTGTTTTCTAGGTATTTTTTCTGGGTATGACTCCATATCTTGATTTCTCAGCTTATTTACTGATCTTGAAGTTGTCATAGTGCACAAAGAAAGTACCCTCCAGCACATCTCTATGTTCAAAACAATGCTTTCTCTAACTTTGTAATTTTCACTTTCAGCAAAGTGATATAACAGCACCAGCATAATATGGTCATTTTCTCACAATTTCAAACTGAGCATCTTTATTAGCAGGTGCTAAATTGCTGCTCCAGCTGCTGAATGGTAACAATTAACTCAATTAACATCTAAACAGCTGTAATTTTTGAGGAAACGAACAACATTAATAACCACCAAAAGGGGAAAAAAGCTGCAATTACAAATGTGGAAAAAATCATGCCACAGCTACAGACAGGCGTATGCTGTTTCCAGCATCCCCGGGAGAGCTGTAAAAGTACAGCCTTTTTTTCTGAGCGTTGGCAGTATGTGTAGTTAATAATATGCATCAGACTTGCTGCTATGGATCAGAGTATGTTTGGAATGGATACAGTTTAATTTGTGACCAAAGGGTTAAGATCTGAGGGCTTGATTCTAGCTAGGACATGAAGCAGAATGTACTAGAAATAACAAGATGGAAATGGATGTGTGGCTTTTCACATTAAAGCAAGGAGGGCTTGTATTTAGCTATTAAATTCTTTATTCACACTTTACGTAACACCACAAATATGAGAGCTTTCTGATAGCTGCAGCCTTTAGCTGCCTGTTCCACCCTACAGTCCCAGCTTTCAATATAAAGGGTGACCTTTTGATCTACAACCACACTCTTACATAACAGTTAGCACCTTTTTTCATTAGTGTACCAGCCAGTCACAAAATATAGTCACAGGCACTATATCCACACACTGGCTATCTTGATTTAAAAAATCAGCTAGACGCTATAGACACAAACAAGCTTCCATGCAACTCCAGTTCCAGCTTGGTCATCTTTGTTTACTAGGGACCACATCCTGTCTAGAAATCTATACAACACACAGAGACACCTAGTGGTTGAACAACACACTGCAATCAACATACTATTAGAGACTTTTGTTAAAAGTTTCACAGAAATATTCCTCTGAATTATTAAATGTATTTGTTTTGGCCTTGCTTGTGCCCTGTTTGCATGCAGTTTCTGTGAACATTCGAGGGGGCTAGATTTCACTATCACAAATGTTCACAGGAAGCAAATTTCAATGTCTTGTGCAAAAAAGTATTTGAAGAATCTGAATTTTAAAGTCACATACACATGAGAATTAACACCCAAAGTGTTTATGTGCGTTCAACCAGGAACTATAAACTGACTTGACTCAGCTGACAAATCACAACTAAAAATGCAGCTCTAATTTTGAATATTAGTGATGAATATGTAACCAGGCGGAGGCATACTGAGTCAACAGTATGTATAACTATTACACTCCCTCTCTTCCTGCACCTCAGCTTAACCCTGCTGAAGCAGAGGCCAGAGTTCTGTCTGTTCAGGACTTTTCAGAAAACATTACATAGAGTTAAACCTCAGGGCTATTGTATGTGAAACTCTGATAAATAGATGATAATAGTTCCCAGTCAACTTCAAAGACTGCATGCCTGATGCTTTCTTAGTAAAATAAAGATATAACAGAGACAAAAAACATAAATAGTAATTAGAAAGTTATGAATATCTTTTGAACAAAAGCTGTCAGACAGAAAATCTACTAGTGTTCCTTATACAGGCTTCCCCTGAGTTTATTGCTGTTGCATCTATTCACATATAAAATTTACACTTCTATTCTTTAGCACACACATAAATACATTCCATATGGGTAGTCTCTCAGAGAGGATTTCCTAGTCTCTGCAGTGTGGCCATAATATGTAGCGTGTGTCACCTGGACTGTTCAGAGTTTGAGAAGAATGGTAGCATTTGAGTCCTTTCAAACAGAGCTGGGAGAATAGTTGATTTTTCAGCTCAGCCAACAAACTGAAAAAGTCCGAAAAAATATTCATTTTGTTTCCTAAATGCCAGCAAACAGTGTGTCCCCATTCATCAGTCTGTCCCACTTTATATAGCCTTTAGTTCAGCCTGCAGTGTGGGAGGTGTAAATGTCAATGGAGTAGAGATTTGAACTCAGCCCCCCCTAGCTGAGCAGCCTAATCACCAGGCTATCAGCTATTCTGGAATGAGCTGCTCCTAATCTCTCCCACAGAAACTGTTCCACTTTGCATAAATACTTAAATATTCACTGGGCCAGAGAGAGAGCAAGAGAGAATGACTCTGTAGCCCAGCAATTACACCATTCACCTGAGAGGTAGGTGATGTGGATTCAAATCTTCTCTCTACCTGATTCAAAGGAGAAATTTAAATCCCCCATCTCCTCCCACCCAGGCAAGTACCTGAATCACCAGGCCACAGAGTCCTTCTCTTTCTTTTTGGCCCAAGAAATATCTAAGTAGCTATACAAATTTGAACAGCTTCACCAGGAGAGACTGAGAGCTATCCACACTGCTCCAGAACAGCTGATAGCCTGGTGATTAGACTGCTCAAGTAGGAGAGGGGAGCACTGAGTTCATCTCCCTGCTTTAGAGGGGGGATTCAAACCTAGATCTCTACACCCCAGGTAAGGGCCATAGCTACTGGATTATAAAGGACAGACAGACACACCTAGTTTGCTAACATGGAAGTTTTTCCCAGCTGAAACTAATTGGATCAAATTCCAAAGCTGCTCTGCAAATAAACTATTAGCCTGAAAAATGTCCCCCCAGCTCTCTTTTCAATCACTTCAGAACCCTGTCAGCAAACAATCTGGAGTCTCATCAGCAAGCAGCATCCCAGCCTTTAGGTTAATAGCTGACTGGTCCTCTCAGTGGCTGATGAAACAGTAATTTGTAGCCTGCATCCCAAGTGGTACAGGCTTTGGGATCTGCATATAAACTGTCCATTTAATGAATCTCAGTAAGGGTATGTCTACACTACGAGACTAGTTCGATTTTTGTTAAACCGAACTTGTGAAACCGATATTGCAAGGTCGATCGTGCGAATCCACATCAAGGATCCTAATTCGAATTTCTGAGTCCACAGTAAGGGGGCAAGCGTCGACATTGCAAGCGGTGCACTGTGGGTAGCTATCCCACAGTTCCCGCAGTTCCCGCTGCCCACTGGAATTCTGGGTGTAGCCCCCAGTGCCTTGTGGGACCAAAAATGTGTCAAGGGTGGTTATACGGAAATGTCGTCACTCGACCCACACTCCCGCCGTCCCTACGTGAAAGCGCCGGCGGGCAATGAATTTGCGCCCTTTTCCGGTGATTGACTGCTCGGATGCCACAGGACAGCGAGCATGGAGCCCTCCGCGATTATCGCTGCTGTTCTGTCCGTTGCCAACACCTCGCGCCTTATCATGCACCTTTTCCAGACTCAGATGCAGAGAAATCGGGTGAGGAGGCAACGGAAGCTCCGGGAGTACATGAACTCAGAGAGGGGCATAGACCTCTCGCAAAGCACGGGACCCCGTCCCCTAGATATCATGGTGGCAATGGGTCACGTTGATCCTGTGGAACGGCGATTCTGGGCAAGGGAAACAAGCACTGACTGGTGGGACCGCATAGTGCTGCAGGTCTGGGATGAATCCCAGTGGCTGCGAAACTTTCGGATGCGTAAGGGCACTTTCCTGGAACTTTGTGACTTGCTGTCCCCTGCCCTGAAGCGCCAGGACACCCGGATGCGAGCAGCCCTGACTATCCAGAAGCGAGTGGCCATAGCCCTGTGGAAGCTTGCTACTCCTGACAGCTACCGGTCAGTAGCGAACCAATTTGGAGTGGGCAAGTCTACCGTGGGGGTTGCTGTGATGCAGGTAGCCCATGCAATCGTTGACCTGCTGCTCTCAAAGGTAGTGACCCTTGGAGACGTGCAGGTGATCATAGATGGCTTCGCTGCGATGGGATTCCCAAACTGCGGTGGGGCTATAGATGGGACACACATCCCTATCTTGGGACCAGAGCACCAGGGCAGCCAGTACATTAACCGAAAGGGCTATTTTTCTATGGTGCTGCAAGCACTAGTGGACCACAAAGGACGTTTTACTAACATCAATGTTGGATGGCCAGGCAAGGTTCATGATGCTCGTGTTTTCAAAAACTCTGGTCTGTTTAGACGGCTGCAACAGGGTGTTTATTTCCTGGACCGCAGAATAACTGTTGGGGATGTGGAGATGCCAACAGTGATCCTAGGGGACCCTGCCTACCCGCTAATGCCATGGCTCATGAAGCCATACACGGGAGCCCTGGACACCGAAAAGGAGCTCTTCAATTACCGGCTGAGCAAGTGCAGAATGGTGGTGGAGTGTGCCTTTGGCCGTCTGAAGGGCAGATGGCGAAGCTTACTGACTCGCTCCGACCTCAGCCCTAAAAATATCCCCATTGTGATTGCAGCGTGCTGTGTGCTCCACAATCTCTGTGAGAGCAAGGGGGAGACGTTTATGGTGGGCTGGGAGGTTGAGGCAAATCGCCTGGCAGCAGACTACGCTCAGCCGGACACCAGGGCGATTAGAAGATCACAGCGGGACGCGCTGCGCATCCGGGAAGCTTTGAAAGCTCGCTTCCGGACTCACCAGGGTAACCAGTGACTGTTACGCTTGTTTAAACAGATGCTGAACCTTCCCCCGTTTCTTTACACAGTTTCCGTTGCCTATCCTCTCCCATTACCAACCCCCTTCCCCCCCTTCATTCAACGCTTTAAAAGTACAATAAAGGAAACATTGTTTGTTTGAGCCGTCTCCAGTACTGGTTTCTCGGTTACGGTTTTAACCTGGGAAGGAAACCGCGGTTGGGGAGCGGGTGGAGTGTTGGAAAGTACGCTTCCAAGCTTGGGGAATGACATGCTCCTGCTCCCAGAGCAGTCCTAAGTGCTGGACTGCTTGTTTAAAGGGAGCCATCAACCCCTCCTATTCGCAACTGTGTGTGGTGGCGTCTCTGTGACTTTTTGGCTGTGAATATCGGCCACGGATCCCCCGGTGCATGGATCTGTCATGCAGGCTATCGCCAGCCGCTAAAGATCAGCAGCCATCCTCCCCCACCAGACAGCGAACCCCTCCCCCACCCCCCGTAGAGAACATGAAAACCCCCACCCAGAATGACAAGTGTGCCCAGTGCATGCAATTTTTACTGTGCCATTAAGCTGATCCTTTCCCCTGTCTGCACCCTGGGTCAGGCGCCAGTTGTCTGCACTTACAAACCCCGTAACCCACTAACCCGAAAAACAAACGGTCCTGTGAAAGCCAGTCAGGGAAACAACAATGAACCAAAAAAACATTTTTATTAAAGTGAGCATTGCTTGAACATGAAACCTGGGCAGGGAAGTGTTCAGGGGTGCGGCTGGAGGGAGGTAAAGGACCAATCTAAGGTTTTTGGAATGAGAGCCTTCTGCTACTGGAGCAGTCTGCGGGGGTGGAGTGAATATTTCCACGGACCCTGCCTCCCCTCGTCCTAGTGACTTTGGGTGAGTAAACAACTGGACTTGGTGGCGGGGGTGGGCGGTTAGAAAGAACATATAGAGGGGCTCTTTCCTCCTGTCTCCTGTCCTGGAGAACGTCCACCAGGTGCCGGAGCGTGTCAGTTTGCTCCCTCATTAGTCCCAGCATCGTTTGAGTCGCCTGCTGGTCTTCCTGCCGCCACCTGTCCTCGCGCGCTTCAGCCCTCTGCTCCCGTTCCCTGGCTGCTCGCTCGGACCGTGAGACGTCCTCTCTCCGCTGTGCCGCCTCCCTTCGGGACCAGATCATCAATTCAGAGAACATGTCATCCCGGGTTCTCTTTTTGCGCCGCCTTATCTGCAATAGCCCATGGGAGGGAGAAACACGGGTAGGGTGGGAGACACTCACAGCTGTGGGATGAGGGAAAGGGAGTGAATTCCTCAGAAAGATACTTTTTCCAGAACAATGCCCATACTCTTTCCCAGTGAATAGGACCAAGCACAGTACCTATCACATGTTCACGTACTGCAAGGTCAAATATTAGGTCTTAATGCTGAGTGTCTGGGGTCCCGGTGTACAGATCCCAGAAGCCTTGCCGAACACTGAAAACCAGCTCTCTGAAGACCATGGTAAGGTGATGAGTTTTGACTGCTGAGAGATTACTTCACAGCAGTGCTCAACTCCCATGTCTCAATCACTGTTCCTGGCGGCGGGCAGGAACTGCTGCTGGCCAAACCACTCATCTACAGTGGCTCGCCCACCCTTCCCCCCCCTCCGCGTGGCCGCTCCAGGGAACCAAAAGTGCCAGCGAACCGCTCAGTATGAACGGCTCGCCTACCCTTCCCCACCCCTCCGCGTGGTCGCTCCCGGGATCCGAAAGTGCCCGCGAACCGCTCAGTATGAACGGCTCGCCTACCCTTCCCACCCCTCAGCCTGGCCGCTCCCGGGAACGAAAAGTGCCCGCGAACCGCTCAGTATGAACGGCTCGCCTACCCTTCCCCCACCGCCGCGTGGTCGCTCCCGGGATCCGAAAGTGCCCGCGAACCGCTGTGTTTGAACGGCTCGCCCACCCTTCCCCCCCCTCCGCGTGGCCGCTCCCGGGAACCAAAAGTGCCCGCGAACCGCTCTGTGTGAACGGCTTGCGTACCCTTTCCCCCGCCTCGCGTGGCCGGTCCCGGGAACTCTCCCTGCCCGCGCGCCGCTAAGTTCGAATGGTTTGGCTCCCAACTCCCTCCCACCACGTGTTAACGGAAACTGCCGGGTGTCTTTCTTTAAAGGGAAAATGAAGCATTCCCTATACTAATGAAACCACTCATTCTAACCAGGACACCATGACTGATATCACTCTGCTGAGGATTACCGAGACAGAGAAATACTGCATACTGCGTCAATGCCAGCAAACCCCGGGGCCGTATGCAGCCATGCTATGCAAGGCAATGATACCAGAGTACCTGCAGTTTGCATGGCGTGGGAAAGAATCCTACCATGGAGGAGACAATAAGGCCGCTCTCCCCGTGAACGTGATAAACAAGCTCTCACTGTACCTCCAGGAGAGCTTCGCGGAGCTCTCAGATGGGGATTACTCCTCTATCCCCATACATATTGACAGACTTTTCGAATAGTTGCACGGGAAAGCGACTCCAAGCTGAAGCGCATAAGGCCAATTAAGCAATACTAACACAGTGCTTACACACCATGCCTATAGTATTCCAAATAAATGTCTAAAACACTGACCTGCTGATCCTTCGCCTGATTCCTGGTCAGGGATGCTGCGTTGGGAGGGTTCGTAGGGGAGCTCAGTCAGGGTGAGGAATAGTTCCTGGCTGTCGGGGAAATCAGCAGTGAGAGCGCTGTCGAGTGCCTCGTCCTCCTCCTCTCCTTCCTCATCTTCACCATCCGCGAAAACCTCCGACGACGTGGCCGTAGATAAGACCCCGTCATCGGAGTCCACGGACACTGGTGGGGTAGTTGTGGCAGCACCACCGAGCATGGCATGCAGTGCCTCGTAAAACTGGCAAGTGTGTGGCTGCGATCTGGAGCGTCCGTTGGACTCCTTGGTCTTCTGGTACGCCTGTCGCAGCTCCTTGATTTTCACGCGGCACTGCGTTGCATCCCGGCTGTATCCTCTCTCCGTCATAGCCTGGGATATTTTTTCATAAATTTTGGCATTCCGTCTTTTGGATCTGAGCTCGGCTAGGACGGATTCATCTCCTCACACAGCGATCAGATCCAAAACTTCCCGATCAGTCCATGCTGGAGCCCTCTTTCTATTCTGAGATTGCATGGAAACCTCTGCTGTAGAGCTCTGCATCGTTGCCAGTGCTGCTGAGCTCGCCACGATGTCCAAACAGGAAATGGGATTCAAAATGGCCAGACAGGAGAAGGGATTCAAATTTTCCCGGGGCTTTCTCTGAGTGGCAGGTCAGAGCATCTGAGTACAGATTACTGTCCTGAGCGTCCACTGAGTGGTGCACTGTGGGATAGCTCCCGGAGCTACTAGCGTCGAACTCCGTCCACAGTTCCTCGAATTCGACATGGCCATGTCGAATTTGGCGCTACTCCCCTCGTCGGGGAGGAGTACAGAAATCGAATTAAAGAGCCCTTTATGTCGAAATAAACTGCTTCCTAATGTGGACGGGTGAAGGGTTAAATCGAGTTAACGCTGCTAAATTCAACATAAAGTCCTAGTGTAGACCTGGCCTAAGGCTCCCATGCTAGGGCAATACCTTCTCCCTATAAGCCTGGCTAAGTCAGGCAAGAATGTACAAACCCTGACCTTGCTGAGAACTGCCCTGCTCTCTTTAAGAGAGACAGAATCCCAGTTTAAAGCAGGCATCTGTAAATTTTACAGAATCTGTAGTCTCTAGCTGTAACAAATGCCTGTCTCCCTATAGGTCCATAGGACACACTGCAGTGGACCAAACATTGTCCTAATGAAGGTTTTCCTTAGTAAGTAAAACTGGAATAACACAGTATCCACGGTGGCACAGGAATTGGAACCCAGCCTTCCTTGCAAATATGTCTCTTAGTCCTGTGTATCTACAACCTGTCTTCAATGCCCACATTTGTAACCTCCCCACAACACTCTGATTGGCTCCACTCTTAGAGAGTGACCCGGGCGTGACCTGGCAGGAGGATTGCCCCCCATGTAAACTTTCCACACAGCTTCAGAAACAGCTACTCAGCATGCCTAGTAACTGCTGCATCCTGGTTTTAGATGTTTCTGGGCCCTTCTAGCTGAGTTGCCCCGCCCTCCATGTGTGCAGAGACACAGAGTATTCCAGCTGAAATCCATATGCCCTTCCCACTGCTTCTCTCCTTTTCTCTAGGCCAAAGTCAGATGCTGCAGTATATAAAGCACATGGGTTACAAATACATAGAGTAAGATATTCCAACCTCTCCCCCTGCTCCCTGCCCCTGTTAAATAAATATGTTTAAAGAAATCCTGGCTTTACAACCTTCAGTGTATTTACCCTCAAAGCACCCCATGAGGGATGGAAGTGACATTATTGCCATGAGGCACACGGACACTAAGTGACTTGTCCAAGGTCAAGCCAATTGAATGTAGGTTCTCCCAAGTCCATCCTAATCACCAAGCCATCCTTCCTCCCTTAACTAAATCCCTCTCAGGCCCATGCTCAGGGGCAGTGCAGTTTTTCATGCTATACTTGGTCTATGGATACACAGTGGACTTTGTGTTCTTTATATCACAGCAATAAGAGCTTGTATTTAACAGCTAAATTATTCTTATTTAAGGGTCACAACCACAAGAGAAGCCAGAGTCTTCTGTTCACCATGGCCGGCAGTTCAACCTCTTCAGGCCAGAGCCCCACTTTCCAAAATAAAGAATGACCTTTGGTCTCTGCAGCCGCACCTCACATTCTTACACATCCACAGCTGCTTCCCACAGTCTTCATTCTTCAAACTGCTGTTCCAGCACATTCCATATACTACAAATCAGTTTTAATTAAAAATGCGCATAACGATGATGCACAAGACTAAGTAGAAAGTAAGAGCCAGGGGTTCTGACCCCTCTGTTGGTTTTGTTTCCATTGGGTCTTATCTCTGTATTACAGTACACACTCTTCCGTGCCTCTGTAACCTAACTGCATCATCATGGAATACTATGGGTGTAGCTTAGTCGGCACTCAATAGGCCAGGTAGAAGATTGACATTACCATGTTAGCAAGTCACACCAGAGAAGGCAGGCGGTGATACCTGTCATAGTGCCCCAGGGAACAATCTGTTTTCCTGCACTTTAAAAAGCCACCTCATTCCATGGTTCCTTGTTGTAGCCATCTTCCATTTGAGGACTGCCCAAATCTCCCGCTCAAGACAAGGCCTTCTAGAGCTGTGTGATTAACTGATTTTTCAGTTCACTGGCAGTTCAAAAAAAATTGTGAAAAAAATTGTTTTGGGTCGACCCAAAATGAAAACCTTTTAGAATTTCTGGCAAATTGAAGTAAAAAAAAATTTTTTTTTTCATTTCATTTTGATTTTAAGCTTGTCTAACATTTTTAATTTCTTTTTAATAAAACTGAAGGACATTTCAAAATGAAAAGTCATTTCAAATTGAAAAATAGAAACATTTCATTAAAAAAATGTCAAAATATTTCAGTTTTGGGGGGTATTTTTTCCCCAACTGAAATAATTCAGCAAAATCAACACAAAATTAGAGAAATGTTTTGGTTGACCTGAATCTGCATTTTTTCATCAAAAATAATTTCGGTCCAAAATTTTTGCCCAGCTCTAAAGTCTCATCTGCTCGCTGCATTGTTATTGAGTGATCTACAGCACTCCCTCTCCTGATGGCTGAGTGCCCTGCCTTCACAGCACTCCCACTGCCTGCTGGCCTGGGGACTCAGAAGACAAGAACCAAGCTGGAGTCTCTTTGGGTATGTTTAAATTGTGTTTTAAAATGTGCAGCACTGAGCTTCAGAGCCCGGCGGGGGTCTACCGACTCTGGCTCACACTATGGCACTAAAAACAGCCATGTAGACGTTGCAGCTTGGACTGGAGCTGAGGCTCTGAAACCCACCACCTTTCCTGGCTTCAGAACTTGAACTTCAGATTGAGCTCAGCTGTTGTTAGTGCCTTGGCATGAGACCCGCTAACCCAAGTCTATAGCCCCAGGCTCTGAGACTTGCTGCCATGGATTCTCAAATGCAGCGTGGACATGCTCTCAGAGATTATGGATACAATTTTCTAAAGTGCCTGAGTGTTTTAGGAGTCTAAGTCCCATTTTTAAAAGGGACTTAGGCACTTAGCACACTAAGGCTCAATGGGACATAGACTGCTAAGTGTTTAAATCACTTGGGAGCTTTTGAAAATGTTACATGCAGTAGTGTAGCCAGTGGGGCGGCAGGGGGAGCGGCCGCTCCCCCACTGAGCAGAAGTGGCGCCTTTTTTGTGCTCCGACGCCTTTTGCTCCTGTGCTGCAGCCGGAGCGGAACTTTTTTTTTTTGCTCCCGGCACCTTTTTTTGCTCCCAGTGCCTTTTTTTGCTCCCGGCACCTTTTTTTGCTCCCAGCGCCTTTTTTTTTGCTCCCAGCACCTTTTTTTAGCTCCGCTCCCCCTGTGCTCTAAACCTGGCTATGCCACTGGTTACATGATATGATTAAAACCCCGAATCAAACCCATCTCTTACAGACTGGTAGTGAACAAGGAGCGTGCTTTTCTAGCATGAACATGCAGATTTAATAAGCACCATTCTCTGTTGCATTTACTGTTTAGATTAAATTTTCAACAGCATTTAATTGGCAATTGCTCCATTCTTCCTATTTATTTACCCTGCGTTTCACTGTGCTCGTTTGAAAGTCAAATTGAATATACTTCTTTTTTTGGCACAATATGCTCTCTAATTCTGTGTGATGATCACAGGGGAACTACAGCCAGTCCCCCATATGTGAATGCTAATAGCTGTCATTCACCTTCCTGAAATTATGCTGCTGAGAGAGCCAATGTGTGTGCATTTGTTAGTGAAACTGAGAGACAGATACACATACAGCCTTTCTAAAAGCAATTGTTCACTATATGTTCCTTAGTGCATTTCATTAAGTTGTTTGTTTACTTACAATAGTCTTTCACACATTTCTACACTAATTGTTGTGACCTCAGCAACAACAATGGTCAGCACTAGGATTTTCAAAGGAGCCTAAGGGAGCTAGGCATCCATTTTCCACTTCAGTTGAGCACTGACTCTCTTAGGCTCCTTTGAAAGTTCCACTTTGTTTCAGGTCAGAGCAACATTAAACAGTGTTTTTCAATGACTGTGCATTGCCTTATGGGAGTTGTAGTTCAGAGTGTGTGTTGCCCTCATTTTCCCCTTTGGGCCAGCTACCCTGGCTGAACTACATTTCCCTTGATGCAGCACAGTTTTCTCACTGACTGATCTGCCTGGTGCATCATGGGAGATGTAGTCCAGACAGGGTAGCTGGCCCATAGGGGAGAATGAGGGCCCCCAGCAATCTGAACTACAACTTCCATAAGGCAATGTGCCATAATTGGGAAATGCAATATAATGTTGAACTGACTCAGAATCAAACATTACATACTGGATCAGCAATCCAAAATATTTTGATTCAAGTTGAACTGACCTGAATTGAAATATTTTGTTTTAGTTTTTTGGTAAAATTGAAATTTCCCCACAGAAAATTTTGATCTTGCTGAAACTGCATTTTCCATTGGAAAATCATTCTGAGGGAACATTCCTGGCCAGATTCAAACATAGGTTTTCTGAGCCACAGGCTAGCACAGATATAACATGCCATCCTACTATATCCATGTTCACACCACAACCTCCAAGTGTACGTCCACAGTGGAATAAAAAAATCTACAGACCTGAGTCTCAGAGCCTAGGGCAGCTGAATTTA
Source organism: Chelydra serpentina (assembly GCA_037349315.1). Classification (NCBI taxonomy): domain Eukaryota; kingdom Metazoa; phylum Chordata; order Testudines; family Chelydridae; genus Chelydra; species Chelydra serpentina. The sequence goes on along the minus strand of JBAIAC010000029.1, from coordinate 47,155,632 downwards.
TCTAATCTCACTGCACTTGAGTTTCCTGTAAAATGAAGATAAATGATGCTTTGCAGAGATAGGTTTGTAACATACTTTTAACAGTACTATAGAACTGCAGAGTATTATTAATGCCCAACTAAAGGTAATTTCCTATCTTCTCTATAATGAGGAGGTATTGTGTGAGAGAAAATATGTGCTGCTCAATTAATCAATTATCAGTGGGATTCACACTCTGCTCACTTCCAATTTTTAAGTTCTCGGCCATTTATGAATGACACCAATGTAGTGCACAGGCTTTCAGCTATAGTAAGGCATGTATCTATGCCATTCCAAGAGTCCTAGACCTTTGTGATATCAGAGGTAATGCAATCCACCACCACGCTTATTCTACAGCTAATTTGCATGCAACAATTTCATTGGTTGTATAAAACTGCACAGATTGTGGTTTATTTGGCCCATCTGCCATTGTTCTTACAGCACGGGGTTTCAGCTACTAATGTATATGTAATGTGACATTCATACTGATTATCAAGAGTAGGAATCAAACCTGGGACTTCTGGATCTAAAAGCATGAGATACTACTGAAAGACCTACCTGTTAGCTAGAAGTCACTTGACACATAATCTTCAGACAGAGAGCCACACTGTCAACAGGTTATCTATATGATCCCATCCATCTGAATCTGAGTATCTCTCAAGCATTTATTAATCTATTTGATAACACCTTTTTCAGATCGGTTTCAGATACTAGACATGGGTGGGAGACAATTTTCACATCCCATGAATATTTTCAAGAGTTCAAAATTTCTTCCTATCTCAAACTGAGATAAAAAGTTGAAATCTAAAAATATTCTCCAGATGGAAAACAGATTCTTTCATTTTATATTAACTGAACCATTTCGCTTAGATAATTTTGAAAAGTTTTGTTTCACTGTTGACCTTTCTTTTTTAACCTTTTTTTTTAGTTTGATAAACTTAAATTTCAAAATGAAAATTAATTTCAAACCAGAAAACTGGATTTTTTGTTTAGAAAGTGTCAAAACAAAAAACTGAGAATTTTGAAATATTTTTTCCCCCTCAACAATTATTTGAGTTGGGAGATACATTCAATTCCTGCTTTACCTCCAGTGACACAAAGATACTGATCTCTTTAGTCTCATTCCACTGCCTTAACCACAAGACCAAATTTCCTTAATGAGCTGGTGGCCTCTGTGCAGATGCCAGTGGAGATAGGGCCACATGATTATTATTGGGAAACATATATGTAGTGTTGTTGGCCACTATGGTGGAGAAGCCAGTGGATCACTAAATATGCAGATTGGACTGTGTCAGGCGATGATAGTGCTGAGGTGTATTAATTGGGGCATGGTGCTGTAAGTGTACTTTGGAGAAAAAGGGGTCATTTGCATGTCCAACCCCCTTTTCATGAACACTGATTTCCCTTGAAAGGAGAATATAAAATAAATGAAACTGCTTTACAATGGTCATCCTAACGGTTGGAAATTCACAACAGGCATCCTATTACTGCCAACAGGAATGTGCTCTTGTCTCCTGCATCCTAGGGGTTGACAGTAAAGCCAGGAATTGGGGACTCTAAAAGCAAAGGAAAATGGAGAGCTAAGATTGCCACTGCATTTTCAGCTCAGTCCATGCCTAGGCGGTACAGCATGGATGGTCCTTTCATTAAGAACAGTGAACCGTGTTGCATATTGTGTCCTTTTAGCCTGGACTGAAAATAGTCGAGCTTTGTTGGTTTGTGTCTGACCTTTAGAGTAGGTCTACACTGCAGCCATGGGTGTGATCTTCAGCTCATATAGATGTCCCCACTCTAGCTGTACTCCAGCTAGCTTGCTAAAAACAGCAGTGAGGATGCCTGTTTAGTGCAGACTGTACAAGCAAGTAAGTTGCTGGGTGTCAGGTGGGGCCAGGCTCCTGCCACAACATTCTCACTTCTATTTTTATGGCGCTACCTAGAGCACAGCTTGCGCAGGTATGTCGACATGAGCTGCCATTCACAGCTCCAGCTGCAAGGCAGATGTACCCTTTGTGCAGTTTTAAAGGAAGAAATTTCAAGTTTTTCTATTGGAAAACACCTGTGAAACCACTAGCAACCCATTCTTGCCCATGCTGCCTCCTGGGTGGTGGCAAATAGTGGAAAAGTTATGGTTTGGTAATGATGCAAAAATCCAAACATCTGCTCTCTCCCCAGTGTAGCTCATTGGGCTAGTTTGCCTTTGTTATATTCACTACTACTGTAATCCAGTGGGCTAGCTTGCCTTATTATATTTACTGCTTTGCATTATATTCAGCAGTAACACAAGAAATGTACAGGTCTGTATCCTGTAAGACATTAGCTTCAGCAAGTTAGCATAAGGCTTGAGGCCTATGCACCTTGAACAGATAAACTTTGCACAGATAAACGGCCCAACAGAAACCCCCAAGTATTTGGGGAGCTGAAAATAGAGTTTAAGGGAAAGTTCTGGCCACAGGTACATGAGTCAACCACAGAAGTGTCCTGGCAATGAACGGACGTATATAACAGGTACATGAGATACATCTAAGGCTAGCCTGCTTGCTTGCCTATATATCTTTTCTTATAAGTTTCTTATTTTCTTATGGGTTTGATTATTTGTTTTATTATAATAGATGTATAGGTCTATATTAAAGTATATTTTGGCTGTAACACAAGGGACCTGCAGGCCACATCCTGTATGTTGAGCTAAGGCAAAGTTAGCTTACATATGTTTGGGACCTTTCACCGAGATAGATGGTGATGAGCTAAAGCATAAGGTCCATGTATGGCTGCGACCTTTAACATATAGTATACGTTAAAGAAGGTTGGCATAGGGGCTTTCCTAAGTTCATACCCCTTTAAACTTATCAGGTACACCACAACTTGGAACTTGGAAAGAACCGAAAGAACCAGTTAGGACAAAAATAACAAAAGTGATACCTAATCACAAAAGGGCCATGGTAACGAATGGATGTACATGATAATAAGTTCAGATCACTGATATACTAACCTATAGGAAAAAGACACTCCAACATTAGTAAGGTGAGGAAATATAAATCCCCTACTGAATATGCATCAAACATAGCAGCATCAGTGCAATGTGTTATAAAAGTGGCATCCCAGCCTAGGGGCGGGAGGAGAGAGATATGCCTTGGATATGCCAGAATAATGGCCACTGGTGATGATGGGGAAGATGATGAGGAAGATGATGACTAACATTTCAGGTTGTTCTACAGGAGATGGTGTGAGTACATGGATGTGCAGATGTACATTCTGTTGTATCTCTATCTAGCTTACTAAATTGGGGTATTTGTGACTGTGCTAAATGTATTAATAAATTATATTTGTAAATATAAAAGAGTTCCTATAGTGTGAGTGTTGCCACTGTGCACATCAGGGTTCCCAACTATATAATAATTTGAATAATACTGGGCCTGATCTTGGGGCAAAAACTGGCAACCCTCAAAGTAATAATTGGGGATTCTCAAGTAATCAATATAATTAAAACACAATCTAAAGATCGGGCAACACCGGGCCAATTGGGACACTTATGCTGAGAGGTACCTGCTGCTTCTTGCACATAGCCAACTCATCCCTAATTTTAGTGCCAAGGTTCTAAATACACTTATGAACTCCCATAGGTATGATATCAGTGTCTGCAAAGGGCAATCCTGAGTGTTTAAATAAGTGGTGGGAGCTGTCACATTGGCACTGGTTCTGGTATTGATTTAGAAACATCTTATCCCCACAAAGCTATCAGGGCCACTGGCTCTTTTTTACAGACCATTTGAAATTATCTAGAGGTGCTGTTTGCCAGAAGCTGGGAAAGGGTGACGGGGGATGGATCACTTGATGATGACCTGTTCTGTTCATTCCCTCTGGGGCACCTGGCATTGGCTACTGTCGGAAGACAGGATATTGGGCTAGATGGACCTTTGGTCTGATCCAGGATGGCTGTTCTTATGTTCTTATGAGGGAGAAGAGAGTGAGCACTGCTCCTTGTTGTATCTAACATGTTCTTGGGGGTAAAGTGGCATAAGTGGAAACAGCCTGAGCGGGGGCATGTCTGTCTGTCTCAATCTTGACTATAGCCTGCCCCCTGTTTTGTTATTTATTTATTTAAGGGATGTGGCACAGGTAGTGGATCTAAGGAGAAGACATGTGTTGCCTTCCTTTTGCCAAACAGTCTCATTTAATCCCAGCAATGGGAACTCCCTCCCCATTTGCAGAAACAGGGGGCTCTGGCATAGGAATGTTTATGGAACTGTGGCACCCGTCAAAACATTCCAGTGACCAAATCAAAGGTAAAATCCATCATCCATAAAAGAGGATCTGCATCTGTTCTTGTATTCTCATCAGGAAGTGAGGGAGAGTGAGAAAGGAAGGTCTTGTGGCTAACACATAGTACTAGGGCTCAGGAAATCTGTGATCAGTTCCCAGCTCTGCCACAGACTCCATGTGTGACCTTGGGCAAGTAACTTAAGCTATGTCTACACTTATGGCGGCATATAGAGTACAGGTGCCACATGCCGTGAGGAGAGGCTTTGGCAGCGGGGAGGCAGTGGGGAAGAACTCTGGCAGGGGGGAGCTGTGGGAGCTTTTTCCTGCTGCTGGAGCCTTTCACTATGGTGGGGTCAGGCTCTGGCACCAGGGAGGCAGCAGGACACGATACTGCAGTGTAGATATGGGAGGCTAAGCTTGGGTTTGTAGAAGGCCCATGTAAGCTCCTTGGGGGCAAGGACTTTCTCTTACTATGTACAGCACCTAGCACAACAGGGCTTAGATCTTGGCCGAGGCCTCTAGTTGCTACAGTAATAAAAATAAATAATACCAAAGCATATGACCCTGAATCAGAAGTGTACATTGCCCTATAGCAAACTATGCAGGCAATATGGATATTAAAGAACAGATGCTGGAGCTTACCAAATGGGAAGAAACAAATATGAAAGAACAATATTCTTGAGAGAAGCTGCTTATAGAATTAGACCTATGGCCTAATGGACAAGCAAATGAATAGCAGGCCTGAAATCCTAGGGAATAAGCTGCATGGGAAGAATGGGTTAGATTCTCCTCTGCCTCATACTTCATGTAGACCTTTACATCTGTGCCAAGTGGCTGTAAAACATTGCTATTCTGGTGTGGCACAAATGGATACTTTGTAAGAAGTGGACCATAAATCTGTCCAGGATGTTAAAGAGGAAAAGGACTGATGTTGGAAAAGTATCAACATCCCAATATTAAATTTGACAATGTTTTACCACTGAAGAGCTGCTTGTGGAAGGAGGCAGCCTCTAGCTAGAAAACACTGTGCTCTGCCTTGCAACTTAATTCCTCAGAAAAGCAATTTAGCATGTGTCAGCTTTACTAAAACAATGGGCTCTCCAATAAGAATTGATTTATCCTACACCTGAAGGTCTATAAGGACATGGTTACTGAACAGTCCTCTGAAGACAGGGAAGAGATGTGAAAGGAGAGGATATTATGAAATGCAACTTAGACACAAATTGGTACTTCTAAATTTCACACACACATACACAGCATAAACCAGAGAGCTGTTGTAAACTGAACACTAATAATGGGCCAGAAAGCAGAAGGCAGTATAGAAACACAGTGTGAAGATGCATGGAGAAAGGTCCAGTAACACAGTAACAGGCCTCAGAGTTAAGAGGTTTTATTTCCCATTGGAAAATGTCTACATTTCAACAAGAAAATAAAAACCAAAAATTTTGATTTCTTTTGATGAAAACTTGAATTTTTCTGCAGAAAGAGGGCAGGGTTAACAAACAATTGGGTTTCATCAGAACCCCAATTTTCTGCTGAAACCCAGTTTAGAGGGAAAACTTGCAGCCAGCCCCAATTATTAGTCTTACTACCTTATAGGTGGGATTTTCTATTGTGAAGTCAGTGGCATTGACTGCAAAGTTAGGCCACTGCTGGTGCTATTGAAAATATCACTTTACAGGTCTATCTAATCAACACATAACATGACACACTTAGATGGGCTGCCACTAGCAGGGATTGAACCCATAGTCTCTGGGTCTAACAAAACAAGCTTCGATGGCCTGAGCTAAAGAATGCAGCTTTCCTAGCTTAAGGGGCTGTAGTGAATTCTAAATCTCTCTACATGGAGTAGCAACTAGAAGGGGACAAAGGACCACACTGCATAAGCATGAATTGCATATATCTTAGCAAAGGATGGGCTAGATAAATGGTGTCCCAACCTAACAGCCACATTGTGTCCTGTGCATGGGCTGGTCACAGATGTAGGCCTTGTGCTTCCTTGAGTGCAACAACTGCTCTGGGTTAGCTGTTCTAGCAGCGCTGGCTACAGAGATGAAACTTTTCTGCACCTCCATTAAAGGGTGGGTGGCCAGTGGGTCCATGTGGCGATAGCAAATGCTAGTCAATACACTCGGAGAGGGAAAAGGACAGTTGGTTTTATTGCAAGCAGGTCACACTATACAGATGTAATCCTTCTGCCAGGTGTGACTGGCAACAGAAAGGGCAAAGTTCAATTTTCTAGGGGTTCCTTCTGACAATTTAAACAACACTGGCTCAACCCCCACCCAGAAACTTGGGAAAGTACCAATTTATATACTACCTTGTGTGCCCTGATAGGCAATACTTCCCCACTCACAAGCACTGAGTGCAGGGGTTTAAAACGAAGAGAGCTTTGGAGGAGCAGGGAGGGGGAAGAGACTAAACCGGGGAAAGCCAGCAATTAATAAATAAACAAATCCTATGAGGTAAGACACCCTCCTCCAGGGTGTCCTTAGCAGTAGTTTCAACCTCAGTCCTCTTCTGGAACTTGTGACTGGCTGAATGCATTCTAGACACTTCCCTTCACCCCAGCTCCCTGCCTGCAGTTTGTTGTCTTTGGTTGGTGGAGGCCAAGGATTCTGGCAGGTTAGTGGTGTCTGGGCTGCCTCTACCACAAGACCCAGCTCAGGTGATTTCAGCTTTGATTGCTAGATAGGGAGGCCCACGCCAGAGTTCCCCAAATAGGCTGCCCGTCTGCCATCTCAAAGCCACCTCAGCTCTGCCATCTCAAACCCACTGTTTTGTAGCTCTCAGCTCAGCTGTTTAAAGAAGAATCAGTGGTATACAGGACCCTTAACAATATTCTTATCACCACAAGGGCAGTCCCAAAAGAACTCAGCAGAGCTTTCCTCCCTCTCTTCCTTTAGCCCTGCAGCCTCCATCAGACTGACCCCTAACCCCAGGCACATTTAATGGAGGACCAATGAAACTTGTTTGTAAACCTTCCTCTGTACATTGTGCTCCTCCGCAGATCTCTGTTTCTGGCTTCTTGCATGAAGTCTGAGGGAGAGAAGAAGGAGGACCTTCTCCCCAGATATTTCTGTTCCTTCCTGAGTGTCTGTGCAGTGGCCCTTTCGAGGAAGAAAGTATCACCCATTTCCCTGCTTGCCCTGGCATGGGATTTTGTGCTCCCTATTGCAGGTTATGCCTCTTTTTCTGTTTGCAAATTGTCCAAGAGCACTTTAAAATTTTCTCCTATGTAGTCCTTGCTGACTGAATCAATTCTGTTAATACTTCTTGGTCTGCAGTAAGCAGTTCATTGTTTTCATGATAAAGGCCTTGGCCCCTTTGACAGTAGAACAATATCTGGTATATAATATATTCAGGGAGGGGAAGGGAAGATGTAGATAGATTCAAATCCTCTTCCTAAAACTGGAGCTTACTGTAATTGTGGTCAGTCAGAGCATATATTGGTCTCCTAAAAGCACCCAAACTCTCTGTTCTGTCTTGTTTATCTAGACAGCCTCCCATTTGTAGTGAACCGCTACATGTATTTACAGCTGAGGAGGAAGGGGAAGTATGGTACTTGAAAGGCTCCAATTAGACTCCAGGGAGCACTCTGAGCTAAAGTATCAAAGGATGCCTGGCAGCACAGAAATAATGTTGGCATACTATGAGCTGTGCCTATAAAATAGCACCTCTGTGGTCCAAAGAGTCTGACAGCAGCCTCTCCAGAGTTTCTGCTCCTCAAGGCATGCTTCTCCGCCATTTACAGGTTCATCTCTTGCTCCTTGCTAGGGTTTTTCTTTCCTTTCTGACTCTTGCTTCTCATTCTTTTCTCTTCAGTCACCAGGATGGAGGTGTCTCCTTTCTTGGATTCTTAAAGTCTAGTGAGATTACAGCAAGGGACTAGAAAGCAGTACCACTAGGTTCTCTTCCTGCCTCCACCACTGACTCTGTCAATTGACATGAGCCTCCCTATCTCACTTTTCCCATGTGCCAGATGGGAATAATTACATATCCTCTCTCTACTGTAAAGCACTGAAAGGAGCCAGGCACGTAATATGGTTATTAATCATAGTACAACAAGAGCAAACAGATATATTTGGGATAGGGTCTGGTTTCCACAGAACAGTTACAGTATCTCAAAGGAAAGCTTAGTGACAGAGCAGTCACTGTACCAGGTTCAATTATTTATGCAAGCCACTTGGCAGAATTGCATACAGCTAGACTGGGCAGAATTTGATTTTTTAAATCATTTTGATGGATAATATTGATTTTTAGTTGTAAGCCTGTTTTTCAATTTTTCTCAATTTACATTTTCACAGTTGTGCAAAATTAGGGGGTTTAAACTTTTTTTTAGACTTTCATTGATTTAAATGTTCACAGTTGCAGGAGGGTCAGACAATGAGTGTGTGTGTGTGTTGGGGGGGCAGGCAACAATTATTTAATTACAGTAGATGTTGAGATTTAAAAAGTTAAAGCTTTATAACCATTAAAACACAAACTATTAACATCATATGTCAAAATGTTAGCCTTAAATCAAACTTGAGTAAGTTCTCAAGCAGCATTTTCCTTACTTTGCCAGGCTGTAGATATCAATAATTATCTGTGGAATTATTTTGTCATTGGTTTGTGTGTGGGCGGTGAAATCAATGTTTTATCGACATTTACTGATAAAAATCTAAACCTTCCAAGCCTTCAGAGAGCAATAGCCCAGTTGTTCTGGCGGGTGGATGCTGTAGAGACCTCCCCCAACTGACAAAGATCGTGTGACGTAGGTGATTTACTGAGTTACACTGTACGGTATTTCCAGCCTGCTATGTGGCAGCTCCAAGGTAACATTTTTGCTATCACTGATGAAACGTGGTGAGAATGACTCTTGTCACTATTAGATACTGTCAGTCTAGAAAATGCAATCTACTCTCTCTGGAAAAGAATGATACAGTATCTCTCTACTGATGAGTGGGAGTGAAGATGCAGGGTGTGACGCTGTTCCCCATAAAACTTTATGGGGAGATGCTTATAAATGTATATATGTAACTAGAATATGTTTTATGCTACATGTGCCATGTAACATATCTCTGTGAAAGTTATGACCTACTGAATTTATTCCTCCTGTTTGTATGCATGTATCATTGTTGTAGTTGAAGTTATGAATATCGGTTGTATTTCTTGAGAAAGGAATGTGCAGGTTAAGTGCCCAATCAAGAAGCACTTAACAGACAATAGAACTTGCAGTCACCAATCCACATTTGAACTTTGCCAGGAATGTGGCTGGTCTGGAACTGAGTTGTGCAGGTGACTGGTCCATGTGACCCCAACTCCATTTGGTAACTGGATGCTACACAGGGAGAGGGAGGGGTGTCCACCCAGAGGAGAAAATCTATTTAAACCCCGAGGAAACCCCTCCATTTTGTCTTGAGCTGGCTAAAGGAAGAAGCTCTCCACCCCCCAAGGACACCTGAAAGAGACTGAACAGAGGACAAAGACATTAGGGGGGTGAGTGATTGCTGGACCCAGTGAGGGGCTTATCTGTACACAGGGTGATTAGACATAGAACTGCGTGTTCTCTTTTATTTTATTCGGTAATTCACTTTGTTCTGTCTGTCACTAATTGAACTCACTTACATCCTATTTTTTGTACTTATTAAAATCACTTTTTACTTATTAAGTTTCCTTGAGTACGAGTTAGTGCAAAGGGAGAGCAAACAGGTGTGCATACTTTCTATCTGTGAAATAGAAGGCGAACTGTTTATGAGTTTACCCTGTATAAGCTTTATACAGGGTAAAACAGATTTATTAAGGGTTTGAACCTCCTTGGAGTTGAGCAGCTGGGTGTCAAAGGCAAGAGCGCTTCCAGGGGCCTTACAGTGGTGAGTGGACTTGGTTCGGACCTGGGTCTGTGTTTGCAGCAGATCAGTGGAATCTGGCTCAAAACAGACAGGATTCGGGAGTCCCAAGCTGGAAAAGGCCTGGAAGCAGGGGCAGAAGTAGCCTTGGCACACCAGGTGGCAGCACCAAGCAGGTCTCTGTGGCCCCAACCCGTCACACAGGGTACCTTTGCAAATGTGGGAGACAGTGAGAGGGTCAGGCACGGTCATGAACGCCAGGACTCCGAGTCTAGCTCCACCACATAGAGAGAGGTTGAGAGGGGAAGTGTCATGTCCTAGTCCTTCCTTTGCACTTGATAGCCAGGCTGGCCCCAAATGAGACTGGAGAGGGCACACTGCCCTTTGCCAAAGGGAAGTGCAATAAGTATGCTCCTGTTGCTCTCCAGAGGGAGCTGGGACTGTCTGTAGACCAACACTTCCACACTTCCTATTTGGGGCTGCGTGCCTCCACACCTGCCGCTCCTTTCATGTCTTACTAATCTATTAGAGTTCTTTGAAGGAGTCAACAAACATGTGGACAAGGGGGATCCAGTGGACATAGTGTACTTAGATTTCCAGAAAGCCTTTGTTATGGGCCCTCACCAAAGGCTCTTACGTAAATTAAGTTGCCATGGGATAAGAGGGAAGATCCTTTCATGGATTGAGAACTGGTTAAAAGGGAAAAAAGGGTAGGAATAATTGGTAAATTTTCAGAATGGAGGGGGTAATTAGTGGTGTTCCCCAAGGTTCAGTCCTAGGACCAATCCTATTCAACTTACTCATAAATGATCTGGAGAAAGGGATAAACAGTGAGGTGACAAAGTTTGCAGACGATACTAAACTGCTCAAGATAGGTTTCAGAGTAGCAGCCGTGTTAGTCTGTGTCAGCAAAAAGAACAGGATTACTTGTGGCACCTTAGAGACTAACAAATTTATTTCAGCATAAGCTTTCGTGAGCTACAGCTCACTTCATCAGACGCATGGAATGGTACACACAGTAAGCAGATATTTAAGATAGTAAAGACCAAAACAGACTGTGAAGAACTTCGAAAAGATCTCACAAAACTAAGTGATTGGGCAACAAAATGGCAAATGAAATTTAAAGTGGATAAATGTAAAGTAATGCACATTGGAAAAACAACACCAACTATACATACAATATGATGGGGGCTAATTTAGCTACAACTAATCAGGAAAGAGATCTTGGAGTCATCATAGATAGTTCTCTGAAGACGTCCATGCAGTGTGCAGCGGCAGTCAGAAAAGCAAACAGGATGTTAGGAATCATTAAAAAAGGGACAGAGAATAAGACGGAGAATATCTTATTGCCCTTATATAAATCTATGCTATGCCCACATCTTGAATACTGCGTACAGATGTGGTGTCCTCATCTCAGAAAAGATATACTGGCATTATATATATACTGGGGGGAGGGATAGCTCAGTGGTTTGAGCATTGGCCTGCTAAAGCTGGGGTTGTGAGTTCAATCCTTGAGGGGGCCATTTGGGGATCTGGGGCAAAAATTGGGGATTGGTCCTGCTTTGAGCCAGGGGGTTGGACTAGATGACCTCCTAAGGTCCCTTCCAACCCTGATATTCTATGATTAGAAAAGGTTCAGAGAAGGGCAACTAAAATGATTAGGGGTTTGGAATGGGTCCCATATGAGGAGAGATTAAAGAGGCTAGGACTTTTTAGCTTGGAAAAGAGGAGACTAAGGGGGGATATGACAGAGATATATAAAATCATGAGTGGTGTGGAGAAAGTGAATAAGGAAAAGTTATTTACTTGTTCCCATAATATAAGAACTAGGGGCCACCAAATGAAATTAATGGGCAGCAGGTTTAAAACAAATAAAAGGAAGTTCTTCTTCGCACAGTCAAACAGTGGAACTCCTTGCCTGAGGAGGTTGTGAAGGCTAGGACTATAACACAGTTTAAAAGAGAACTAGATAAATTCATGGAGGTTAAGTCCATTAATGGCTATTAGCCAGGATGGGGAAGGAATGGTGTCCCTAGCCTCTGTTTGTCAGAGGGTGGAGATGGATGGCAGGAGAGAGATCACTTGATCATTACCTGTTAGGTTCACTCCCTCTGGGGCACCTGGCATTGGCCACTGTCGGCAGACAGGATACTGGGCTGGATGGACCTTTGGTCTGACCCAGTATGGCCATTCTTATGTTGTTATGTTCCTTTGACCTGTGTCCCAAAGGCACAATTTAGCCTCGGTTTTGTAGCATACAAGTTTACCTTGAAGAACTGTGAGAACCAAATACGTTATGGGTAAACTGCTTTCGGTTTATGAAATGCAAAATCCCAGCTATGTGTTTGTACATGCATCGTGGGTCATTTTATACCAAAGCAGGGCTTTAAACACGTACAGAGGAAAGCTGTGTGATGACATGTTCAGAATATGCACCCTGAATATTAAGCCAACACATGAAGTTGCCAGTGCTGCAGCACAGAACAAGCTCTGTCTTCCAAATCACATGCTCTCACTTGGTTTTTCGGCCCGTGTGTGAGTCTATTTAGAGCTGATGGGAAACTTCTGATGAAACATTTTGTTGGAATTTGCCGTTTTGGCAAAACTGCAACATCGCGGAGAGGGCTTGATTTTGCTGGCGTTCTAACAGGATCCAGGCAGGTCTCCATCTGAAACCTGCTTGGTTTCCTGCCAGCTGACCTGACTGGCTCCTTGGCAGCCTGCTTGGAGAGGTGCTGGAGAGCCCAGGTTCCAGGGTTTGCAGCTCTGGATCAGCCGGCCATGTGGACTGCCCCAGGTCCAGGGACCCCAAATCTTTCAGTATCTGTGGCTCCAGGGCAGCCTGCCAGGCTTTCTCTCCATAACTTTCTGTGGAGAATTTTGAAATAGTTGGGTTTCATTCTTAATCAGAATGGAACCAAATTTCAAAATATCTAAATCCTCTGTGAAATGGAAAGACTGTTCCCTGTCTCGTTGTAAGTTTATCTCTATTAAAATTTTAGTCTCAGTTTTTGGAACAGCTCCTCATGCTGTCACTATAGCTTACGTCATGAATATTACTAACTTATGTTCCTACTAATTGCTGCTTGCTGTTTTTTCTTTTAATTTGCTGTAATTAGGAGGATTCATAAAAATAAAACAAGCTTGAGAATAAAAATATTCATTGCAAGAGGCGTAGTGATGCAGTGGGTTACTTCACTGATTTTCACGCCTACGGAGGGAATCTGCAGTAGGTTCAAATCCTGTCATAATGCATATAAATTTGACAGTTTCCTATTTAATTAAGAGTGAAGCCACCACACAGTGTAGCACAACTGGCAGTCTCATAGAAAGAGAAGATAAAATGTACCCCTGGCCAATATAAGACTTGTGTACCACTGAAGCCCTATTTCAAGGGCTTAGGTTGGACATAAATATTGTGTAAATCTTAGGCCAACATAATGTAGTAAATCTGGAAAGACACAGAAATGATTAGTGTGGCCCCTATGCGATGATGACATGCAAATTTGTGAAGCATTCCATATTTTTTGTTTGGATTCTCCACCACTGGTAATTTTAAAATCAAGATTGGCTGTATTTCTAAGAGATATGAAGTAGCTCAACCAGGAATTATTTCAGGGAAGCCCTACAGTCTGTGTTATTCAGGTCAGACTAGATGATCCCAGTGGTGCCTTCTGGCTTTATAATATATGAATCATGTAGCTAATCCTCATAACATCCTTATGAGATAGAAGGAGTGGAATTATTTCCATTCTATAACTGGGGGAACCAAGATAGCAAGGTAAAGTCAAATAAAGACAAGGCCACTAAGGGAGTTAACATCAGCACTGAGATTAGAATTCAAGAATTGCTGAATCCCAGTTCTGCGTTTAGATCCTTTGCCCCTCTCCCCATCTCAAAAGCATACAGAGTGGAATCTTTTTCCATGCACCAATTCATGCCCATCTAATATTACTGGTGCTTACACTCTACAACAGTAGATGCTTTGGCAAGGCAGATAAATGGAGTTCAGTAAAGTTGTGTCTCTTGGATACAAATTGGCATTGAAAGTTTTCCTGTTTAATGGCAATTGAACAGCCCTGCTGGCACTTAAATGTCAATTACTGTCCATAGCCTCATGAAGTGAATGCTCATAAGTACTACATGGTCACAAAATTTCATCCATAGATAAAAATATTAAGCTTCGTGCCCTGCACAGATGCCTTGCTGCTTCATTGTGAATGATGGGATTTTGAAGATCCAAAGCATAATCCCCATAGCTGAAAAATGAGGATGCACACTTGACAGTCTCCTTCTCTTTCCCTCTGACGTGCCATTATTGGTTTCATGGCATGCATCAGTACAGCTGCTGTCACAACAGCCTGACAAATTCTCTCCGAATGACAGAAAATCTGGACAGAAAGCTGCATATTGTTCCTGAAAAATACTAGATTCTTCTTGCGAAGGGATTCTTCATGTGGATGAAAAGAAAAGAGAAGAGAAAGAAGCAGAGGTACTGTAGATATTACTAAGGCCAGGTATCTCCCAAATTATCTTTGCACTGCACAGTGACCACGATACTTGGTTTAATCAAAAAATGTGAATGCCTGGAGGTGCACTGCCTCACCCCTCCTCACTAGCTCCTTTCCTCTTACAACAAGGACTTCTGTGTAAAAAGGTCTCTTTTCAACCAGCTGTGATTTGGCACAAGGCCCCCTCAGTCACACGCAGCTGTCACCTGGCTTTAAAATCTCTCCCTCCACCTAATGGGCCCAAATCAGAAAAGAGCCCAAAGTGGTATAATTGATGCTGTCTTCCTTTTACCTCAGCACCTCCTACATCAGTTACACCAGTTTAGATTCACCGGCCTCATTCCTGCCTCTGGTCAAGCAGTACTAGGCACAGCAGCTGAGGGGCGAGGCAAAGGTAGTATTATGGCACCTACTGGTTTGTGTCTCCATGAGCTTGGGCCCAGCACAGGGCAAGTTTGGTCACTGGAATAAATTAGAGCCACCCAAAGGCTTTTCTGACTTTTGCCCAGTTGCCTCTGGCTCCACGGAGGCAATATCTCTGATTCTGCCTCCTGCATCAGGGGAGTGGGTGGGTGGTATAAAACCACAACCCTGGCTCTGTGCCACATGAGGATCTCCTTCGGCGGGGGGCGGGGGGGGGGCGGGGATTTCCAGGTAGCTGATAGAATGGTGCAAAGGATTCATGGCAGACCTGACAACTGGGAAAATGTAGTGGTCACATGGGGGGGAGGGGATGGAAGTTCCATCTTAGGAAGTGAGTGTGAATCAAGGGGAGTCTAAATGAGTCTCTGAGTGTGTACGTACATTGATGACACTCATGCAGAGGGGTCTGGGAAAAGGTGTAAATTACACCATCTTAGATTCCCTCTTTAGACCCAAATCTAAATTTGCCTCAGTATCTCACACATAATACCCCTTCCTGCTGTTTGCTACTATGGTCAAACACAATGAGCTAAATTCAAGATGCCGCATAAATAGGCACAAATCTGAGCTCCATGCCCTAACTTGGACTCCTTTACATGTAGTTAAACTGGTCTAATTCAGTCTAATTTACATCACCTCTACACTGGGCCAAATATCTACAGCCTAGTCCACTGAATGGAGGGAGCAACAGAGTATCTGTGCGCATTGGCAAAATACTTGGCTTTTTAATACGCTTGTTAGACTCCTCACCATCAGAAGGATATTATTCCTGGTTCTAGAGAGATGACCAGCGATTGGCTGACAACATCTAGAGCAATGTGTAAGGTTTTGGAAGTTCCTTTTTACCTGGCATTTCAGAAAGTCAGGTGGACAGTTCAGCAGGGATGTTCCAAGACAGACAGTGAGGTTAAGCTGCTCGGCCAGCTGACAGTGAATCCATCAAGCAGGAGGAGTGCCTCCTCCCAGTTCTTTAATCATATAATGTGAAATATTCCTTCCAGCCTCCCAATCTCATTGTTTCACCTGCCAACCACACAATTAGACTAAGAATGTAATTATAGAATGTTAGTAATTAAAAATTAAAACGACATTTGCACCACCTGGCCCTGAGTAGTGTGTACACTAACTGACGTGCATTGAAGGGCATCACTGATTTTCAAATGGTATACACCAAAAAATAACTTAAAGCCTGGTGCTTGGGAGTTTTGCTATTGATTTCAATGGAAATAAGGTAGGCCCCTTAATTTACTAAATACCAGTTGTCAATTTATTTAATGTAAATTGATATTAAACAGGTATAATTGTAATGAATTATAGTGCAATCCAGTTCCCTTTAAAGTCAACAGGAGATTTACCATTGACTTCAAAGGTACTGAGTTCAGCCCATACAGCATGACTTGATACACAAACAAAATATTCCAGGATAGTCTGTTAAGTGAGCTGATATTGAGGTGGCTTGGCTGGCCTTTGAAATTAGGGTAGTCACCAAGACTCATTCCCATCCAAAAAGAATGGGGTGCAAGTGATACCTAGGGTTGCCAGGTGTCCAGTTTTCAACTGGAACACCCGGTCGAAGAGGGACCCTGGTGGCTCTGGTCTTCCCTCGCCCCGAGTGCTGGCTTTGCAGGTCTCATTGGCCTCGGAGCTGGAGAGGGGAGATGCCACTGCATCTGAGGAGCCACCTGAAGTAAGTGCAGCCCAGAGTCCACACTCCGAACCCTTCTCCCACACCCCAACCTACTGCCCCAGCTTGGAACCCGACTGCACCCCAAACTCCTCATCCTTGGCCCCACTCCAGAGCTCGCACCCCCAGCCAGAGCCCTCACTCCCCTGCATCTCAACCCCCTGTGCCAGCCCGGTGCCCCCTCCCATACCCTAAGTCCCTCATTTCTGGCCCCACCACAGAGCCTGCACCCCCAGCCAGAGCCCTCACCCCCCTCCCACACCCTAGCCCCCTGACCCCTGCCTCAGCATGGTGAAAATGAGCAAGTGAATGAGGGGGGAGGGATAGCTCAGTGGTTTGAGTGTTGGTCTGCTAAACTTAGATTGTGAGTTCAATCCTTGAGGGGGCCACTTAGGGATCTGGGGCAAAAAATCTGTCAGGGGGCAGTACTTGGTCCTGCTAGTGAAGGCAGGGGACTGGACTCAATGACCTTTCAAGGTCCTTCCAGTTCTATGAGATAGGCATATCTCCATAAATTTTTTATTTTATTTATTTTAGGGTGGGGGAGAGCGAGCAACAGAGGGAGGATGGAATGAGCAGGGGCGGGGCCTCAGGGAAGGAGCAGGGCCTCGGAGAAGAGGCAAGGGTGTTCGGTTTTGTGTGATTAGAAAGTTGGCAACCCTGGTGCTAGTTAAATGGGAATGGGGAGGGGGGGAATACCAGCATATCTAATTCCCCTCCATTGGATTATTTATTAAAGATCAACTGAACTAGCTAAAGATTAAAAATGCTGGTTGGCACATACTAAAAGAAGCCAGCTGGGGCTCTGAGTGTGTCTGTATCTACCCCCTACAGTGACACATTCAACCTGCTGGGGTTCGAGAAATTTGGCTTTTTTCTTTCCTAACAATTTTAACAGTACCTTACCCAAGCAGTGCACAGAATCAGCACTCATAAATGCTGTATTGTGTTACAAGGACTAGTATGTCATCCATGTTCTTTAAAAATTTAAACTCCATACTGTCTGCGTATCCTGTCTTTGTCTTATCTGTCTGGCCAGGCGGTTACACATGCATTCATCATTGTGGTATCTGGACCTCAATCTCCAGCTCTCTTCTGGGAAAAAACAAGAGGGCATTTTTTTAGCTGGATAATTTCCAGGTTTTGTGGCAAAAAAAAGGGTTTGTAAAAATAATCCTTTTCACTTACATATCACTTTTGATCGAAAGCTCTCAAAACTCACTTACCAAGAGGGAGTATTATTATCCCACTGCTTATAAAGGGCCTCTGAATATTTGATCAGGGATCTGCTCTCCTTTTCATGCAGATAATTATACCAAACTAGAAATGGTCAAAAATTGGTAAAGATCTTTTGTGGGAAAAAAATCAAAATCATAAGGGTTGGAAAAAGAACAATTTTTATGTGTTAAAATCTTTTTTTTCAAAAAATTGAAAATGAACATTTAGAAAATGTGCACTTTTTTTTCCTTTTTCCATTTTGCTACTGAAAAGGGGGAGGGGGAAGAAAAAAGTGCAGGGAAAGGGAAAAAGAGGAAATACCGAAAACTGGAAAAATGAATAAAAGGAAAACTGAAAATTGGATATTTGCGAGTTTCATTGAAAAATGAACCGTTTCAGTGGGAAAAATGAAAATCTTTGCAGAAAATACTCATCAAAAAAGGCATTAAACCCCTCTCCCCCAATCTGTGTCCAGCTCAAATAACAATTGTTTATGGGTGCATGGAGTTCAGGTTCTGAGCTAAAGAGACTTACATTTCAGTATCTTCAGTAATTTAAGTGTTGTTTACATGTAGCCATAGGATTTAACCTGTAAGACATCTTGATCTGAGTGGTGACAGTGGAAGGTTTTATAGGTGTTGAGGAAAAACATGGGGTTATGGTTCATTTCCTGGACTGAAAACACAGGATGTCTGGGTTAATACTAGGCTTTACTACAAGCACCCTGTTGGTAAGTCACTTCATATCTCTATGCCTTAGTCCCCCATCTCTTGACAATCCTTCCTTTGTCCATCCTGGCTATTTAGACTGTAAGCTCTTTAAGGCAGCGACTGGCTCTTACTATGTGCCGGAACGGTGCCCAGCCCAATGGGGCCCTAATTTTGGTTGGAGCCTCTCTAGACATTACCAGAATACAAGTAACATGATTAACTTCCCATTTCTACCTGTACTGGCAAGTACAGTCTGCTTTCACAAGGGTTCCTCCTTTCAGATTGTGCCAGGGCTTCCCTGACATATCTCAAGTAGCAATAATGCCACAAGCTTATCCTTCCCATCACTGCTATGGCTGCACTTCAGCTTAGCCCCACTGATCCTGCAATTCAACCTTCTGTAGGCTTCCAACTGGGTCTCCACTGTTTCTACATCTGACACTGACTACAAGACTTTTTTGTTAGGAGCTACTCACAAGCTCTCTTACTCCTGACATCCCATTATTCTACCATCAGCAGAGGTAACTGGGCAAGGTGCTCTCTCAAGGTGAGAGGTAGTTTTTACATATGGATGTTGATATCAGTGACATAGGTAGTCTTTGTGACATTTGAGATAGTTTTTCCCCCAGCAGTCACTTAGATCTATAGCTTGGTATTGCAAATTTGCTCTTCTTTCGGGTAGTGATAGTATCCCAGCCAAATGGAAATCATTGAAAAAATGTCCACTCAACTAATGGAGAGATTCCTTAGACCCTACCACTGACGACAGCCTGGCTATTCTTTTTGAAGTGTCTAAAAGTGAGATATTTCAGTATGTGACTTATGTGGGCTTGATCCTGCCCCCATTTACATCAATGATAAACCCCATCAGCTTCAACAGAGCAGGCTAGAGCCTCTACTCCAGAGAGATTTCTCTCCTTTTCCTGAAGACAGCCTGCGAGGGAGGAGGAATTCTGAGTCCTGATGTTTCTACTCTCCAGTAGCTGTTAGTGGTGGCCCCAATATGGTTAGTGTCTTCTTAGTGTTTTCTTACTTTAAGTAAGTATTACTAATAATACTTTTGCTGCAAGGGTAGATTAGCTGCAATGGTTTGCTGAGAGACCATATCAGCTTCCTATCATACTTTTCAAGTCTCCACCACCTGAATATTTATTTTTGCTAATGCGGCTTGATGTTGAAGCCTCAGAATACCAATAAGACTCATACACTTTAAGGCCAGAAGGGAACATTGTGATCAGCTAGTCTGCTCTCCTGCATATCTGAGGCCACAGAACCTCACCCACCCAGTGCTGTAATAGACCCCCTAACCCCTGGCTGAGTTACTGAAGTCCTCAAATCATGATTTAAAGACTTCAAGTTACAACAAGACTTGGACTGTACTTCTGTGGTACATTAAAACGTCACTTAGGAGTCTCTACAATGAAGGGAACGGTGTTTCAGAATAAGTGCTTAGATCTTTCTACATGCCTTTGTGAGCTGTGCCTCTTAGAATCTTCCTAGACAGAGGTCCTACTAGTTGAGAAAGTGCAGGGAAACCCACCTCTCTGAACCTGGGGTGTCTGTCCCTGTAGCTAACTCTTGCTAAACCATGCACAACCAGTCTAAGCTGTACTATATAATGTATTGGTCTCTTCCATTTCTTCCAGGAACATGCCTGTTTCATGATAAATACTCCATGATACTCTTAATGATAGGAAAACCTAAACCCTTCCTCCCTCTCTAGAAAGGCACATCTTGCTTTAGGACGTTTTAAGCTTGTTACATTATCCCCATGAAAAGCCCATCAACATTTTATTAATTTTTATGGGGACTGTGAGGGATTGAGATGGGAGTATTTAGATCTCTTTTACAGGTCACAAAGGGTGCAATATCTCTCTGTTGGGGAAACATCTCTACCACATGGCCTAAGGGGAGCGACTGTCAGGGAAGAATGGCTGGGCCAGCTGTAACGAATTGGGCAGGTGTTCTAGGAAGCCCAGGCTAGCTAGCCAATGATGGAAAAAGTCCTCCTTCCAATACTCCTACTAGGCTACACAAAGCCAGCACTTCTGTTCTTCATTTAGGGACAGTCCTGGCTAGGAGAGTGTTTATTTATTTGCTAATATTCACGAGGCTCTGGAAAGCCTGAAGACAGATTACACCATCCTGAGCTCTTGGTCTTATATTTACCTATAGAGCCCTGCAAATACATAGCAATTCACTTCATATCTGTGGACCATTTTTGCAGATCGGATACGGATACAAATTTTGTATCCACGGGGGTGTGACAAAGTAGGAATGTCCTTAATGTTCTCTCTGGATACTGTGTGGGTGCCTCAGTTTCCCCTATGCTTTTCTTAAGTATGTAGGGGCTGAGATAAGGGTGTATGATTGTTGCAGAGCAGAGGGCCAGTGTGATGGCATCTGCACAGAGAATGGCCGACACCCTGTTTCCTGGCAACTGATGGTCTGGGCCCCTCCCCTGCAAAGGTGCCAGCTGAAGGTGTTGGAGAACAAAGAGATCAGGTGACCTCCTGGCCCCGGAAAGAGACAAAGGCCAGAGGAGGGGCTGGAGAGTTTCAATTTGGAGCTGGCTGGGGAAATGGAGGGAGGCCAGATGAACCTCTGGCCTCCCTGCCCCCAAAGATGGACCTGATTGAGGGGTCCTGTTCTCTGTACGTACAAGCTCTGTTTTAGACCATGTTCCTGTCATCTAATAAACCTTCTGTTTTACTGGCTGGCTGAGAGTCACATCTGATTGAGGAGTTGGGATGCAGGACCCTCTGGTTTCCCCAGGAGCCCTGCCTGTGCAGACTCGCTGTGGGAAGCGTACGGTGGGGCAGGGGATCCTGAATGCTCCGCGGTCAGACCCAGGAAGGTCGAAGCTGTGCAGCTTCTTGCCTTGGAGACAGTCGGCTCACAGAGAGAAGGCTCCCCCAGAGTCCTGACTGGCTTCGTATGGAGTAGTTCCAGAGCATCGCCCGGTGACTCCGTGACAGCGAGGCTCTATTTACCTCTAGCTTCTGTGACCTGACACACGAATAGATACAGGAAGTGAGCCAAAAGGTGTAATAGTTTAGGAAGGCCACTTGTCTCCTCTGTATTATCCCTTACTCGCTGAACTGCAATTTATTTGCTTCTTCTCACAGATCCACTTCCAACTGAACCCACCTCCTTTGGAGCAGAGAGCCAGACCTCTTCCTGGAGCCAGTGGAGTGAAGTAGGAGTTGACTGCTCCTAAACGTGTTTCTCTCTCCATCACACATCTGGCCTCCACATGCTCCAGCAGCATAGCCGGGGGGGAGCAGCCGCTCCCCCTGTAAGCAGAAGCAGCGGAAGCGGTGCCGCTTCTTTTTGAGCACCGCTTCTTGCACTCACCCGGCAGCGCTCCGGGTCTTCGGCGGCATTTTGGCGGCGGGTACCATCGAAGACCTGGAGTGAGTGAGGACCCGCCGCCGAAGTGCCGCCGGGTAAGTACAGGGGGAGGCGCCTTTTTATAGCGCCGCTCCCCCTGTGCTCCGGACCTGGCTGTGCTACTGACATGCTCCCTTTGTTGGAGGCAATATTCCTCAGTGAACTTCATCTGCTGGACAGTAAAGACAGGCCCTGTGATCCCCATATTACTGATGCAGATGTCAGCTGCTGTGCTGCTCCCAGCGGCAGTATAAGCACTAGCCTAAGCAGCTGTTTTTATCACATTAACACGCTGAGTAGGTTTCGTGACACAGTGGCCATGTCTACTAGCTTGGCTTTGAACCAATGCTGCTGCACTACTGCTGGCAGTCACTAACAGGCAGATGCTAAATTTGCTGGTTTACACATGGCCAGATATTCCCCTCCTGCACAAAATATGCAGGGCGAGGAAGAAATTAGGCATGAAACGCGGCCGCTGATACAGGACCCAGCAAGGATACAATGTGTCCAAGGGACTGGGTTACAGAACCAGACAGATTCCTGGGGTCCAGCCCCGCCCCCCCATCAGTGTGGATCTTGGCCAGATAGGCAGATGGAGCTTCCATTTTCCTCCCCATAACCCCTATGAACTATGGTAGCCCAGTAGAGCTGTGCCGAGTTCCAGCCGTGCGCTGGGACTCATCCAAAGGAGGACAGAGTGTCTCAGAGCTGCCACTGTCCTCATCTTTTATTAAGCAGCCTATGCAGTTTTGTTAGGGAACACTGCTGCTTAGTGCAGCCCTTCCCTCTCCCTCCCTGCCCTGCCACCCTTTTTTGCGTAGCTTATTGGCATGTGGCTATTTTGCAGAAAGGACGGAAGATGGTATGTGGAAAAGGAGCATGTCACCCTTTGTCATCTCTGCTTTCCAAGAGGCTCCCATACAGTTTTGCCAATATGCCATGGTGCAGGGCTTGGGGGAAAGATATGGGCCAGGATCAACAGACAGCTGCAACAATTACACTAACTCATTTAGGCTATTAATCCATCAAAGCACCTTTCCATCAGTATAGGGTTCAGACAATCCCTTGTAAATTTCTAGCCTCTGTGCGCTTGCCTCTTCTCTAATGAGGTGTATTCATGTCAGTGTTTCTTGATATTATGTACAATATCTGGCTAAAATAACTCTGCCTCCAGCACAATGGTCTATAGAAATACAAAAACAAAAATCAGTTGCTTCTTCAAGAAATAATGGAAGCCATTCAGTATGCGAGCCAATTCCTATCCCTTTAACATCCAAGAGGTCTCCACTCCATAGCTTTTTGGAAACCCTCGCCTGATAGCTTTTAGCATCTAAGAAATGATTTCCCCTCTTCATTGATGTACTGTCTCTCTTTCCTGCCAAAACCCACACGTTCCATGCCAAAATAAAACCCCACTAGAATATGAAAGCAGCGATCATCATCAGGGGAGGGGAGAGAGAACACACAATAGCACTGAAGATATTAGTTCCTGGAATCCTTGTCTATTTCTGTCTGCTGTTTTATTTGCTTCATCATAGTACAGGCAAAAAGAGATTTTACGAGGGCCAACATAAGCCCAATTAAAGCCCTCCCTTTTTAGTTTTCTCAGAGCTGGTTTGGGCTGTCCAGAAATATGTGGCAGACTCAGGAGATCCACGTATGCCTTGTTCTTCCCACTATTTATCTCTCTCCATTCTGAAAACTGACCATTTATTCCTACCCGTTGTTTCCTATCTTTTAATCAGTTACCAATCCATGACAGGGCCTCCCTCTTATCCCATGACTGCTTACTTTGCTTAAGAGCCTTTGGTGAGGGACCTTGTCAAAAGCTTTCTGAAAATCTACATACACTATATCCACTGGATCCCCCTTGTCCATGTGCTTGTTGACCCCCTCAAAGAATTCTAGTAGACTGGTGAGGCATGATTTCCTTTTACAAAAACCATGTTGACTATTCTCCAACAAATTATGTTCATCTAGGTGTCTGAAAATTTTGTTCTTACTATAGTTTCAACCAATTTGCCTGGTACTTAAGTCAGGCTTACTGGCCTGTAATTGCCAGGATCACCTCTGGACCCCTTTTTAAAAATTGGCATTGCATTAGCTATCCTCCAGTCATTTGGTACAGAAGCTGATTTAAATGATAGGTTACAGACTACAGTTAGTAGTCCTGCAATTTCATATTTGAGTTCCTTCAGAACTCTTGGGTGAATACCATCTGGTCCTGGTGACTTATTACTGTTCAGTTTATCAATGTGTTCTAAAACCTCTTCTAATGACACCTCAATCTGGGACAGTTCCTCAGATTTATCACCTAAAAAGAATGGCTCAAGTTTGGGAATCTCCCTCACATCCTCAGCCGTGAAGACCAATGCAAAGAATTAATTTAGTTTCTCCACCAATGGCCTTATCGTTCTTGAGTTCTCCTTTAGTATCTCGATCGTCCAGTGGCCCCACTGGTTGTTTAGCAGACTTCCTGCTTCTGATGTTCTTTAAAAAAATTTGCTATTACTTTTTGAGTCTTTGGCTAGCTGATCTTCAAATTCTTTGTTGACGTTCCTAATTATAGTTTTACACTTCATTTGCCAGAGTTTATGCTCCTTTCTATTTTCCTCACTAGGATTTAACTTCCACTTTTTAAAGGATGCCTTTTTGTTTCTCACTGCTTCTTTTATTTTGTTGTTTAGCCATGCTGACACTTTTTTGGTTCTCTTGCTATGTTTTTTAATTTGGGGTATACATTTAAGATGATCCTCTATTATGGTATCTTTTAAAAGTTTCCATGCAGCTTGCAGGGATTTTACTTTTGGTGCTGTACCTTTTAATTTCTGTTTAACTAACCTCCCCATTTTTGTGTAGTTCTCCTTTCTGAAATTAAATACTACACTGTTGGGCTGCTATGGTGTTTCCTCCGCCACGGGGATGTGAAATTTAATTATATTGTGATCACTATTACCAAGTGGTCCAGCTATATTCACCTCTTGGATCTAATCCTGTGCTCCATTTAGGACTAAATCAAGAATTGCCTCTCCTCTTGTGGGTTCAAGGACTAGCTACTCCAAGAAGCAGTCATTTAAGGTGTCAAGAAACTTTATCTCTGCATCCCATCCTGAGGTGACATGTACAAGTCAATATGGGGAGAGTTGAAATCCCCCATTATTATTGAGTTTTTTATTTTAATAGCCTCTCTAATCTCCCTGCGCATTTCACAGTCACTATCACCATCCTGGTTAGGTGGTCAGTAATATATCCCTACTGCTATATTATTATTCGAGCATGGAATTACTATCCATAGAGAGTCTCTGGTACATTTAAGATTTAAGTTAGGTTCATTTAAGATTTTTACTTCATTTGATTCTATGCGTTCTTTCACATATAGTGCCAACTCTCCCATCAGCATGACCGGTTCTGTCCTTCCAATATATTTTGTACCCTGATATTTCTGTGTCCCATTGATTATCCTCATTCCACCAAGTTTCTGTGATGTCTATTATATCAATATCCTCATTTAGTATGAGGCAGTCTAGTTCACCCATCTTATTATTTAGACTTCTAGCATTGGTATAGAAGCACTTTAAAAACTTGTCACTTTTTAGCTGTCTCCCATTACATGATGTAATTGAATTAGACTTTTTTTCATTTGACTGTTTCTCATCAGATCCTGGTCCTACCTGTATTTTATCTTCCATGTTCTCCTCCTTACTAGGACATACAGAATCTCCATTAATAGATCTTGCCCTAAGGGATGTCTCTGTCTGAACCATGTGCTCCTCTGCACCTGTCAGCTTTCCCCCAGCCCTTAGTTTAAAAACTGCTCTATGACTTTTTAATGTTAAGTGCCAGCAATCTGGCTCCATTTTGGTTTAGGTGGAGCCCATCCTTCCTGTATAGGCTCCCCATTTCCCAAAAGTTTCCCCAGTTCCTAATAAATCTAAACCCCTCCTCCCTACACCATTGTCTCATCCACGCATTGAGACCCTGCAGTTCTATCTGTCTAACTGGCCCTGCGCATGGAACTGGAAGCATTTCAGAGAATGCTACCATGGAGCTCCTGCACTTCAATCTCTTACCTAGCAGCCTAAATTTGGCCTCCAGGACCTCTCCTATCCCTCCCTATATCATCAGTATCTACATGTACCATGACCACTGTCTCCTCCCCAGCACTACACATAAGTCTATCTAGATGTCACGAGAGATCCGCAACCTTCGCATCACACAGGCAAGTAATCATGCGGTTCTCCTGGTCATCGCAAACCCAGCTATGTTTCTAATGATCAAATTGCCCATTATTAATAACTGTCTCTTTCCAATAATTGGAGTTCCCTCCCCTGGAGAGGAATCCTCAGTGTGAGAGGATACCACATCATCATCTGGAAGGAGGGTCCCAACTATGGGATCGTTTACCTCTGCTCCAGTTGGATGTTCTCCTTCCCTGAGACTTTCATCCTCCTTAACAGCACAGAGACTGTCAGTCCGGGG
This sequence comes from Chelydra serpentina, assembly GCA_037349315.1. NCBI lineage: Eukaryota > Metazoa > Chordata > Testudines > Chelydridae > Chelydra > Chelydra serpentina. The sequence goes on along the minus strand of JBAIAC010000029.1, from coordinate 47,129,108 downwards.
GTGGAACCGTTCTACTGTGTATCAGAAAGTCTCATTTATGTACCTCTCTGTCTTCCTTAGCTCCTCCAGCTCAGCCACCCTGGTCTCCAAAGCCCATACATGGTCTCTGAGGGCCAGGAGCTCCTTGAACTGAATGCACACATATTCCACCTGCCCATAGGCCAGGTAATCATACATGCTGCATTGAGTGAAATAAACTGGATAGCCCCCACTCTGTTGCTAGACTTCTTCCTGCATTCTCTTTTTACTCCTTAAGCTAGTTCCTTTGTTGAGGTTGTGTTTTTATCAGGGTTTTTTTTAAAGCTTAAGTTTAAAGACGTTTAAGGACTGTTATGTGTATCTATCCCCCCACTCTCCCACTCCCCCTGTAAACTGCCTCGCAAAACTCCCGTTAGCCGCTCCTGTTCGGTAGCTTGTGGACTTGTCCAAGGTGTACAGCGGTGGACCCTGATCTTGCAAACAACTATGCATGTGCTTAACTCAGATGCAATGCACTCAGGTAGTCCCACTGGCTTCTGTGAGACTGCACATATGGCAACCTGCAACTCAGGGCCTGAGATATTTTGTCAAAGCTCTTCCATTGTGGAGTATGCAGCTAGAGAACTGATAGTGGTTCAATATCTTCAATCTACTGTTGCATGCAGTGTCATTGTAGCTGTGTTGGTCCCAGGATATTAGAGACACAAAGTCGGGGCGGTGGTATATTTTATTGGACCAACTTCTGCTGGTGAGAGAGACAAGATTTTGAGCTTACACAGAGTTCTTCTTCAGGTCTAGGAAAGGTAGTCATAGAATATCAGGGTTGGAAGGGACCGTAGAAGGTCATCTAGTCCAACCCCCTGCTCAAAGCAGGACCAATCCCCAATTTTTGCCCCAGATTCCTAAATGACCCCCACAAGTCAGAGGGTATGTCTACACTGTAATTTGAGCCCAAGTTAGTGGGACTCTAGTCCCACTAGCCGTAGGACTGTGGTGCACTGTGGGAAAACTTTACTGCCCACCCTCAGTATTACAGGAAGTTTGAAGCAGCTTGCTTTTCAAAAAGCTTGATGGGTTTGCTCTCCATTGCCAACTCAGGAGGCTCTCTGATAACATGCATACAGATTGGTGATCAGAAGAGAATGGGTTAATGCTGCCCTGAGATGCTGCTCTTCGCAAAGGGGGTTGGCTTCCATTCACAATAGAGTGGATTTCAGATTGTTGGGATAGAGAGGACTAAGGAAGTTGTCCCATGGAATTGTGGGATACTTCTATCTGACTTCCGGACCTGATTCAAGCAGGGATGTGTCTACACTGAAAAGCACTAGGGCTTGGACCCTGGGTCCTGGTTTAACTTGAGCTCAAACCCTCCAGTCCTGCAGGGCCCCGGAACTCTGGGTCTGAGCCCTGGATTAGCGCAATTGCAGTGTAGATGCCACGGGGGCTAGGCTTCAACCTGGATCCAAGCAGAGGCTTATGTTACAGTGTAGACATAAACAGGGTATCACAGCTCAGTACCAGGTAGAACAGATTGTTTTGCATCAGTAGTTAACTCATTTCAAGGGATCATTCAAGGTGAAGTGGCCCATTAACACCTCTCCAGTCATGATCCATAGAATTTCAAGATCCATGGGTCTTACACTTGCCTATCACAACATGTGGTGTACCTCATCCTGTGCACTAAGTGCCCCCAATAACAACTATGTGGGTGAAACCAGACAATCTCTATACTCTTGAATGAAACTCACACAGGAAAATGATAAAAGACAAAAAACACCTTGTCACCGGTAGGTGAAAACTTTGTGAATACTTTTCACAAAGTGATCACTCCATATCTGACCTATCAGTTCTCACCCTCAAAGGAAACCTGCACAATACTTCAAAAGACGAGCCTGGGAGCTTAAATTCATAACTTTTCGAGACACTAAAAATCACGGACTGAATAGAGACACTGGAATTATGGCTTATTACAACAATCTGTCACCCACTAACCCATTTCCACGCCCTCCAGCTCTTTTTGCCTATGGAGAGGTGTTAACAGGCCACATAGTACATATTTCAAGGGACCATTCAAGGTTAACTACTTTATGTTAAACAATCTGTTCCATCTTGTGTTTAGCTGTGACACACTGAGGGCTGGTCTACACTAGCCCCGAAGTTCGAAGTAAGATACGCGACTTCAGCTACGTAAATAACGTAGCTGAAGTCGAAGTATCTTATTTTGAACTTCAAAGTACTCACCCCTGGTCCACACCAGGGTGCGCAGGCTCCCCCGTCGACTCTGCCTGCTCCGTTCGTGGAGCAGGATTACCAGCGTCGACGGGGGAGCACTTCCTGGTTCAATTTATCGTGTCTAGACAAGACGTGATAAATCGAACCCAGAACATCGATCCGACGCGTCCGACAGAGCTGGTAAGTGTAGACTAGCCCTGAGTATAGTATCCAGACTTGAAGAAGAGCTCTTGGTAAGCTCAAACGTTTGTCTCTCTCACCAACAGAAGTTGGTCCAATAAAAGATATTACCTCCCCCACCTTGTCTTTGTAATATCCTCAACCTTTCATTCTTACACAGAGAGCAGTGGAGCAAGCAGCCAAGAAACTGCAATTAACGTTTTTTCCCCAGAGTTATTAAAAAAGACCTTGGACCATCCCTAATGCTGTTATTTCTTCATTTGGGGATTAAGTGCACCATTAAGAGAACTCAGAACCTTCTTTCAAATCTTGGGATCCTACAACATCAACTCACTGTCCTGCGGGAGAGCTTTCAACCTCCTCCCAACCTTGCAGTTGCCACACCCAGAATGACAGAAGGCCTTAATAACTGGGCAGTTCCACTTGTCAGGATATCGGATGAATTTGCCACCTCAAGACCCCCCAGGTTTCTTCCTGAGATGGTTTCTTTACATACTCATGAGTTACCGTAATGGAGACCTTTCAGAGTCATTCTTCAGATAAGGAGCAGTACAAGGTAAGTGGACTCGGAGTAACTGAACTGCTCACACATTCATTCATTTAGAAAGGCACAGAAAGAGCTGTGTCTGTCCAATGAGATAACACTGATCTCCCTGTATAGCACCATATATAGAGAGAAAGTTTTGAGAACGGGAGGCCTATAGAAAATTTTCGTTCTCTATTACAACACATTGAACCCATGGAACCAAGGACCTGATGGACTGATCTCCATCAATCTGTCCCCTATTAAATTTCCACCACCACAGCCCTGACGTTAACTTCCATCTAAAAATAACAACATGTACACAGCACCTTGTATCTTCTAAGCTGATTATAAATCAAGACGCCCACCCTGCAAATGCTTACAGTTAGACACTCTGTACCAGACAATTTAGCGTTGGGCATGATCCATTTGCTAAGGAAGCACAGAGGAAATTTCAGAGCTAATTTGGTGATGGTGAATATAAAATATTTGGTCTCCTGGGGCTTGTTCCTAGGTCTATCGAAGCAATAGAAAAACTCCCATTGACTCCCTTAGATCTCCAACTATATCAGTGCAAAGTTGACTGTCATATGGACCAATACTGCCCTAACTTCTAGATCAAGAAAGGCATCAATGGGAATTCAATCCTTGTAAGTGATGATGGAATTGCCTTCTGTGGGGTTAAGGTGCTGCTTTTTTATAAGCTCCTGTTTTCAAACGGGTCAAAACTTACATATGTAAGTTTGGTACACTTCCACTAGGCTATCTTTGAACTCTCTGAATGTGATTAAAAAGGCAGTTTCTGTGTTTCAAGACAATTGCTCAGAAGACTTTTGTGATCAGATAATTTAAAGTGATTTTGCTGTTAAAGCTCAAACTTGGTACATACCTAGTCTTCCTTGGGGAAAGCAAGGTTTGCTAAGTGGGAGAAGGAGAGGTTTGCTCACCCTGTGGAGTAACTGAAGTTCTTCGAGATGTGTGTCCCTATGGGTGCTCCATTGTAGGTGCAGCAGCGCCCCCTGTGCCTGGGATTGGAGATCAGCAGTGCCCGTCGGACCGCACACGTGCGCCTCCCCCCTCTCCCACTGTGAGTGGGACATATATATAGCAGTGTGTGGTCCGACCACCCCCCAGTTCCTTCTCTGATGCAGAGCCCATGTGTCAGCTCCACAGCAGAGGGGAGGAGGGCAGCTAGTCGAGCACCCACTGGGACACATATCTGGTAGAACCTCAGTTACTGCACAGGGTGAATAACCCTCTCTTCTTCTTGGAGTGATGTCCCTGTGTGTGCTCCACTGTAGGTGACTATAAAGCAGTGCCTGATTGGAAGACTGGGGCTTCGGAGTGGTATTTACTGCAAATGATAGGACAGCATGTCCTAGGAGAGTGTCCGTTGTGGTGTCGTAAGTAATGGCATAGCAACAGGCAAAAGTGTCTGTTGATGCCCAGGTGGACACTTTGCAAATGTCAGCAATGGGGAAATTATTGAGCAAGTGGGTAGAATGTGCTCTAATTGCCGTAGGAGGCTGTCGATTGTGTAGTTGGTAGGACAGATGTATACACTGCGAGATCCACTTGGAAAGGCATTGCTTAGAGATGGCTGCGCCTTTGGATCTTTCAGTCATTGAAAAGAATAAATGTGGTGATTTTCAGAAAGGTTTAGTCCTGTCCAGGTAGAAAGCTAATGCTCATCTGATGTCTAGGGTGTGCAATGCTGCCTCCTGTTGGTTGCTGTGAGGTTTCAGGAAGACGCATGAAAGGTGAATAGGGTGATTGACATGGAAAGGTGATTGAACCTTGGGTAAAAGTCTCAGATGTGGGCATAGTGTAACTTTGCCTTTATGATAAAATGTGTACAGGGAATATGCCACAAGGACTGCAATTTTGCCGACCTGTCAGGCAGAGGCAAGAGCGACAAGAAAAGCTGTTTTCATTGATAAGTGAACGTAAGAGCACTTTGCCATTGGTTCAAAGAGAGGTCTAGTCAGAGAATGTAGGACCAGGCCAGGGTCTCAGGTTGGGTTTGGGTCTCGTAATTGAGGATAAAGATTTTGGAGACCCTTCAGAAAATGTTTGGTGAGTGGGTGTGTGAAGATGGAATGGCCATCTATGTGGCAGTGAAAAGTGGTGATGATTGCCAAAAGCACCTGAATGGAGCTGGTGGATAATCCTGATTGTTTAAGGTGTAATATATAGTCCAGGATAAGTGGTAGTGGAATGCTTATTGTGTCGACCTGATGGGAGGCACACCAGCATTGGAATCTAGTCCATTTGTGAAGGTATGTCTTGTCCTGTTGCACCTGCTATTCAAAAGTATCTGTTTAACTGTACTTGAACAGGTTATTTCTGAATCCTAGAACCAGAGGAGCCAGATTTTGAGGTGGAGCATCTGTGGATTGGGCTGGAAGATGCGACCCACATCCTGTGAAAGGAACCGCAGAGTTGGATGGAGAGAGATTGGTCAGCATACCATCATGTGAAGGAGGTAAGTAGACCAGATCTGTCATTGCCATGTTGGAGCTATAAGGACATGAGCTTGGTCCCCCTGTATCTTGTGGAGTACTCGAAATAGAAGGGGGAAGGGAGGGAGGGCATAGTGTAATGGTGCATCCCATGTGATGAGGAAGGGATCTCCCAGAGATCTGTGTCCCAGTGGTTGAAGATGAGCTGAAGGAACTGGAACAGGGGAATGGCTCTCAGCCCTCGACCTCTAAGGGTACGTTTATACTTACGCGTCGCGTCGGAGGAGTCCAATCGATCTTCTGGGTTCGATTTATCGTGTCTTGTCTAGATTGAACCAGGAAGTGCTCCCCCATCTACGCTTGTAATCCTACTCCACGAACGGAGTAGGCGGAGTCGACAGGGGAGCCTGCGTGCCGCGTGTGGACCCCGGGTAAGTACCTTTTCAGTCGAACTTTTCACGTAGCTGAAGTTGCGTATCTTAGTTCGAATTGGGGGGTTAGTGTAGACCAGCCCTAAGACACATATTTCTATATCAGAGTACACTCTACCCACAGATGGTTTCTCCAATTCACTATGAGCGCTGACCACTGGGATAGATAGGAAAGGGATGGAGTATCCTTCTCTGACGATCTCTAGAATCCACTTGTCTGGAAAGAATGGAGTTAATCAGTCACCAAATTGGTGGGATATTGAAGATGGTTGGTATGACTGGAAAAGGGGGAGGCTTCTCAGGGCCTTGACCACACCTTCAAAATTTTTGCTTGGCTGGAGCTGCATGAGAGGCAGCCCCTAGGGAAGTGGCCTGTCTACATTTTGTAGGGGGCTTTTGTCGTTGGTGCTGAGTGTCATAGTGCTACTGATGAGTGTTCTGTGGTGGTTGGGATGATACTTCCCTGGGCATCTTTTCGGCGCAGTGTAAATGCCAAGGGAGCAGAGAGTAGTGAGCAGTTTTTAAGGGAGTGTGGGGAATTGTCTGTATGCTCCGCAAATTGTTTGCGGCTCTAAAAGGGTAAGTCTTCAACTGTGGTTTGTACCTCCTTCCAAAAGCCCAAGAGTTGAAGCCAGTCTCATGACCACGGCAGTTGCAATGGAGTGGGTGGCAGTATCCGCAAAGTCTAACGGGGCTTGTAGGGGTGTACAGGCCAAGGGGTGTCCCTCAGATATAAGTACCTGGGATTGTTCTTTCTTGTCTTCAGGAAGGTCATGGCACAGTTCCTCTAATTTGGAGTAGTTGAGGTAGTTGTACTTGGCCATAAAAGAGCCTTGTAATTCGATGTTCAAAATTGGAGCACGGCAGATGAATAAGCCTTATGTTCAAATAAATCTAAGCATTTCCAGTCTCTGTCCTGATGGGTCGACTGAGAGTGATATTGTCGTCCTTTCTCTAGAACCCCCTTAACTACCAGAGAATTTGGGGTGGAATGCGAGGGCAGAAATTCCATATCGTTCATAGGAACATAGCATTTTTTGTCAGTGCAGTTTCAGGTTGGAGGGAAGGATGCTGGAGTCTGCCAGAGCACTTTTGCGGGATTGAGAAGAGCTTCATCGATAGGTAGGGCAATTGTGGAGGATGAAGATGTGTACAGGATATCAAGCAATTTATGCTGCTGATCTTTCACTTCCTCCAGAGGAATCTGGAAGGAGTCTGCAATCCTTTGGAATAATTCTTGAAAGTGCCTGAAGTCAGCACCCATAAGAGATGGAGACCTGATAGCCTCATCAGGGAAGAAGAGGAGAAATGTAGTGTTGATAGGGCTTCCTCCTCCTGATCTTCCTCCTTACTTGGTACCCGGGGAGGTTCAGTCTCTGGTGGGCAAGACACCAATGGAGAAGGGAGAGGTGTAGGTCTCTGACTTTCCTCCATGGGAGGTTTCCCAAATTGTGCCCTGTACATGGCCCAAGGGTCCCAATATGACCAATATGGAGAGAGTGGAATGTGTGGCTGCATCCATGGCAATTCATGTCAGGATTGTGGTCCGGATGTGGATTGTGAATAGTGAGGATGTGTAGATGAAGTCATTGTAGCCTGTCTCGAATAAGAGCGTGTGATGGAGCCCTCCTCCTCCTCTTCTTCCTCCTTATTGCTGGGGAAGGGCGGTGCCATCCTTGGAGGAGAATGGAAGGAATGTCGTGAGTCTGGAGAAGAGGGTGGAAATGGGGGCAGGTGGTGTCTGAGGGGAGGTAACTCAGGCATGTCAGATACCAGCAGATCTTTTGGGTATCTGAATTCCTGTGGAGGAGGAAGGAGCATGATCAGTACACAGCTCGGTGCCAAAGGAAAGGTGCATTCTCCTGAAGATTTGCCCAGTGCCAAGGACTTGCTCTGTATTGACAGCTTCCACAGTTTTGTCAGTGCCGTGGCTACTGAGTTAAGGTCTTTAGACCGTTGTTTCGTTCAGGTACCAGAGGTACTCAGACGGGTCCTGGAGCTATGTTCCCTGTCCAAGGATGTTGAGGTGACTGACCTCGCAGGGGAAGGTGTTCTGGCAGGCTGTGCCTCGGAGTGTGATGAGGAAGCCCATTTCTTCTCATCAGAGCAAGAAAGAGACAACTTTCATTTAGCGAGATATGGGGAATGAGAATCAGCGGACAACCTGTCAGACCGTGAAATCTGCACAGTGGGAGAGTCGGGGCCTGGGTCCGATGCTGGATGCAGTGATTTCTCCATGAGGAGACGTCTTAACCAAATGTCCTGGTCTTTTCTGGCCCTGGCAATCAAATTGTGGCAGTGGGAACACTTTGTAAGACAAGTCCTTCTCCCAGACAGAGAATACCGTTACCAGGAAGGCGGTCCAGCAGGAGATGCATCTGTTAAACCCGGGAGATCTGGGGATAAGGGTGAGGGAAAAAAGCTTCCCAGTCAGGAAGGGTGGGAAGCGGGGAAACAAAAATCTAAGCTATGAAGTAACAGTAAAGGTAAAGCGAAAACAAAAACACATTTTGTTGAGAGGGGAAAAAGTATTAACTACACTAAAACTGACAGGTAAGAGACTATCTACTGAGGGAAACATGGAAGCGGGCTCTGCTGTGGATTCTGTCCCAGACCAAAGGTGGTAGAGAAGGAACTGTGGGACGGTTGGACCACACAGCGCAGTGCTATATGTACGTCCCACTCACAGCGTGAGAGGGGGGATGTGCGAATGTGCGGTCTGACAGGCACCACTGATGAAGATACCTGATCCAGGCTCAGGGGGCACTGCCGCACCTACAGTGGAGTGCCCATAGGGACATTATTTGAAGAAGAAGAATTGGTTGAGACATAAAGATGTTAGCAAATGCTAAAGCATACCAGGCCTGCTCATCGCTATTTTCTTTAGCGAAGTATGTACACAGAGTGTGCTTAACCATAGGGGATGCGAACAGAAATGTGCATGCATTTATTTCAGATATGGAGTGGGGGAATTGCATGAGTGCAACAGTTATTCTATTTTGTTGCTCCCAATTCCACTTCTTTATCTGGTCCTTCTGTTTTCACTTAGCTTTTAGAGTGGAATGGCTGACCTGTCTGCTCCACTCTGCATTGATGATGCTTGTAAAAGAACAGACAACTGCAAAATTCAAATACCTGTCACATACCACCTACTTGCTCTTACAATCTTAACACGCAAAGCATGGGAGAGGAAAGAGGGGAAATGACTTGCCTAGGGTTAAACAACAGGTCAGTGACTGACCTCCAGTACTGTGCTCTACCCATTTGATAATGATGCCTGTCAAGGGACCAGATTTTAGCATATTAGGGCCAAATCTTGAGGTTTTCACTCCGTCCTTACTTGGGATTCCTGCAGACTTCAGGCAAATTTTTTCCTGAGTAAGGACTGATTTTCAACTGATCAGTGCAACTCCTACTGACAGGCACTCAGCACCTTGGAAAGTTAGCCCTTGTATTTGTAAGGAAGCAACCTTTCCCCAGACAGTGTGTCTGGGAAGGGGCAGAAGGATGATGCTCACTTTTAAAAAGAAAAAAAGTCTTTGGGAAATTGGCAACAGGTCTGGATTTTAGAATCCCACGAGAACATGTGTGTTACTTTATGTGTCCAAGGGGAATGTTTCTCATTATCCTTCCTCTCCATTTAATTAATCTGCATTCAGTAATGAACCTTGAAGTTGCAATTAAAAACATCATTACTAATCAGGACAGGATTCAAAAGAGTCAGGGGGTTCTCAGTAGCTTTGCAGTAGCAGGAAGTTGGGGTCTGAAATAGTATTTCTACATGCTGCATGATCAATCTCTTTACTTGGGACATTTACAGCCATCGGACTTTACACTTCTGCTCAATTCTTCTATTGTTCTGGCAAACCCAAGGGAGTCGTGTCTCAGAGGAGAGAGGCCTGAATTAGTTTTAGATTTCTGGTTTATATAGAAAAACACAGGCTTTGGAAATAAATCTGTTTAAAGATGAGATGTCAATGAAAAATACCAACACAACAGCTTGACAGTTTCACTTTTGGGACAGGGTTCTGCATAGGAAGTGGTTTGTTTGTCTGTGTATTTTCTGATGATTACAATCTTGTAATAGGAGAGCTGCATGTTTTCTATTCATTAAACAGACTGCCCTGGCATTACCGTGCTGTTCTGCATGGCAGTAAATAAGAAAAGCCACAGAACAGAATTGCTGCATTGGTAATGTCAGTATAACCTGACCTGATCAAGACTTACATCTCTTATCCAGCTAATAGCCCCCAGATTTACTTTGCCACCCCTTTCCCTCAGTTAAGTATGTCAATTGCACTTCAGTTTAGGAAATCCCTAAGCTTGCAGCCACAAAAACATCACTGGGATTTAAGATACAACAGAACCTGTTAGCAGAGCCAGACCACAGCCTTAATTCACAGCTGGCTTATTCACAGAGTCGAGACAGTTGTGCAGTGGAATTACCCACAATGAGAGAATTGCAGATTCCATGAATTCTTGCATGGAGTAGCAGAAAAAATATATAGACATTTACAGTACATTTCCCACTGCCCTAAGGAACCTGTGGGATCCTCCATCAGAAAATATGGCACTCTTCACCGGGCCTCTATGCCATAATAATAATAAATTGGACTGAGATGCATGGGGCTGGATGAATATTTCAAACATCCCCAAATTTGGGGATGTTCAGATCTGGTCCTTGGTGCTGGCTCATTGACAATGATAATATATCACTCCATTAAAATGTGTATCCAGTTTTCCAATCATATGGTTCTAACAGTTTATGGTTACTCTATGCCTCCAAAGACTACAGTTTCCAACCATTCGCTCACCAGATCTGAATTTCTGAGCTTTTATTCCACCACAGAACTAATGCAGTGGTTCCACTCAGTATGGCAAATGAGCCATTCCAGCAGAGAGATACCTGTTAATCAAGCAGGTCCATCATACATTAGGGTAAGTCATAGGTACACATGATCATCTCTGGTTTAAATTCAGCAAGTGATCCACAAAGCCAAGAACCAAAGATGCATTTCTCTGGGAGAGATAAGTACAGGTTCATTGCAAAAAACAAAGCAAAAATGAATCAACAAACACATAAATTAAAAAATCTAAGAGGTGGCATGTGGTCCAGTGGGTGTGGCACTGGTGTGGGAATCAGATGAATTAGATTCTGCTCCCAGCTCTGCCATTGACCTGCTGTGTGAACATGGGCAAATCACTTCCCCTCTCTGTGCCGTTGTTTCCCCTCCCACCCTTTGGTCTGATTTGTTGTAAACTCTTCAGGGCAGGGAACGTTTCTTACTCAGTTTGTACAGCATCTGTCCCAATGGGGCCTTGACCCAAACTCTCCCCTACAGCTGTGAGACTAAGGTGACCGACGGAAAACACCTGAAAAACGTGGAAGCCAACACTTTCTCTGGAAGATCCTCAACATAAAGTGGGAGGATCGCCGCACTAATATCAGTGTCTGCATGGAGGCCAACATCTTCAGTATTGAGGCCTTGATTATCCAACACCAGCTGAGGTGGAGCGGGCAGTGTGCGCTCATGACTGATGCATGCCTGCCAAAACAACTGCTGCACGCCCAACTCATGAAAGGAGAAAGGAAATGGGGAGGCCAAAAGACACACTTCAAAGACACCCTCAAGTAGGGTGACCAGATGTCCCGATTTTATAGGGACAGTCCCGATTTTGGGGTCTTTTTCTTATATAGGCTCCTATTGCCCCCCACCCCCTGTCCCGATTTTTCACATTTGCTGTCTGGTCACCCTACCCTCAAGACAAATATCAAGAGATGTGGCATCGATACCACACACTGGGAGACAGTAGCCCAGGGCAGGGCTTACTGGGTAAGACATGTTAGAGAAGGAACGACCACTTTTGAGGAAGATCACCTCGCCCTGGTCGCAGAAAAACACCAGAAAAGAAAGGACAGACAACTGTCATGCTGCAATCGTGGCCCAACCCTGCCTTCCAACATCACCTGCAACATCTGCCAACGAGTTTGCGGCTCAAGGATCGGACTCCTCAGTCACCAAAGGACCCATAAAAAATAAGACCCGTGGAAGAGATCATCCTCGACCCCAAGGGATCGCCAGCGACGATCACACCGGGGCCTTGATCTTAGTTGCAGCTTCTGGGTGCTACTCTAGGTACAATTCGCCACTGAGAAGCAACAGAGTCTCTGATAAGCTGTATAATAGCGTTTAAAAGAAGAAAGGACCCTCTTTGGTTTGTCACTTAAAGGAGATTTGAAACGGACTTTGATGGTGCTACCCCCTGCACAATCTGAAGGAAAATAGAGATCTGAACAACTTTCCTTGTCTTCCTGTGTGAAGGGGTCCCACAGGGTAGATGTGCTTCTCTCACCTGTTTAAGAGATTCTGCACCCCTCTGTCCATTGGAATCAGCCGCAGACAGGTAATTTTGCACTGGAGTGCTACATCACTTGGAAAGTCAAACAACTCCAGGAAAGGATCTGGTGACTGTGAGGATGACGTCTCATTGTCAGTTTTCAAGGAGATTAATGTGCCAAAACCAGAGAATGAGAAAATCTTTTTTGGGTCATCAGGATCAGCTAATCTTGTTCTCCCTTTTTACTCACAATCTCAACATTAAATGTCTGTAGGACTCCAATTTTAGAGGGAGAGAGGACTGGTTTTTCCCTTTATCCCGCATTGCTGATTTTCCCACAGTAACTTGTTTTCCACCTGCCCAATGAGACATGACAAGCCATGATCTGATGCCACTGAGTGGAAACTGACATGTCAGCAGAAATCTGAGACAGGCCTTCCTTAAAAACAACTGCTATGATAGGTCATGTTATCAGTAAGAAGATAAAAAAGAACAAAAGAGAAACTCGTTATTTGTATAGCTAGTTGCCAAATTAGATGTCTCCACTCTTTGACAAAGAAAAACTCAAACTGGAGAAGAAGCATTAAAACTAAAGCACAAAATCTTAAAAAGAAGAGACACACTCTACGGAATGTTTTAAAACTTTCAGCAGAGCTCAGATACCATTGCAAGGGGGGCCATATAAGTACCTAGATATTAGTTAGATAGAACTAGTTAGTTAGAACCAGCATTATTTACGGCATCAATGCCCCACCGCACCCACCTCTGATCTCTCCAGATACTAAAACAATGTGTCCAGTAAAAATTGCTGTAAGTGACCCTCAGCAAAGACAGGTTCCCCATTTAACTAAATGCCAAACAGAATTGTAGTGTAAACTCTAGAGAGTGAAATGTACTTGAGGGGAGGAGGGGAAGGAGATCAAGTTACATTCACTTGATGTCATAACATTTTGCTGGTAATTTTCAGACCTGGATGACTGAAAATTGTCTCATTGCTACACAATTCCACACATGTATGTTATTTTCCTAAACTTAAATGGTAATTTTGTGAATAATTGATTCTAACATTTTTAGTCTCCCTTGAAGTAACCACACAAATGACTTTGATGCATCAGAGTATGCAACTGGTTGCTGATTGTAGACTTTTGTAAAATACCAGATGGGTTGAATTACATAATTCATCTGGTACCTTTATAATTCTGCTACTCTCTTACAGTTAAAGACATGGGTTGAGACCTGCCTTCCACTCAAGTCAATGGCAAAGCTCACAATGACTTCATCCATCGTGCCTAGATACTCTGGTGAGGGGTGCAGTAGGACTGTATTGACAAATTTGATTGGGATGGTCTGACAGGTCAGAAGGATATTTGGGAGCTGTGGGTCTAAACTGGAGGGCAGAGGCATTGAATTCACTGTGGGCCAATTTTCCATCTGTCAGACAGTCTCTAGCTGAGCAGCACTAGCTACGAGAAGCCCAGTCTCAAGCTGCTTTCATGGTGTAGATACATATTGCCACATGGCACGTAACTGGACTGTGTGCACCCAAGTGGGGATTATGATGGGGTGGGCACCTCACACCAGATCTGACAGGGTTAACGAGGTCCTGAGAGCCCAATTAGGTCACCTGGGAGAGGGAGGGCCAGGGTTAACTGAGAGTGAAGCCCAGCTGGGGAAGGGCTGGGACAGCACTATAAAGCCAGGAAGCTGTGTGGGGAATGGGACTAAAGGGGAGGGAGGTTATGGTCACTGTGGAAGGCTGTCAGGGACAAGGAGGGAATCTAAGGGGCGAGTAAGCCCTAGGATCCTGCCCTGGAGTAAGGAGTCTGGTAAGAGGCTAAGAGTGGGTGAAGTAGCCACAGGGAGCAGAGTTTGCTTCTGTGGTAAATCCAGAAACAGGAAAGGGAAGAGAGAGGCTGGGTAGGAAGGAGCCCAGCCCAGGGACACAGCAACAGGGAATGGGGACTGAGCAGACCTGGACTGAAGGCTATAGGGTCCCTGGGCAGGAACCCAGTGTAGCAGGTGGACCTGGGTTCCCCTGCCAGCTACTGGTATGGTGGCACAGAGCCTGAGTTGGGGCTGAGCACTCTCTGGGGAAGGCATTTGGATAGTGATCCTGTCAGACTTCACAATCCTGGAAGGGGTGGACTAAATGGGGCCCTGACCAGAGAGACAATCACAGCCTGAGCAGAGAGCAGAAGGAAGGGACCCCTGAATGCTGAGAGAGCTACTTTCCCAGACCTAGCCATGAGGAGGCACGCCAGTGGTGAGTGAGTGGGAACCCCGGTACAGGGATTCAGCTTATTAAACATTCAATGGCCACCACCAACTCCTCAGCTCTTCCACAGAAGCTGCTTTTTCTCCTCACACCTTACTGCAAACTAGTGACTTTATCTCCTCCCTTTTGCTTTTGTTCTCTTACCTCAGCAACTTGCCGACCCATGTTCATCCTGCTGGGCCTACTTCAGACACACGTTCACTCAGCCCTCAATTCCAAGCCTCCTCCTCAGTAAGGATTCCCTGTATTTCCGCCATTGGCTGCTACAGAAGGAAAGGAAAAGCTCTCTTCCATTGTTGGCTTTGCAGCCCTGTTGCATTGCATAGCTAGCGCTCCTCTTACAGACCCCCACTAGCAGCCTCCTTTTCCTCTGCACATGGGTGAGAGTGTGCACAGCCGCGTCAAGAGGCCCTGTGGTCTAAACTTCAAAAGAGAGTTCAGCAACCATCACCGGGGACAGATTTCCAGCAATGTCACCCTGGGGCTGCTGGGCGCTCAACGCTTTTGAAAATCTAGGGCCAACTGTGGGTGCTAGGCACTTGAAAATCCATCCCTGATCCCTTTTGAAAATCTGGCCATATATACCCTTGCCGAAAGCCCCAGCTACTACTTGGGTAATTACTGATGGCTGCATTGAGCTCCATGGTCCCAGTCTGTGCAAGGAGGGGACTGTCCCATGCAACCTCTTCTGCATGGAAGTGAGACCCAGATGCTTCCATAGTCCCTCCCACTAAGCTGGGCAGAGCAGGGACCAGTCCCCTGTAGGGAAGAAGTGGAGACTGGTTGAGTGGGCTCGGAGCAGAACCATGAGCTAGGGGGAGCATGCACATCAGCTTCCCACTGGCCTTAGCTTCAGAAAAACAACAAAGCCCCAACACGTATTCTTGTCTCTATCCAGGGTGCCTTGGGGGCTGTGTGGTCAAGGCAAGTCTCCAATAGTGCAGCTCCCAAAGATTCAGGCTGTAGAGAGGCTTGAGGAAAATATTGGGACTGGAGGCCTGGGGCCTTCTACAGATCCCCCAGGAACCTTGCAGATCCCTGGGCATCTTTCCAGGTTGGTGACAGGTCCAATGGCCTTTTCTGTCATCCCCCCCTCCCCAATGGGATGTCATAGGGGATTCTCTGTGAGGGCCACCTCCTCTCAGCTGTGTCCTCTGCAAAAGACTTTAATATGGAAGCGGATCATCATGATCTGGCCCTGAGTGAGCTACATGCAAGGAGCACTTATTTTGTGGATTCCTTGGGTTGAGGTGAGTGCCTAACTGTTCATGCCTCTATACACAAGATGGTCTGAGCAGAGGCGGCTGCACATACCAGCACAATGCTTGAGGAAATGGCTGGGTGCCGTGGTTTCATTGAGTTATATTTTTTGCACTGTACAAGAAGATGTGGTGTGCTGAACAGAAAACATGTCACTAACCAATTGCCTTCCCTTCTTTGTCCCACCTCCTTTCCTGTGTGACCTTCAGAGAGTCAGAAACAAGCCCAACAGTGTTTGGATTTCCACTCTGGTATGTCAGTTCTCAGCAGGTCTTGTTTGGTGCTTTGGAATTGCTCAGAGGCAGTTTATGTCATTGGCAGCATTAAATAACTGCATGATAAACATTTGATCACTTCAACATCGAGGTTGGACAGAGCCCAGGACAGAGCTTTCTTCAGTTCCAAATTGTATCTGGAATCATTCTTTGAGCCAAGGACATGTTTGGGTCCTACTCCAAATGGCTTGTGTGTGATATATAATAAAACAGGTGACCCATTTATGCCATACAGTGATGTAAATGACGCACATCACTCCAATGGACCTGGGATCATTTAACATAGCGTCTACTGCTGAGACACATAAAAGGTTACTATTCACAGGCTGGCATTCATGCTTGACTTCTTCAGTTGTGAAGACAGTCTATGCCAGGGGTCTCAAACTCAAATCACCAGGAGGGCCACATGAGGACTTGCACGTTGGCCCGAGGGCCACATCACCCATGCCCCGCTGCCCTTGGCACCGCCCCCCACTCCACCCCCGCCCCTTCCGGCAGGGTGCAGAAGGGGGCTCAGGGCAGGGGGTTGGGGTGCATGAGGGGTGTGGGGTGCATCAGGGGGCTCAGGGCAGGGAGTTGGGGTACAGGAGGGAGTGCGGTGTGTGGCAGGGGGTTGGGGTGTGGCAGGGAGCTCAGGGCAAGGGGTGGGGTGCAGGAGGGGTGCAGGGTGTGGCAGGGGACGCAGGGCAAGGGGTTGGGGTGCAGACAGGAGGCTCAGGGCAGGGAGTTGGAGTGCAGGAGGGGTTCGGGTTCCAGCCCGGTGCTGCTTACCTGGAGTAGCTCCGGGGTGGCAGAGGGGCCGGGGCCAGGGTAGGCAGGCAGGCAGGCAGGCTGGCTGGCTCCCTGCCTGCCCCCGGCCCCTCCACTCCTGGAAGCCCCGGACACACGGCATCCCTACGGCCCCGGGGAGAGGGGGAGCAAAGAGCTCTGTGAGCTCCTGTTGCCCGTGGTTACCTCCCCCGAAGCTCCCATTGGCCGCAGTTCCCCATTCCCGGCCAATGGGAGCTTCAGAGGAGGTAAACACAGGCAACAGGAGCTCAGGAAGCTCTCTGCTCCCCCTCCCCCTGGGGCTGCAGGGAAACCGTGTGTCCAGGGCTTCCCGGAGCAGCGCGGTGCCCTCAGCACCATGGGGTGGGCAAATCCGCGGGCCGGATCCAAACCCCTGAGGGGCCGGGGCCATAGCTTGTCCACCCCTGGCCTGGAGGTAGGCTGCGGATGCGGCGCGCAGGGGAGGGGGGGCCCGCGGGAGCTTGGCGGGCCGCAGGGAAGAACCGCGCAGGCCGCATGAGGCCCACGGGCCGCGAGTTTGAGACCCCTGGTCTATGCATTCTGCTACTGGCTCCTTCCAGAGCCAAAAGAAAGGCACTGCTGGCTCCAATTTGCCCAGTCCTGTGAAGAGACTTAAAATTAGGTGAGTGAAATGTGGTAAAATCTCACACAAAAACTCGGGTGCTCCTCCCTCAACTGCCAGAGAATCTCAGTCTTCTGGGGTTTGACTCAAAAATAACTCAGAGTTCCATTTCCAGACTTGGACTCTGCCCCTGGTGGCATCACACAGAGCTCTTTCTGGGAAACCCAATTTCAACCAAGTTCTCCAGGACAAAAGTGTCACAAATGACCTAAACAGGCTTGCCTGGGCAACTCTGAGTGTACACCTCATGACATCATGTTTCCCTTCTGCACTCGCAACTGGAAACTGGCTCTCAGGGCCAACCCAAGGCTCTGCATGGAAGCAGAGAGAATTCTCTATTTCTCTTTCAGTGTCTGCTAATGTTGAACTATCCCCTCTTGGGTAGTCAAAGCTGTCTTGCAAGCTGAACGGCAGTGCAGAGCCCTGTGAGCAATGCGTTATGAAGATCTATACATCCTTGAAGTGCTAAGTAGAGCTAGAACCTGGCAAAACATTTTCTGCAAATTTGAGACTTATCTGCTTAGACTGTGCCTGCCTTCCAAAATATTTGGGAAAAGTGAATTTGTAATTTATTAGTAATATTTGTGCTGGATTTTGATTCTCAGTTATACTCATTTAAGGAGGATACACACAAACCATGTGACTTGTGTGTCCGATCAAAACTTCTCCATTTTTAAATTCTAAGTATTGAAAATTTGCAATGAACTGGTCCCAGATGAGCTAAAGGCCAAGAATTATTCACTGAAATGATTTGGCAAGTAATTCATAGAATCATAGAATCATAGAATATCAGGGTTGGAAGGGACCTTAGTAGGTCAGCTAGTCCAACCCCCTGCTCAAAGCAGGACCAATCCCCAATTCTGAATAATGAATACATTCAGGAAACTTGCAGTCTGTTTACAGACAATTCAAACACAGAAATACAAGTAAAAACATAATTATCTGAAATTCAGTAAACTGGAAAAGAAAATTCTGATTTCAGGAGATACTTCCAAAGCTTGGAAGGTTCAAATTCCAGGGAAATGGGGTGTGGATAGTTAGATTTTACCTATACAGACAACATTCAGTGAATAATGTAATCATTACCCATTACTTGTCAAGCACTAATATTAAATAAACAAGGAGGAAGCATTATCAAAGCCAATAGTTGGACAGCATATCAATGGCTACTACACTACTAAAGGGTACTAGCCAAGTTTCAATTCCTGTCTCAGAGGTATTCTGACCTTTCGGAGCCTGCAGTTCACCTAGCTTCCACAACCTTTTCACCAAAAGTGAAAGGTTGCAAACTCTCAATTCTAAGAGGGCCTTGAACATATCTTTCCAAGGCTGGGCTTAACTTTGGGAGGGCACACAGTCTGAAAATCCTGCCATATGATCTACAAGGCTGAGGAACAGTGTCCAGTAGCTACAATGTAAGAAGTTTTATTGGAAGGCTGCAGCAGAAAAAAATCCCCCAAAAGTGCTTCACGGTAATGTGTTTTCTCTCCTTCATTGAATTCTCTGCCCTGAGTTCTCCTCCCTTTCCCAGTTCAGTAGTGTTTGAACTGGGTCAGGAGTTACCCATATTATGTATGCAATAATGTACGGGCTCATCAACACAGTACAGCTACTTGGCCTGGTGGAAAGCATTGCAGTGGGACGTCACATAAGGCAGGGCAAAAGCTTCCACCAGCTCTGGCTTTGCAAAGCACACAGAAAAGAGCTCTGCAGCTAGCTCAGCAGTTCTGACAGCAGAGACTGTTCGCTGAGACAGTGAAAAGCACACCAGAGCTGCATGCTAGCTTTGCATGCTTACCCAAACCAGAAAAAGTGTTGAACAGATCAGATTGATTTTTGTCTTTTTGGTTCATTTGCCCTCCACAGAAGATCCCTAGGGTTTTCTAGATCTTGTAATAAGATGCTTTGTAACATCTCCATGAGTTGGCTCAGTTCTGGACTGCAGCACTTACAAAAGGGAAAAAAAAGTGTATTAAAAAATGTGAGGCCAGTCCCAGATGGAGCCAGCATTCATCTCTTTGCATGTGTGCATTCAAAATAGGAACACAGTATTTCCCATAGCAGACCATGGAACCATAACATCTTGATAACCTACCCTGGCAGTGGCCAATACCTGATGCATCAGAGAAAGATGATTCTCACCCCACCATTATACATCTAGCTAATTGTGCAATACTGTATATAGAGGAGGGAAATCGTATTTGATGCCTGGGTTTATCAGCTTAGGCCGTGAAGGAGAGGGGCTAGAGGCACTGGAGGCTAACCTAGCAGGAGAACTCAGCTGTGAGGAGGCAGGTTGGGAACGACAGGCAATAGGAGGTGTTCCCAAATGTGCTGGCCACACATTTACAATGTGGAGGATTAGCAGCATTGCAAGTCTTTGTGGGACAGATTGAGGGAAAGGTGTACTCTGAGGTGAAGCGAGGATACATGGGGTATGCCTACACTGCAATAAAAACCCTGCAGCACCGAGTCTCAGAGCCCAGGTCAATTAACGCGGGTTTGTGGGGCTCGGGCTGCAGGGGTAAAAATAGCAGTGTAGATGTTGGGGCTTGGGACCCACATCTGACTCTGAGACCCACCCACCCTGAGCCTCAATGTCTACACTGCAATTTTTAGTCCCACAGCCTGAGTTGCACAAGCCCCACTCAGGTGACCTGGGCCAGGCATAGCTGTGCCACCAGTCTTTTATCGCAGTGTAGATGTACCACAGTGTACAGGATTTAGGCTGAAGTGGAGTGGGGGGCACGGGCGAAGGCACAGAGGCAGTGGTGGGAGAAGGCAACAAAGGGGGCTTGAGGGAATTAGACAGGGGTGAAAGTAACTTAAAGGCCTTGCTGGTACTGAGGAGGGGGCGTGGCCTCAACCAGAAGAGGCGTGGCCTCTACTGGAAGAGGCAGGGCCTTTAAATCCCCAGGCCCTTTAAATCAGGATGTAAAGGGCTTTGTAACATCTCCATGGGTTGGCTCTTCTATATACAGAATTGCACAATTAGCTAGATGCATAATGGTGGGGTGAGAATCATCTTTCTCTGATGCATCAGGTATTGGCCACTGCCAGAGTAGGTTATCAGGATGTGATGGTTCCATGGTCTGATATGGGAAATCAGGATTTAAAGGGCCCAGGGCTAGGGCTGTGGTAGCAGCAGCTGGGAGCCCTGGGCCCTTTAAATCACCCCCTGAGCTTCTAGCCGTAGAGGCGGCTGGGAGCCCTGGGGTTCGGGGGTGATTTAAAGGGGGCGATTTAAAGGGCCCGGGGCTCTAGCTGCCGCTACCGCAGCGAAGCCCCGGGCCCTTTAAATTGCCGATGGAGCCCCGGGGGTCCCAGCTGCAGCCACAACCCCTAGGGCTCCAGCAGCAGGGCCCAGGGCTCCAGCTGCCACTACCCTCCAGGGCCCTTTAAATCATCTCCGGAGCCCTGCTGCCAGAGCCCTGGGGTAGCGGGGATCCAAAGGCTATTTAAAAGGCCCATGGCGGTAGAGGCAGAGGGAGCCCTGGACCCTTTAAATAGCCGTTGGAGCCTGCCGCCGCTACCCCAGGGCTTCAGCGGCGGGGCTCTGGCGTCAATTTAAAGGGCTCAGGGCTCCAGCCACTGCTGGGAGCCCCGGGCCCTTTAAATTGACGTCCTGGGAAGCCGGTCTGCCCCGGTACAGTGCACCAGCTCTTGCCGGCAGGATAGCAGGTTTGTAGAAATTGTGGTACACAGAACCTGCCCCTGCCCAAATTCTGCCCCCCACCTGCCCAAAGCTCTGGGAGGGAGTTTGGGTGGGGGAGGTCTGGGGTGTAGGGCTGGGGCAGGGGATTGGGGTGCAGTCAGGAGTGGCACCAGCTTTTTTGCCGCCCTAGGTGGCGGCGGCAGGAGAGGCTGCCGTCGAAATGCCGCCGAGGTCCCCGGTGGCTGAAGAGGACCCCGGCGGCACTTCAGCGGCAGCTTCTTCAGCCGCCGGGGACTTCAGCGGCAGCCTCTCCTGCCGGCAGCCGCCGAAGGACCTGAAATGCCGCCCCCCAAATCCTGGCACGCTAGGCAACCGCCTAGGGTTGCCTAATGGTAGCGTCAGCCCTGGGAGGGGGCTCAGGGCTGAGGCAGAGGGTTCGGGTGTGGGGGGGATGAGGGCTCTGGCTGGGGGTGTGGGCTCTGGGGTGGAGCAGGGCTGGGGCTGAGTTTGGGATGCAGGCAGGCAGGGACTGGAGCCAGAGAAGAGGACTCCCCCCAGCCCTCTACCCACTGGCAGTAGCGAGCTCTGGGGTAGGGGACCCCCTCTCCCTCGCCGGCAGCACACTTACCCCCACCACTGTCACTGCACGTGCTCCTAGGGTCCCTCTCAGGTCCAAGAATCTCCCTCGCCTCCCCTGTGGTGGGTTCCATGGGTGGGGGGGCTGCCATCACATGTGCACCTCCTCCCCTGCTGCTGCCCCTCACTGTAGCCTCACTGGGGGAGATGGGGCTGCCCGTTGCCCAGCATGGGGCAGGAGCGGTGACTGCGGGTGGGGGGCACGGCTGTACTGGTGGAGGGTCGGCCGGGGGATACTCGAGGGAGGTGCGGGGGGGCAGCAGGTGGGGCCAGTGGGGAGGCCCGGCCCCAAACATTGGTGAAGCCAGGCCCCCGAGTCCTCAATATTGCTGGAGCCACGAGCCCATATAACTCGCCTCTGCAGCTTGCCGGTACGCAGTACTGGGGCGTACTGGCTTACTTTCACCTCTGGAATTAGAACTGGCAGAGCATAAGGCCATAGTGGGAGAGTGTTAGGAGACATGAGATGACACAAGCTGTAGCATGTTTGTGAGGGGGCGGCAGCGGCATTTGGGAACGTGGATGTGGAAAGTGATGCAAAGGCAAGTAGGGGACTCTGAGCATGTGTGTGTGTGTGTCGGGGGTCCTTGTCCATAACTAGGGCTTCTCGGTGCTACAGTAATACAAACAAATAATAAGATGACAATGGACACTATGGAAATCAGATAGACCAGGCAGATGGAGGCTGCAATAGTCTAGGTAGCTGATAGATTAAGATATTTATCTGAGTGAGCACTGAGCCAATTGCAAACTCTGTGTAAAACCTCTCCAGAACACACCCACACTTTGGGTTAATGGCTGATTTGCAACTGAAAGGAAAAAAATGGAAATGAAGAGGATGCCTTAATCCCAGAGCTCAAAGCTATAAAGAGACATCGTCGGGCCATTCCCGCCCCAGGGGGTGTGCATTGTCAGCCAGCTGGGAAAATCTTATTGATGAGAAGGGTGGTTATTGGCAATTCAGACGAGATGAGATCTCATTGGAGCTGAGTACTGAATGGTACCATTGCACACAGCACAGAGTAGAAGCAAAGTCTACCACCTTCCTCTTGGAAAAAACCCCACAGCTCATGCAAAGTATCAAGAGGAAAATGTGTGTCTGTGTGTGTGGGGAGGGCGTTGAGCAGGGGTGCTAGAACAATTTTTATAGGGGGTGCTGATGATGGAAACCATGTATTTGGTGTTTATTATTACTACTTCAAGCCAGCCTCCCTAGGTCCAGCACCACTGGTGTTGAGGAGCATATCAAGTGTCCACAGAATACTATGTCTCCAGATAGTCCTAGAGCCATGGGACTGGTATCCTCAGTGACTAATAAGCATTGCAAAAGAAGTTCACTACACATCCAAAGTTTAGATAAATACATCGGTGCCCTTTCATTTCCAGGTCTAGTTTACAGCCCCCAGATCTCCTGCAGTGAGGGGAAAAAATGATAGTCCCCAAACAACCAGAGTGAGCTCCCAGCCCTGTAGCTAGTCTATTACCTCTGAATCCAGCAAGTGTTCTAGGCAATGCCCTGTCTCAAACAGGCTTTCTCCACAGGAGCAGCCTAGCCAGACCTCCCTGGAGTTCTCTTGCCACATGGAGTGAGTTGGGGCTAGCAGGAGAAGACGTTGCTAATATCCCTTGCTTTTGCTCCACCTAAGTTACAACTCTGGATCTGCTTTTCCCAGCTACTTTTTGTACCTGATGACGGGTTCCCCCCGGGGTGCTACTGGAACTGGGGGACCGATCTCTGACTCACCAGTCTGAGCTTCCTCTCACACCGTGCTGAAGATCTGCTCCCACACTTCCACGTATTCACAAACATAGGGACACACCAGCTGCAGTTAGATGCAGGCTCTCTGACCAATCACTCCATGAGCCAACAATGGAGAAGCTACAGCCAAGATAACCACCAGCTTCCCAGGCACACACCCCCTCCCACTGGAGTATAAACCCCAAATTATACCGTCTTGTGCTGCATAGGGAACTATACAGCGTAAGTTCATAGAGTTCTCCCCTCCCTCAACGTGGAGAGGAAATGCAACAGTCCCTGCTCCTGAGCTAATATTCCCAAGCACTTCACTCCAAACTTACTGGTTTAGATTAAAACATAAAATAAGTTTACTACAAAAAGATAGATTTTAAGGGATAGCAAACAGATCAAAGCAGATTACCTAGTAAATAAACAAAAATGCAAACTAAGCCTAAGATACTAGAAAGATAGGGTGAGAATTTGCTAATTCATATCCTGATGATACAGGCAGAGTTGCAGATTTTTAAGGGACAAGCTGCATTTGTTTTGCAGCTTGGGATCCCTACCCCCATTCCAAGTCCTTTTCCTTAGGAGCTTCTCTTAGGTGTTCAGTTGTGGGGTAGTGAAGAACTACCAATGATGTCACTCCTGGCCTTATATAGCTTTTCCATAGGGCAGGTACCCTTTGTTTCAAACTTGGTTCCCAGATTAGTTTGTGGAAAAATACAGACATCCCAGAATGGAGGTCAGAGTCATGATCACATGCCCTTGCATACCTTGCTGAGTCATAGCAACCATTACTTGCAGGCTGCCTGGAGCATTCTTTTATTTTTATAAATGGAGATATGCCAATCTCCTAGAACTGGAAAGACCTTGAAAGGTCATTGAGTCCAGTCCCCTGCCTTCACTAGCAGGACCAAGTACTATCCCCTGACAGATTTTTTACCCCAGATCCCCCCCTCAAGGATTGAACTCACAATCCCGGGCTTAGCAAGCCAATGCTCAAACCACTGAGCTATCCCTCCCCCTATTCTCAGGAAGGTTAAGCTGTTCCACAGCCCATTGTCTTTGTTGATAAGCCATTAGCAGTATCTGGCTTCTTCATTGTGGTGGTGTTTTCCAGAGTAAGCCCATTTGAAATACAGAGCCATAGTCAATATGTATCATTTTTGTATCTGAAATGATAAATGCATACAAATCGAATAATCAAAATATTCAGCAAATCATAACTTTTCCAATGATACCTTACATGACCCATCTTGTATAAAATGCATCATAATCATATAATATTACTAGCATTAATATGTGGGGGTAGTGTCACACCTGGAGACCGGTATCTCCTGTCAGTCACATGCAGACCCTACTTGCACACAAAAATGGCAAAGGTCAAAATGAATTAAAGGGATGGTACTTGAAGAATCAGGATTACTCAGCGGAAGCTGCGCTAGTAGTTAGGAAACAAGCCTAGATCTTTGGAGACTCTGGTTCAAGTCCTTGCTCTACCATAACTTGTGTGACCTTGGGCAAATCACTTAGTCCTTCAGGTTTCCCACTCTGTGAATCAGAGATGCCCTGTCTCACATGCCTGTTTTGAGGCTAAATCCATTAAAAGACTTCAAGGTGCTCAGAAGAGACCTGTCATAAGTACCATAAATAGACAGATTTCAGCGGGAGGACAGAAAACCCAGGCAAGGTAAATAATCTCTACCTGGCTTCTTTTAAAAAACATTGTGCTTATTGCAGGGAGTTAAAGCCCTGCTGATAACAGTTTCTCAGGAATGGACCTACCTTATCAAAAACAACACGATCATAACAGTGTATACGAAGCTAAGGCAGTTCACAGGGAGACCAAGCAGAAAAGATCCAGGGTAACCCAGAACAAACACAATATATGGTAATGGTAGTTATGTGCAAAGGCATATTGTTACATTGCAGAGCATCAGGACAAGTGTCAGTGAAGTACAAACAACAGTCAGCATACCACCTCCTCAGGACAAAAAAAAATGGCAGAGACTTTTAGGAATGGTGCAGCACAGTGCAAGTGAACCAGTCTGGTGGTCTACCAGAGAGAAATCTTATGTAAAGACAATCTAGCAATGGGAGCCAGAATAAAATGCACCGCAGCAACCAGAGACAGTGGCCAGCACCAGCTGCATCAGTGGAAGGTGTAAAAACCCTGCTTTTGTAAAGGAGCCCTCCAGGCAACAAAATAACACTTTACGCAGGACTCTGCCTGCTGGTGGGGGAGCCTGCTGCTTTATTCACCTTAGTCACAACCAACTGTGTGGGGGTGTGGGGGTGGACTACACCTCACAAAACAGGAAATAAGGGAGCATGGCTCCATCCCCTAATACTTTGAGTAACCCAGTTAAATTGACTACACCTGCAAGATTCAATTATGGGATAACTGTCCCCAGGGAAAGTTTCCTTTCAACCCCTGTGCCCCGAAACAAGAGTTTCTATCCCTTCCAAAGCTCTTGATCAATATTTGCTATTATAACTCTGCATATTCTCGTTATCCATAGATAGCAGGATTCAAAAAAGGAATGGCTAAGCTCTTGGCTGCAGTAATATGTTGTGGCAATGAGTCCCACAGGTAATTTTGTATGTTAGGCCAAAACCACCAGAAAGACCTGTTATGGCCTTGCACTAGGAAAACACAATTGAGACCAAGAAATATATTCGTTTCTCATTTTTCAGCACATATGAGGAGAATAGGAAACCATTAGGATTTATCTAAGCAGATTTAACATCCTTTACTTGGTCTATGAGACACACATTAAATTTGGAGTTCACTCCAAGAATTAGCTATTTTTACCCGAGTAAGTATGTGCTGGTGAATCAGACATTGAGAAGATGCTTCTGTTATAACTATATAGTTGGTATGGTTTATATTGGTCCATGTTGTTTTATACTGTGCTTCATTTTGGAGTACTTCATTTATTTGAGCTTCCAGTTTTTATTGTTTAAATTGTTTTATTTTTTAATGGTTGGTTTAGGGTTTCAGTGACTGACGTTAGTATTGTAACAATTTAATGCAAAGAAAGAATATAAAACAATGGCAAAAACAAAAATCGCACTGGGTTTGCAAATCAAACATATCCCTCTGGAAATGGAGAATAAAGCATCGCAAAGTGCTTTTCAGTCATTCATAGCTCCTTAACTAGGGAAATTCCTCACCTGAGTTCAGGAGTACAGTTTGTATCCTTAAGTATGCTGCAGATGCCCTTGTGCATTTAAGTACATGACCACACCCAGGCCTGCTAATTTAAGTCTCAATTCTACAAAGACTTCCGCATTTCTGAGTTCATTGGGACTACTTCCATGTGTAAAATTAAGCATGCATGTTCAAAGGATCAAGGTCCAATTTTGTTTAAGTAAGTAATAGAGAACTTTTAAGCACTATCTGCTGAAAATTTTCAAATGTGCCTGTGGCAAGCCACCGAGAGACAGTAGGTGCACAGAGTATGAATTCTCCTTTGCCAATGAAGGTTCAGGAGTAAGAGTGAAGACGGGTGTATTTGAAGAATCAAGAATGACCTTTGCTTGAGATTTCAATTTCTGCAAGGATGTCCAAGAACTATGGTCTGGCACACACATCAGGTTCATCACTTTGAAAAATCTATCGCCTACTCAGTAGAAATGCATTTTACACAATGCGTGGCTTTTCTGATGTAGTCCAGATAACCGGATACAAACATAAGATGGAGGAAATGACTAAGGGCAAAACTAACCTCAGAAATACACCTGCCAGCTGGACAGGTGTGCTGTTCCATTGGAGTGGGAGTGGCCAGGATGGCAGGCCAGTGGTCCTTCTCTAGGGAAGTTGCTCCACTGTCCAGTTTAGGAAGGCTCGCAGAGGCCTAAAATGTATGGGATGGGCATGAGAAGAGAATGATGGGAGCATAGACAGTAACTGGAATTTATCCTGACTGTAGAGCAAAGGGACAAAGTCATAAAATCACAGAAATGTAAGGCTGGAAGGGATCTCAAGAAGTCATCTAGTCCACACTCCCCCCCCCCCCCCCCCCCCCCCCTGTGCTTAGGCAGGATTAATTTGCAGCTCACACTGAAAGAAACTTTCAGTATTTAGCAGAAAGGTAAAAGGGAAATTAACTACATAACTGCACACACTACACACCTGATTTGTGATTGGCTCCCTCGGTGCTGCCATCATGCAAATAAAAACACCTACCTATTATCCATTTGTACCCCAAGAACAGGGTGAATGGGCATGGTGCCATATACCAATCCACCTTTTGTTAGCAGATGTTATGAATATCATCCTCAGATAAAATATTCATGGAGGTATACTGAGTACTGTCAACTACTGGTGAAATGGATGGATGTGCTGACAGGAGGGATGTGCTCACAGCTCCCTGAATGCTCCTGTATTTGTTGTATATTCATCAGCAGTTGGCCCACTCCTCCTTAGAGTGTAAAACAACCCTTAGAGTTAGAATTCTAGTCCTTAGAAATCTTTGCAGAGATTGGAATCTTCTTGCTTCTCCAAATACACACCTCATTACCCCTCTGCCCGACCTTCCCTGGCAAAGGAGAATTCACATTCTGTGCACTTCGTGGCTCACTGGCTGTAACAGGAAAAATAAGTCCTGATCAGCATTACTGATCAGTGAGATGCCTGCAGCTGGTAATTAAAACAGGGGGGAAAAAAAGATAAATCATCTTCTCTGCGCTGATTTATGCGATTTTAAACTTAGGAACTGAGATTTTCCTATCACCATCTACAGGACCCCAGGGATAGTTCTGACTTAATGCAGAGTCAGATGCCTCTCTTGGTTATGAATTCAGAAGGTGATTTGGGGAGCTTGAAACAGAGGTACATGCATTTTAAGATGAGCGCACATAGGGGCTTTGATATTTTGGGTTTTACCATCAGTATTTTGTTTTTATTGCAATTCTAACAGTGTCCTGGTGCTGTGAGATTAATGGAGGGAACCCTCCTGGGCCAGCATCAGCCTGTTCCAGGTTCAGTGGAAGGCTGGTCCAGTGGTTAGGGTGCTGTGCTGGGACTTGGGAGACCTGGGTAGGGTTGCCAACTTTTGAATCGCACAAAACCGAACACCCTTGCCCCACCCCTTCTTCGAGGCCCCACCTCCCGATGACTCCACCCTACCTCCCTGTGTAGCTCACTCATTTTCACTGGGTTGGGGTGTGGGAGGGGGTGAGGGCTTCAGCTGGGGGTGCAGGCTCTGGGGTGGGGCCGAGGGGTTTGGAGTGTGGGAGGGGGTACAGGCTCTGGGCTGGGGCTGCAAGCTCCAGTGTGGGGCCAGAAATGAGGGGTTCAGGTTGTGGGAGAGGGATCCAGGCTGGGGCAGGAGGTTGGGTGCAGGCTCTGGGGCGGGGCTGGGAATGAGGGGTTTGTGAGCTGGAGTGGGTTCTGAGCTGGAGCAGGGGGTTGGAGCACGGGAGAGGGTTGGGAGTGCGGGCTCCGGGAGGAGGTTTGGGTGCAGGAGAGGGCTCAGGGCTGGGGGCTGCAGCACAGGAGGGGGTAAGCGGGACAGGCTCCAGGAGGACGTTTGGGTGTGGGAGGGGGGCTCAGGGCGGGGGGTTGGGGCGAGGGGTGCAGGCTCCGGGCGGCGCTCACCTCAGGTAGCTCCCTAAAAGCAGCAACATATCCCTAGGCTCCTAGGTGGAGGCATGGCCAAGCGTCTCTACATGCTGCCTCTGCCCGTAGGCGCCGTGTTTCCTGGCAAATGGCAGTTGCAGAGCCGGCGCTTGGGGCTGGGGCAGCGCATGGAGCCCCCATGGCCATCCTTCCATCCAGGAGCCAAGGAACATGTCACCACTTGTGGGGAGCTGTGTGGAGTCAGGTAGGGAGCCTGCCAGCACCCCCGCCAACCAGATGTTTAATGGCCCAATCAGCGGTGCTGACTGGAGCTGCAAGGGTCCCTTTTTGATTGGGTGTTCTGGTCGAAAACCAGACACCTGGCAACCCTAGTCCTGGGTTCAGTTCCCTGCTTTGCTAATGACCGCCTCTATGACCTTGAACAAGTTGTTTAGTCTGTGTGCCTCAGTTCCCCATCTGTGAACGGAGTGTAAATACTGCTGCCTAAGTTATGCAGGAGGCCAGACTAGATCATCACAATGGTCCCTTCTTGACTTAAAAATCTATTAAAACTGTTGGAGGTTCAGTGTCTGAGCCCAGCTGTGCCACCCAGTGGTGAGAGTCTGTGGCCCTGTTGCCCGGTGTCAAGTTTATGGCCGTGTTGCCCAGCGGTGAGAGTCTACGGTGAGTGGTAAGGGAACCGGGGCCCTCCCTGCTCCAGCAGGTTCCAGACAGGGCCCTGTGACTGGCTTGTTGGAAATGTGGCCTGGCACATGCACGCTCCCAAGGTCACTTCCTATCGCATTCTCAGCTCCCTCCAGCATCACAAAAGGGGTCGGCTTATGAGCTCATGGGAGACAGTTCTCATCAGAGGCTCTTCTCCTTCAATTGTGCCCTCCCTTCCTGGTCTCCATGGGGGCCTTGGCAGTGGGGTCTGGTCTGGGTGGTGTGGAGCCCTGTGGTCTTGCAGAGCTTAGCTACCAGTGTAGGACTGCTCCCTTGCTCTGCCCTCTGCGCTCTGCCTCCACTGCAGGTGCGGCTGAGCAGGGCCTTTTGGGCAAGAGGTGCTTGTTAACCCTTGGCTCCCCATCACAAAGACACCACCAGTAGAGCCCTCCTTCTCTCTCACGCAGATATTATCACTGAAGGGGAGGAACTCTGAAGGGGTTTATAAACAAGCTGATGCTAGTTTTAAGCCTTGAGACTGGAGTTCTTTGTATAGGGAAGGCTGGATGGAACTCCCCTCCATAATGAGGAGCACAGCTGACTATTCCTAACTGGTCTCTGTCAGGCCAGGAGGGCTGGGATACATAGTTCATCACGGCAGACAAACACAGAGCTGTTATGATTTTTAAAAACAAAAGCCAAAAAGAAGTGTTGGGCCAAGGAAAAGTAGTGCTGAGGAGAGTACCTGGGTGAAGTGTTCTCCAAAGGTGAAGAGAAAAGTTCCATCCCTTCCTTGGTGATTCATATTTAGCTCCGAGCGAGACAGCGGCCATACGGAAGGAACCAGGGTAGGTTCTGGGAGCTATTGCAGCCTTCCCGTAACAGATAGGAAAAAGAAAGAGGTGTTTCTAATCTCTGATTTTCTAAACCTCCCTGGGAAACCTGTCCACACCCTGAGCCTATTCCCAACTTCACTGATGAAACAGCCACAGATTCCAGTTAAGGTAATCGTCTTGCTTAATAATTCATTACCTGCTTTCAGGAGAAGCTCAAAGGAAATCTAAAAAGCTGCTACATCCATTCCCATCAACAACATTGTTCAGAGAATATCTTTTAAAAAAATAAAAATCAGTGAAAGCATTATTAATAACTCCAGGGTCAGACAATGGCTCCCTCTGTGCTAGAGATTTCAGATCTCTTACTTACAGCTTCTCTCATTTCTTTTTTTAATATCACCTAACAAAAAAGTAGCACCAAATGCAAATAAGGGTATAAGACAAACAGTCACAGCTGAGGTTTCCACCTTTAATAATGAGGCAAAAATTAATGTGGTCTCTTGGAGGACCAAAGGAAATAGGGATTTAATTTGTGAAGAGATGAATTTTGGAAGATATTCTGCGTATGCTTTACATGACTGTTTTCCATAGTTCCCATTATTTCTTAGTTGCAATAGGGTAGTGCCTAATGGCCCCCACAACTCAGGTCAGGACCCATTGTGGTCTTACATCTGGAAAGAGAATCAAAGAACTCTCATTTTAAACTCAAAGAGGTGAAGAAACTGGACCAAGGTCACACAGCAGGTCACCTGGGAATAGAACCTGATCTACTAGTCACTGTCTAGTACCTGAACCCTTGGACCCTGTTGCCCTTTTTTTTATTATTGCCAAGTATGTTTGTATAATACAGCAGCATTGTTTTCTAAGGGTTCATCTGCTGCTGGAATTTCCCACGCTGAAAGCTTGTGGCCCTATGTTTTGTCTGCCAACTGGTGCAGAGCAGGCTTCAACAATTGAGTTCATCAGCTGATGGCTGGACTGGCCAGGTACCGTCCTGTATAATACTGCACCCAAGTCTCAAAACATCTGTTTCCTTTGCATTGCTAGAGACGCTCCTAGCTCAGAACACTGGCTGTGCACAGACCCAGAACTTCAGAGAAGTTGGGTTCAGGATCTGAAGTCTGATCATGCACCCAAAATTCCAGAAGTAAAGATCACTGAGCAGCTGTGTCGGTCCCAGTATATTGGACAGACAAGATGGGTGAAGTAATATCTTTTATAGGCCCAACTTCTATTGATCCAATAAAATAAGGGACCTTGCATCATAGAATATCAGGGTTGGAAGGGACTTTAGGAGGTCATCTAGTCTAACCCCCTGCTCAAAGCAGGACCAATCCCCAATTTTTGCCCCAGCTCCCCAATGGCCCCCTCAAGGATTGAACTCACAACCCTGGGTTTAGCAAGCCAATGCTCAAACCACTGAGCTATCCCTCCCCTGCAATGGTCCCTTAGAAATTGTGCTAACTACGTATGCCAAGCTATCCGTTCAATCTTGTATTTAGTTGTAACACTATCTTTCCCAGACCTGAAGCAGAGCTCTGTGTAGCTCAAAAGCTTGTTTCCCTGACCCTCAGAAGTTTGTCCAATGAAAGATATTACCTTATCCACCTTGTCTCTTTGTAATCAGAGGACACTCAAATTACACATATGGATGAAGGACAAATACTTCATAGTTTGCAGTTCAGGTACCAATAAGAATGATTTTCTTTTGTTGAGGATTGACTCTGAGAATATGTCTACACTTAAAACGATAAAGTGGCACAGTTGTGCCACTACACCTGCACTGCTGCAGTGCTTCAGTGTAGACACTACCTACACTGATAGGAAGGGTTGTCCCGTCGGCTTAGGTAACCCCCCGCCCCCAGAAGGCATTAGCTAGGTTGACAGAAGAATTCTTCTGTTCACCTAGCACTGTCTACACCAGGGGTTAGGTAGGCTTTACACCACTCAGGGGCATGGATTTCACACTCCTGAGTGAAATCGTTGTGCAGACTTAATTTTCTAGTGTAGACCAGATCTGACTTTAATGGTCAACTCCTTAGCCTTGTGGTGAAGGGACACTGGGAGGAAGCAGAAGATCTGAATACTATTTCCCACTCTGTCATGGATTCATTGTGCGATCCTGGGCAAGTCACATAGGCTTACAGTTTCAAAAGTATCCTCTGATTTTGAAATTGATTTTGTCTCTAGTTTTGGGGACTTCACTAAAGATATACCTATTGCCTGATTTCAGAGGTGGTGAGCCCTCATGACTCCATCTAATCTCAGTCGAAGCTACAGGTGCTCAGCCAGTCTGAGGCCCTAGGTGTCAATAATTCAGGCATCCAAATTGGTGCACTCTTGAAAATTTGAGCCTAAAACTTTCTATGCCTCTGTTTTCCTTATCTGAAAACTAGGGAAAGCAATATTTATCTTCTTCAAAGGAATATTAGAGAAACAAGGTGAGTGAGTGTGACAGGTCCCCCGCAGGGTGCCACGCGGAACTGGGATTCCACTGAGCCCTCTGGCTCACTAACCTGGGCTCCCTCTCAGCACTGTGCTGCTGTGACAAGCTATAGACCACTCCTTCCAGCATTCACACAGGCAGGGACACACCCAGCTGCAGTTGCAGGCAGGCTGCGGCCAGCCACTGCATGAACCAACAATAGAGAGGCTCCAGCCAAAATAACCCCCAGCTCCCGAACCTCAGACCTTAGAGCTGTACTGCCCTGCCCTGATCGAAACCCTGACCAGTATGGATGTATTACCCGGTTTGCCCCTCCCTCAATGTGGAATGGAATATGCAACAAACTTTTGTTAATCAAGCTGCGATTTTCCCCAGACACTTCAGTCAGAGGCACACTGGTTTAGATAAAGCAAAAAACCCCAAGTTTATTACCTACAAAAAGATAGGTTAAGTGATTATAAGTGATAGCAAACAGATCAAAGCAGATCACCTAATAAATAAACAAAATCGCAAACTAAGCCTAAAATACTAGAAAGGCTGGTATGAGTTAGCAATTTCTCACCCTGGCTGATGATACAAGCAGTCCACCAGGTTTCCAAACACAGGCTAGAAATCCCTTGAACTTGGGTCCAGCATTTCCCCAAGTTCAGTCTTTGTTGTGTAGGTGTTTCCAGGGGTGTCCTTGTGTGGGGAATGAAGCCCCTTGATGTGACACCCCATCTTATATAGCTTTACCATATGGCCGGAACCCTTTGTTCCAAAACCAGTTCCCAACCCAGTTTGTGGAAAACTACAGGTACCCAAAAAGAACAGGAGTACTTGTGGCACCTTAGAGACTAACAAATTTATTTGAGCATAAGCTTTCGTGGGCTACAGTCCACTTCATCAGATACAAAGAATGGAACATATAGTAAGAAGATATATATATACATACAGAGAATCATAAAAAGGTGGAATTTGCCATACCAACTCTAAGAGGCTAATTAATTAAGGAGCGCAATTATCAGCAGGAGGAAAAAAACCTTTTGTTGTGATAATCAAGATGGCCCATTTCAGACAGACAGTTGACAATAAGGTGTGAGGATACTTAAGATGGGGAAATAGATTCAATTTGTGTATTGACCCAGCCATTCCCAGTCTCTATTTAAACCTAAATTAATGGTATCTAGTTTGCAAATTAATTCCAATTTGGCAGTTTCTCGTTGGAGTCTGTTTTTGAAGCTTTTTTGTTGCAAAATTGCCACCTTTAAATCTGTTACTGAGTGACCAGAGAGGTTGAAGTGTTCACCTACTGGTTTTTGAATGTTATGATTCCTGATATCAGATTTGTGTCCATTTATTCTTTTGCATAGAGACTGTACCCAATGACTGGATGATAGCTAATGTAACGCCAATATTTAAAAAGGGCTCTAGAGGTGATCCCGGCAATTACAGACTGGTAAGTCTAACATCCATACCGGGCAAATTAGTTGAAACAATAGTAAAGAATAAAATTGTCAGGCACATAGAAGAACATAAATTGTTGGGCAAAAGTCAACATGGTTTCTGTAAAGGGAAATCATGCCTTACTAATCTATTAGAGTTCTTTGAAGGGGTCAATAAACATGTGGACAAGGGCGATCCAGTAGACATAGTGTACTTAGATTTCCAGAAAGCCTTTGACAAGGTCCATCACCAAAGGCTCTTACGTAAATTAAGTTGCCATGGGATAAGAGGGAAGATCCTTTCATGGATTTAGAACTGGTTAAAAGACAGGGAACAAAGGGTAGGAATAAATGGTAAATTTTCACAATGGAGAGAGGTAACAAGTGGTGTGCCCCAAGGGTCAGTCCTAGGACCAATCCTATTCAACTTATTCATAAATGATTTGGAAGAAGGGGTGAACAGTGAGGTAGCAAAGTTTGCAGATGATACTAAGCTGCTCAAGATAGTTAAGACCAAAGCAAACTGTGAAGAACTTCAAAAAGATCTCACAAAACTAAATGATTGAGCAACAAAATGGCAAATGAAATTTAATGTGGATAAATGTAAAGTAATGCACATTGGAAAAAATAACCCCAACTATACATACAATATGATGGGGGCTAATTTAGCTACAACTAATCAGGAAAAAGATCTTGGAGTCATCGTGAATAGTTCTCTGAAGACGTCCATGCAGTGTGCAGCGGCAGTCAGAAAAGCAAACAGGATGTTAGGAATCATTAAAAAAGGGATAGAGTATAAGATGGAGAATATCTTATTGCCCTTATACAAATCCATAGTGCTCCCACATCTTGAATACTGCGTACAACTGTGGTCTCCTCATCTCAAAAAGGATATACTGGCATTAGAAAAGGTTCAGAGAAGGGCAACCAAAATGATTAGGGGTCTGGAACGGGTCCCATATGAGGAGAGATTAAAGAGGCTAGGACTTTTTAGCTTGGAAAAGAGGAGACTAAGGGAGGATATGATAGAGGTATATAAAATTATGAGTGGTGTGGAGGAAGTGAATAAGGAAAAGTTATTTACTTGGTCTCATAATAGAAGAACTAGGGGCCAACCAATGTAATTAGTGGGCAGCAGGTTTAAAACAAATAAAAGGAAGTTCTTCTTCAGACAGCGCACAGTCAACCTGTGGAACTCCTTGCCTGAGGAGGCTGTGAAGGCTAGGATTATAACAGGGTTTAAAAGAGAACTGGATAAATTCATGGAGATGAAGTCCATTAATGGCTATTAACCAGGATGGGTAAG
The DNA here is from genome assembly GCA_037349315.1 of Chelydra serpentina. Taxonomy (NCBI): domain Eukaryota; kingdom Metazoa; phylum Chordata; order Testudines; family Chelydridae; genus Chelydra; species Chelydra serpentina. The sequence continues at coordinate 47,093,465 of JBAIAC010000029.1, read as the reverse complement.
GAATGGTGTCCTTAGCCTCTGTTTGTCGGGGGGAGGGGGGTGATGGATGGCAGGAGAGAGATCACTTGATCATTACCTGTTAGGTCCACTCACTCCGGGTCACCTGGCATTGGCCACTGTTGGTGGACAGGATACTGGGCTGTCTGGACCTTTGGTCTGACCCAGTACAGCCTCTCTTATGTTCTTATGTTCTTAATCTGTTCCACCTTGTATTCAGCTGTGACTCTCTGGTTACCTGTGCCAGGGCTGAGAAAGACCTCTGTAGCTTGTCTCTTTCACCAATCATTTTGTCACTCTAATATCCTGGAACTTCAACTATGGCTACAACTACATTGCAAATATCATAGGAATATGGTCAGGTGTATCTCACTGAGATCTGTAAAGCACTTTCAGATCTTGAGATGGAAAAACATATCAGCAGGGCAAATATTGTCATCTTGATTATTATGAGGAACTTGCTGTTACTTGGGCTCCACACTGTGAAGGAGGAAGAGAGGAAGCTTCATTCCTGCCCCAAGCCCCCCTTTTCATTTCAAATGGATTGTAGTGCTCATTTTAAGTGAGATGGATAGGGCTGGCGGGAGTCCGACATTCCGTACTCTAAACCCATCTTAATCTTTGCTTGCAAGCATGCTTCCTCCTTTTGCTATTTCAGTCGTAACCCCCCATCCAGCCCCCGCTGCCTTTCCTCCACTGCTGGTGTTTGCAAAGCAGATCTGCTTGGAACTAGGATGAGTGTGCCAAACTCTTCAAGGCAGATTTTACTGAAATTCTTTAGCAGAGAAGAAAAAACACCCGGGGACTATATTTAAGAAAAAACGATAGTTTAACCCTGCTCCTTAGGCAGGACACAAAGCATGGGCGCTGGGTGAACCCCCTCTTCAGGGAACCTGTCACCCATACCTGCCCCCATGCCCAGAAGGGCCCCAGCCTGCCCACCCTAGCTGCCCCAATGTATACAGCTGGCCAGCCTGACCCCTGGGTCGAGCCGCTGAGCTGACCCCTGGGCCAGCCCGAGTGCTCCAGGCTGCTGGCTGGAGCAGACTCTGAGCCTCCGCTGGCTTCAGGGGAGAGGGGGAGGGAGGCCTTGGGGAGGAACATGAGCAGGGCCACAGCCTGGGTTAGGGGAGGTTTAGCCTGCCCTGGCCTTTGATACCCGCCGCCCATTACAAAGTGTACAGGGCTCTCTGTGATTTCAGAAATCTATTCCATTACAGCATATTTCTTTAGGCTGTGAACCCTTCAGGACGGGGATTGCCTCTGAGGTGTGTCTGTGCTGTCCCCCACACAATGGGACCCCAGTCTCATTGGGAGCCGTTAGGCGCAACCAGAACATAAATATTTTAACAGTAATGTCACCATGACTAAAACCAACCACACACCAATGACTATATTAGAGGTGCTCAACCAGGGAGTTGTGACCCCACCCAGCCCTTCCGATAGTGCTAAAAAGGAGGATCCCAGTCGGATGGGATGGGACCCTGGAGAGGGGGGTTGTAGTCTGGAAAAGGCTGAGAATCACAGGGCTAGATTGTAGCTCTGCACATGTTCTGCCTGGATCTTCAGGAAAAAGGTCAAAGAGATAATTATTATGTGTATTACAGTAGTCCCTGTATGTGTTACAGAAGTTACCATAGCTGCTGTCTGAAGTCATGGCTCCGTGGTGCTAGGTGCAGCCAAATGACAATCCCTGTCCTGAAAACCACACAATATTGCGAATCCAACAGAGGTGGATTATTGTATTGTAGTTCTAGGGCTGTTGGGCTTTTCACCTCTGTACATCTCAAAATCAAGGGACTTCAATAGAAACTTTTTATGTACCTATCAAAGCTTGAAGGTTCAGAAATCTGGAGACATTATGCAAATGATATAATGTCCTAATTTGCATGTTTAATGACTACTCACTGCCTTATTTACATAGATGCCAGCAGAACCTGATTACCAGAGTATCAGACCAGTAAGGCTGCAGAATGGAAGGTGTTTTAGGAATTGCTATGCTCCAGGCTGCTCTGGCATGGCCCTGAGCTGCAGTCCAGGTATCTCTTGCTGCTTCTCCAGACTGCCACCGGCTGCTGTTTGTCCTGGGCTAGGAGGAGGTAGCCCTGTTCTGGCTGCTGTGTACCCTAGGCTGGGAGGGGCTCTGGCCACTTCCTGCTGTCACAGCTGGGCATGCTGTGGCTCTGCCTTACCCCCTGGCTGTGGGGTGGGGAGGTGGGGCTGCGGCTGAGGCTGCTGTCCCTGGTCACTGCTTGCAGGCCCCTTGTTGTCCAGGACAGGGGGCTATAGCACTGCTTGGTATCTCTCTAGCCATCACTCTGAGTCTATGGCTGTGGGTGGGCTCAGAGAATATGGCTAGAGTCCTCTCCCTACTGCAGAACTCTGCTGCCTCTCTGGCCAGCGAGTGGGGCAGGGCCTGGCAGGACAGAGTGCTGACCACGGCTCTGCTACACACAGGATATGACTGCTCTGTCCCCCTTCTGCTCATCCCCACACTAGAGATTGCACATTCCTGCTTGTGGCGAGGGCTGTGTAGCCAGCTCCATGTAGCCATCAGGACATTTGGTTGGGAATTTTCCGAAAGAAGCCTTTGTCCTCAGAAAATGCAGATTTGTCAAAACAGAAACCGTCTGTGGGAAATGGTTGGTTGAGAAAAATCTCCGATTTGAAACATTTTAGAAAAGAAAAAAAGTCAAAATTCTCAATATGTCCTATTTCTGCTTTTCTGTCATTAAAAAAAATCCATTCTCTATTTCAAAATGATGCTATTTCAAATACATCAGAGGGCGGCACCTAAATACGTCAGAGGGGCAATACGTAACTTGTTTGTATCGGTGTATAAAGAGATACATCTCAGAGGCAGTGTCTTTGGTCAGCTGAGGGGGGAATGGAAAGTCCTGCCATTCACTGAGCTGCATCCATTGTCACGGGCATACATGTCTTAGTATTCTCCTAGAGTCTGCCAGGTGCTAGTACTGTGCTTCGTCAACAATAAACCTGGCCAAGCACCTTCGTACCTTAACGGATCTTGTGGTCATTGGGGGTTTTGCTCAAGGTCTGCTGTGCCAGCTACCTGTGCAGAGCTGGGATGGCATACCGAGGGAACACATGCAGACAAACATCTAACACTGGTGACCCCAACTACTGATCTGACAAGAGAGTGAGCTGCCCTCTGTAGGAATCGCGATCTAACATGGCTTTGTGAACATTTTCATGATTTCAAACATTTCACCCTAATTTGGGATGGGAAAACATTTCAAAATCTTGAAAACGCTCACAGGACAGAAAAACATTGCTTGCCCCATTCTGCCCTTTAATATCCATGGGCACTGATGTGGGATCATGCTCCCTCCAAACTGATTCATTGTTCAGCTATGTCACTGCCAGAGGTATAACCCTCAACGGCAGCATCTCCTTGCCAGCCTGGTCTCTAACCCCATCCTGCTTTCTAATCCTGCCCCCATGCTGTGGGAGGAGGGTCTATGGTGGTGTAGTGGAGTTGAAACGCTGTTCAAGTATGGATGCTTAAAGCTAGGCCCCTAAATCCATATTGTTCGCACCAAATAACGGCCTGATTTTCAAGGCTGAACACCTGTAGCTTCCATTGGCTAAATAAAGACATTTCCCCAAAAGCCTGACCTCTGCCATGCTCTTTGCCAAGCCAGCCGAAGGCTGTAGAGTTAATAAACTCCAACTCAGAGATCTGCTATTGAGAACATACTCCTCACCAGCTCCCTGGCACATGCAGAAAATATGTCTTTTTAAAATTGGCTGGGGATGTGATGCTGATATAATTACAACCCAGCCCACATGGAGTACTGCAGGCATGCTGTTCACAGGTAGCATGGCACAATAAAAATAACGGGCCAGATTCTCAGCCGGTGTAAAAGAGAACCACTGATGTTAATGGAGCTACGCTGATTTCCATGGGCTTAGGATTTGGCCCAATGTCTATAATGTTTTACTATACAAAGAGGTTTTTTATTAATATACAGTTTCAGGAGTCAAGCAGTCCAAGCACGAATACAAGAAACTATGTAAAAAGCAAACATACGTTGTTTAATTTCCCACTGTATGCTGTTGCTCTTGTATCAGTGACCACGAATATGTGTTCTTGCTGTCTGAAACAGGACATGCCAGACTGGATTGGACCTGGGGTTCATCTAGTCCAGTATCCTGCATCTGACAGTGACTGTGGTTAGTACTTCAGAAGGGGTCTACAAAGCCCTGCAGGAGACAGCTAGGGGTAACCTATGGAACAGTTCTTCCTGACCCCAGTACATAGTGGTTGGCTTTTGCCCTGAAGCAGGAGGTTTGAGATCTGTTCCAAAACCCTTGTTTATTTAAATGAAATTTACTACTGTAACTAGAGATTCTTGCTATGCCCCAACCCTTGTTATGGCGAACCCTTTTTTTTTTAATCCTGGTAAGCTCTAGACCTCAACAAGCTTCACAGGTTAATGATGCATCTTTTGAAAAAGTATTTACTTAGTTTTACATTTGCCACTTTTCGGCATCATTGAATGGCCCTTATTTTTGTATTATCAGCCAGGTTAATGGAAGTTCCTGATCTACAGTAGAACCTCAGAGTTATTAATAGCAGAGTTATGAACTGATCAGTCAACCACACACCTCATGATTAGAAGTACACAATCAGGCAGCAGCAGAGACCAAAAAAAAAAAAAAAAAAAAAAGGCAAATACAGTACAATACCGTGTTAAACATAAACTACTAAAAAAAGGAAAGGTTTAAAAAAAGATTTGACAACGTAAGGAACCTTTTTTTGTACTTGTTTCATTTAAATTAAGATGGTTAAAAGCAGAATTTTTCTTATGTATAGTAAAGTTTCAAAACTGTATTAAGTCAATGGTGAGGTGTAAACTTCTGAAAGAAGAACCATAATGTTTTGTTCAGAGTTATGAACAACCTCCATTCTTGAGGTGTTTGTAACTGAGGTCCTACTGTACCATCGTTATCCCATCCGTTATACATTTACCATGTCTTATTTTCTTCTCTTTTACACATTTTCCCTCTAAGATCTTTTCAATTTCTCCTCCTGTGAAAGTTTCCCCATACCCATCCTGTTAGCTTATTATTCAGCGCTCTCTCATAGCTTTTCCTGGAAAAAGGTTCTTTCTGTCCCAACATTCTCCCGGTCCGTCAGCAACGGAGGGGCGTGGGTGTGCTGGGAGGGAAGGCTTAGAGTAAAGTAACTACAATCGTTGCAACAGGCTCCAAACCCTTTCTCCAAGCCATCTGTGATACACTGCTGTCTTTCTGCCATCTCCAACTTTCCTTTATTCCACATGCTGAATGTTGTGCCAGACCCACCTGTACTTGTGTCCCAGCACTCAGAGTTCTCCTTCTGGACACAGTTTTTCTGTATTCTCTCTGCTGATGCTGCTTCCGGTAAAATCAGGACCGTCCCGATTTTTCTTCTTTTGTCCCAGGTCCCGACCAATGCATGGTCAGGACGCCTTTTTTTTTTGTCCACAAGTCGTAACCCACCCCCCGGACAAGTCCCGATTTTTAGGTTCTCGCATCTGGTCACCCTATAATGACAAGAAACAAGAAAATATCAGCTCTACTTCCTTTTAATCCTTGACTGAGGTATTTCTTTTGCTCCTCTCTTCTTTCTTCCTGCCACTTCTCCCCCGATATTTTTGTTTAAACTGATTTGTCCTTTTATGAGGAGCTCCAGCTTTCAATGAGGGTTTCATACCATGTATGGGGCTTAACAGATTTGACACAATTACAGCTTAATTACAAGAGGGAAAACTCAAAACACTTTTTCACATAAACTTTCCTCAGAAATTGGTCCTAAATTCTCTGGATATGCAGAGGGTAGGAGCATGGTAGCCCCTGGGTCCATCACAAACTATCCATTAGAGAGAAAGAATACAGAGCTGATTGTGGGTTCAAAATGTCTTACCTTGTCACACTTCTATGATAGAATTACATCACGACTGTTGCAAAAAACAGATCAGCTATCCAACACACAATACTCACCAAAACCATACACAGATAGCATCAGTATGGCTGAGTCTCACAAGTTCAATGGGAGTTCATATGTCATTTAGTGTTTTGCTTAAAACCCCAGCTTCTGAAGTCATAAGATTACATGAGACCTGACAATATGAATTCTAAAGGCTCAAAATCCAAGAGGACAGATACCCTCCCCCCATTTAAAAAAAATCATGATTTTTAAGCCCATCTCGTGCTTGTTGAAGACTTGACTCAAGATTTTTGAATGCTTGGAGTTGAAATATATCTACATCCACCCTTCCATAGGCAGATTCACATTCACACTAAGGCCCCTTTACACCTCTCAAGCAGCATAATGTGATTTTAAAATGGGAGTATATTACACTCATTTTAAGGCCCATGTATACTGCCAGTTATTTTAAATAGCATGCAAACTGTAATATTTTAAGTGCATGGTATAGGCCATGACAAATAAATGAAACATTTGACTTAACATATGGAAAAAAATATGTACATATTTCCATATGTGAGCATAAATGAGCTCCTGACTCTCCCAAGACGAGATCACCTCTTCTTTTGCAAAGCTCCACAGTCAGAGCAGTACCGGCCTGGCTTACTATTAAGATTAATACTGCCTGGGCTTGGTATTGCAGGTCACTGCTGTGAAAAGACTGTTATCAAGATGTCTATGTGCCGCAGAATGTAAGGCCAGGGCAAGTCGGTCATATGATACTATCCTTTAATTTCAGCAAGAGGCAAGTCTATAAAAGCCAGAGAAGGGATTCCAAGCGGGGGGAAAAGGCAGTTTTATTGCTGGAATGCACTTCACAGGCTGTCAGAGATTCATGAAGAGCAATGAACAGCTCAGACGTGTGAAGGCCCTGGGACTGGTATGGCATAGGGTATAGTCACTACAGCAACAGCGGTGAACACCTTATTATCTTTTATCCAAGCTTTGAATTATTAAATGCAGTAGAAAAATATTTCCAGCTCCTATCTTAAAGATGGAAAGTCAATATATATGCAACTCACACAAAGCACACATAGGGAACAACTGCAGAAACAAACACTTTGTAAGTTTCAGAGGGGTAGCCGTGTTAGTCTGGATCTGTAGAAGTGACAAAGGGTCCTGTGGCACCTTATAGACTAACAGAGGTATTGGAGCATAAGCTTTCGTGGGTGAATACCCACTTCATCGGATGCAAGCAGTGGAAATGTCCAGGGGCAGATATAAATGTGCAGGGAATTCCCTGCACATTTATATCTGCCCCTGGACATTTCCACTGCTTGCATCCGAAGAAGTGGGTATTCACCCACGAAAGCTTATGCTCCAATACCTCTGTTAGTCTATAAGGTGCCACAAAACACTTTATAAGGTACAACCAGACTCCAGTTGTTTTATTATTTGTGTGATAGTAGCACCTATAGGCCCCAACAGATTGGCAGCCCCATGGTGCTAGGCATGAGGTGAAGTGATTTACCCAAGGTCACAAAGCAGGTCAGTGGCAGAGCCTCCTGACTCATTGTCCAGTGTGACAGCAACTGAATCACACTGCCTCCCCTTCTAACCGTATGTGGGACAGCAGCCACTGAGTGCCAAAAGGTCGGGAGCGGTGGGCGGGAGGGCAGGGAGGGAAAAGCAGAGGCTGTTGAAACTGAAGGCTTAACTACCCCTTTGGACATAGCAAAAGTTTTTGGAAAGGCTATTAAACCTTGTGCTTCAGCTTTCATACCAATCTCTAACAAACTATTAGAAATGAGCATGAGTCCTGTGTGGGCACAGATTATCTCACATCTGCTACTGTGGGATTCTTACACCTTCCTCTGAAGCATCCGGTACTGATCCCTGTCAGAGACAGGATACTGGGCAAGATGTGCTATGGGTCTGATCTAATGTGGCAATTCTTTATAATCCTGATCTGTATCGTAGCAGCTTCTGATGTCCTACACAAGACTGTGACCTCACTGTGCTGGATACTGTATAAACACAAAGGAAAAGACAGCCTTTACCCCTAAGAAGCATACAGTCGAATATAAGGGAAGGTTCAAAAAATGGGAAGTAGAATCAGCTGGAAGGGAAAAGGAAGGAAACACATGGGCAACAGTCACAGGGACACACGATAGGGAGATAGAGCTGGGCAAAAGAAGGGAAGGACATTTTTGTGAAAAAAATTGGAAAGAATTTTTTTGTTTAGTTCAAAATTTTTCATGAATTTTTCCAGGCAAAATAAATATTTCCCAAACATTTTGATTTTATGGAACACCCCTTCCCTCATTCCCACACACTTTCCTTTTAAAAATCTTTCCACCCCACCTTTTTCCAGGAGGACGGAGGGGAGGAGATTAGAGGACCAAAAAAAAAGGAAGAAAGAAAGAAAAAAGAAAATGAGATATTCCCCAACAAAGTGAATGGCAAAATTTAAAAAAAGATTGGAAAAATTATACCCATTTTTTCCTTTTTGAATTTTAGTAAAAAACCAGGAAATATCAAAGAAACAGAAATGCTTTCACAAAAACATTCTGATTTTGTCAAATATGATTTTACTAGGGCTGGGGAGGGGGTCAAAAGTTATTTTGAAAAGCTCCCAAGGAAGACCTAACTATATGCACAATTAGCAGGTGGCAGGACAATCAAAAAACCTAATAATCAAAAGAGATCAATCAGATTGGTTTGCCCTGTTGTATACTAGCAAAATCAGAAGGAGATCAAAGAGGGAAAAGTTATGACCCCTGGGATAAACAGTAGTAACAGCATCAGCATCTTTATAAGCTGTGCAATATGGAACCAATCCAAAGCCCAATCAAGTCACTGGAAAGACCCCTGCAGACTTCACTGGGCTTCGGATCAAGCTCTGTATCTTTCCAGCTGCTGTAAGATCAAAATGCTCTGCGACACGTTTGTTTGATTAAAAATGCATGACATCGACTGTGGCTGAGGCCCCAAAATCATGTATTTAATATTTTATTTGTACAAGCTGTTTGACTGAAATGAATTTATTACCCCTGCTCTCCAGCTGGACACGCTACCCCAGAAGCTGAAATGCCAAGTTACGAGGCAGTAATTTCATCTTCTTTTTTGCCCCCATCATATCACACAAGCCAAAAACACAAAGCAGCACCCTGGGCCTAATGTTTTTCCATAACAGCCTGCAGGCTACAAGAGCAGTACCCAGCCTGTGCATTTTAAAGAAGGCTACCTCCCTAACAAATCATCAGGGATCATGGGATGATGTGAGAAATGCATTATAAAAGACAGCAGGAAGCTGCTTGGCTAGGACTAGCATCACACACACAGCCCTCTTTCCTGACGAGTTGTTTGCTCAGTGATTACAAGTTTGGCACAGCCTCCTTTAGAATAGTCAACGAACGCTGAGTATTTATTCGAATGAATCAGCCACCAAAGCTCACAAATACAGATCTTCTAGGAGAAATACATATTTTACCATCCCTGTGGCTTTTGTTGTCTGGTTTCACCAGAAGCTGCCTGCAGCTTTATAGTCTTGGTTTACAGTTTAAAGGAGAGACTCTCACAGCTTTGAAAGGCACATTATACTCTGCCGGTAGACAGTCATGTATCCCTAGCAGTTAGCAGGTAATAGTATGTGTGTCTAAACACTAAGGCTATGTCTACACTATCACTAATGTTGGCATAACTGGTGTGAATAAACACCCCTGAACAATGTAAGTTATACTGACCTAAGCGCCGGTGTGGACAGCGCTATGTCAGTGGGAGAGTTTTTCCTCTTGCCAACATAGTTACTTCAGTCCCCACAAGTGGTGGTAGCTAAGCTGACAAGAGAGCTCTCTCCCAACGGCCTAGAGCAGGGGTCTCAAACACGCGGCTCGTGGGGTTCTTCCATGCGGCCCGCCAAGCTCCCCGCCCCCGCCCCTCTGCCTACCCCGTGGCGCCGCGAGCAGCTGCGTATGGCACCAGGAAATCTGGGGCACCACATTTCCTGGTGCCCTGCGCAGCTGCGTGCTGCTCCAGCCCCTGCTCCATCCCAGCCTCCCCCCCTGCCCTGCCCCGCCCCCACTCCCCTGAAGACTGCAGCCAGGCCGGACTCTGCACTCACCGCATGGTAAGTGGAGCGACCCGGCCCCAGCCTGCTCCACTCCGCTGGCTCCCAGCCGCACCACCGGCGAGTGCTGGGGGGTGGTTCTCCCCTCCCACAAGCCTGGGAGCCACAGGCGGGAGGTGGGAGCTGGCCCCAGGCCTCCAGGGAGGATGGGGGCTGGCCACTTCCTGTGGGAAGTGACCCGGCCCCAGCCTGCTCCACTCCCCTGGCTCCCAGGCTTTGGGGGAGGAGGGATTGCATTGACACACCAATTTAGATTCTCAGCTTCTATGTCTTGAACCACAGATTGGTACTCCCAGCACCAGCCACACTCAGTGTTTGGGCAAGAAAAATGGGAGTGCTTCATATCACGCAACAGTAGTCTCTCCACCTGATTAAGGAAGGATGTCGCAACATTCCAGACTGAAACCCCCTCCAGATCTCCTAGGCGAGGATAAAGAATGGGATGTGGAAAAGGGATCAGAAGAGATCCTCATATTAAAGAATGGAATTCAGCCCACATTGGTGTTGAGTCAGAGACCAATTTACTGAAAATAAAGGGTTTAAAAAAATTAATGTCTAAAACAGTTTCAATTTTATTTTTTTCTAACATAGTTATGGTGAGAGCAGCCATTGCATCAAGAAATGTAAGTAGAAACCACCACCACAGGCTGCATTTGGTGTAATGCACTTTACCCGGTTATCCATCTTTACTTCCAGGCAAAACTGTCCTTTACAAAACATCACTGTGCCCAAGAGTTCTATCCTCTATTTGATATACAGGACCCTGTGTACTCTTTTCCATAGGGATGCTTGTTATCTGAAACTGCTGTGAAGCAGCTTACAAAGGTAAAAATCCCACAAGTGTTTTTGTACCCTAAAGAAGGAATACCCTAAAGCAGCAAATTAAACAGTATTTGAAACTTTTTAAAGCATATGAGAACAGCATTTAAAATCTTGCAAGTAATATACTAATAAATTGGCAGCTTCCCTTGCACTTAGAGCTCCTTTTATTTAACTATCTCCAAACATTGTGCAAGCAGTTAATTCTTTAAATGTATGATAGGGCCCCTGCAAAACAGATAAATATCATCATGCTATCCATGTAACAGACTTGGACGCTGAGGCATGGTGATTTTAAGGGATTTGCTGGAGGACACAGAGCATCTCACCGTTGGAGCTGTGAGTAACTGGAGTTCTGGCTCCCAGTCCCATAAGCCTCTGACACCAACTGAATATTTTTTATGCTGCATGTAATTATTTATATTTCTCTAAAGCTGTTCTTGACCAATGTGCTTCATGCCGTCCTTTCAGTCATTAGGAACTTTATTTTTGTTGGAATGCTCTATTTTTATATTCCAATCATGACACATTCATTCCCTTTTTCTAATCCTTCATCTTGCCGTCCCTTTACATAGGCCACTTTCCTGCCAAATGGCCTACATCCATCTCCAGCTCAAATGTATAAACCTGACTAAAGTGCAATTAATGGATTAGAATGCTGGATTTGATTCTTCCTTACATCATAGCCACACAAGACAAAAGGCATATTATTTCTATGTAATTTAAAGGGGTTATAGTCCTTTTTGTTGCTTATTGTCACATGTACAATAATGGTACAGAGGCTAATTTGTGATCTTGACACACATCCTTCACTCATGCTTTGCATGAAAGAGGCAATCAATAAGAGCAGATGCTTACTCCCTGACAGGCAAAAATCGTCATTAAAGACTTTGATACTTGGAATAAATTGTCCAGAAAAGAGGAATGAAGACGTGCAACTAGGAAGCAGTTTTACGTGATGGGGACATTCTTGTCTCAGACAGGGGCAAAGACACTAGTTTGCTTTATGATTTTATGCACTTATCTGATGTTATGACAGATTAAACATAGCAACCCAAAGTGGTCTAACAGGTGGTCTTCTTCAGAAGTGGAGAGCAAGCTTTGATCAAATATAGGCCACTAGAAAGTATGCTGCCGTGTGATGTAAGGATTTTAGGTTTTATCACATTTTGGGCATGCCTGGCCAATGTTTGGGTGATTAGATTTTGTAGTCAGTGAACTAGGCTATGAAGAGGCAATATACTATAGTGGCTAGAGCAACAAATTGAGAGTCAGAAGACACACTAAACCTGGGTCTGTGGACTTGGTGTTCTCAAGCCCTTTCTTGAGCATCTACACTGCATTGTAAACCTGGGCTTACAATTGCTGGACCCAGGTCTCTCAGCCATGCTAATGAAGCCACACAGAACTACACAGACTTCTGACTCCGGTCTGTGGCATGGCCTGCGTCCACACTGGAAAACGACAGGACTTGGACTGGAGTCATAGTGGATCTTGGGCTCTGACTTACCTTGTGAGCGGGGTGCTAGGACCCAGGTCCTGAATGCTTGCTAACCTGAGTCAGACTGATTTGTGTGTGGATGGAAGGGTGTGTGTGAGCTCAAAGCTGAGTCAGACCCTGGGCTTAGTGTGCAGTGTAGACATTCCCACAGCAATCTGGGGCAAGTCAATTTACCTCTCTTGTCTCTGTTTGCCCGCCCATTCTCTGTCTTGTCTATTTAGACCATATGCTCCTCAAACAAAGTGCTTGTACAGCACCTTGCACAAAGAGGCCCCAATCTGGATTCCTGCCCAGAAGCGCTACTCAAATACAAAATCGGGTAAAATTTTCAAAAGCACCTCAATGACTTAGAATCCAAAGTCCCATTTCCAAAAGTGGCTTGGACACCAAGGGTTAGATCTGCAAAGAGGACTTAGGCTCAATATTGCAATGTCTAACTTTAAGTGCCCTGGTGCCTGGTATAATTCAGAGCCCTGAGTTAGGCACCCAAGCTCCCTGTACAATGCAGAGGGAGAGTTAGGCGCCTAAGTCTGGGATTCACAGAAGCCAGCACGCTTACTGGGGAGCTGCTGAACCTAGCCAATAGGAAACCCTCTAAGGGACTTAGCTGTGTAGCTCTGGGCCAGAGGGAAGTGTCTTCCTTTGCTCAGGTTTCACAGCCATGAACCTGCTCCTGGAATATGGTACCTACATTCTTTCTCACAGAAAACTGAGGCAGAGGGGTGCTGCCTTTAGCCTAGTCGCTAGAGCACTTGCCTAGGATGTAGGATATCTAGGTTCAAATTCTCCCTCTGCCTGATTAAACACTCATTAGAACATGGACTTAGGGTGAGTGCTCTAGCCACTGGGCTACAGAATCACACTTTTTTGATGGCTCAATGACTAGTAAATATTTAATACAAAATGGAACAGCTTCAACAGGTAAAGCCCCATCCCAGAACTCCTCATAGCCCTGGGGCTAGGGTACTCATCTGGGAGCTGGAAGACCAGATTTCAGGTCTTTGCTCCATATGAAGAAGGGTAGGGATTTGAACCTACATCTTCTGTAGTCTGGTTGAGGGCTCTAACTAGTGGGGCAAAGGTTATAAGGGGACATTACCACCACCATTTTGTGTGATGCCTGATCTGGTAGGCATGGTCTGAGACCACATACCAGACCACAGCCCAGAGGTGAAATAGGTGAGAGAAAATGCCAAGTTTGGGGATACTGCCAGGGCTTTGGTTTGAACTGGGTGCTGGGCATCAGGGCTTAGACAGCTTTGTGCATACCCACTGGCAGAAGTTTAGGCACCTAGGGAATTTAAGTGCATACAGGGGTAGGCAGCAGTTGAGCAGGGGTTTGAGGATCTAAATTTTGGACTTAGCCACCTAAATCCCTTTGTAGATCTCACCCCCAGGGTGCTAATTCCAATGGATTGTCTTGCAATGGCCACTACGGAGAAACTCATTGTGTGGGCCTATCTTCTTTCTCGCCAAACCCCAGTTCAAGAGACTTAAGCTCACCTTCCACTTCTCTGGATGTGAAATGGGATTCGTTGATGAGACTGAGTAACCTATGATGTGCCAATGTCAGTGCTGAACTCTTCTTGCAACTCTTTTGGTTTACCCATGCTGTGCAGTTGCTTTGGGCATATCTAATACAGTGGGTCAGCTGTAAATATTATGGGCCAGATCCTCAATTGGTATCAATAAGCATAGCCTCATTAACTTTACTGTGAGTATGTTTGGTGGTATGAAATTGCTATACATGTCCATCAACCTGCTAGTACATAATGAGCCTCAAGTGTGTTCCAGTATATTAGTGTGACACATAGGTATATGACACCAATGACATTTTGCTAAAATGGTTCAGCAGTGAAGTAGTTGAGAATTTAAATATCTACTTGCTTTTGGGCTTCAGAGTTAACAACTCATTGAGATGAATGGAGCAGTTCACACCTTTCAGAGCTATTGTTGCAGACTCAGGAAGACAACACTGCATCAGTTACATTCGAGTCACATTTTCAAAGTTCTCTTCACTACCATGAGAGCTAATCACATTTCATAAACATGAAAGCTTAGCTGCTGGAGCACAATTCTGCAACAAAGATAGATCCTGAAGTACAGTCTCTGCCAGGGAGCTGCACCATACATAGAGCCCTGATCCAGAGGTGTAGGTTTTATTGCCCAGACTCCCTCATTTCTACTGAAAGCTCAGCTGCCATCGGTCATTCACAAGACAGGAACGAGGGTCGCAGCCAGAAATGAAAAGATTGCTTCCAATGACTAAGTGATTGAGAGGAATGGAAACCTCTTCTAACCCTTACTAGGGATCATTTGCTTTAGCTCTCAGCTATGGGGGTATTTAAGAGAATCAAAGGTGATCAGCCGTGCTTGTTAGTCTTTAAGAAAAATGAAAATCTCCCCATTCGACTGAAGCCATTTTGCTACACCACTCAAACATCAGTCATTGTAATTGAAAAGTCAGCTATGCTCCACACAACTTTGGAGCCCCATTGCTGCTAGTGTGCTCTCCTTAAACATGCCTCCCCCTGCACTGGGTCTCTTCAGCATTGCTCGGGAGATTGAAAGTGAACTGTTACTTTCATTCTAATCTGGGGACCATATATTACCATTCAGAAAAACAGGAACATCTTTGAAGGCCAACACCCAATGATGTCACACAATCTCATTGTTTTCATTGATTCCTAGGCCAGAAAGGACCATGGTGATCATGCAGTGTGTTGACAATGAAGTCACCCTAGTTAAGCAACTCTACATCTCCACCCTAGTTGAAATCCCATGTTGACAATCCCAGCTGTCTTTTTGCCACCTTTGATTCCTTCCTCCAACTTTTCCCCTTCCTGCCTTGACTTCTCTCTCTTCACAGGATCTCACTGATTTCTTCATTGACAAAATGTGGTGAGATCTCTCTGCTTCTCCTAGCATACCTTCCTTCCCCCTCTTTTGAGTGGGAGGCTCTTGTGGCAGCTTCCGGATACTGCCAGCCCTTCAGCCACTCAAGTACTCTCCTCTTGACTTTGCCAGCCCCTACTTTGCCTTACAAGCAAACTCTTGAACACCTCAGAAGCATGCCCCCTGTAATGTCCAGCCCCCATCACTAGATGCTCACAGTAATTACTCAGTTCCCTACTCCCAAAGCAATCTCAGAAAGACTCCCGTGCAACTTTCTGGAAAACAGCAGAATTTTGTCACATGCTATTTGTGGCATAAGTGAGGTGGGAAATCCACCTGCTGTTAAGTCTATAACTCATTTAGGGCTTGATTCTAAGTTCATTGAAGTGGATGGGATTCTTTCCATTGAAATCAAAAGGAACTGGATCCCACGTATCTTAACTTATCTTGTCAAATGCACCAACTGACATCTCACGGTCAATGATCAAATATGTCTATTTTCTAATGCACAATTTTGAGAAAATCATATAAACTTAAATACCACTATGTGAGGAATCTATATCTCCCACTTAAATAACTCCTAATGCATCTCAGAGGAGGCAATAAGAACCAGGGTAAAATCTGAGCTCCACTGAGATCAATGAAGGGTTTGCCACTGATTACAATGGAGCCAGGATTTCACCTCAAATATTCCTGGGGAAAGAAAGAGGAAAAAAAGGCAGAAATATGGTGAGGATTTATGCATAAAACTTAACTATTTTACTACATATTAACTTTGTTATTTTAATACTGAGCCATCAGTGAGCGCAACCCTTCCCCCAAACAAAAAATACACCTAATTGTTTTACAGCAGTGATTCTCAAACTTTTGTACTGGTGACCCTTTTCACATAGCAAGCCTCTGAGTGCAATCCCCCCATCCATTAAAAACACTTTTTTATATATTTAACACCATTATAAATGCTGGAGGCAAAGCAGGGTTTGAGGGTGGAGGCTGAAAGCTCGCCACCCCCCACATAATTACCTCATGACCCCCTGAGGGGTCCCAACACTCAGTTACCTCATGACCCCCTGAGGGGTCCCAACATCTCTCAAGGCCAACACCCACATCCACGGTTTGTATGCCATCACTCTGACTCTGGTCTGCAGCTCCTCTTGCCCCAGGGCCCACAGTGTCCTCTTCACGATGTAGCCCTCCAGCTAGGTCACTAAGCGTTCCCCCTTCCAGGGTCAGTCCATCAGCAGTCCTAGGCAGTCAGCCCATTCACTGCCTCGGTTCTATGCACACCCTCGGTGGCTGATAGGGGAACCCAGGCCTGCCCTCTTCTCCAGGTTCCAGTCCAGGATCCCTCAGCTCAGCAGTTTTGGGCTTCCTCTCTCTGCCCTTTCCCTGGGCTGGTTCCTACCACACTGGTTCCCCTTCTCATTCCGGGTATACTAGCTCCAAGAACCCTTCTCCCTTTTCCCAGGAAGTGACTGCTGCCTGCCTTCCTGCAGCCTTTCCCAGCAGCCCCCAATTTATAGCCCTCCACCTGGCTTTATAGGCCCCACCTGTTCCTGCACAGCTGAGGCTGCTTGTAACCACTTAGTTCTCTGCTCCCTGGCTCCTCCCAGGGGCGGCTCTTACAATTTTGCCGCTCCAAGCAGGGGCGGCAGCCCCGCCCCCAACGCAGGCAGATGTAGCCGGGCCCCGCCCCCGACACCTGCCTGCGTCGGGGGCGGGGCCCCGCTATGACTGCTTGCATCAGGGGCGGGGCGCTGCTACGACTGCCTGCGTCGTGGGCGGGGCCTCGCCCCCGACGCAGGCAGTCCCAGTCCGCGGCGGCAAGGGAAGGGCGGCGGACCTGCCGCCCCATTGCCACCGCAGCAGGCGAGAATGGGGCGGCAGTCCAAGTCCTGCGGCGGCAATTCAGCGGCGGGAAGAGCGGACCTGCTGCCGAATTGCCGCTGCAGGACTCAGACTGCCGCCCCAGTCTCGATGCCGCCTCAAGCACCCGCTTGGAAAGCTGGTGCCTGGAGCCGGCCCTGGTCCTCCTCCAGGTGTAGCCTGGGCAGTTAAAATTAGCCTACCCGGCCACTTTAACCCCAGTCAGTCCTGTATGTCCCATCACATAGGCATAGTGTTATGTGATACCTTTAGCAAGAACTCAAATGCAGCCATCTCTGGTGTGTAATATGGCAGCTGTTTAACAATGCAGGGCAATTTTAGGACAGGATGAGAAAAAGCACTACTCAATTGATATTGAAGGAGGGATTTAGGGATGCAGAATTGAAGTGCCCAAGTTGGAATTTTGACTGAAGACCTGGATTAGCTGCCCCTGTTCTTGTTTAAAACATCAGGAGATATGGAATGGGCATAAGTAGTCAGGAATTTACTTCTATGCTTCCTCAGAAAGGTGGTGCCCTCAGCAGCACACAGATTCCTAATCCCACATCATCTTTGAGGGTCAGTCAAGTTTCCGTTTCATCAGCTGGTTCTAACACAGGGAGGTCAGGATTTTTTAGCTAACAGTTTGCATTTGGGATTTCCCCCAAACACGCATGCACCACTTAAATTCTGCTGATCTCTGTACTCCAGGCCTAAAGGATCTGCTGTAGTATTGTCCAAGATCTCCTATGGAATTCCAAACCCAAGTTAGTTTTTCAGTGGGTTATTCCCCTAGCAAAGGTGAAGCCAACTATGCCCCCTGGCAAGCAGAGGTCTCTGACCAGGGGGCAGTGACATCACAAATAGAATGCCAGCAAAGGTTAGGCGCTATAGAGACAATCAGCCAGCGCTCAATCAAAGGTGGACATTAAAAGCTGTCACAGCCCAGGAAATGGAGTCTGAACTAAATTAACCCCCCCGAGTGAGGCACTTCATGTCATCCCAAATTATAACATTCACCCACTGCACTGCAATCACTTCATCCACTGTACAAATACTCTCGCCACCTCAGGCTTGCCATGTGACAGCTGTGTAAGAAAGCACAGCAAGAATCCATACCAAGGTAGGACCAGACATGAACACTGAGCAGTGTTCCCAGCGATGCCCACTGGCATCGAGAAAGCACCCACAAGACGTCAGCTGGCGTAAATCTGTGTAGCTCCACGGACTCAGAGGTAGCTGCCTGGATTTACCCTAGCTGAGCATCTGCCTGTGAGGTTGCACACCATATACAACAGTGCTATCGTTATAAATCTCAAAGGGTCACGTTTTGTCCCCATTGCCAGGGCACAACTCCCCCTCTGGCCCAAAGAACCTTTCAAGAAAAAACAGAAACATGGGACAAGCTGTTCTCAACCCATTAGGGAGCCCAGATGTCTGGCTATGGCCTTACCTTTCTAGGGCACTGGTTCTAGGAAAGCGCAGGCTGGTAGTGATTAAATGTTGGTAGCACATGGTGATCTGTGTGAACTGAGCCCGCACCTAGATATCTGTCTGTTTCCTGCGGTATCTCAGTCCAGTTCCATGTGGGCAGAAATTAACATAACCAGGGCTTCTGATTTTTGGGGATTATTAATTTCATTTTTCTGGGTTGTTTTTTTGTGTGTCAATTTTTGAATTTTATGTAGATGTCCAGAAATTGGGGGTTTTCAGGGTTCTCTCTTTGTATATCCTGTAATGTATATGATAAACATTACTCATTACAATGGTATATACGATAATGAACAATCTCTTTGTACATAAGCTTTTGATACAGTCTCGCACAGCGTTCTTGCCAGCAAGTTAAAGAAGTATGGGCTGGATGAATGGACGGTAAGGTGGATAGAAAACTGGCTGGATGGTCGTGCTCAACGGATAGTGATCAATGGCTCCATGTCTAGTTGGCAGCCGGTATCAAGTGGAGTGCCCCAAGGGTCGGTGCTGGGGCCGGTTTTGTTCAATATCTTCATCAACGACCTGGAGGATGGTGTGGACTGCACCCTTAGCAAGTTTGCAGATGACACTAAACTGGGAGGAGTGGTTGATACGCTGGAGGGTAGGGATAGGATACAGAGGGACCTAGACAAATTAGAGGATTGGGCCAAAAGAAATCTGATGAGGTTCAACAAGGACAAGTGCAGAGTCCTGCACTTAGGACGGAAGAATCCCATGCACTGCTACAGACTAGGGACCGAATGGCTGGGCAGCAGTTCTGCAGAAAAGGACCTGGGGGTTACAGTGGACGAAAAGCTGAATATGAGTCAACAGTGTGCCCTTGTTGCCAAGAAGGCTAACGGCATTTTGGGCTGTATAAGTAGGGGCATTTCCAGCAGATCGAGGGACGTGATTATTCCCCTCTATTCGGCACTGGTGAGGCCTCATTTGGAGTACTGTGTCCAGTTTTGGGCCCCACACTACAAAAAGGATGTGGATAAATTGGAAAGAGTCCAACGGAGGGCAACAAAAATGATTAGGGGGCTGGAGCACATGACTTATGAGGAGAGGCTGAGGGAACTGGGATTGTTTAGCCTGCAGAAGAGAAGAGTGAGGGGGGATTTGATAGCTGCTTTCAACTACCTAAAAGGGGGTTCCAAAGAGGATGGATCTAGACTGTTCTCAGTGGTAGAAGATGACAGAACAAGGAGTAATGGTCTCAAGTTGCAGAGGGGGAGGTTTAGGTTGGATATTAGGAAAAACTTTTTCACTAGTAGGGTGGTGAAGCACTGGAATGGGTTACCTAGGGAGGTGGTGGAATCTCCTTCCTTAGAGGTTTTTAAGGTCAGGCTTGACAAAGCCCTGGCTGGGATGATCTAGTTGGGGTTGGTCCTGCTTTGAGCAGGGGGTTGGACTAGATGACCTCCTGAGGTCCCTTCCAACCCTGAGATTGTATGATTCTATGATTCTATGTAATGTTCCCTAGTGTTCTTTAACATAGTACTGTTTCAAACAGCATTATGTTAAAATGTACTATTGAACCTTCAGTGACCACCCAGCAGGGGCTCTACAGACCGATTAGCATACGTCATGTTAGCGCACTTTAGAACGTTTAAATTACTCCACATTTCTGCTCCACATAGACAAGCCCTTAGCTACAAGTAACGATTTCTGGTATTTTTCCAATGTTTATTGGATAAACACTGATTTCATTTTTGTTTGTATTGGTGAGCTTTTATTGGTGCTTATTGGTTAAACCTGAAAATCAGAAGCTCTAGAACTAACAAAGAATGTAATGCCCTGAGCAGCTTTGTTGTCAGTCTTAGCAGCGAAAAGGGTGAGACCAGGGGCTTGGCCAGGCACATGGTGACGTAGGGTATGGGGCATGCTCAGAAGTGGCCCATAGCATTTTGCAGCCACGGTGGGAAATGTTTTCAGCCCCCGCACTGGAGTGTCCAAGCAAAAATATATAAACTAGAGCAGAGAAAACAAAACACCCCAAACCAAAACATGGCTGAGTAATATGGACCCTACTTGCCCACCCCTAGAGCTGGCCCTTGGCATGCTTTGTACACTAATTAGAAATGCAGTGGGAAATATTTCCATTGGGGCACTCTGGGCACTGGGCTATGTTCTATGGTAAATGTGATTGTCATGATATAACAATTGAGATAGCAGCTTAGGTTATAGACTATTACTGCTCCTGGCCCCAATTCCATGTAATTACACAAGTGCATCAGGAAAGCAATCCAGGGTACTGTTTCTCTAGCTCAGTGTGCTAGACGCCAACTGCAGAGGTAACTCCATGGATCTGTTTGGAATTATACAGGAACAGGGGTTCATTTCAGAATGCTGTTCACTTCCAAGGGAGCTCCATGAGAGTTACATAGGGAGAGACGTATCAGGATGCAGAAGATCGAAGCATGTGCTTGAAACTCCCCATGATTGCTTGCGAGAACAGTGGGAAGGTAATTACAAGCTTCCCCATAAAGCAAGTTCCGCCTTGTGGTTAAACTTCTGTCCCTCTGCATAGTATGGGGTACATTACTCTAGTGTGTCACACAGGTAATCCTGATTTTTAGGAGAATCCTACATCACCCTTTCCAACTGAGCTCTCTCACTTTGCAGGACTTACTGACCCTTTCTGAGCTGTGCCCAAGAATTGCAAGTAAGCCACCCTATCAGGATCAGTCAGGGGAGGATGAGGTGGAGGAAAAAGAAAGTGCTGTAGTTGCTGCTTCACAGCTGATCCTGACTTCCTATAAAGAGCTAACTGGCCTGTGCCACATGGGTGGACCTCACTGGTTGAGGAAAGCTCCAGTCAGGTGCAAGGAATGGCAGTATAAGTGGAGTGGGTGGCAGATGCAGCGTCCCTTGCAATAGATAAGAGATAGTGTCCCCTTTGCATTGGCTACACCTATCAAGGGTGTTGATCCTACACAGGGTCTCTAGCCCCCTCACTCTCTACCCTGCAGCTAGAGAGGCTGAGCTTGTGGTGCACAGTGTGACTGCCCAGGGTCTGTCTGAGTCTTACCTGGATCATGGAATAGATTAATGGGGGACGGATGGAGTTTGATAAGCAAATTGATACTGACTGTAACAAATTCAAATTAGCTCCCTATGTTCTAAGTGCTCCAAACCAGGAATGCGAACATACCTATTTACACAAGCAAAGCGGTCCTTTTGGGCATCTTCACAACCTGATAAACCATAACGTCCAGATCATGGTCTCTCTGGAGTTGCTGATCACACTTCATCGATCAGTTGCTGCAAGAGGCCCAAGGTTAACCCTGTGGAGAGGAGTCAACACTGGAGCAGACTCTGGGGCAGCTTCTCTAGAGGTGCCGGTTTAACGTTTTCTAAAGCACCTACATGACTTAGGAACTTATATCCCAGTTTCAAAAGTGATTAAGGGCTTGTCTACACATACAAGTTGTTCCCTTTTAACTATACCAGTGTAGTTAATGTGTTACAACCCCCCAATGTGGATATAGTTATATTGGTATAAAGGCACTTTAGACCAGTATACATTCCATAGCGGAAGGGGTATAAGCTATACCACTCTAAGCCCAGGGCTACACTAGGGGAGGGGGGGTCGATCTACGATACGCAGCTTCAGCTACGTGAATAACGTAGCTGAAGTCGGCGTATCGTAATCGACTTACCTGACCATGAGGACGGCGGCGAGTCGATTGCTGCCGCTCCCCCGTCGACTCCGCTTCCGCTGCTCGATGACGTGGATTTCCGGAGCCGACGGGGAGCGCGATCGGGGATCGATTAATCGCGTCTTAACGAGACGCGAAAAATCGATCCCCGATAGATCGATTGCTACCCGCCGATCCGGCGGGTAGTGAAGACAAGCCCTAAGGTTATGTCTACAATAACAAGCTTATAGCAGCATGGCTGTACCGATGCAGCTGCGCCGCTGTAAGATCACTCGTGTAGCCGCTCTGTGCTGATGGGCGAGAGCTCTCCATCAACATAATAAAACTACTGAAACAAGCGGCGGTAGCTATGATGGTGGGAGAAGCTCTGTGTACACTATCACTTATGCTGGTGAAACTTATGTTGCTCAGGGGTGTTTTTTTCACACCCCTGAGCAACATAAGGTTTGCTGACATCAGTGGTAATGTAGACATGACCTGTGGCACCTTTATACCAGCATAACTGCATTCATACTAGGGCTTGTACTGGTATAACTATTTCAGTTAAAAAACCCCACACCCTTAATTGACAGTTATAACGGTACAAAAAAGTCTGTAGACTAGGTTTTAGGCATTTTGGATGATAAGTCTGATGGGACCTAGGGCCACATTTGCAAAGGTGTTTAGGTGCATAAAGATGCTGATAGGCTGCTAGTGAAATTCCAAGAGTGCCTAAGCAGATTGGGCACCTAACAGTAATTGATTTCAGCTCCCATGAGAGTTGGGCACCTAATCTGTTTAGGTGCATTTGGAAATCCTACTAGGTATCTCTTTGCACCTTAAACTGCCAGAAATAGCCCTCCAGCACTTTTGAAAATTTTACCCACAGTCAAGAAGAAAGGAAAAATAAAACTAAGACTATGTCTGCCCTGCCCTGCAGCTTGGACAACAGGGTGTGAATAGCAACATGCGCCAAAGCGCTGTGCTGTCTGCGGGTGTGAATTTAAGAGTTCCTAGCTTGAGTCAGTGTAATCCTGGTGGAAGAGGACTACATCAATGCAAACTAGGGACCTTTTAGTTCCCTGTAGTCTGAACAGCAGAGCAGTGCGGGTAGGGTTGCCAATTTTGGTTGGACGTATTCCTGGAGGTTTCATCACGTGACATAGTCTTTAATTGAAGATTAATCTGGAGACTCCAGGACAAGCCGGGAGAGTTGGCAAGCCTAGGTGCAGATATGCCCTAATACCCAGAGCTCCCACAACTCAGAATATCTAAATAAGACTGGCAACGGGATACAAATTACACAGTAAGAGTTCAATTCCTGGAGATCCTTTGTCAGTCTATTAAAAGGTGTGTTCTTGGGAAGATAAGTTCTCAGAGGGAAAATATAGAAGTATTTAGCGCTGTAAATAGAACGTCCAGTTTGATGCATGATGTTCCATTAAAAGTAATTCATATGAATGTAAAATATTGTGTGTAAGTTTGGGTGCTTGTAAATAGGTCAGCTACACTCTGAGCAACCCCTCATGGCCGGGGTAGCTCTGCAGCGCCCTGCCTCCATTTCCCCTCTTCAGATGAATGGAAATAATCTGCAAATACTTTTTATCCAATAACACCCCTTCTTGGGGTCTGGGTTCAAAACGATTAGGCTCCCTTTTACCTGGAGTGCTAGTACAGGCCTCTGCCTGCCTTGTCCAACTCCCTCTGCTGCTTTCCTGCCCCGCCCCACCCCCCGGTTTCTCAGGGTCCCTGCAGCAACTGTGCTGCTCTCAGCTTCCTTCTCCAGGCCTTTGCTGAATTTTCCCTCTTCTCTAGCCAAGCCTCTCACTTAGGGCCTGATTGAATCATATGACCTTCATTTTCTCCATCTGGGGAGTAGAGTTGGCTGACACTTCTCTCTCTTTAATGGGCTAGACACCCTGTGACAGGGCTTAAAAGTTGGAGTATGATTTTTCTGTTACATGCACTAGCGCAAATCAGGAGTGGAATGACTCCAGCACAATCAGTGGCATCGCACTGGAGAGGAGAGGAGAATCAGGCCTCTGCTCTATTAGAGATGGGATCAGAGAGAAGAGAGAAATGGAGAAAGAGAATGACATGGTGTCTAGCACTTTGTACATGATGCCTCCACATGGGGTGGAAAGTGCCATAGCAATCTGGCCCCAATAACATGGACCAAGGGCTGTCACTAACATATTGCTTCCTTGTCAAATGTATCACTGATTCTGCAGCCAAGTTTCCTGCCAGCAAGACTGCAGCAGAGCCTCTCCATTGCTTTCATATGCAAAGAGGATGTTAACTCAATTGCCAATAAAATTCTAGTGGGTGGAGAGGACATCTGCCTTTCTAATGCTATGCTTGCCAATATGCCTCTTTTATGCTCCCAGAAGCCAAAAGCTCCTGCTTGAGCTGGTATTTTGACAAGCATTTCTGTTTTCTTGACACAATGGGCAAAGTGTGCACGGATGTCACATGCCACTCATCATATGTTTTTCATGCCATGATTAGCAGTTGCTGCATCTTTCTGGATGATGCTTGGCATAGCACTGGCCAAAGCAGAATTAGCAGTTTGGCCAGTGGGTTAAGCCTGCCACGTGAACTGACTGTTTGATTACGTGTCAGGGCATTAGGGGCAATGCTCCTGAGACTGCTGTGGTTGTAACACTCATCTGAAGTTGGTTTTGAAAAGCCACCAGCGTGGCTGAAGGGGGAAGGGGAATAAAGTTGATTAAGGAATATGTCAAGGCATCAATGAGGCCAGCTGCAGGTGTGAAAGTTAGCAGCAGGGTTGGGGGAATCATGGATCTTTTGGTCATTGGCAATTGTGAAAAAGTTTTAAAAAATGGTTTTCGGTTGAACAGAAAATGAAAATTTTGGTAAACCAAAAAATAGAAAAGAAAATTGTTTTGGGTCTCTGTCTGGAAGCGGGGCTTGCAACAGACAAACCCTGAAAAGTCGCTAGATGTAGCTGTCAGGCAGCTCAATAGTGTTAACAAAATCCATTCCATGTTCTTACTGCATTCCGCTGCGCACCAGCAGCAACTACACCAGTACACTGTCATCATCAGGAGGGCACCCTCTGCTCATTGGGAAGGAAACTGCAGCCCTCTGCTCATTGGGAAGGGCGTTCTGTACACTGCAGCCCGGGTTGGTTAATTTCAGCCGAGTCTCCCTTTCTTGCCAGCCTGGATTCGAGCCGACAGGCTAGTGAAAGGGAGAGGCCAGACCCAGGGGAAAGACCTGAGCTTGGCGCTGCAGGGAGCTAAGAAAGTAGATTTAAAAACAAAAATCCACTAGCCGGACCCCTTCCCCCACTTCCAGGGTTTCATTTCTGAAAACATCTGGGCAACTAACCTCAGGCCAAGCCAGGGGAAGGAATAAAGGGCAACTGAAAGCAACATCGCTCCACCTTTGATCCTGTAGTAAAGCTTCATCCCTGGAGGCATGGTGACCCCAACCCCATTGGGACACATGGCCCTGTCTCATTCCACCCCAACTTCCATCCATGTAGTTCTCCTTGCTGGCTAACCTGCCTCCCCAGCCCTGCCCACTTCATTAGCCATCTTTCCCTGACCACAGGGTGCGTTACCTACTATGGAACGGTGAGAAAGAACTCATTTGGAAAAAACAAACCCCGGCTAGTGTGCTGCTCTCTCCAAAGTGCACCTGGCTTTAGCAAAGTATTTAATTAGCTCCCAAAGATTTCTTTTCCTCGCCTGTAGATTATAGCGATCTCAGCCCAGGAAGCCCTGGAATGTGACTCCTTCCAAGGAAATGCTCAACTGAGATGTAATGACATTGACTTGGTGTGCTACAGAATGTAGGAAGAAGAGCATGGAATGGATGTTATTAACACTATTGAGCTGCTTGTGAATGATTTTGTGACTATACCTATTGGTGATTTCTTTCCCTGAATGTCACGGTCATTGGCAGTGAAAGTTGCTAGATTTGTCACTGGTCACTTTGACACTTATTTTCTCGCTAAGGAAACCAAAAAGTCACTAAATCCAGTGACCAAGTTGCTAAGTTGGCAACACTGGGCCTAATAGGCTGCATCACCTGATTGGCTGGAAGAGTCAGCAGACCGACTCTTAAGCCCAGCAGCAGCAGTAGTTCAGCAGCTGCTCAAAGCATTTGCCCACAGTTGCGATAGCGCCACTGTTCCCTCTAAGCTGTGCGCGTGTGTGCGCGCACACAGATCCAAAACCCCGAGCACACGGCGAAACACCGTGCGCACAAAGATTTGCACCGAAGCACAACAATTTGCATAGAAGACATTTTTTGCGCACATGGCCTGTCAAAAATTTGCACAGAAGAAATTTTTGTGCACACACAGCCTGTCAAAAATTAGAGGGAACATTATAGCCCCTGTGCTTATTTGTACTCAGCCATGCCGCTTGCCTGGGACCCAGCCATGGCCTGGCCTTGCCTCGTTCCAGATAACCCAGTTCTGGCTCTCAGCTCTGGCTCTGACCTTTGATTCTGCACCTGGCCTCTACCTTGGGCTCTGACCCTGGGCTCCGACTCCTGGCTCCCGAAACCTGGTGTAACCACTAGACTCGATGCTTGCTCCAGCCACTAGGCATGAGTTGACTGCTCACGTCCCAGTCGCTGACCGTTTCACTTCTACAAGATCAAAATGTTTCATTTCAATTTCGGCCACGTTTGAATGCTTTTAGATTTAAAAAAAATAAAATCAAAATAAAATTTTGAAACAAAACATGGTTTCAAACCGAAAAATTGAAATCTTTCATTTCAGAAGTGTCAGAATGAAATGTTTTGATTGTTTTCAAAATGTCTTTGTTTTGGTTTTTTTTGTCCCCCTAAATGAACATTTTAGTGAAACTGACAGATTAGCGTAAGGTTTCAGGGTAGCTAAATCTGCATTTTTCACCAAAAAGAAGAGTTAGATGGAAAGTTTTGCCCAGCTCCAGTGGGGAGCAGTTTGTTGGTGAGTCCACATTAAATGGGAACATCCATCATCTCTGCAATCTTATTCTCAGCCTGTCCAGATTAAGGGCCTTATTCTGATTTACACCATGGCCCTTTTACCCCACTCTGGCAGCATAAAGGGTTTTAAAGTGTATGTCTACACAGCATTTTGGAGAGACACCCCCCCAATCCAGGTCAACAGACAGGGACTAACGAGATTCACGTTAGTGCTCTAAAAATAGCTGTATAGACATTGCATCTTAGGCTGGGTTTGGGCTCTGAAGCCCCTACCTCTCCTTATACTTCAAAGCATGAACCACAAATTTAAAGTGCTGTCTACAGAGCTATTTTCAGAGCAGTTGCACAAGACTTGCTGGACTGAGTCTGTTAACCTGGGCTGGGAGGCTCACTCCAAAATGCTGTGTAGACACACCCAACGTGGCTATAAATGAGAAGCAGGCCCAAATTTCTGTCCCTTGCTTTTCACTGGCCACTGTTTCATACCAAGTTAATATGGCCTGGATACCTGGCTTGTGCTGCAGCACACTTTGCATCTATAGTTACACGATTGCTTAAAAGGGCACCTCATCGTGAACTGGGCAGGTACCCTATGTACAGCCCTGCCAGACTCAGCAGACTTCAGAAAGCATAACTCAGAAATGTTCAGCCTCTAATTTCTGCATGCAGATTCCCAAACGAGAAACTCCCACATCCCTCCACCTAAAGAACTCAAGCAAATGTCCCTTTCCTCCCAATGAAAGAATATTTAACTCTGCAATAAAGAAATGTTGGGATTTATTGTATGACTGTAGCAGTGAAATGAAATTACATAGGGCCAGGCTTCAGATATGATCAAGCTCTGTAAATAAATATATATCAGCAATGAAAGTCCATACCTTTTAAAAAGCCTGATTTGTGTGTCTAATTTGCATGATGTATTACTGCAACTTTGCATGCAAAGACTGGGTAATCATACATGCAAATGATTACTTAGTTTGCATGTACAATTACTCAGCGTGCTCATGATGCAGTACTTGTACATGCAAACCATTTTTACAGGATCTGACTGATCTGACAATAGGGATTGTATGTATGCAATGGAGCAACACAGACTGACAAGAGAACAGATTTCAGCTTCTAATGTTTGAGAGGCTATTGTAAATGACAGTAGACTCATAGACTCATAGACTTTAAGGTCAGAAGGGACCATTATGATCATCTAGTCTGACCTCCTGCACAATGCAGGCCACAGAATCTCACCCACCCACTCCTGGAATAATCCTCTCACCTACGTCTCAGCTATTGAAGTCCTCAAATCATGGTTTAAAGACTTCAAGATGCAGAGAATCCTCCAGTAAGTGACCCGTGCCCCATGCTGCAGAGGAAGGCAAAAAACCTCCAGGGCCTCTGCCAATCTACCCTGGAGGAAAATTCCTTCACGACCCCAAATATGGCGATCAGCCGAACCCCGAGCATGTGGGCAAGACTCACCAGCCAGATACCCAGGAAAAAGTTCTCTGTAGTAACTTCTAACATCCCATGATTGACCATTGGTCCTATTTACCACTGATGGCAATTAATTGACCTGTGACTAAGATCATGTTATCCCATCAAACCATCTGTAGGGTACCACGGAAGATTGTGTTATGGCATAGCAAGGGTGTGTTCGCTTTCTCACTCTTTCTCAGCGGCTGGTCACTGTCGGTCAAGGCCTGCCAGCTGCAGCTTGTTATGAATTAGCTAGAGCTGCTTTGTATGGCCTTGAGCCAGAAAATGAACACAGCCTGTGAAAAGCCCCTAATTAATTATGTATGAGATGCTTTTATATAGCTGTATGAGCCCGCCCCATTTTTGGACTCCGTACCAGGCAGAACTTCGGTGAGCTGGGTTCCCCGTCTCCATGACAGCAACGCCAGGAGTCCCCGTTGCGGATGTGTCACTTTGCCGTCAATAAAGCCAATAACACACAGTGTATGTGTGGGCCTCATTCTTGCAGCGCACCCTAGGTAGGCCTGCAGCCTCCCAAGAACGTAACACCATCCCCTCCATAAACGTATCTAGCCTAATCTTTAAGCCAGATAGGTTTTTTGCCCCCACTGCTTCCCTTGGAAGGCTGTTCCAGAACTTCACTCCTCTGATGGTTAGAAACCTTCGTCTAATTTCAAGTCTAAACTTCCTGATGGCCAGTTTATATCCATTTGTTCTTGTGTCCACATTGGTACTAAGCTTAAATAATTCCTCTCCCTCCCTGGTATTTATCCCTCTGATATATTTAAAGAGAACACTCATATCTCCCCTCAGCCTTCTTTTGGTTAAAGGTAAACAAACCAAGCTCCTTGAGTCTCCTTTCATACGACAGGTTTTCCATTCCTCGGATCATCCTAGTGGCCCTTCTTTGTACCTGTTCCAGTTGGAATTCATCCTTCTTAAACATGGGAGACCAGAACTGCACACAGTATTCCAAATGAGGTCTCACCAATGCCTTGTATAACAGTACTAATACCTCCTTATCTCTACTAGAAATACCTCGCCTAATGCATCCCAAGACCGCTTTAGCTTTTTTCACAGCCACATCACATTGGCCACTCATAGTCATCCTGTGATCAACCAGGACTCCGAGGTCCTTCTCCTCTTCCGTTACTTCCAACTGATGCGTCCCCAGCTTATAACTAAAATTCTTGTTATTAATCCCTAAATGCATAACCTTACACTTCTCACTATTAAATTTCATCCTATTACTATTACTCCAGTTTACAAGGTCATCCAGATCTTCCTGTAGGATATCCCGATCCTTTTCTGAATTGGCAATACCTCCCAACTTTGTGTCATCTGCAAACTTTATTAGCACACTCCCACTTTTGGTGCCGAGGTCAGTAATAAAAAGATTAAATAAAATTGGTCCCAAAACTGAACCTTGAGGAACTCCACTAGTAACCTCCCTCCAACCTGACAGTTCACCTTTCAGTATGACCCACTGTAGTCTCCCCTTTAACCAGTTCCTTATCCACCTCTCAATTTTCATATTGATCCCCATCTTTTCCAATTTAACCAATAATTCCTCATGTGGTACTGTATCAAATGCCTTACTGAAATCGAGGTAGATTAGATCCACTGCGTTTCCTTTATCTAAAAAATCTGTTACTTTCTCAAAGAAGGAGATCAAGTTGGTTTGGCACGATCTACCTTTTGTAAAACCATGTTGTAATTTGTCCCAATTGCCATTGACCTCAATGTCCTTAACTACTTTCTCCTTCAAAATTTTTTCCAAGACCTTGCATACTACAGATGTCAAACTAACAGGCCTGTAGTTACCCGGGTCACTTTTTTTCAAATGGTACAACCCCTGAGTTTAGAGATTCATGAAATTTTTTTGCTAATGGGCTTGCAATTTCATGTGCCAGTTCCTTTAATATTCTTGGATGAAGATTATCTGGGCCGCCTGATTTACTCTCATTAAGCTGTTCAAGTTTGGCTTCTACCTCGGATATGGTAATATCTACCCCCACATCCTTATTCCCATTTGTCATGCTGCCACTATTCCTAAACTCCTCATTAGCCTCATTAAAGACTGAGGCAAAGTATTTGTTTAGATATTGGGCCATGCCTAGATTATCCTTAACCTCCACTCCATCCTCAGTGTTTAGCAGTCCCACTTCTTCTTTCTTTGTTTTCTTCCTATTTATATGGCTATAAAACCTTTTAACTATTTGTTTTAATTCCCTTTGCAAGGTCCAATTCTACATGCCTTTTAGCCTGTCTCACTTTATCCCTACATGCTCTGACCTCAATAAGGTAGGTTTCTTTGCTGATCCCTCCCATCTTCCACTCCTTGTCCCAATTGCCATTGACCTCAAGGTCCTTAACTACGTTCTCCTTCAAAATGTTCAAAAGTAGAAACAAAAGCTTTTTAGAATATGATGGAGATGCTTAGACAGTGGCCTTTGACTTCAAAAATGACAACCTAATATATATCTACTGCTTTTCCCTGACGCTATTGCGGTAAGGAGAATACTGTACTGACTTAGAGGAATCACTGCAAGTCATGAGCATGTGAAAACGAGCTGTAGCGAGGAGTTCACCATGTCAACAAGTCCGAAGGATGGGCTTCCTTACACTTTGTGCACCTTAGCTAGTCATTCCCCTAGACAGCACCGGATGATTGGTTTGGAGGTACCTGTGGGAAGAGTAAGGCAAAAGAAAACAGGAAGAATCCAGACTGAAAGTTCCATGTGTGTATAAGAGGCACTATGGTCTGTTGGAGTGAGCATGGGTCTGGGATTCAGAACCTCCTGCATTCGAATGCAGCAGCAGCACCACTATAGTTAAAGTTGTATCACTACTTCTGTATAAAGGTTGATCTATCTGCAACTGACATGCTTGGGCTAGTGTACACTACAAAGTTAGGATGATGTAAGCTGCCTTGGGCTGACCTAGCTGTGCATGTAGCTACACTTCAATTTGTCTTCCTCCCATGTAAGCTCCCCATTACAGTGACACAGTAACACAACCTCCCCGAGTGGCGTGGAGCCATGGTTGATGTACTGAGGTTGATGCCGTGTGAGTGTAGCTGCTGCATTACTTATGTTGACCCTAATGGTCTTCCAGTCGCTGTCCCACAATGCCTGACCCTGACCTCTCACTGCCCAGGGTTACAGAGACTGGAAGCCTCCCAACCCTTTAAAGCCCCACAAATTTTTTAAATGCCTTTTCCTGGTTGTCCTGCTTGACAAGCTCACCGAGCAGCTCTCCACCGTCGTGTGCAACTGCCCAGCTGACCATACCGGCTACATGCCCCAGTCGTGCTCCATCTTGGAGTATACAGAGATAGAATCATAGCATATCAGGGTTGGAAGGGATCTTAGGAGATCATGTAGTCCAAACCCCTGCTCAAAGCAGGACCAATCCCCAATTTTTGCCCCATATCCCCAAATGGCCCCCTCAAGGATTGAACTCACAACCCTGGGTTTAGCAGGTCAATGCTCAAACCACTGAGCTATCCCTCCCCCCTATCGAGAGATACTCGATCTCTGGGCCTGTGAGGAGAAGAGGCTGTGCAAGCACAGCTATGGACCAGCCATAGAAACGTGGACATCTACGAGCAAATTGCACGGGGCATGCAGGAGAAGGGGTAGGACAGGGACCAGCAGAAGTGCCATGTGAAAGTGAAGGGAGTATGTCAGGCACACCAGAAGGCCAGGGAGGCCAACAGTCGATCTGGTGCCAAGCAACAGACCTGCTGCTTTTACGAAGTGCTGCGTGCCATCCTTGGCAGAGACCCCACCAGCACCCTGCACACCACCATGGATACTGCAGAGGAGCCTGAGCCACGGGCCGTTGGTATGAACAGTGAGGATGAGGGACATGTGACTTGGGAGGGGGACCAGCTATGCCGTGAGCCAGGACCTCTTTGAGGCGCCACCGCACTCAACCATGGGCGAGCCTGATGCAGGGGAAGGAGCCTCAGGTAAGTGTGTAATTGTATTTCCCATCACAGCGATGTACTGATGGTGTCCCCAACTTAACAGGACACAGCTATCAACTTTTCCTTAATTTGCTCATAGTATAAGAGGATGTGGTACAACAAAGGGAAGTAGAGTTGTTATATACTTGTCATCCCCCTGTAGAGTTAGGCAAGCAGGGCCATGTGCAGCAGTTTGGTTATGTGCACAGGAATGTCCCTTGAATCCTCCTAAGAGACCTCAATGAAACTTTCAGGGAGATACTCTGCAGTCCTTTGCCGGAGGTTTCTAGGGATGGCAGCCTTATTTCATCCTCCTCGATAGACACTTTTCTACACCAGCCGACAATAACTTCAGCAGGCACCGTTGCAGTACACAGGCTCGCAGCATCCAGGCCCAGGCAGCTTTGGGCTATGCCTTTGTTACCTTCAGGAGCGAGGTATCAGCTAAAGCCACCACCACCTGTGGGAAACAGTGCCAGTATTTAGTGCCATTGCCCTGTGCTACTAGAATCATGCAACCGAGCAATTCCCTCCTCATTTCCCTCACTCTTGGTGGGCCACACTCACCGTGGCTGGTGCTGTGAGTGGCACCGTGCACACGCAATCCCAAGCAGAAGTGTCAATACGCATGTCTTAGGGGAGCAAGGGAAGGGAGTTCTGAATGTTAACATTTGCTTTCCGTTGTGACTGTACTGACAATGGTACCTCCATGTGTTTGATCGGTAGCTGCTGCCATTGCAGCCTTGAGGGGTTCCCCCTCCTCACCCGCGGAACGCCTGAGCCAGATAAGGAGAATAAAGACAAGGACTCGGGATGACATGTTCAATGACATCCTGCAAGCCAGTGCTGCATCAGACCGTGGGCACAGAACCTGGAGGATAAACACTGCAGACAACCTGGAGAAGGAAGGAGTGGAGAGGAGAAAGACCCAGGAATCCCAGCAGGAAAAGGAGAGGGAGATGCAACAGGCCACAATGGGGCTTCTCCGGCAGCAAACACACATGCTGCAGACACTTGTGGACCTACAGGTTCAACAATCCCAGGCTCGCCTCCCTCTACAGTCCATGGAGAACTCCACTGCAGCACTTCCCTACATGTCCCCTCCCCCGCAACATTCCACAAAGCACCAGGGGCCGCTGCTCTACCCCTCCACCCCCGTGGATATTAAAGACAAACACAGCTTCTCATATACAGCAACTGTAGTTTTCACAGATCAGTGTGTGCAGATAAAAGGGACATGAATGTTCTTGCTCCTTGTTAAGATCTGTTCCATTCATTTATAAAGTTTTCCATTTATTTATTTTTCAGTTGCACAGATTTTTCTTTGCACTGGTTTTGTTACTGAATAAAATGCTATTATTTGGAAAATAATTCATCTTTACTAGTTCCCAACATATGCTGCACAGTGCCTAGCAGTTCTGAAAGCACCCACTTGTTACTGAACAGCGTGGTCCAACTTGCAGTATCAGTGACACAGTGTAATAATCATAAATGTACAGCACGCACAGCAAAATTAATAGATGCCCTTACAGTGTTATATTCATAGATGTACACCAAGCACCACACAATTCCTAACAGGCCCCCAAACAGCAGGGCCAGATAGAGCACAGTCCACCACAACGCATTACCTCTAAAGTGCTCTGTCAAAGCCTCACTGACAGACCCCACTGAATCGGTTCTCACTATGTCCCACAGCAATCTGTCCTCCATGTTCCCTGCTGATTCTGTTCCTCTTGTGGTACTGCAGGCTTGTGCGTCCTGTGCTTGCAACGCTTATGACACTAGTGCAGAGCTGTGCAGGCTCCATGCTTCTATCAGAGATGGCAGACAGTGAGGCGGGCTCGGTGCGTTCATGGGATTTTGAAAAAAAGACAAAATTACGGGCTACATTATGGGATGGTGACAGTTGCATGCTGGGAAATTGACCCCTTGCTGCCAGTCATCCTGTGTGACTCATTTCTGCCCCACTATGCATTGCCAAAAGACAGTGCATCAACACAAGCATGCCTGGTGAGTATGTGCAGCACCGACACAAGAAGCCGACCATCCATCCACACAGGCAATGTACTACCTGCAGCGGCAGCGGCAGTCTGATGCCGTCAGTTGCGAGACAAGGTGGGTGAGGTAATATCTTTAATTAGACCAACTTCTGTGGATGAGAGAGACAAACTTACCTCACCCACTTTGTTTTTCTCATATCCTGTGACCAACATGGCTACGACTAAACTGCACACAATGTAATGTGCTTCCACCAAACCTTGTAGTGTAGACCTGGCCTTTGTTGGATTCCTTTGAAATTTGGTGTGCCTCAGGAGAGTGCAGGATAGGATCAGTGAGTCATATTTAGGGTTATTAGAGCCAGGGCTGTGGAGATATTAGCCTCCCCCCGCCCAATAATAGCTATTTTTCAAATAGTTTCTGGACTCCCCCCCACCCCCACCCCCCGAACGAGAGCTCAAACGATTGATGTGATGTGGGTCCAAACGGAATCAATCTGTTGAGTTTTACTCGGGGTAGTGAATAGCATCCCCTAAGTGTTTGGGGAACCCAAATTGAGAGCAGTATTTAAGAAAATGTATGCTTTTACAGACACGTGTGCCAATGTAGAAACATAGCTAGAGGGTTTCCATTCCTTCCATTTTATATGCTTTAAAGCTCGACTCCGACGTCTCCAAAATCTGAACAGATGCTAGGATTGCTTTGACGTTTGGTATGCCTCAGGGGGCAGAGAGTAGTGTACTAAAGGCTGGCTGGGGCACGGACATTATGGAGATGGATGGCTGTGAACTCAGCATTGAGTTAACATAACTAAGGATAAATTAATCACAAGTCCCCATCTAAGACAAAATGAGTTTCAGACCAAGAGGCTGAAGGGCGCTAGAATTTGTGAGTCATGGGTGCAATTTTATTTTGGGGGAAATGTAATGAAAGTCTCCCAGGGAAAAAATTAGACATGCAAATGGTTCCTGGGAAGGGAGGGGTATTAGGAGGCAGAGCAGTGGGGGGCGGGTGTGGCGCTGCAGTGAAGGGTTATGGGAAGGGGGATAAATGGGGATGGGTGGTAGGGGAAGGGAGAGAGGTTGGGGCTCAGATGGAGGAAGCATGGGGTTTCAGGGGAGTGGAGGGGCACTGGGGAAGAACAGGGGTGACGGCACCAGTCAGCCCCTCACTCTTCCTTCCCATGTGTTTGCCCAGAACTGGGGACTCCTCCCCCTCTACGGGGGTCTGAACCCCTCTCAATGCTCCCCTCATTTGAGCTGAGATATGGGAGGCCTTGCCCGTCTGGGGGTGTCTGAGTCCTTCTCACTGTCCCCAGTGTTTGCTAGGATCTGGGGCTCCCATGCCTACCTTCAGGGGTAGGCCATCCCTTCTATACCTCTCTCATGTAAGCTGGGTTCTGGGGGCGGGGGGACTTGCTCTTTTGGGAGGTTCTGAGGTCCTCTTGCTGCACCCCATGTGACCCCAGAGCTGGGGAAGTACTGTGTCTTTGGGTGGGGAGCTGAGAACAGGCATACTCCATGCACAGCACAGGCCTTAAGGCACTCGGGAGGGGGATGTGAACACCTACTGAGGTGGATGAAGCAGCTCACTTCTCAGAGCTATTGCTTCAGGTTGTGTTCATATCCATTCAGCTGAGAGCACCACATTGGGATGAATGGGCCACATCACAATGTTCAGAGACTTTTGTGCAGCACAGATGGATATGTCCAAAAGCCCTTTCCCTTCATGATCTCTGTATCCTTCCTGTTTAAAGGACAATGCTTCTGAGGGCTTGTCTACACTTAAAACATAAGAACATAAGGATGGCCATTCTGGGTCCAACCAAAGATCCATCTAGCCCAGGATCCTGTCTTCTGACAGTGGCCAATGCTGGTGCCCCAGAGGGAATGAACAGAACAGGTAATCATCAAGTGATCCATCCCCTGTCGCCCATTCCCAGCTTCTGGCAAACAAAGGCTAGGGACACCATTCCTGCCCATCCTGGCTAATAGCCATTGATGGACTATCCTCCATGAATTTCTCTAGTTCTTTTTTGAACCCTGTTATAGTCTTGGCCTTCACAACATCCTCTGGCAAAGATGACTGTGCATTGTGTGAAGAAATACTTCCTTTTGTTTGTTTTAAACCTGGTGCCTATTAATTTCATTTGGTGACCCCTAGTAGTTGTGTTATGAGAAGGAGGAAATAACACTTCCTTATTTACTTTCTCCACACCAGTCATGATTTTATAGACCTCTATCATATCCCCCCTTCGTCAGGGGCGGCTCTATGTTTTTTGCGACCCCCAAGCATGGCAGTCAGGTGGCATTCGGCAGCATGCCTGCGGGCGGTCCGCTGATCACGCGGAGTCGGCGGTGTTTCTGCAGGTAATCCGCCGGTCCCACACCTTTGGTGTGCTTGCCACCGAATTGCCGCTGAAACCGCAGGACCAGAGGACCTTCCGCAGGCATGCCGCCGAAGGCTGCCTGACTGCCGCCCTCACAGAGACCGGCAGACCGCCCCTTGCGACTTGCCGCCCCAGGCTCGCGCTTGCTGCGCTGGTGCCTAGAGCCAACCCTGCCCTTAGTGATCTCTTTTCCAAGCTGAAAAGTCCCAGCCTTATTAATCTCTCCTCATATGGCAATCGTTCCACACTCTTAATAAT
The DNA here is from genome assembly GCA_037349315.1 of Chelydra serpentina. Classification (NCBI taxonomy): domain Eukaryota; kingdom Metazoa; phylum Chordata; order Testudines; family Chelydridae; genus Chelydra; species Chelydra serpentina. Next base: position 47,056,168 of record JBAIAC010000029.1, on the reverse strand, counting down.
GTTTGTTGCCCTTTTCTGAACCTTTTCAAATTCAAATATATCTTTTTTGAGATGGGGCGACCACATCTGCACGCAGTATTCAAATCCAAATATAATGAGGGAAAAGAAGAACTTGTGACTTCAAGGGAGCAGCTGGGCAGAGGAACTAGCATCAGATTGCTCCTGAGAAATCTAGACCCTCCTGGAGACGGAAAGCCGGCATTCCAGGGCTTTTTGACTCGTTTGTGTTATATTTATGGAGTCTGCCTTTTTCTGATTTGCTTTAAGCCACTGCTGCCCAAGTCAAGGACTGACCCAGGCCCCTTGAACTAGAACTTTACCCATGATGGTGTTCATCATCCACTGACAGCGACCCAAACTGTGACTGGTATTTACAAACATGTTCATTTCTTTGCTTGTGTAGAAGTGCAGCCTGGAAGGATTACAGTGCACATGTGCCAACAAAAGAAAAAGTCGAGAGGGTTTCTATGAAGCCACTTTATGTTTCCCTGGTTAGTTCGATGGAATGTGCTGACACCCTAACCCCAATGATCATCTCACCACTGATGTTGTACACTTGTGCAATAAAGAGTTAACGTGCTACAAGTTGCTTCTGTTATAGTATCACGTGTTTTTATTTTGTGGGGAGGTTTGCTGCAAACACAAGAATAGCCAGCAGTGTCTAATCCAAAGTGTTATGATATTGGGTGGAAAAGAGCCAGAGACAGAGGACTTTGTGTGTGTGTGGGTTGAAGGTGGAGTGAACCAGGAGAGGAAAAGAGGTTGCGCCTGCAGAGGCAACAGGAAATGTGAACAGGTGGGAAGCAAGTTTTGAGAAATTCTGTATTTTACTAGCCCATGACTGGCAGGTAAGTGGTTTCTTCCTGATCTTGGAGCAGATTAATATGTCGATTCCAAAGACGTATAGCACAAAGTTTTGGAACTGACTGAGCAGGTACCTTGACAGCTGAGAGAAAAGAACTATGTGCACTGCCAGGCTTGCAGATTCTGGGTGATTCCCGGCTCACGAGGTTGCAGAAGTTTTCAGGAGAGCAGGGCGTGCACTATGACATGGGGATTGCTGACTACAGGCTGATTTGGGTGGAGAGAAGTGGCCTGGGTTGGCATCATGTTTTTCCCACTCCACAGCATCTAATCAATGACTTAAGAGGTTGTGATCTACCAGACACTGTGGTGATTTACTTGGGTAGAAGTTATCTGGGCCTTGTTCCTGGTGTGCCCCTCATACAATGTATGGGAGCAGATTTGGACTGCATCAGATTTGTGTCATAGAATCATAGAAGATTAGGGTTGGAAGACACCTCAGGAGGTCATCTAGTCCAACCCCCTGCTCAAAGCAGGACCAACCCCAACTAAATCATCCAAGTCAGAGCTTTGTCAAGCAAGGCCTTAAAAACCTCTAAGGATGGAGATTCCACCACCTCCCCTAGGGAACCCATTCCAGTGCTTCACCACCCTCCTAGTGAAATAGTTTTTCTTAATATCCAACCTAGATCTCCCCCACTGCAACTTGAGACCATTGCTTCTTGTTCTGTCATAGAATCATAGAATCATAGAATCTCAGGGTTGGAAGGGACCTCAGGAGGTCATCTAGTCCAACCCCCTGCTCAAAGCAGGACCAACCCCAACTAGATCATCCCAGCCAGGGCTTTGTCAAGCCTGACCTTAAACACCTCTAAGGATGGAGATTCCACCACCTCTCTAGGTAACCCATTCCAGTGCTTCACCACCCTACTAGTGAAAAAGTTTTTCCTAATATCCAACCTAAACCTCCCCCTCTGCAACTTGAGACCATTACTCCTTGTTCTGTCATCTTCTACCACTGAGAACAGTCTAGATCCATCCTCTTTGGAACCCCCTTTCAGGTAGTTGAAAGCAGCTATCAAATCCCCCCTCACTCTTCTCTTCTGCAGGCTAAACAATCCCAATTCCCTCAGCCTCTCCTCATAAGTCATGTGCTCCAGCCCCCTAATCATTTTTGTTGCCCTCCGTTGGACTCTTTCCAGTTTATCCACATCCTTCTTGTAGTGTGGGGCCCAAAACTGGACACAGTACTCCAAATGAGGCCTCATCAGTGCCGAAGAGAGGGGAATAATCACGTCCCTTGATCTGCTGGAAATGCCCCTACTTATACAGCCCAAAATGCTGTTAGCCTTCTTGGCAACAAGGGCACACTGTTGACTCATATTCAGCTTTTTGTCCACTGTAACCCCTAGGTCCTTTTCTGCAGAACTGCTGCCCAGCCATTCGGTCCCTAGTCTGTAGCAGTGCATGGGATTCTTCCGTCCTAAGTGCAGGACTCTGCACTTGTCCTTGTTGAACCTCATCAGATTTCTTTTGGCCCAATCCTCTAATTTGTCTAGGTCCCTCTGTATCCTGTCCCTACCCTCCAGCGTATCAACCACTCCTCCCAGTTTAGTGTCATCTGCAAACTTGCTAAGGGTGCAGTCCACACCATCCTCCAGATCGTTGATGAAGATATTGAACAAAACCGGCCCCAGCACCGACCCTTGGGGCACTCCACTTGATACCGGCTGCCAACTAGACATGGAGCCATTGATCACTACCCGTTGAGCACGACCATCCAGCCAGTTTTCTATCCACCTTACCGTCCATTCATCCAGCCCATACTTCTTTAACTTGCTGGCAAGAACACTGTGGGAGACTGTATCAAAAGCTTTGCTAAAGTCAAGAAATAGCACATCCACTGCTTTCCCCTCATCCACAGAGCCAGTTATGTCATCATAGAAGGCAATTAGGTTAGTCAGGCATGACTTGCCCTTGGTGAATCCATGCTGACTGTTCCTGATCACTTTCCCCTCCTTTAAGTGGTTCAGAATTGATTCCTTGAGGACCTGTTCCATGATTTTTCCAGGGACTGAGGTGAGACTGACTGGCCTGTAGTTCCCCGGATCTTCCTTCTTCCCTTTTTTAAAAATGGACACTACATTAGCTTTTTTCCAGTCATCCAGGACCTCCCCCAATTGCCATGATTTGTCAAAGATAATGGCCAATGGCTTTGCAATCACATCGGCCAACTCCTTTAGCACCCTCGGATGCAGTGCATCCGGCCCCATGGACTTGTGTTCGTCCAGCTTTTCTAAATAGTCCCGAACTACTTCTTTCTCTACAGAGGGCTGGTCACCTCCTCCCCCGTGCTGCAGAGTGCAGTCGCCTGGGAGCTGACCTTGTCTGTGAAGACAGAGGCAAAAAAAGCATTGAGTACACTAGCTTTCTCCACATCCTCTGTCACTAGGTTCCCTCCCTCATTCAGCAAGGGGCCCACACTTTCCTTGACTTTCTTCTTGGTGCTCACATACCTGAAGAAACCCTTCTTGTTACTCCTAACATCTCCGGCTAGCTGCAACTCCAAGTGTGATTTGGTCTTCCTAATTTCACTCCTACATGCCTGAACAATATTTTTATACTCCTCCCTGGTCATTTGTCCAATCTTCCACTTCTTGTAAGGTGCTTTTTTGTGTTTAAGACGAGCAAGGATTTCACTGTTAAGCCAAGCTGGTCACCTGCCATATTTACTTTTCTTTCTACACATCGGGATGGTTTGTTCCTGCAACCTCAATAAGGATTCTTTAAAATACAGCCACCTTTCCTCGACTCCTTTCCCCCTCATGTTATTCTCCCAGGGGACCTTGCCCATCAGTTCCCTGAGGGAGTCAAAGTCTGCTTTTCTGAAGTCCAGGCTCTCTGTTCTACTGCTCTCCTTTCTTCCTTGTGTCAGGATCCTGAACTCGACCATCTCATGGTCACTGCCTCCCAGGTTCCCATCCACTATTGCTTCCTCTACTATTTCTTCCCTGTTTGTGAGCAGCAGGTCAAGAAGAGCTTTTCCCCTAGTTGGTTCCTCCAGCACTTGCACCAGGAAATTGTCCCCTACACTTTCCAAAAACTTCCTGGATTGTCTGTGGACCGCTGTATTGCTCTCCCAGCAGATATCGGGGTGATTAAAGTCACCCATGAGAACCAGGGCCTGTGATCTAGTAACTTCTGTTAGTTGCTGGAAGAAAGCCTCGTCCACCTCATCCCCCTGGTCTGGTGGTCTGTTGCTGACTCCCACCACGACATTACCCTTGTTGCTCACACTTCTAAATTTAATCCAGAGACTCTCAGGTTTTTCTGCAGTTTCATACTGGAGCTCTGAGCAGTCATACTGCTCTATTACATACAATGCAACTCCCCCACCTTTTCTGCCCTGCCTATCCTTCCTGAACAGTTTATATCCATCCATGACAGTACTCCAATTGTGTGAGTTATCCCACCAAGTCTCTGTTATTCCAATTACATCATAATTCCTTGACTGTGCCAGGACTTCCAGTTCTCCCTGCTTGTTCCCCAGGCTTCTTGCATTTGTGTATAGGCATTTAAGATAACTCATCGATTGTCCTGCTGTCCCAGTATGGGGCAGGAGCCCTCCTCTCTTGCACTCACCAACTTGTGCTTCCTCCCGGTATCCCACTTCCCCACTTACCTCGGGGCTTTGGTCTCCTTCCCCTGGTGAACCTAGTTTAAAGCCCTCCTCACTAGGTTGGCCAGCCTGCTTCCAAAGATGCTCTTCCCGCTCTTCGTCAGGTGAAGCCCATCTCTGCCTAGCACTCCTTCTTCTTGGAACACCATCCCATGGTCAAAGAATCCAAACCCTTCTCTCCGACACCATCTGCGTAGCCATTCGTTGACTTCCACGATTCGACGGTCTCTACCCCGGCCTTTTCCTGCCACAGGGAGAATGGACGAGAACACCACTTGCGCCTCAAACGCCTTTATCCTTCTTCCCAGAGCCACGTAGTCTGCAGTAATATGCTCAAGGTCATTCTTGACACTATCAGTGGTGCCCACGTGGAGAAGCAGGAAGGGGTAGCTATCTGAGGGCTTGATGAGTCTCGGCAGTCTCTCCGTCACATCACGAATCCTAGCCCCTGGCAAGCAGCACACCTCTCGGTTTTCCTGGTCAGGGCGGCATATAGATGACTCAGTCCCCCTGAGGAGAGAGTCCCCGACCACCACCACCCTCCTCCTCCTTCTCTTGGGAGTGGTGGTCGTGGAACCCCCATCCCTAGGACTGTGCATCTCATGCCTTCCAATCAGTGGAGTCTCCTTCTGCTCTGTTCCCTCAGATGTATCATTCACTCCACTCTCTGCACTAGTACCTGTGGAGAGAACATGAAAACGGTTGCTCATCTGAATATGCGTTTCTGGTACATGGACTTGTCTCATACTCTTTCCTCTTCTGGAGGTCACATGCTGCCAATTATCCTCACTGGCCTTCTGTCCCCGCTGCGTAGCCTGCTCTGAATCCTCAGAACACTGTGCCCACTGAAGCCTATCTTGACGTCTATCCAGGAACTCCTCATTTTCTTTTATGGAACGCAGGGTTGATACTCGTTTCTCCAGACCTTGAATCTTGTCCTCCAATATGGAGATCAGCTTGCACTTTGTACAGACAAAGTCGCTTCTTTCCTGTGGAAGAAAAACAAACATGGCACATCCTGTGCAGGTCACAACAGCGGATCGCTCAGCATCCATAGTCCCTTCCTTCAAAGAGTTTCCTCACTTGTGGCAGAAGCTACTCAGGGAAACCTGCAAGGGGGATGCCGCAGTAGGCTCTCTCCAGGTGAATTCCCAGGCTAACTCCACCTGTTTGCTTCTCTGCTATGCGCTGCTCAGCTGGTTCGCAGCTGACTGACTGTCTTTTTAGAAGAGCCTGGAACGAAGCACTCCCAATTCACACTATTCAAACAGGAAATCAAACAATCAAGCACACGGTCAAACTGCCAAACTGTCCCCTCAACAGATACTCACTCCCCTGTCTGCAGCCACCTGGTTGCTCTGCCTCTGCCTTTAGTTTGGGTTAAAAGAGTTAGGAATGGCAAGGACAGCTTGCCCCCTTCGCACTCCCCTTCCAAACTCCCTCTCAAACTCCCCTGTTTGCAGCTCCTGTTTGCAAAGCTCCCTGGTCGCTTGCTCACTGCTTTATAAAGCCCTGGACTCCCTGATTAGCCCCGCCACCTGATTAAGGCTTCTAGGTTTCAAGCCTGGTGTAGAAGCTCAGCTTCCAATTGCCAGCCACAGCACACGGTCCTTCACACTACAGTCATCTGCCACCACTGAGAACAGCCTAGCTCCATTCTCTTTGAAACCCCCTGTTCAGGTAGTTGAAGGCTGCTATCAAATCCCCAGGATTTGAAAACTGCCCAGGAGCTGTGACAGTTTTCTCTGATTTGGCTGAGCATCTGAATAAGTACTACAGTGACAATATGAAAGCTATTAATAAGTGTTGGAAGAACAGAAATTGGAGAGTTCATGGCTGGCTGGACAATGTGTACTGTATGGTACAGAAACATTACAAGCACTCTGCTCACGGAGGGGGGACATCTATTGGACAGCAGTCAGAGGATTTTTCTCTCAAGCATAAAACTCTCAGCATTTTGGAACAGAAACTATTTGTGATTTCTCTGGCTAGCCCTGTCACAAACTCCACCCTCCCACCATTCTGGAACACTACCAAGAACACCATTGCACTGTGACAGAGTTGCCTTTTACTCCAGGCCCTGCATGTCAGTTGGTTTCTAGGAGTGGGGAAGTAACAGTAATAGAAATGTTTGTATATCAGGGAGCAAAGACTGCAGGGATATGCGTTCCCTGCTTGCAGTGGGGAGTCTGTGTTGAGTAGTGGGGAGGGGCCAGTTTGGAGGGGGAATGCATTGAAAGGGTCAGGGGCATAGCTGGGGAGGTGTGCCGAAGCAGTGCTGGTGGGGGGCAGCTGATATTTATATGGGGGAGACAGGGCCGGCGTGTTCACTAGGCAACCCTAGGCGGACGTCTAGGGTGCCAGGATTTGGGGGGCGGCATTTCGGCAGTGGCAACTCCCAAGGAGGAGCTGCTGGCACCGGTGGAGGTGAGCTGCTGCCGCGGGGGGATGGGGAACTGCTGCGGAGGGATGGGGAGATGCCGCGGGCGGGGGGGGTTAGCTGCCACGGGAGGGGGTTGGGGAGCCGCCGCGGGTGGGTGGGGAGCCACTGCAGGCCGGGCGGGGAGGCTGCCGCGGCCCGTGGGTGGGGGACCTAGGGCGCGAAACTTCCTTGCACCGGCCATGGGGGGAAGAGAGTCAGCTGGAGCAGTATGCTAATTGTGGGACACTCTATATACTCAGCTGCCTAAATGACTATTAACTCCTCCCAATGTCATGTCTTTTCCTGTTCAAAAAAATGAGGAAATTCAATGGCAAAAACCCATGTGAATGCAGAGTGGTGGTTCAGTGACCCCATGCAGAATGCTGATTTGAGTAAAATACAAACTTTGGAAAACCAGGAAATGCATAGTTAAATCTGCCGTCATTCAGCAGTGTAGGTACATCTACCACACTGCACCTGGAGTGTATGCAAATAATTTCCATTGGCTACTGCCAGCTCGAAGGGAACAGAAGGATAGTAGCGTAAGCAACCTTCTCCCCCTTCTGCGCCTTAATATTGTTAGGTGGAATCCAGTGGGTGAGAGTGAATGAGTTGTAAACATAGAAGAAGAAATTGTACATTTCAGCAACTGGGGGGTTGGCAGAGTAAAGGTATGTGTGTTAATGGGTAGTATTGGGGCATTGGTGAAAGAGAGTAGGGCTGCACGGGCAACCTTCACGATCCATTTCTCGGTTTTCCAAAGTTTGAGTTTTGCTCAACTCAGTGTGCTGTAAGATGATGATGGAGGGGCAGTGAGTGAATGAGGGGTTGCAATACTAAAATTTGTGGCAACTAAAAAGTTGCAGCATGTTAAGAGTTGTAGTTTTTGCAACACAATTGCAGCTCACAATTTTCTTACAACCTTACATGAATTAGTATGAGGATTATGGTGTATTTAAAAATGGTGCTCCAATTGTAGGCTATCACTTGAAATTTCAGGGGTTTCCTGGTCCTGCTTGCAGGCTAGCATGTGATCTGGGCCTAGCAGCCAGGGCCGGCCCTAGCTTTTTGGCCGCCCCAAGCAAAAAAAAAAACACCCCACAAGCGCCGCCCCCCCCCCAACACTGGCCAAAACACCCCCCCCCCCAACAACGCCGCCCCGCCAAAACGCCGGGGGGGGGGGGGGGGCAGCGGGGAGGGCGGCATGCCCGCCGCCCTGCTCCCCCTGCCAGTGGGGAGCGCAGAACGCCTGCCGCCCTGCTGCCCCGGCCGGGGCGCCGGCGGGGAGCGGAGCACATCTGCTGCCCCGGCGGGGAGCGGAGCACGCTGGCCGCCCCGCTGCCCGGCTGGGGCGCCGGCGGGGAGCGGAGCACGCCTGCTGCCCCGGCAGGGGGTGCCGGCGGGGAGCGGAGCACGCCTGCCGCCCCGCTCCCTCAGCAGGGGCGCCAGAGGAAGATTTTTTTTTTTAATTTACAAAAAAACCTAAAAACCTTGAGTACCGCCCCCCTCCAGGTGCCTCCCCAAGCACGTGCTTGGTAGGCTGGTGCCTGGAGCCGGCCCTGCTAGCAGCCCTCATTCTGCAGGCAGACAGCCCAGAGTAAGATGTGGTGAGTTGTGCCTCTCTCTGTTTTAAGGAGCAGTTTGCTTTGTTTCTCTCAGTTTTCGGTTCTTTTTTGTTATTATTCGGAATTCTAAGAAACAAAGCAGTGTTACCTTGCAATCTTCCAGCAAGATTTTTTTTAAATGTAACTTCTCTGTGTGTATACTGTAAAACATAACAAGGTTCAGGGATACAGCGGTTGGTAAAGGGACTGGTATTTGAGGTGAAGAAAAGCCTTTATTTAACTCTCCTAGGGGAGAGTGAAGATGGTACCCATCAATGGTGGGCGCTGTTGTTAGTACAGATAGTGAAATGGCCATAATGTTGGCATGGGTGAGTATGTGCTACCATCTTTGGAGGTATGCAACCTGGTTTAATCTATGCTTTGGTTTGAAAAAAAAAATGTGTACTACCCCAAAAAAAAAGAAAAGAAAAAAGGAGGCCAAATTCATCCGTGGTGTCCAGTGGAGTTATCCAAGTTCAGAATAATTTTGGCACACGAGCTCCTGTATTGTTGCTACAAGCTTTACTTAAAATATATATATATAGGACCAATCAGCTTTCTCATCTCTCTAGGAAGTGTCCTGAAACTAAAACTTCTTGTTTAGCTAGGTTAGTCTGACATCTGAGAGGAGCAGGAGATTATAATATGAAAACTGGACTGGGAAGGGATTCAGTAAATGTTATTTCCTGTTCTCATAAATAAAGGACCAAACAAGAGATACATAGAATTCAGTTTTCTGTTCTTGGTCTGATGTTTCACCTTTAGGGCAAAGAATTAAAACAAATGGTGTATTGTCTCATTAAATATCTGGTGCTTTACTACCTCAACTCTTTCACTGTTCTGTAATTCGATTATTTTGTCTTTCCATGCTTTAATTGATTCATTCCTACTGTCTGAGTATGTTCCATTGGGAAGCCAAATCTAGGGAACTGAGAATAAGATAGGAAAACCCAGCTCATTTGCATAGAATCATAGGACTGGAAGGGACCTTGAGAGGTCATCTAGTCCCGTTCCCTGCACTCATGGCAGGACTAAGTATTATCAGACCATACCTGACAGGTGTTTGTTTAGCCTGCTCTTAATCTCCAATGATGGAGATGCCACAACCTCCCTAGGCAATTTATTCCGGTGCTTAACCATCCTGACAGTTAGGAAGTTTTTCCTAATGTTCAACCTAACCTTTCATGCCTATCTTCTTCAAATCATTTCCCAAAGTCTCTCTCTTGAGCCTGGCCCTTATTTGTGGGCATTACTTTTCCCACCTACCACAGGCCTCAGCTCATGAAAGAAATTGTGTATTGAGGTTACCGCAGTGCGCTCATAAATGTTTAATAACCCCTCAGTCACTGCATGTTGGCTGGATTTCTTGCTTGTGCCATCACTGTTACAAGCGCTGGTTGGATCATTCCAGCTAAACTTGTTTTGTTTAAATAAATTGTTTCATGGAAGCCAAAGTGTTCCAGAGATGTATCGTTTTCAACCAGGTTTTCAATGGGAAGGTGTCGGAGGTCCAGGATGAAGTCTCCAGTCACTTCCAGAGGGAGAGAGAGGGGAAGGAATTGAACATGTGACCTTTTCAATCCCCAAACACGTGCTTTGACCCAATTCCATTACGTGATGCTTGACAAGTTTTGTTCCATTACAATGAAGAAGAAAAACAAAAACTTCAGAACCTTGAAAGTTGTCACAAAACAGCATTATTGTCCCCTGGCCAGCACTAGTCATTACTTTATGAAGTTTCAGGCCAGGAAAGGTTTTAGATTTCCAGTCATTACAACTCCCCACTGCACTGAACCAAGCATATAAGGGATTTGATTGTAAGAACAAAACAAAGCAACAAGAAACAACTTTAGCTTTGCACATTTCACTTTTTTGTTTGACTCATGTTAAATCAGGAGCTATCACCACCAACATGAGATCTCATTTAGGCTGAATCCATTTGAAGAACAGAGGGCTGACAGCATTCATGTTCCCGTCAGTGAATCAAATTAACCCCATTTCCATTTAATTCATATTACGCTATAATAATGTAGGCTCTTTGAATTAGAAAACTATGAGTTGTCCCTGGCTGCTTTGTAAACATTTTGAAACTTATTCTTAAAAGAGTCCTTGCTGCTCAGTTGGTGGGGATTTTGCTATTGCCAAGAAGGCTAACGGCATTTTGGGCTGTATAAGTAGGGGCATTTCCAGCAGATCGAGGGACGTGATTATTCCCCTCTATTCAGCACTGGTGAGGCCTCATTTGGAGTACTGTGTCCAGTTTTGGGCCCCACACTACAAGAAGGATGTGGATAAATTGGAAAGAGTCCAATGGAGGGCAACAAAAATGATTAGGGGGCTGGAGCACATGACTTATGAGGAGAGGCTGAGGGAACTGGGATTGTTTAGCCTGCAGAAGAGAAGAGTGAGGGGGGATTTGATAGCTGCTTTCAACTACCTAAAAGGGGGTTCCAAAGAGGATGGATCTAGACTGTTCTCAGTGGTAGAAGATGACAGAAGAAGGAGTAATGGTCTCAAGTTGCAGAGGGGGAGGTTTAGGTTGGATATTAGGAAAAACTTTTTCACTAGTAGGGTGGTGAAGCACTGGAATGGGTTACCTAGGGAGGTGGTGGAATCTCCTTCCCTAGAGGTTTTTAAGGTCAGGCTTGACAAAGCCCTGGCTGGGATGATCTAGTTGGGGTTGGTCCTGCTTTGAGCAGGGGGTTGGACTAGATGACCTCCTGAGGTCCCTTCCAACCCTGAGATTCTATGATTAGGGCTGGGTGGAAGGTATGCAACAGGAAAATGTTCTAACAAATCAGAACATTTCACTGAATGTTTCCAGGCATATTTCTTCAGTTTCCCAGCAAGCTCTGCTCCCTGCCCATTACATACACACAGCATTGTGGCTTTATGGGCCATAACTCTCCCAGTGACCTTGGCCAAGTCACTTCACCTCTCTCTACTTCAGTTTCTCCATCTGTAAAATGGGAATAGCAGCATTTACTGACCAACCTCAGAAAAATACTGCTTTCAGGTAAGGCTTGAACTCACAACCTCAGCATCACTCCACCCAGCACTGCTCTACAAGTACAGTGCCACTGGCAGATTTGTAAGTAACTGTGTAGTACTGTCAATTGTTTGTTTTAGCCCTTGCATGTGTGCCTTTTCTCTGGAACTGCTAGCTTTGATGTATGGCACCAGAAGACCAAATGAAGGTCTGATCTTTCAAGGAACATGGCTCAGCAACCCTTTCCTTATACCACCTACACTCTGTATTAAATACAAAGGGCTAGAACCTCAGATGCAGCTGACTCCTCTTGGTGCACCAGGGTGAGGAGGGATATAAGAGGCTTTCTACCCCCATTCTTCTTGCCCCAATCCCCTGATCTAGAGAGTGCAGCATTCTCTCCCATCACTCTGTCCCATCCCTGGCATGCCTACACTCATGCAGGAGCAGGTGGCCCAGATGTGGATACGCTGCCTTTCTCGCACCCAGGGATTTCCCTATGGAAGCAAGCTGGATCACTTGATAAACTGGGCTGTATCTGCTCAGTGTGTATTTAATCCAGCCAAATGCACACCTCCCAAAGGGAGAACATCGTGGGGGAGTACTCCAGGGGAGTACTGCCGAAAAGGATCTGGGAGTTACAGTGGATCACAAGCTGAAAATGATTTAACAGTGTGATACATGTGCAGAAAAGGCTAATATCATTCATGAGTGTATTAACAGGAGAGTTGTATATGAGATACGTGGAGCGGGGGTAACTTGTCCCACTCCACTGAGCACTGTTGAGGCCTCAGCTGGAGTACTGTGTCCTGTTCTGGGTGCCACCCTTTAACAAAGATGTGGACAAATTGGAGAGACTCCAGAAGGGGGCAACAAAAATGATAAAAAAGTTTTGAAAACCTGACTTCTGAGGAAAGGTTAAAGAAAACTGGGCATGTTTAGGCTTGAGAAAAGAAGACAGAGAGGGAACCTGATAACAATCTTCAAATATGTTATAAGGAGGGCAGTGATGAATTGTTCTGCATGTCCACTAAAGGTAGGACAAGAAGCAGTGGGCTTAATCTGCAGCAAGGGAGATTTAGGTTAGATATTAGGAAAAAAACTATAAAGGTAGTTAAGTTCTGGAATAGGCCTCAAAAGGAGTTTGTGGAATCCGTCATTGGAGTTTTTAAGAATAGATTGGACAAACACCCGTCAGGGATGGTAGAGGTTTACTTGGTCCTGTCTGAGTGAAAGGGGCTAGACTTGATGACTTCTGGAGGCCCCTTCAAGCCCTACAGTTCGATAAATAAAGAATGCAGGTCACACAGAGGATGGAAAGCAGTGACTCTGGAAAGGACTTGGGTGTTATGGTAGATAGCCCTCTGAGCTAAAGCATTGTCCTGGGAGACATATGCGTATAAGCAGGAGAAGATCTAGTAGAAGTGTATAGAGGTTATACACCCTCCCTACAACACTGATGAGACCATTACTGGATCTAGTTCTAATGTCTGCATGTCAATAAGAATGTTGACAATTGGAAACAGTTCAGAAAAGAGCTACAAGACTAATCTGAGGTTTGGAAAACCTGCCTTATAGGGGAGACTAAAGAAGCTTAGTAGTAGACAGCAATTTAATTTAGCAGACAAACGCATAACAAGATCCAGGCACTGGAAGCTGAATCTAGATAAATTCAGACAAGAAATAAGGCACACATTTTAAACAGTGAGGGTAAATAACTATTGGACCAAATTACAAAGGGATATGGATTCTCAATTGCTTGATGTTTTAAATCAAGGCTGGATATCTTTCCAAAAATATATGCTGTAGCTCAGCCACCAGATATGGGCTTGATGCAGGAATTATTAGGTGACATTCTCTGGCTTATGTTATGCAGGAGATTAGACTAGATGATCAGAATGGCTCCTTTTGACCTTAAAAATCTCTTAAAATCTTAGCCGCTCTCTTGGAATAATTGTCTATCTCCTTTGCAGAAGCAAGGTAAAGAGGAGAGGGTGAAGACTGAGGATCTGGCCCAAAGTATTTTTCAATCTGCTTTATATGGCAGGAGGCAGTGCATATTGCAAGGGCTGTCCAGCTGGAATTTTATGGCTGCCTTCATCAGGATGTCAGGCATTTTGATAGCAGCAACAGGCTGCTGCATTATTAGCATTAGATCAATTTGCTTTCTGTAAAGGAATGAACTGCTTGACCTTAAAGAGACTTACATTTTCAAAGCAATGTGCCAGGATCGCTCAGCTCCCATTGCTGCTAATGGAAGTCATATGGCTAAGCCCTTGGGTTCACACAACTTTGAGTCTTGTGAAAGGCTTTCCTGGAATTTAGACCATTATTTTTTCAAAGGAAATATAATTTTTAAAGGATTTATTTAGCTCTCAATGGAAGCCTATGCCAATGCAAACAATCAAGAGTAAAGTTTGGAAGTAATTCTTGCCATGCATCCAGGATGAGAAGAATATAAAAAACAAAACAAAAAAACAACAACCCCACCATGCAGCCCAAAGCACAAGTTTTGTTCTGGCAAAAAACACATGAGCCTAAAAGTACACAATCTTTTGTTCTTACTCTAGAACAAGTAAGTGGGTTCTAAATGTACCAAAACAAGTTCTTATCTAGAGCTGGGTGAAATTTTTCAGAATAGTTTATTTGTCAAAAAACTGCAGTTTCGGGTTGTCCAAAAGTACTTGTGAATTTGTGTTGAAATTGGCAAATATAGTTTCAATTAAAAAATGGGATTTTTAAAAAAAGGATTAAATGTTTCATGTTGACATTTTCTAAATGAAACAGTTTTGTTTTGAAACAACATTTCATTTAGAAATTTAGCAAGGGTCAATTAAAAAAGTACCCCAAAATTAAATGAAATGTTTCATTTTGTGTAGAACAAAAAGTTTCATTACATTCCAAATGCATTTTTCTCTCCTAGTCTTTCCTTGTTGGTGGGGAGAGGGAAAACCTAAAAATTTTTGGTTCCACCTGAAATGAATTTTGCTCCCCACCCAATTTTTCAGTTTGACAACTGAAATACCTCCCTGCCACCAATAGTCTCCTTTCTTCAGCACTGTTGACCTCTGTGGCAGGTTGGATCATAGAAACCCTCTTGGGGCTGCCAACTGATGTGCCAAGACTACTTCTGCCCCTGCTTTCCCTGCCAATTTGGGACTCCAGAACCCTGCCTGGTTGTGCCAGACGTGCTTGCCGGCTACAAACACAGACCCAGGTCTGAACCACGTCTCACAAACTTCAGGCTTACCTGAAAACAGCTTAAGAAGTGTTGCTGTCTCCAACACTCAGATGCCCAATTCCCAATGGGGTCCAAACCCCAAATAAATCCGTTTTACCCTGTATAAAGCTTATACATGGTAAACTCATAAATTGTTTGCCCTCTATAACACTGATATGCACAGCTGTTTGCCCCTCCTCCCGGGTATTAATACATACTCTGGGTTAATTAATAAGTAAAAGTGATTTTATTAAATACAAAATTAGGATTTAAGTGGTTCCAAGTAATAACAGACAGAACAAAGTGAATTACCAAGCAAAATAAAATTAAACATGCAAGGCTATGCCTAATACAGTAAGAAACTGAATACAGATAAAATCTCACCCTCAGAGATGTTCCAATAAGCCTCTTTTACAGACTACCCGCCTTCTAGTCTGGGTCCAGCAATCACTCACACCCCAGTGGTTACTGTCCTTTGTTCCAGTTTCTTTTAGGTATCCTTTGGGGGTGGAGAGGCTCTCTCTTGAGCCAGCTGAAGACCAAATGGAGGGGTCTCCCAAGGGTTTAAATAGACTTTCTCTTGCGGAGGGACACTCCTCCCTCCGCCTGTGGGAGCTACAAGATGGAGTTTTGGAGTCACATGGGTAAGTCACATGGCCATGCATGACTCAGAACTTACAGATAGCAGCGAATGTTCACATGCTACCTTGAAAGTCCTCAAGTAGACTTCTTATGTGGATTGGAGCCTTCCAAGATCCATTGACCATTAAGTTTTCTTGATTGGGCACTTAACTTGCAAATTCCTTTCTAAAGAAGCTGCCCAAATGCCTTACTAAGGCTACTTAAAATCAAACAAGTACACAGCCAATATTCATAACTTCAAATACAAAAATGATACATGCAAACAAATAGGATGAATATATTCAGTAGATCATAGAATATCAGGGTTGGAAGGGACCTTAGTAGGTCATCTAATCCAACCCCCTGCTCAAAGCAGGACCAATCCCCAATTTTTGCCCCAGATCCCCAAATGGCCCCCTCAAGGATTGAACTCACAACCCCGGGTTTAGCAAGCCAATGCTCAAACCACTGAGCTATCCCTCCCCCATAACCTTGCAGATCATAACCTTTGCAGAGATATGTTACATGGCATATGTAGCATAAAACTTATTCCAGTTATGTCATATTTATATTCATAAGCATATTTCCATAAAGCATTATGGGGTGCGATGTCACAACCTCTCTTTCTCTGCACTCCAAGTAATAAATTTGTTTAAAGGAGGTCTTACAACTTAGTCTTACCCGTGTCTTGTGTAACTCAGTTTAAAAGGGTACCCCAGTTCTGACATTCATTTTTTAATCAATATGCCTTTCCATGTCTGAGGGTGGTGCCTACTCAGATCCAGATCTGAGGGAATCATCTCACTCTTGCTTCTTTCCTTTTCTTGGCATGTGGCTAGAGCAGGAATGAGTGTACCCCAGAGCGGGGGACACCGTGGGTCATGTTCCTTCCCTCCCCTTGGCTGGCTAAAACTCTTTTAGGTTCCAGGCAAAGATGGTGTTTGGGAGCTGTCAGCTGGAATGCTGGGCCTGAAGGCTCCATAACTTGCTGGGGATGACAGCTGTATAGTTCATTAGAGAGAGGAGAGACTCCTGAGGAAGAAATGGGATGAACATGTTGAGCAGTTAGAATCCTGGACCAACACTTTCAAACCTAGTGCCTAAAACTAGACCCCCAAATCCATATTCAGACACCTAACAAAGTGGCCTGGGTTTCAGAGGTACTAAGTGTTCACAAATCCCGCAGTGAAGCTGTCTAATGGATTTGGCAGTATTGGACTTTCCCCAGCATAGACTCTTCCCACGGGGGTAGGCTTTCCTGTCACCATGGACTCAGTCAGAACATTTCCTGGTCTGGGCCTTTTGCCTGTGGAGTCAGTTTAGGATTGGCTAACAATTTTAATCCTGAGTGACTAAAGTGAATCCCCGGCCTAGAGCCATATTTTTGGCCTAACTGGAAGTGGCCTAGATATCAGAAGTGCTGAGCTGAAGTGAACCGGATGGTAGTGAGAGGAAGACTCTGGAGTTTCAGAGTCAGAGAGGAAGGTAGATGGGAGAGACCTGAATGGGCAGAGGAGAGACAACCCCGAAGAGGTGCTCAGAGAAGGAGATGGGGGAAGGAGGGAGGAGCTAGGTGTGGCGGGAACAAAGAGAAGAAGCCCATGTTCATTTGTGGAGGATTCAGATGGGGAATGTGAAAAAGAGCAATGTACTGTTCCATTTGGCGCCTGAGACGAGTGCACACAGACCGGAAGCTGGGGGCTCCCCCACTACGAATGACACAATCTGAGGACCAGCAAAAAACGTGACTTACTATTTTTTAAAACGCTCATGACTTTGGAGCCAATCTCGTGATTTCTTGGGGGTCTGACTCTTGATGTGACAATGCTTGCGGTGAGCAGGGCTGAATATCAAAGTAAAATAGGACAATCTTTTCCACTTTCTTTTAGATATTATGGACAGATCCCATTAAAAAGGACACTGGCAGCTCCTTTTTAGATGGTTTTTTAAACATATTAATTCAGTTTTGTGTAATATTCTTAGAAGTTTAAAAATAATTGCCTCTCTTGTGTCAACATTGTATTTTTCTCTATTTGGCAAACAGACATTGATTCCAACACAACCCTCCCACTACAGCATATTTGCTGAAGCTGAAACTGCACCTGGCTCCATGCATAGTCTCTGGGGCTGAAGCACCCATGGAAAAAAATAGTGGCTGCTTAGCACCCCTCGGTGGGCCCTGCCCATCAGCTCCTCCCTCTCCCCCCAGCGCCTCTCTCCTACCAATGGGCCCCACAATCATCTCCCCTCCCCCACCAGCGCTTCCCGCCCACCAAGGATCAGCTGGTCAGCGGCGTGCAGGAGGCGCTGGGTGGGAGGGGGCAGAGCGTGTGTGGGGCGCACCCAGGGGAGGGGACAGAATGGGGCAGGAAGAGGCGGGGTGGGGGTGGGGCCTTGGAGGAAGGGGTAGAGTGGGGGCAGGGCTTGAGGTGGAATGGGGTTGTGCACACCCCCAGCAAATCAGAAAGTTGGTGCCTCTGGCTCCATGGTTTACTTATTTGCCTGTCACTACCATTGAACATGGTACAGGAACATGCATAGCTCTGGGAAGAGAAAGCTGTTATTTGCTACTGCACATCTATTTAATTCCTCTTTAAAATTCACCTCTGCCAGGATGCCTACAAGACACTTAACAGCTGTGACCATGATCATAATCATCCCAGTATTGGGGCATTGGGGCCTTAGCTCTTTACTAGATACAACAACGACTTATATGCATGATGAGCTTTACTGCTGGTGAGTAGTTCATGTATGTAAATCTTTGCAGAAATAGGGCTCTAGATTATAAACGCGACCTTTACCTTTTTTTTAATGTGCGTGTCTAGCATCTATCACAGCTGGGATCCAATTCTTGCTGATAAAGAAGAATAAATATCAATGCTATTAAGAATTCTGTTATGATACATCTCACAGCTTCTGATATTTCTAATGTGCAATAGCACCTAAAGGTGGGGAACTAGTACAAAGAGTTTGAATAGGTCCTACATAAACAGTGTACCCTACCACTGTAATGAAGTGATGAATCAAAAAGAAACTAAAGAGATTTTTAGAATCCAGAGGCTAGCCACTAGATTTCAAAATGGGTTGATTTTTCAGCCTAAACTACTTGGCAGTGTCCCTCAAACTCATTCTTACTTTATTCATAGCAGTAATAAATAATAAACCTAGGGATCACAAAATACCATCACACCTCATGAATCTTCCTAGCTGTAGATCTCACAAATGAATAATAATTGCAGCTTGCTAAATCAACCCCGATTAGAGACAACAGTAAGACATTTCATATTGTTAAATTCCTAGCAAAGGGGAAAAAAATCAGGTCATGGAGGCATTAAAAATTTATATCATGCCATTTGACTTAGCTCATCCCTTAACAAAAGAAAACATGTATTTGGGCAATTACTTTTAAACCTTTTATAGAATGTGCACCAGAGAGGCTAATAAATTGATGGGCAGATATATAAAATATGTATACAACATATATCTAACAAATAATATATCTATTTTACATGCACAGGAAGATTAAGGTATAAATCTATTTATATCTTTCAGCTAAAGATAGACACAAAGATATTGTTTAAAAAACCCTACATAGACAGCATCATATTTAAAATTGGCAGTTTGGAAAGAATAACTTCTTTACCAACTTTCATAGCGCAGCGGCAATCTCAAAGTTTCGTTCGTTAGCAGCCTTGTTACTATTTATCGCACAATGTTTTTTCTTCAGGTATTTTCTACTCTAGTGGTTGAAAAATACCTTTTCTGGGGTAAAGAAAGTCAGTGTTGGCACACAGGTGACTGGAATAAATCAAACAGAATTGGAGGTTACCTTTCCAACACATGCCTCAGGATATTGTGACATAAAACTTGCTATTGCTTAAATGGTTTTTATGCCTTATTGTTGTTATTGGTGTTGCAAAGTTTACTCCTATGGTACAAAGCAAAGTAAAAAGTAACAGACCTGATAGCTCCTTGGCATGTATAGCATTTATGCAAATTATATTAGTCATCTGGCTTTGCACAACAAAGGCTGCACTAGGAATTTATTAGGAGCCTTCTGATGACACCTAATTCACCTAAAACAAAGTGGGTTGCAACTAGAGTGACCAGACAGCAAGTGTGAAAAATCGGGATGGGGTGGGGGGTAATAGGAGCCTATATAAGAAAAAGACCCAAAAATCAGGACTGTTCCTATAAAATCGGGACATCTGGTCACCCTACTTGCAACTGTCTTCTTCCTAGAGCAGTGTTTCCTCACAGGAACTACATGGACAGTGCACAATGTACCATGTTGGTCTGAGTCATCTGGCTGCTTAGAGCCTGAAGGAGCATTGCATGCTGGGAGTTTTTGCTTTTGTACAGTGCACCTCTGGGTTAAAGACACAGACCATATTGTAGCACTGTGTGTCTTTTATTTGGCTGATGGTCTGCTGTTTGACCACCCCATTAATAGCCTTCTAAAAGCAATTTACATAGACCAGCAAACAATAGTCAATATCAATATGGACGTAACATCATAAAGCACCATTGGAATCAGCAGGCCATCCTGTCAATGCAAACCACCCATTTGGAATGTAGCCACACAATATGCCCCTTCTTGTTCTCATTGAGGAGAATGGCAAGACTCAAAATGATTCTGAATCAGGCCTATAACTTTCAAATTTCCAATTCTAGAGTGTGGGGAACAGCCAAACAAACATCTGCCCAACGGAATTCATGGAAATTCCATCTTGCATTCCATGTGTGAAGAAATACCTATTTTTGTAAGATACAAGGCTACATGCCAAATGTTTTCAACATTGTATGCGGTGCTGTTGTAGCCATGTTGGTACCAGGATATTAGAAAGACAAGGTGGGTGAGGTAATAGCTCGAAAGCTTGTCTTTCTCACCAACAGAAATTGGTCCAATAAAACATACTGCCTTCCTACCTTGTCTTTCTTCAACATGATTGTAATTCTAAAGTGGTTTGGAAAGTGAAAAAAATACTGTAAGGCTAGGTCTTCACTACCCGCCGGATAGGAGGGTAGAGATCGATCTTTCAGGGGTTGATTTATCGCGTCTCGTCTAGACGCGATAAATTGATCCCCGAAAGTGCTCCCCGTCAACTCTGGTACTCCAGCTTGCGAGAGATGCAAGCGGAGTTGACGGGGGAGCGGCAGCGGTCGACTCCCCGGCGTGAGGACGGCCAGGTAAATCGATCTAAGATACGCCAACTTAAGCTACGCTATTTGCGTAGCTGAAGTTGCGTATCTTAGATCGACGCCCCCTCTAGTGTAGACCAGGGCTCAGAAATAAAAGTTTGCTTTGTATAGTCCTTTCAGACCTGACACTCCAATGAGGAGTCAGGATATTTTAACCACATACACATTTACAACGTGGTGGCCAAAACCTCCTCAGAGATGTTTTAAAAGATTCTCTTTTTTTGTATTTTAAAAAATATCTAAATCCTTTTTATGAACATCTGTAGTCAGTTTAGAGGAGATCTGCAGCTCGCCTTTGTTTGTGTGTAAACTGTACACATGAAATCAGAACAGTTATTTTAAGGTGTTTGTTGCACACAAAGATTTTAAATTCACTTTCTCCTTCACTTTCCTGAAACAGTGCATGGAGTCCAGAATTCATTCATTTCCCTTTGCAAGAGACCATGCAACCACAACACCTAAATCATGAAGAATGCAAAAAAGACAAAATAACAGTGGAAAACTAATGGGAAGCAATTTATGAGTTAAAATTAGTGGTGATGAAGGAAATGGAAGAGACAGGTTCTGCTAAAATAAATTAGGCTAACACGTAATAATCTGTGTCAGTTTAAACAAACCTGCAACTTTGTTCATGATAACCACTCGGCATTTTAATCACAGAATATACAGGCAAACAATCCTGCCCTGTATAGTCGACTGATTCATGGATAGTGCAAATATTCCTCTCTAATATACCCCATTGCAGTAGCCTCTGAACTCATAAGAAAATAAGAATGGCCATACTGGGTCAGACCAAAGCTCCGTCTAGCCCAGTATCCTGTCTTCCAACAGTGGCCAGTGCCAGGTGCCCCAGAGGGAATGAACAAAACAGGCAGTCATCAAGTGAATGCTCATTCCCAGCTTCTTGCAAACAGAGGCTAGGGACACCATCCCTGCCCATCCTGGCTAATAGTCATTGATGGACCTATCCTCCACGAATTTATCTAGTTCTTTTTTTAACCCTGTTATAGTCTTGGCCTTCACAAAATCCTCTGGCAAAGAGTTCCACAAGTTGACTGTTCATTGTGTGAAGAAATACTTTTGTTTGTTTGTTTGTTTGTTTTAAACCTGCTGCCTATTCATTTCATTTGGTGACCCCTAGTTCTTGTGCTCTGAGAAGGAGTAAATAACACTTCCTTATTTACTTTCTCCACCCCAGTCCTGATTTCATTGACTTCCATCCTGTCCATCTTTAGTCATCTCTTTTCCAAGCTGAAAAGTCCCAGCCTTATTAATCTCTCCTCATATAGAAGTTGTTCCATATCCCTAATAATTTTTGTTGCCCTTTTCTGAACCTTTTCCAAGTCCAATATATATTTTTTGAGATCAGGCGACCACATCTGCATGCAGTGTTCAAGATGTGGGCATACCATAGATTTATATAGAAGCAATATGATATTTTCTGTCTTATTATCTATCCCTTTCTTAATGACTCCCAACATTCTGTTAGTTTTTTTGACGGCCGCTGCACATTGAGTGGATGTTTTCCGAGAACTATCCACAATGACTCCAAGATCTCTTTCTTGAATGGTAACTGCTAATTTAGTCCTCATCATTTTATATGGATATTTGGGATTATGTTTTCCAATGTGCATTACTTTGCATTTATCAATCTTGAATTTCATCTGCAAAATTGTTGCCTAGTCACCCAGTTTTGTGAGATCCCTTTGTAACTCTTTACAGTCTGCCTTGGACTTAATTATCTTGAGGTGTTTTGTATCACCTGCAAATTTTGCCACCTCACTGTTTACCCCCTTTTCCAGATCATTTATGAATATGTAGAACAGTTCTGGTCCTCGTACAGACCCCTGGGGGACACCACTATTTACCTCTCTCCATTCTGAAAACTGACCATTTATTCCTATCCTTTGTTTCCTAACTTTTAACCAGTTACTGATCCATCAGAGGACCTTCCCTTTTATCCCATGACAGCTTACTTTGCTTCAGAGCCTTTGGTGAGGGACCTTGTCAAAGGCTTTCTGAAAATCAAAGTACATTATGTCTACTGGCTCACCCTTGTCCAAATGCTTGTTGACCCCCTCAAAGAATTCTAATAGATTGGTGAGGCATAATTTCCCTTTATAAAAACCATGTTGACTCTTCACCAACAAATCGTGTTCATCCATGTGTATGATAATTCTGTTCTTTACTAGAGTTTCAACCAGTTTGCCGGTACTGAAGTTGGGTGTATGGGCCTGTAATTGCCCGGATAATCTCTGGAGCCTTTTAAAAAAAAGTCACATTAGCTATCCTCCAGTCATTTGGTACAGAAGCTGATTTAAATGATAGGTTACAATCTACAGTTAGTAGTTCTGCAATTGCACATAAAATAAATCCATTGGAATATAAATATTTTACTTACATTTCAGTGTATAGTACATCACCTGGATTGATCAGTCTTCAGCTGTCGTTAACACTGCGCCGATCACAACACGTCTGCCATTCTTCTTGCACTCTTGCCTTTCTTCTCCACGTTCATCTGAAACTTTTATTTCTTAGCCCTGGTCTACACTGGGGGGAGGGGGAGGAGGAGTCGATCTAAGATACGCAACTTCAGCTACGTGAATAGCGTAGCTGAAGTCAGCATATCTTAGATCGATTTACCTGGCTGTCCTCACGCCGGGGAGTCGACCGCTGCCACTCCCCCGTCGACTCCGCTTGCACCTCTCACAAGCTGGAGTACCGGAGTCGACGGGGAGCGCTTTCGGGGATCGATTTATCGCATCTAGACGCGACGTGATAAATCGATCCCCGAAAGATTGATCTCTACCCTCCAATCTGGCGGGTAGTGAAGACCTAGCCTTACAGTATTTTTTTCACTTTCCAAACCACTTTAGAATTACAATCATGTTGAAGAAAGACAAGATGGGGAGGCAGTATGTTTTATTGGACCAATTTCTGTTGGTGAGAGAGACAAGTTTTCGAGCTATTACCTCACCCACTTTGTCTTTCTAATATCCTGGTACCAACATGGCTACAACAGCACCGCATACAATGTTGAAAACATTTGGCATGTAGCCTTGTATCTTACAAAAATAGGTATTTCTTCACACATGGAATAAGTGTGGTACACAGAAGCGATGGTTTTAGGTAAAACTGTGGTACAGTGCTCCTTTGGGACAGAAGACCTGAGATTTTTGGGAGTAGCCAGTATCAGGGGCTGAATATCACAGGGAAATGTGTGGGAGGGACTTGGGGATGAGGTGCACCTATTGTTAAACTGCAAGGCAAAGACAAGGCTGGCATAACCCAGAGGGGAGTGCTTGAGTGCTCACGGGCTGGTGGTGTTATGGATATAAACACTCAGCCACCGCAGGCAAGGCTCCCCCTAGCTAGAGGCAAGAGGTAACAAGGTGATTGACAGAGCTGGGTGCGCCAAGAACTGTCACAGTGGTGTAGTCATGCATAAACCTTCCTGTTTTCATTTTTCCGTGTAGATTCTTCCAGAGAAAATGGAGGGGATGGGGTGGAAATGTACAGAAATTCTGCACAAAATGCCTACCATGTGCAGCTTGTCAAATCTGATTTAGCTTGACTGTTCACTTATTGTATTTTATGGGCACATTTCATATGAGAATGTCTCCAGAGCAGTGTCACATTTTGTAGCTTTTTTCAGTGATGAAAACACTACAAGAACCACTGCGCAATGTGAATATAAAGCTCGAAAAGCCACAAATTCATCAATTTCTACTTTGTGTGCAAAATTTTCTCCACAGTTCCAGCAGAAATGGCAAATATGAAAAGAACAGGAGGGATGTGGTGGAGGCGTTGTTCTCTTTCCAGAATATTCTCTTTCTTCCTCTGTCTTTCTTAAGAGAAACTTAATTGTAATTCTTTAGTTTAAGGCCATTTAAAATACGGAATCATCTAGCAACTTTTTTTTTTTTGGTTCTTCCAGGCAATTAAAACTACTACTCAAGACCAACCTATCCAGAGGGTGACAGGATAATTGGGGACCTATTGGTTTAGCTGTCCTGAGATGTCAGGGATATAGAGAGGTGTAGTCCTAAGATTCCAGTGACACACAAACTTAATAAGTGTTAGGGGTGAATCTAATAACTACTTTGCAGTTCTCAAAAGCTAACATTTTGTTGCTGTTTTATTCAGTTCCATTTAACCCCAATAGCAGCTGAACAAAAAGTATCGCAGCTCTGCCGAATGATCATTAGAGTTTCATGCTGTGAAGTTCGTTAGTTTTTAATCCCTTTTTCAGTTTCTTTCTAGAGCCAGTAGGGCCCTAGACGACACGGAGTTTACCTTTGGGATATAAATGCCTTTTCTGTCATTTTTTTAAGCATAGGTGGGGAATTACATTGGTCCTAAGGGTGAGATTTTTAAAAGCACTCAGCATTGGCCTAACTGCTGCCAAGGGAAGTCAGTGAAACAGACTTGACAGAGTTGAGCCAATGCTGAAAACTTTGGCTGGCCACCGTTGGGTCACCAGCAGGACAGAGGCAGCTAAGAACATGTCCCGTTCTTGCCTGAGCTAAAAGACTATGTTCCTTAGCTGGAAGGAAGCAGTAGCTAACTCCAACTTCTTAGGTGGAGCAGCCACTGGAGGGAGACAGATCCAGAGCATCCTCAGGTGGGGACACATACACATTTTATTACAAATAAAGGGGTTTAGTTTTTGTCATGCTTAAGAGACCCCTGGCATGAGGCTGCTCTCCCATTTGAGCCAGTGGGAGCTGTAATGCCCACAGGGCTGGATGTGATTTATCAACTCCAAAATGTTTTAGTTCTTCCAAATGTCCAACTGGCCCATTGGTGGGGATGGGCATTTTGTTGCTCTCTTAGCACAGCTTCTTTCTGCTGTGGGTCAGGCTGTTTCTTGGAGATGCTGCATCACGTGGTACTTCCTGAGAGGACATTTAACTCCAGAAATGCTGACTGGCTTGCAATGAATCATTATTCTGGGCAGGTCCATGTCACAAGGGACATGAACATGAGGATCAATGGGAAAGAGGTGGAAGCCCCTTTGCATGGGTCATATAGAACTAGACTGGACATGGCACAGAGGATTGGATTGTAGGGAACAGCCCAGCATTGGCAGGGAATGGCCAGGTGATTTAATAGGATGTTGCCCTTTCTAATGTCCACGATCCCTTGAATCAATGTGTGTGGTAGGGCTGAGTTTTGCTCCACATGTTCAGAAGCACGGGGATTATTCAACTCTGTACTGTACGTAAAACGCCCACAGTTGGACGTTACTTGAATTAGCAACACTTTTGCCTGAGCTCTCATTGGCAGAGCCTCATCACCAGCCACTGGAGCAGTTCAAACACAGGTGCTGGAAGTAGGGGTGCTGAGGGTGCAGAAGCACCCCGTGGTTTGAAGCAGTTTCCATCATATGCAGGTTTTATAGTTTTGTTTAATGGCCTTCAGGACCCCCACTATAAAAGTGGTTCCGGCACCTATGAGTTCAGATACTCGACGATGCAAGTCTGCGATTCTACCAGCAAGTATTTCCTGCTCAGCTTCAGTGGCCAGAGGCAGGGAAAATGCTATTTGTGGAGATTTCCCACATTCAAAAATAAAGCTTGAAACCAGTTCCGGGCCTATTTGGTGGTGGCGAGTGTCTACAGGGTAGCTGGAGAAATCTCCCTCTGGCTGAATCAGGAATGTCAGTTACCCTGGAAAGCAAGTTTCTGGTGGTGACCAGCATGTTCAGTAAGAGAAAGCGAGGTGGGAGAGACAGTGACTCTGGCTGTGAGCATGCCAGCACTGCTCAGAGGGAAGGCGCCTCAATATTGATGAATCCAGTATCATCTCTGTAATTGAGACCAGTGAACCAATAGGAACTTCCTGACCCTGTGCCCATTTGCAGAACGGGACACATCCCAAACCTTGAAGAAGCTTCTGAAGTGTTCAGTTAAGGGTTAAATCATGACACTTTTCACTAAGGTGCAACTCAGTGTAGGAGTGCAGGATCTGGCTCTATAGCTTTCCCATACACACAAATCTAGTTAAGCCCATCTGTATTGTGAAATTAAAAAAGAAAAGAAGTAAAATAGCAATAGGATATACTCACATTAGTATTAATTGCAGTGTAATTACACTGTAATTACAGAATGGTTCTGGATACACACTGATTACCACTAATTACTTAATATTATCCCTTTAGTCTCATACTTAACACGTGTATTTTATAGAATCCTGGTACATCAAAAGGTAACCACACTACAATAACCATGAAGCGACAAAGGGTCCTGTGGCACCTTAAAGACTAACAGAGGTATTGGCACATAAGCTTTCGTGGGTGAATACCCACTTCATCGGATGCAAGCAGTGGAAATGTCCAGGGGCAGATATAAATGTGCAGGCAATTCCATGAAGTTATTTTTTGATTTATGTCATATTTACTACAAAATCATACAATCAGAACTTTAACTACAAGGCCGAACTTGGTTTATGGAGAGCCTTTAAATTACCATCCACTGTTATCTCAGGCAATCACATTATTATCTGTCACACGTCTGAGCCACAGTCATGGGCTAGGACTCCATTGTGCTAGGTGCTGTATATATAGAATTATAGGTAGATGCTTCAATCTCCTGTGTAGTGACGTCTCTCCTTATGTAGCCATCATGTAGCTCCCTTGAAAGTGAACAGCATTCTGAAATGAACCATTATCCCTGTGTCATTCCAGACTGAGCATGTACTTACCTCTGCAGTTGGAGTCTAGCACACTATGGATTTCTGAGCTGGCAAGGTAGTTCCTTGAATTGCTTTCCTGCTGCACTCATGTAATTACATGGAATTAGGCCCAGCAGTAGTAATGCTATAGGCTGTAGCTGCTATCTCAATTGTTACATCATTATGATCAGCTGTAGCATGTAATGCAGCCCAGTGCACACAGTGCCCCAATGGAAATACTTTCCATCACGTCTGGTCAGTAGTGCACAGAGCATGCCCCAGCCAATGCAGCACCACATGCCTGCCCAAGCTGCTTGTCTCCCTTTCTCTGCTGAGACTGACAGCAAAGCTGCCCAGGGCATGGCTTTCTTTGTTATGTCTGTTCCTGCCCATGTGGAACTGAAGTCTCTGCCTATCTGCCATGGTATCTAAGTGCCAGCTCATTTCACATAGGCAGTCATGTGCCATCAGTGATTGGTCACTCCCAGCTAAACCTATACTGGAACAGATGCTCTAGAACAGAAAGGCCACTACCAGACATCAGGAATCCCGACGGGACTGAAAACAGCCCCTCCTGCTTTTCCTTTTCCACTGGAAAGGCTCTTTGGGCCAGGAGGGAAGTGGCACTCTGGCAAACAAGGCCCTTTGTGCTAATCACAGTGTAGGATATTCAACATCATGGGTAGATGCTCAACTAGTGTAAGCAGGCAGAGCGTCCTTGCAGTCCATGGAACTGCAGGTTTACACCAGCCAAGATTCTGGCCATGTGTGAAGCCACCCGCAGCACCAACATTTTGTAGGTAAAGATAAAGAGTGTTTTCTCGATGCCCAGGGGCTGGTGTTAGGATTACCCCAGGGAACAGCTGTTCACACCCATTACGGTGTCAGCACATCTGTCTAGCAAAGAAAGGCTGTCTTACAATAACAAGCACTCCAATTTTTAGCCCCAATGTAATTATGTATCATTGTAAATTCTACACACTAACACAACTGTCTGAAGTGGCTCTAGAGGCCTGGACTCTCCCATCCAAGCTTCTGATCGACTCAGTGATCTCACATTACACTCGTCAAATGCACTGGGTTTTGGGGAGTTTCATTTCCGTGTCAATTCCCTCTCACCAGAACAACATAGCACTGAAGCAGCACATTGAAAAGGGCTTGTCAGCATCCCTTGGCCTTGAGTTTCTGTATAATTGTCACTCCCAAAGCATTACCATCATTGTTGCTTGTAACTGGCCCTAACAGGGTTCACAAATTAGTGGTGAAATTCTTTTCTGTGCACAGAACCATCCTCAAGCCTTATGCACCAGTTATGTTCCATTTATCATTAGTGATTGTAGGACAGGATGTCTATTAGCTAATCACATCCGCCACGCCATCAGGGGCTCATTCACCTGCACATCTACCAATGTGATATATGCCATCATGTGCCAGCAATGCCCCTCTGCCATGTACATTGGCCAAACCGGACAGTCTCTACGCAAAAGAATAAATGGACATAAATCTGACATCAGGAATCATAACATTCAAAAACCAGTAGGAGAACACTTCAACCTCCCTAATCACTCAGTGACAGACTTGAGGATAGCAGTGTTGCGACAGATTAACTCCAAAAGCAGACTTCAAAGAGAAACTATTGAACTCGAATTGATATGCCAACTAGATTGCGTTGCCTCCGGATTAAATCGAGATTTGGAATGGCTCGGCCATTATGTTAATTGAATCTATTTCCCTTAAGTTAACGATCCTCATTCACACCTGTGTGACCATCTTGTTTATCACTTGAAAAGTTTTTCCCCTGCTGTTATGGTTCCTCTCAACTAATTAGCCTCTTAAGATTGGTCTATACACCTCGACCTAATCATGTTTCTCTGACTGTATAAATATCTGTCTACAGTGTATTTCATTCCATGCATCCGATGAAGTGGGTATTAACCCACGAAAGCTTATGCTGAAATAAATTTGTTAGTCTCTAAGGTGCTACAAGTTTTTCTTTCTTATTTTCGTTTTGCTGACACAGACTAACACGGCTACTACACTTAAACCTATCTTTATACTTAGGGTTTCCAACTTTTGAATCACACCAAACTGAACACCCTTGCCCCACCCCCTGACCTGCCCCTTCTCTGAGGCCCCGCCCCGATCATTCCATCCCCCTCCATCCGTCACTCACTCTCTCCCACCCTCACTCACTTTCACCAAGCTGGGGCATGGGGTTGGGGTGAGGGGGGTGGGGGCGGTGAGAGCTCTGGATGGGGATGTGGGCTCTGGGTTGGGGCCAGAAATGAGGGATTCAGGGTGTTGTAGGGGGCTCTGGGCTGGGACAGAGGGTTGGCGTGTGGGAGGGGGCTCCAGGCTGGGGCAGGAGGCTGGGGTGCAGAAGGGAGTGTGGAGTGCGGACTCTGGGAGGGAGTTTGGGTGCAGGAGGGATCTCAAGGCTGGGGCAGGAGGTTCGGGTGCAAGAAGGGGTGTGGAGTGTGGGCTCCGGGAGGGAATTTGGGTGCGGGAGGGTGTTCTGACCTGGGGCAGGGGGTTGGGGCGCAGGAGGGGGTTCGGGGTGTGGGCTTGGCCAAGCGGTGCTTACCTCAGGCAGTTCCCAGCAGCGGCCAGCATGTCCAGCTCCTAGATGGAGGGGCCAGGGGCTCTGCACGCTGACCACGCCCGCAGGCACTGCCCCCACAGCTCCCATTGGCAGCAGTTCACAGCCAATGGGAGTTGCGGAGCTGGCATTCCGGGGGGGGGGGGGAGGTCAGCACGCCGAGCCTCCCTGGTCACCCCTGTGCCTAGGGGCCGCAGGGACATGCTGGCTGTTTCCGGGAGCCACATGGAGCCAGGGAAGGTAGGGAGCCTGCCTTAGCTCCGCTGCACCACTGACTGGACCTTTAACGGCCCGGTCAGCGGTGCTGACCAGAGCCACGAGGGTCCCTTTTCGACCGGGCGTTCCGGTTGAAAACTGGATGCCTGGCATCCTAATTATGCTATAATCTTTTAGTGTGAACCTCGGTATTTGTTCCCTCCCATCCCCATGAGCTGCACTGGACACATTTACATCCATCCGTGAGCACTGAAAAGCTGCAAAGCCAAAAAAAGCACTTGGAATTCTTCAGCCACAGCAAACCCTTGCAGTACAAGTCTGACAGCACAGCATTGCTAGGGAAAGGCTTGGCCATAGAGTTAGCTCACCCTTATCGCTGCCTGGCAAAGGTTATGTCTCAAGGTCTCTGCCTTGGGGCAAAGGCAAGAGCCTCACTTACCTCAGACATCTGACCTCAGGCAACAGCAGTGCTGTGATCTGGTCCTGGGGTATGAGGTATAGGTCTCTGGCTGTACCTCTTTGGAAATGCACCCCCTTCCAGAGGTGCACATGTAAAACAGTACAGACAGAAAGGAAAATGGTCCAAGGCTCACAAGGGACCAGGCAGCCTACATCAGACAAAGGAGGGGAAGCAGTTTCTCAGGCTCTGCAGGCAGCCACAGCTCCTGTCCTTCTCCTTAGTTAAAATAAAAGCCAAGAGCTAGTCCTGGGTACTTCAGCAAATGGAACAAACCAGCCAGTTTTCTCTCCTCAGAAGGCTCAGGTTAGTGGTAGCCTCAAGCCATTCCTCCGTGCCCCCAGTCTGGAAACTGTTGCTCTACTTCGGTTCCTCCCTTTTAAGGGTCCACCCCCAGGCCTGACAAGCCACAGAGGTGTGGTGGATTGGGGCTGAGTGTGACTGCAGGGTTCTTTAACCCCTTCATGAGCGGTGGGGAAGGGGTATTATCTGCCTCACCACATTGTCATGTAGAACTCCAGACTCTGAGGCAACGAGAGCGGAAGAGAACAATTTGCTCTAGTAGGATTCCTGGGTCTTGATGAACCAGCTACTTCATAATTTTGTGTTTTCCTCTTTTGCCCCACAGGTAAAAAATATTTGGAACAATGTGGGTTGTGGACACTGCTGTGGTGTGATTCTATATCAGAGAAAATCTTTACAGTGAGAAGAACAGCAAAAAGTTCTGGGTTACAAAGGAGTAAAAGTTCACCAATGTAAACTAGCCCTGGCTCTTACATGCTATCCCATGATAGTACAGCAAGTATTGAGCTTTCTAGCCTTCTCAAACTAGTATGATGGTATGTCTGCTAGGATACAGTTCATCTAGCATACCCTTGCTGTGGCCAGCAATCCAATCATTTCTCTGATGTTTTGATGTGACAGGACTGATCTCAAATGGATCTAGTAGAGGCAGAGGGAAGGGCCTTGTCAGATGCGCATCCAATGCTTCTGGAGGTTGGTTTGCAGAATCAGACCCAAAGTCCTCAGTCTTCAGGGTCTGTTTTTAATATGGATTTATCCTCATACAAGTTTATAGAGTTTGCTTCATCATGCTGTTCTTATGTTTGAAGTGATAACCAATCACTGGTCTCACGTTTGAGGTGAGAGTCAATCACACAGATGGCACAGCAATGATTAAATGACAGTATGTTGTTATCTTGTTCCTCGGCTCTTCGGCCCCCCTGTCCTTGGGGCAAGTATGCCCTCAGGGTTATCGGGCTATCTCATAGAATCATAGAATCTCAGGGTTGGAAGGGACCTCAGGAGGTCATCTAGTCCAACCCCCTGCTCAAAGCAGGACCAAACCCAATTAAATCATCCCAGCCAGGGCTTTGTCAAGCCTGACCTTAAAAACCTCTTAGGAAGGAGATTCCACCACCTCCCTAGGTAACCCATTCCAGTGCTTCACCATCCTACTAGTGAAAAAGTTTTTCCTAATGTCCAACTGTAGCAGGGTCGGACTCACCCCTGCGGTGCCTCCTGCTGGTTGTCCTGGGAATTAGCTCACCCAGCCCTGGAGCGCCCTCTGCAGGCCAGTGATCCGCCTGTCCACTCCCTGGCCCGTGTCCCTCCCAGGACCCGGTGCCCTTCTAACTGGGGTGCTGCCCCCTGGCAGTACCCCTAGATCTGGGTCTCCCCTCCCCAGGGGAACCCCCAACCCACTATCCCCACCTCGCCTCAGTCGTAGGCTACTGCCAGTCACCAGCTAGCCCCCACGCCCTGGGGCAGACCGCAGTATAAGCCACTCATCACAGGCAAAGGGGGTTTGGACCTGCTGCCTCAGCCTACCCGTGGTTGTCCCCTGCAACCCCTGTACCTATTGGGCCTAACACTAGGCCGCAGCCTGGGGCTTTCCTAGCTGGAGCTCCCCAGCTCCTCTGGCCTTCCCCAGCCCTGCTCCAACCTAGGTACCTTGCTTAGGTCCTCCAGCCAGGCCCTTCTCTCCCTAAAGGCAGAGAGAGAGTGTCTGTTTCTTTGCTCCAGGCCCACTGCCCTCTTATAAGGGCCAGCTGGGCCCTGATTAAACTGACCCCAGCTGTAGCTGCTTTGAATCAGCCCAGCTTTCAGCCTCAGCCCTCTCCCAAGGCTATTTCCAGCCCCTCCGGGCAGGAGCGGGGTTCCACCCCGCTACACCAACCTAAACCTCCCCCTCTGCAACTTGAGACCATTACTTCTTCTTCTGTCATCTTCTACCACTGAGAACAGTCTAGATCCATCCTCTTTGGAACCCCCTTTCAGGTAGTTGAAAGCAGCTATCAAATCCCCCCTCATTCTTCTCTTCTGCAGGCTAAACAATCCCAATTCCCTCAGCCGCTCCTCATAAGTCATGTGCTCCAGCCCCCTAATAATTTTTGTTGCCCTCCGCTGGACTCTATCCAATTTATCCACATCCTTCTTGTAGTGTGGGGCCCAAAACTGGACACAGTACTCCAAATGAGGCCTCACCAGTGCCGAAGAGAGGGGAATAATCACGTCCCTCGATCTGCTGGAAATGCCCCTACTTATACAGCCCAAAATGCCGTTAGCCTTCTTGGCAACAAGGGCACACTGTTGACTCATATTCAGCTTTTCGTCCACTGTAACCCCTAGGTCCTTTTCTGCAGAACTGCTGCCCAGCCATTCGGTCCCTAGTCTGTAGCAGTGCATGGGATTCTTCCGTCCTAAGTGCAGGACTCTGCACTTGTCCTTGTTGAACCTCATCAGATTTCTTTTGGCCCAATCCTCTAATTTGTCTAGGTCCTTCTGTATCCTATCCCTACCCTCCAGTGTATCAACCACTCCTCCCAGTTTAGTGTCATCTGCAAACTTGCTAAGGGTGCAGTCCACACCATCCTCCAGATCGTTAATGAAGATATTGAACAAAACCGGCCCCAGCACCGAACCTTGGGGGACTCCACTTGATACCGACTGCCAACTAGACATGGAGCCATTGATCACTACCCGTTGAGCCCGACCATCTAGCCAGTTTTCTATCCACCTTACCGTCCATTCATCCAGCCCATACTTCTTTAACTTGCTGGCAAGAATACTGTGGGAGACTGTATCAAAAGCTTTGCTAAAGTCAAGAAATAGCACATCCACTGCTTTCCCCTCATCCACAGAGCCAGTTATGTCATCATAGAAGGCAATTAGGTTAGTCAGGCATGACTTGCCCTTGGTGAATCCATGCTGACTGTTCCTGATCACTTTCCCCTCCTTTAAGTGGTTCAGAATTGATTCCTTCAGGACCTGTTCCATGATTTTTCCAGGGACTGAGGTGAGACTGACTGGCCTGTAGTTCCCCGGATCTTCCTTCTTCCCTTTTTTAAAAATGGACACTACATTAGCTTTTTTCCAGTCATCCGGAACCTCCCCTGATTGCCATGATTTTTCAAAGATAATGGCCAATGGCTCTGCAATCTCATCGGCCAACTCCTTTAGCACCCTCGGATGCAGTGCATCCGGCCCCATGGACTTGTGCTCGTCCAGCTTTTCTAAATAGTCCCGAACTATTTTTTTCTCCACAGAGGGCTGGTCACCTCCTCCCCATACCGTGCTGCGGAGTGCAGTCGCCTGGGAGCTGACCTTGTCTGTGAAGACAGGCAAAAAAATCATTGAGTACACTAGCTTTCTCCACATCCTCTGTCACTAGGTTCCCTCCCTCATTCAGCAAGGGGCCCACACTTTCCTTGACTTTCTTCTTGTTGCTCACATACCTGAAGAAACCCTTCTTGTTACTCCTAACATCTCCAGCTAGCTGCAACTCCAAGTGTGATTTGGCCTTCCTAATTTCACGCCTGCATGCCTGAGCAATATTTTATACTCCTCCCTGGTCATTAGTCCAATTTTCCACTTCTTGTAAGCTGCTTTTTTGTGTTTAAGACGAGCAAGGATTTCACTGTTAAGCCAAGCTGGTTGCCTGCCATATTTGCTTTTCTTCCTACACATCGGGATGGTTTGTTCCTGCAACCTCAATAAGGATTCTTTAAAATACAGCCAGCTTTCCTCGACTCCTTTCCCCCTCATGTTATTCTCCCAGGGGACCTTGCCCATCAGTTCCCTGAGGGAGTCGAAGGCTGCTTTTCTGAAGTCCAGGGTCTCTGTTCTACTGCTCTCCTTTCTTCCTTGTGTCAGGATCCTGAACTCAACCATCTCATGGTCACTGCCTCCCAGGTTCCCATCCACTATTGCTTCCTCTACTATTTCTTCCCTGTTTGTGAGCAGCAGGTCAAGAAGAGCTTTTCCCCTTCTAGCTCATCCACTGCTTTCTTCAGCCAGATGATCTTATTTTAAGGCTGGAACCTCAACCTTTAATCTTTCATTCCTCATTCAATCATAGATACATACAATCAGACTCCAAAGAATATACTGTGACATCTGCATTTTAATCACCTACCCATCCTTTAACATAACCATTCTAAAATCAGTGGGACATGGCAGACTTCAATAAGTCTATTCATCCCACTTGTTATATCTAAAAGGAAACAATATAAACAAGATAAGCATGCAAGAGTCAGGGGTTCACACATCTTATTCCAGAGTTCAGGTAAACAAAGTTGTACCAGCCATAAAGGACAGCTGTTATCTTGTTACTTTTAGAACAATCTCTTTGTCTCTGGATGTGCTTCTACAATTAACGCTGACCTTGTAAAACTGACAGGCAATTTCAATCAACACAGGCTCAGCAGCGTTGCTGAGAATCATATTTCTTTCTAATGGTCAGGCCAAATTCTGGGGTCTGCTGTGGAGTCACTCTTTCTTACATTTCCCCTATGAGAAATATACCAGTTTTCAATCTAGTCCAACAATTGTTAATCTGAGGAGGTGACCAGCAGCAAAGTCATGCTGGTAACTTACATGACTCACATGAGGATAGGGGTCAGGCAAGTTCTGAAGGCATGTCAGTGAGATGGGAATGCAATATTCATGGCCTATAAAGCACAGTCCCCACATGAGAAATGTGAGCACCAGAAACACAGTCTCAAGGACACTGTGTTTACCCTGTTAGGCCCTAATGTGGAAGCTAGCGTGAGGCTTTACGTGGAAGAAATAAACTTCATGTTATATCAGAAGGGAAAAGAATGGGAGAAGGTAAGGGATTGGCTGGAACATTCTCATGACTGGGATGTGGGCGGTCAGACTTAATGGTCAGAACAGCAGTCAGAAACCAGGCCACGTCAGAATACCAGGAGATCAGAGTCCGAGACAGGCCAGAGGGCAAACCAGGTGTCAGGAGGCCAGCAGAGTCAGGCAGCAGGAACAGATAGAACAGGGAAGGCAGCCCCAAGATGAGGAAACTCACTGGCATAGGCAAATTTCTCTTCCTCTGCTTGGTTTAAATAAAAACTGGGAACCAATCAGGCCCCCCAGAGTGCCACCAATCAGATCCCAGGACTGGAGTTCTCTGGCAGAGTTGTGTTGCAAGGGTTAGTGGATGGCAGATTGGACCATGCTGGTGCCTAAGCACCATGCAGACTGTGGTTTGAGACCCAAGGCCCCTGACAAATAGGAGCTGGACGTAGCAGGTAAAGTGGGTACTGGCTGAGTATTTCCTTTAGATTAAGCGTGTGGCAGTGAGGCCTTCACTGGTAGAGCCTCTAGTTGTACTGGGACTGTTAGTCCATGCTGGGAATAAACGTGCTCTCAGGATGTCACTGTGGTGGTATCAGTCATTCCCACCTCAGTGCCTGGTCTGAAAAACTGGGGGGTGGGGGCTCTCTAATCACAGTGGCCAATTTGTCTGTGAACTTGGGCCTTTACTACAACTCAAGTAGTTTGCATTCAGCTTTTAGCGGGTGAGTGAGTGCCGTCTTTACTTATGCTCTGTTGCCATTTCCTGGGTTACTCATTGATCCAACTGGTGGCACTTGATGGACCAATGGAGGAGCTGCCTTTGGGAAAGGGAGGGGAAGGGGAGGAGACGTTACAATGTACTGTCAGTAGCAATGCCTCTCAACCTGCCATGGCCCAACCATGGGACACAATGTGTGACAGAGACCCAAAATGAGGGACCCAAAATAATTCTTCATGTGAAATGTTCCAACCATCCATGGCCATCGTAGACTAAAGTACATTCATTGGAATCACATATCAATAGTGGCTAGCTGCCTAACCTAGGTCCCTGGATAGGGATTCATTCCTTTGGTGTAAATCACTCTTTCTATAATCTCCATTTTATGATCTTTTCTGTCGGAGGTAAATAATTTACCTCAATAAAAGTGAGGGGCACCAAAGTTGTGTGGAACTTTGTGACTAAAATGAGGGAAATTTGAGTAGTGTGTCAATATGGTTTCAGTTGAGTTGGGGAGATTTTAATTTTAAATGCTAACTGGCAAGGATGATCACATTTGATCCCCCACAGCTGAGAGTTAAAGCAAACGATCCATGGTAAGGGTTAGAAGATGCTTACATTCCTCTCAACCACTATCAGTCATTGGAAGCAAACTTTATTTCTGGCTGTGACCCTCATTCCTGTTTTATGAATGACAAATGGCAGCTGAGCTTTTGGTAGAAATGGGATATGTCTGTGCAATACAAACCAACATCTTATAATCAGGGATCCATGTATGGTGCAATTTCATGGCAGGCTCTGTATCGCAGAATTTATATTTGTCAGAGAATTGTGCTCCTGCATCTCAGCTTTCATGTTTACAAAATGTGATTAGCTCTCCAAGGTAGTGAAGAGAACCTTGAAAATCTGACTTGAGAGTAAGTGATGCAAAGAGCTTGAAACAATAGCTCTGAGTCTGCAAAGAGCTTGAAACAATAGCTCTGAGAGGTGTGAACCACTCCATTCATCTTAGTGGGTCATTAATTCTGAAACCCAAAAATAAGTTGATATATAACTGCTCAATTTTGATGATGTTGATGATGAACATTTTAGGAGAAACATGTTTGATATTATAAGCTGATATCGTAGTGCAATGTACTATCCTTATACCAGTATATCTATGTCCACACTAGGGGAAGAGGGGGCTATATCACATGAACTACACTGGTACAGTTAATGGGTACAGTCAACATGTGTGGGTAGACAAGCCTTTAGTCACTTTTGAAACTGGGATTTAAGTTCCTAAGTCATGTAGGTGCTTTAGAAAATGTTAAACCGGCACCTCAAGAGAGGCAGCCCCAGAGTCTGCTCCAGCATTGACTCCTCTCCATAGAGTTAACCTTGGACCTCTTGCAACAACTGATCGATTAAATGTGATCGGGGACTCCAGAGAAACCATGATCTGGACGTTAGGGTTTATCAGGTTTTCAAAACCTCCAAAAGAACCGCTTTGCTTGTGTAAATAGGTATGTTCACATTCCTGGTTCGGAGCAGTTAGGACACAGGGAGCTGATCTGAATTTGTTACGGTCAGTTTCAGTTTGCTGATCAGACTCCATCCCTCTCCCATTAATCTAATCCATGATCCAG
The DNA here is from genome assembly GCA_037349315.1 of Chelydra serpentina. Taxonomy (NCBI): domain Eukaryota; kingdom Metazoa; phylum Chordata; order Testudines; family Chelydridae; genus Chelydra; species Chelydra serpentina. Next base: position 47,018,240 of record JBAIAC010000029.1, on the reverse strand, counting down.
GCAGGACTCAGACAGACAGAGGTGAAAGTAAGCCGGTACGGTCTGGTATGGCGTACCAGTAAGAAAGTGGTCCCCGGTACACAGCTGATCATACCAGCAGGGCCGCTGATGGGGGGAGGGAGGGGAAAAAGGGGCAGCTAACTCGGGGCCCAGAGATTGAAAAGGGCCTGGGACTCCCGGCTGCCGCCGCTGCAGCAGCTACTGCTACCATGCCAGCAGCCGGAGCCCTGGGACCTTTAAATTGCTGCCGGGGCCCTGGGGCTCTCGGCCACTGCCACCACTACCCCAGGGCTCCAGCGGCGATTTAAAGGGCCTGGGGCTCCTGTCCGCCGCTACTGCTACCATGCCAGCAGCCAGAGCCCCGGGCCCTTTAAATTGCCACCGGAGCCGTGGGCGGTGCGGGCTGGGCAGTGCGGATGGACTGGCTGGGGGAATCTGGCCTCAGCCCCGTCCCTTCCGCCCGAGGCCCCGCCCCTTCTGGGGGCCCAGAGCCACCCCCCCACCTTGCCCAGGACCCTGGCCACCCCGTGTACTAGTAAGTCCTTTAAGTTACTTTCACCCCTGCAGACAGACCCTGTGCAGTCACACTATGCATCACAAGCTCATCTTCTCTAGCTGCAGGGTAGGGAGCGAGGGGGCTAGAGAGCCTGCATTGGACCAGCTCCCTAAATAAAGTCTCCTCTTTGTGGTGAATGCATCTACTGTCTCTTGTCTATCACAGTGGATACTGCATCTGTCATGCAACCCTTGGACACTGACCCTCTGGTCCCTGACTAGAGTTTTCTCCAGCCAATCATGTGGCAAGATGTTCTGACAAACTCCGCCCATCCTGTTTGCATTTCACCTCCCCTTAAAGCTCTGTTATAATATGGCTTTTAAAAACAGCTGGGATCCCGTTCTACTACTTGAAATGCAGGGCATCAGTTAGTAGGTGGATAATGATAAAACTGATCTATATAGTGGCTGCAGGAACATCCTTTATGGGGCTAAAGAGTGAATGCTATAGAGTGAAGAGTAGGGGCATCTTTATACCGTCAAGTATATTGGTCCCACAGTATATCATATTGTCATCACTACAATGTATGTGGTATAACTATAGATATGCTACCCAGTGGAAATATTATATAAAATAAATATCAAACATAATTTCAGAAGTTAAACAAAAAAGACTTTTCCCCTAAAAATTGGGATTGCCTGTGAAAACAATAAAATATGGTACAACCATAGACACCATGTGTCTATCAGCTCAGGGCTGAAAGACACATGGGCAAAGACTGACTCATAGGCAAATAACCCTGAAAGGTGCTCGTTGGAGATAAATTAATGACTGACAGTGGTTACATAGAAGGGTGAGAAGTAAGTAATTGAATACATACATAGTGGAGAACGCGCCTGATATCTTTCCAGTCCCTCAGTGTCAATATGGTCTCTCCAGGAGACTGGAAAGGACACTGAAATTCAGAGGGAGGGATGTTCAATCCAGCCAGAGGGATCTGTAGGTGAAAACCTCTCCGGTATTTTATACTTGAGCATATAAAGTATTTTGACTTTCTCAAGACAAGCAATTTCTTGAGGAAAGCATGTAAATTGTTTGCAAACAGGACTGAACCTCATTTTACTGACCATGGGGATGTGCGTTGTTGTGTGACAAGGAGTTGAATGAGTTAAGAAAAAATACTTTCTAAAACAATTAAAAAAAAAAACCATCTGTGTTTTTCCTGGAAAACAACTGTGTCAGCTAATTCTATAGTATATGTTTATTAAACAAATATTTCACTAGAAAATTCCTCATTGCTATAAAAATCTCATTTCCAAGGATATCCTGGGGCACAAGGAGAGCAGGCAGTAATTGCTCATTCCCATAATTACAGAAATTGTATTAGCAGATTAACATGAAGTAACATTTACATAGAGTAATATAGTTACGTGACAGTGCTCCTAACTGAATTAAAGGCCATCTTGTTTATCCTGTTTTACAACAGGCAGCACAACTTTGGTGTTACTGTAGTAGTTAGGGGGATTTAAATACCTGAACTATGGCCTGGTCCAAAGCCTATTGAAATACACGGAAAGACTTCCACTGACTGCGGTGGGCTGTATTGTGTCAGGTTCCTAAAGTTTTGTTTCCATTGTTGTTTATTAAAGCTCGGGGGCCTCTTCTGAGGGTTGGTTTTATGCACAGCTACAGCCTACTGCAGTTCAGATTTCCCTTCTTTTTCCAGCCATCATGAGGGCTGGGGCCAGCTAGTTCCATTTCTGCCTGAGGGAGGGAAAAACCTTAAAGGGTTTTTTTCATCTGTCAACCCCAAACGACAACGGCCGGAGATACGGTGCTAGATGGGGAGGGCTCTGAGTTACTACAGAGAATTCTTTCCCAGCTGTCTGGCTGGTGGTTCTTGCCCACATGCTCAGGGTCTAACTGATCGCCATATTTGGGGTTGGGAAGGAATTTCCCCTCAGGTCAGATTGGCAGAGACCCTGGGGGTGGGGGTTCGTTTTCCTCTGCAGTGTGAGGCACGGGATACTTGCTTTGTTTGAAGTAGAGTGAATGGTGGATACTTACAGTCTTTAAATCAAGATTTGAGGATGCCAGTAACTCAGCCAGAGGTTATGGGTCTATTACAGGAGAGGATGGTGAGGTTCTATGGCTTGAGATGTGCAGGAAGTCACATGAAGATGATCTGGCCTTAAAGTCTATGAGAACCCTAGCAAGGGTCCTCAGAACATGCCTCCCACTGGAGGAACCAGCAAAGTAGCCAGCATCATAAATGCTTAAAGAATGTGGCATGGTTTTATCTAATGCTTTGTATTTTCCAGTCTACCAACAGATGGCTTTTTACACCCAGAAAACACGCAGCTGCTTTTCGTGTCTGAGCTCTCCACTTCCATTTGTACTCTGCACGGAAACAGGATTCACCAACAAAGATGGCGGAAGCAAATATACAGTCCGTGAGAATTTGTTACATTTGATACAAGCTGAGAGCAAGTTTGTCATTAGAGCTGGCCAAGAACCTTCCAACTGAACATTTTTTCATAGGAAAATTTGATTAGTTGAAACCATTTGCGAAATAGCGACAGGTCCTATGAGATAGCTGACTTGAAAAATTGTTGTTTAAAAAAGTTTAGTGATTGTTAGACAAGAAGGTTTCAGTTCTGAATCAAAATGATTTTTCATTTAACATTTTTAGTAAATTTACACTAGAAAAAAAAAGGTTAAAAGGAAAAACAGTCAAAAATCAAAATGGAATGTTTTGATTGACCTCAACCACAATGTTTCGATTGATTCAAACCATTGTTTTTTCATATTGTGAGTGTGCAAAAATTTGAGATTTCACCATTACTTCTATTTGGGACAGGAAAAAAAATTGAAATGTTGAAAATTCTTGGGGGATGAGAAAAAGCTTTCCTGATCAGTTTTAGCTGTCTCAGCCATTATTCAGCTGCCGTGAGGAGCATGGCAGAAATAACACCCCAACCCCTGCTCTTCTCTGCTGCCATTGCAACTCTGCTGAGCACTTCCTGCTCCCCCCGCTGGTGGGCAGATACGTCCCATTGTGAGAAGCTAGGTTGCTTGGCGTCGGAGCATTTCTGGCTGTGTCCCTGCTCAAGGGCCAAAGTAGCTGGCTGGGGGGGGAGGGGGAGGGGGGGGTGAAGAACTTTATTCCTCAAAGCAAGGAGGAGCAGAGAAAGAATTTGGACTGCGTCCCAGTTCATTCTCTGGTCTGCACTCTTGGGGCGATGCAGCTCCTGTGTGCTGCCCCTCATTCGAAGCAGACAACAATGTTACAACCCAGCCTGATAAGAAACCACACAAATTTCACACTCGCTATAATGTTGCCAGTTTGAATATTTCCTAGAAAATTGTATTTTTGAAGCAAAAATTGCCGGGAGGTAGGGCTTAGTGCATCCAAGTGAAAGACACCTCTCCTTCATGGGCTGCTCAAGGAAAATGAATTTGAAGGTAGAGTTGTTTGGCACAACTGCACCCACAAATCCAACTGCTCAGGATTTGGGCAGTCAGAGATTGTTTCCCAAGTCACCTCACTCCCTTTGATGAAATATTATATTTGAAACCCAAATCAAATCCAACTCCTCCCATCTCCTCTGTAGACATTTTCAAAGTTCAGCCTTAACTGTAGAAGGCTGCTGACATATTTATTATCCTTTTTGCAGTGCCATCTGGCAGTTGTGTATTACTGGAAGATTATATATATGTCAAATGGGGAGGGAAATATCTTTTCCTGTAACAGTTGTAGAAGCAAAAAAAAAAAAAAAAAAAAAAAATCCTGCCAACCATATGGAAGATTTTTTCCGAAATGATCCATTTTGAACAATGAGGAAATGCCACAGCCAACATGCAAAAAGATTTTTTTAGATCTTGTACATGCTGTAGGCTCTGGAGGAGAAAAGGGGAAGGGACTAGATGCGATTACCTGAAGAGCTGACATGCATCTTATTGAAATTACCTTCCCTGTTGAAAGTCAGCCCGGGAACCTAAAATGATGTGAACAAAGCGAGAGAGCTTGCAGCATGCTATGTGAATCAGAGCAATGGCCTTTCTTTGCCTTCCGGGATTATCATCATCAATACGCCTTGCAAAAGCAATAGGTGTGAACCCACAGTGGATATGAGCCAAGTTTTGAATACTTGTTCTCTGCTTGGTAACAAGGGGGAGTGGAAAATTACTGGCGTCTCCTCCTGGCTCTACCCAGTAAATAAGCTGCAGCATTTTTAATAATGAATAAGCAATGTGACCAGGCTGTGGACTGGAGAAGGAGTTGATTGGGGACACCCTGCATGTTTGGTGTAGTGCATTAGCCCATCACATTTCGAGAGCTGGGTTCAAATCATAGTTTACATCTGCAGTGCTATGGAGACTGATAGTCTCATATTACCATATCTTTGCCCTTAGACAGTTCCTTTAATCTCAAAGCACCTTCCCAACTATTATTTAAGCCTCATAACACTCTATGGGCAAGAGAACAGTATAATCCTTATTCCACAGCAGGGTTAGCAATGCAGCGTTGTCCTCTCACAGCAGATGGGAACTGTGTAGAATAGGAAGATCACGTGGTTTGCTCATGGTCACAGCAAACTCCCGCCCCCCCACCCCCTCCGGTTTGTCCCCAGCACAGAAAAATGCCTTGCAACTGGCCCTGTTTGCTTACATGTTGCTTAAATAGATATATCTGCCAATGTCCTACAGTCACTTTAGATAGGTACTTATATGACCTTCATCACTGTGGCATCTTAGCGCCTCAGTCCCCAAGAGATCTTACTCCACAGCACCCCTACGAGAAAGGGAGCATTACCCCAATTTTACAGATGTGGAACTGAGGCACAAGGTTGATTAAATGACTTGTCCAAGGTCACCCAGGGAGTCCATGGCTGTGCTGAGAATCAAACCCAGGTGCCCACTCAGCATCTACGCCCCTGGAGCATCCTTCCCACCTAACTGTATGCACTTGAGGAGAGGCAGGAAGAAGCATTTGCAACTTGAAGAAAAGAAAGCTCTGGTCAGAGGGCCAGATTGTGAACCCTGTTGGCCCATTGATGGCAATTGGACTTCTTGTGTGAGCGACTGTTCACCAGTTGGAGCGGCTCCTGATGGTGATTGCCCACCAGTGTGAGTCCAGGGCTCACAACCTGGCCGAGGAACCTTGGGTGAAACCTGGCTTCCATTGGGCAGCACTTCTACCCCTTGTTTTCAAGGCACAGAAAAGGATAATTTCACTTCTTGGTGCAAAGGCAAACCCAGACCTTCTTGTGGGAAGATAGAAAAACATCCCTCAGGGCTATTTAATGGCGAAATCAGGGATGGACCTTCAGGCAGCATCTGACCTAACTTTAGAGAGAGGCCAAAATTTCTCCTGTTTCGCAAACAAATCCAGGCTCCTTCCCTCCTGCTTTTTTTGCTCTCTCTTCTTTTGACCATCTTCTGCGGCTTTTAAATAAACAGCATATTCGGTGAGCGAGAGCCTGAAGTTCCCAAGTGAGTCAGTTTATCCCAGTATTTATTTACCTTTCATCCCAAATAGGCTTTCCACTCTGGGTCTTGCCAACTTCAGACTGTGACATTTCCTCCCCGCACCCCGTCCTCTCTGTCTGATTCAAACCAGTTCAGGCAGCTTTCGTTGTACAGCACTCTGATGTGGTCTGACTTGCAGCAGCCGTTCCCCCGCCCCCCCTCCACCACCACCCAAGTTTATGTTCTGAACGTCGTAAAAATATTTTTACCAGGAAATCTAGCTGAGATCAACATCTTGTTGCAGCTGCCGGGCCCCTGGGATGAGTAGCACGAGATAACCCACTGCATTCCAGAGAGTCTCCACCAATCAGGGGAGTGCCAGCTTTCGTGTAATGGGACTGGCTCGCTACCCCTCTTCTGAGCTGTCTGCCCACTCCCTCCACCCCAAATTTAGAAAATATTGCAAACCTGGCTATCGCTTGGATCCCTGCCTGCCGAAGGGAAACAGTGCTGTGCATCTGTCATAGGCCCTTCCCACGCCAGCTATTTCCATTACAGATGCCTGCCATAGCAATCCTGTGCTGGGCCACTGCCATTCACAACAGCCAGTAGGCCTGAGTCACCAGTAATGTTTCATTAAGGCCTGATTGCATCACCCAGGATTTTGGGGGGAGGAAAGCGGTGGAGGGAAGCCAAGATGCAGGGGGTTGGTTGTAAATCACTAGAAATCAAGAGTCATTTAGAGTGTCGGTAGGTTTTAAACTGGAGTGAGTGAGAGTGCGAAGGCTCAGGGTGGTGTTATGGACTGGGATGTAGGCAGTCCGGTCTAGTGGGCAGAGCAGGCGTACAGACTCAGGAATGAAACCAAAGGTCAGCACCAGAGTCAACTGCCAGTGATCAGAGCCCGGGGCCCAGCCAGAGTCAGAACCAGGAATCGAAGCTGAGGGTCAGAGCCGAGGTCAGATATCAAACACCAGAGCCAAGGGTCAAACAGGAGTCAGGGTCGGAAGTCAGAGCTGGGGTCGGAGCCCGGATGGGTCCCTGAGGATGGGAAGCGAGGCGTACGGGCAGGAGGAGAGGCAAGGATCAAGCATGGTGGGATGAGAAGCAAAGACAGGAGCCGAGCAGGGACCAATAACAGGGCTGGATGCGGGAGGCAGGCACAAGCAGGGTCCAATGCAGCCACAACAGGAAACCACCTTGTTGTTCAGACAAACTTCCTGTTCCTCCTCCTGGCTCAAATAGTGTAGTTGGACCAATCGGTAGAGCCGGGTGATCCTCCAATCAGCTCCTGTGGGTGGTGCTTGGCTGGAGAGCACTAGTCGCTTCTCAGCACACCCAGTTTCACTAGCCATTGGGTGGAAGCCAGGATGTGGCAGCTCTCTGGGGACTCCCAAGGTGGGTTCAAACCTGGGACATCCCAGGTACTACAGACACCCCATTAAAACAAGATGGCCCCAAATGTGCTGTAAGATGGCAGCAATAATGATCAAACAAAGGACACTGCTGAGATGACATGTATCTAACAGGGCAGGAGACAAAACTATGCTATCCACTGGAGATGGCTGGGATAGACTGATGCAGCTCGGTGGAGTGGTTTGCTGTGCTTTGTGGTGTATCTACATGGAGGAAGTAGTGTGGAGTGTCAATAGCAACCTGGCAAATGGATGGTGGTCTTGCCTGGCTTCTTGTTTATAGCTATAGGCAGGTATCAGCTCCAGTGCCTTGGTGTGAAGGTGCTCTACCCCAGCACTTGCAGACAGGGTAGCCCAATCAAATGGCCTCAGAGGGGACCCTAGATCTATTTGTATTGTAGTTCCAAGGATCCACACACATGGACCATGGCCTCGTTGTGCTAGGCATGTACAAACACATGTGGTCTCAACACACCAGCAGCCTATCCCTTGCAAAGTTCATTGTAGGCCTCTCACTCTGTGTGGGAGCTTTCGGCTCAGGAGTAGGGTGGTCCATTCTTGGTTGGATTGCCAATTGGTTGAGCCGTTGCTGCTGCACAGTTACAAAACCTCCTCCTCTTTTTTTGGAAAAGTCACTGAATGTTTAGCCTAAGGTGACACCTTGTGCCTAGGATCTTCTCTTCTTTTTTTCTCCCAATCTTGAAAGTTCTTATGGATGATAGAGTTCTTTGACAGTACTTGAAAATGATAAACAAAGGACACTTACATACCAGTGTGCTGTTCCCCTCTGGTGTTATCTGGACTGGTGATCTGCTAGGTCACTTCAATCCTTGACTCTGGGAGCCAGCCTTACCCTGCTCTGCTGTGAGAACCCCCACTCCTGGGCTATTCACACACAGCCTCTGGCATTTAAGCTGCTCCCAGCTACTTGCAACTGAATGACACTAGCCCATATCTCCGATCCCAGACAACCCTAGGAACCTCCGTCTTGCAGTGTCCAGTTATGCCCGCTGGACGATGCAAACTTATATAAGTTCATCAATTTAACAAAAAATTGATATGTACCAGGCTTGTTATCCCAAGGAGAGCCTCTGACACATTTCAAACCAAATGCACTGCTTCCGGTAGAATAAACAAACAAATGTATTAACTATAAACCACAGAATATGTTCAGAGGAGAATGTCTGGGATACACACCTTAGCACACTTAAAATTGCCTTCACCAAACAAGGACACTCCACCAGAGAAGTAGATCACATCAGGAATGGGCCACACAACAACCCTGAAAATTTGCTTCGGTACAGGAAAAAAAAAACACCCTATAACTCCACACCCTTAATGGTCACCTACCCCCTACAATGGAATCCATACAGAATATCATTAAAGAATTAAAACCCATGCTTAATGGAGACCACACCCTGAAAGAAATCTTTTCTGAACCCCCTCTTCTAGTCTTCAAATTACCCCCCAACCTTATCAAGCTCATAATCATAAGCAAGCTCCTCATGGGCCAGGACACACCAACTCAAAGATGGAACAGACCCTGACAGAACAACAGATGCAAAACCTGCAGATGTATCGCCACTGCTACAATGATCAGCAACCCCCACAACACACCTTTCAAGATTCATGGGTCATACACATGCCTATCATAGTGGTGAATCTCATCCAGTGCATCAAATGCCCCAACAATAACTCTGAGGGTGAAACCAAACACTCACTGTACTCTCACATGAACTCACACAGAAAAATGATAAGACAAAAAACACCCTTTCACCTGTGGGAGAACGCTTTTCACAAAGCAATCACTCTATATCTGACCTCTCAGCCCTTGCCGTCAGAGGAAACTGCACAACACCTTCAAAAGACAAGCCTGGAAGCTTAAATTCATAACTCTGCTAGGCCAGGTCTACACTAGAAAACTAGGTTGGCATAACTACGTCATTCAGGGGTGTGAAAAATCCACACCCGAGCAGCGTAGTTAAGCCAACCTAAGGCTAGATCTACACTACAGAGTTAGGTTGACGTAAGGCAGTTTATTTTTACCTGATTCTGTGTCTACACTACAGTGTTGCTCCCGCCAGTGTAAGTTCCCCACTACACTGACCTAATAACTGCACCTCCACGAGAGGCGTAGCTCTTAGCTAGGGTGACGCAGTGTCTCTGTAGATACTGCGTTACTTACATTGCCTGGGAGCTCCGTGTGGAGCTGACAGCCAGGCTCCCAGCTCTCAGACCACAGCTCTCAGACTCCCACGCTGCCCCACTTAAGTCGTTGCACGACCTCCTGGTGAGGATGTGCACTGCCAGCAGAAGGAGGGTAGTTTGGACATGAAAAACCGCAGTAAATACTGTGGTGGTGGTGGTGGTATGTCGATCTAACATCGGTTGACTTAATTGTGTAGTGTAGGCAGTGCTAGGTCGACAGATGAATTCTTCCGTTGACCTAGCTACTACCTCTTGTGGAGGTGGATTACCTATGCTGATGTGAGAATCCTTCCTATCAGCCTAGGTAGTGTGTACACTGAAGTGCTACAGCTGTAGTGTTTTAAGCGTAGACAAGTCCCTAGACACCAAAAGTCATGGGCTCAACTGGTTTTATGGCTCATTACAACAATTTGTAACCTAACTCTCCTTTTGTTCCCTGACTTCAGTGGTGTTATTGTCCACTTCACTTTAACTGATGTCTTGCAGTGTGTGTTTAATCCCTTCTTTTTAACAATCTGTCCCACCTTCTATTTAACTGTGACACTCTGATTACTTTGCCCAGACCTGAAGAAAAGCTCTGTGTAGCTCAAAAGCTTGTCCCTTCCACCAACAGAAGTTGGTCCATTCAGAGATATTACCTCCCCCCCCCGCCCACGTCTCAACCCTATGCAAAGTCTATATGTGTCTGTTTGCTTCACTGTTACATGCCCCAAAGATGTGAACTGTAAACCTAGTGTACCCACCCAGCTGGGGCTCTGGGAAAGGGTGTGTGTAAAAGAGGCCCCTGAGGTCTTTTTCCCAGATGGCAGGAGAACTTGATCACACCCAGTTATTCACACTGGGTGGCTCCAGCACACTTCCTTACTACTTACAATGGGGCCAGGGCCGGCTCTAGGTTTTTTGCCGCCCCAAGCAAAAAAATGTTTGCCCCCCCTTTTTTTTGTCCCCCCCCGCCCCTGACCCCACCCCACCTCCGCCCCTTCCCCGCCCCATTCCAACCCCTTCCCCAAATTCCCGGCCTCACCTCCTCCTCCGGGCACGCCGCATTTCCCCTCCTACCCCTCCCTCCCAGGCTTGCCGCGAAACAGTTGTTTCGCGGCAAGCCTGGCAGGGAGGGGGAAGAAGCGGAGCGGCGGTGGCGCACTCAGGGGAGCAGACAGAGGTGAAGATGAGCTGGGGCGAGGGAGGTGCGGGGAGCTGCCGGTGGGTGCAGAGCACCCACCAATTTTTCCCCGTGGGTGCTCCAGCCCCGGAGCACCCATGGAGTTGGCTCCTATGCGGTGGCGCTGGAATGCTGCCCCTGGAAATGTGCTGCCACAAGCACATGCTTGCTTTGCTGGTGCCTAGAGCCAGCCCTGAATGGGGCCCTGCCCTTTGTGGGCCTTTTTAAGTCTCTCTGGATGGGGGAGTGAAAGGGAAGTCAAAAGTCCCAATGCACTTGAGGGTCTCCCTTCCTGGGGCCCCTTAAAGCAGGGGGGAAAGTCCATGGTGCTCCCAATACAGCGCACACATAGTGTCTGCTACAGACCAGGGGGATGAGGTGGACGAGGCTTTCTTCCAGTAACTAACAGAAGTTACTAGATCACAGGCCCTGGTTCTCATGGGTGACTTTAATCACCCCGATATCTGCTGGGAGAGCAATACAGCGGTCCACAGACAATCCAGGAAGTTTTTGGAAAGTGTAGGGGACAATTTCCTGGTGCAATTGCTGGAGGAACCAACTAGGGGAAAAGCTCTTCTTGACCTGCTGCTCACAAACAGGGAGGAAATAGTAGAGGAAGCAATAGTGGATGGGAACCTGGGAGGCAGTGACCATAAGATGGTCGAGTTCAGGATCCTGACACAAGGAAGAAAGGAGAGCAGTAGAATACAGAGCCTGGACTTCAGAAAAGCAGACTTTGACTCCCTCAGGGAACTGATGGGCAAGGTCCCCTGGGAGAATAACATGAGGGGGAAAGGAGTCGAGGAAATCTGGCTGTATTTTAAAGAATCCTTATTGAGGTTGCAGGAACAAACCATCCCGATGTGTAGAAAGAAAAGTAAATATGGCAGGCGACCAGCTTGGCTTAACAGTGAAATCCTTGCTCGTCTTAAACACAAAAAAGCAGCTTACAAGAAGTGGAAGATTGGACAAATGACTAGGGAGGAGTATAAAAATATTGCTCAGGCATGTAGGAGTGAAATTAGGAAGGCCAAATCACACTTGGAGTTGCAGCTAGCCGGAGATGTTAGGAGTAACAAGAAGGGTTTCTTCAGGTATGTGAGCAACAAGAAGAAGGTCAAGGAAAGTGTGGGCCCCTTGCTGAATGAGGGAGGGAACCTAGTGACAGAGGATGTGGAGAAAGCTAGTGTACTCAATGCTTTTTTTGCCTCTGTCTTCACAGACAAGGTCAGCTCCCAGGCGGCTGCACTCCGCAACACGGTATGGGGAGGAGGTGACCAGCCCTCTGTGGAGAAAGAAGTAGTTCGGGACTATTTAGAAAAGCTGGACGAACACAAGTCCATGGGGCCGGATGCACTGCATCCGAGGGTGCTAAAGGAGTTGGCCGATGTGATTGCAGAGCCATTGGCCATTATCTTTGACAAATCATGGCAATCGGGGGAGGTCCCGGATGACTGGAAAAAAGCTAATGTAGTGCCCATCTTTAAAAAAGGGAAGAAGGAAGATCCGGGGAACTACAGGCCAGTCAGTCTCACCTCAGTCCCTGGAAAAATCATGGAACAGGTCCTGAAGGAATCAATTCTGAACCACTTAAAGGAGGGGAAAGTGATCAGGAACAGTCAGCATGGATTCACCAAGGGCAAGTCATGCCTGACTAACCTAATTGCCTTCTATGATGACATAACTGGCTCTGTGGATGAGGGGAAAGCAGTGGATGTGCTATTTCTTGACTTTAGCAAAGCTTTTGATACAGTCTCCCACAGTGTTCTTGCCAGCAAGTTAAAGAAGTATGGGCTGGATGAATGGACGGTAAGGTGGATAGAAAACTGGCTGGATGGTCGTGCTCAACGGGTAGTGATCAATGGCTCCATGTCTAGTTGGCAGCCGGTATCAAGTGGAGTGCCCCAAGGGTCGGTGCTGGGGCCGGTTTTGTTCAATATCTTCATCAATGACCTGGAGGATGGTGTGGACTGCACCCTTAGCAAGTTTGCAGATGACACTAAACTGGGAGGAGTGGTTGATACGCTGGAGGGTAGGGACAGGATACAGAGGGACCTAGACAAATTAGAGGATTGGGCCAAAAGAAATCTGATGAGGTTCAACAAGGACAAGTGCAGAGTCCTGCACTTAGGACGGAAGAATCCCATGCACTGCTACAGACTAGGGACCGAATGGCTGGGCAGCAGTTCTGCAGAAAAGGACCTAGGGGTTACAGTGGATGAAAAGCTGAATATGAGTCAACAGTGTGCCCTTGTTGCCAAGAAGGCTAATGGCATTTTGGGCTGTATAAGTAGGGGCATTTCCAGCAGATCAAGGGACGTGATTATTCCCCTCTCTTCGGCACTGGTGAGGCCTCATTTGGAGTACTGTGTCCAGTTTTGGGCCCCACGCTACAAGAAGGATGTGGATAAATTGGAAAGAGTCCAACGGAGGGCAACAAAAATGATTAGGGGACTGGAGCACATGACTTATGAGGAGAGGCTGAGGGAACTGGGATTGTTTAGCCTGCAGAAGAGAAGAGTGAGGGGGGATTTGATAGCTGCTTTCAACTACCTAAAAGGGGGTTCCAAAGAGGATGGATCTAGACTGTTCTCAGTGGTAGAAGATGACAGAACAAGGAGTAATGGTCTCAAGTTGCAGAGGGGGAGGTTTAGGTTGGATATTAGGAAAAACTTTTTCACTAGTAGGGTGGTGAAGCACTGGAATGGGTTACCTAGGGAGGTGGTGGAATCTCCTTCCTTAGAGGTTTTTAAGGTCAGGCTTGACAAAGCCCTGGCTGGGATGATCTAGTTGGGGTTGGTCCTGCTTTGAGCAGGGGGTGGACTAGATGACCTCCTGAGGTCCCTTCCAACCCTGAGATTCTATGATTCTATGATTTTGAGAAATCCTCCTACCTGGGCTGCTGAAATTGGCTTAGTCTGTCTGGCTCATCCTGGGAGTTTACTGCACTCTCCGTAGGGTCAGAGTGGAGGTCTCCTGGCTGGGAGTTCTCTCTGCTGCTCCAGGAATCTCCTTCATAGGGTAGTCCTACTCCCCGCCACCAGCTAACTAGTTTCCTTCCTTTTAAAGGCCTCCTCCCTACTATGCATCATTGACGGGGCTGGAGGAAAGTGTGTCAAGGCCTCCCTGGCACCATCCTTGTCAATGTGGGGTCTATACGCCCTGTCACAGTGTGCTTAAGCTATGGGTCTTGAGTTCAGTTTCTTTCCCATTAGATCTCAGACTTGCTCACATCAATGTGTCTCCCTTTATGATATATTCTGTCAATGCACCCATATAACTCCAATTAGCGTCAAGAGGAGATTATACATAAGCTTTTTTTCTCACCCAAAATATGCTTCTGATGTTTGGAAATAAATTACAGTAATACATACCAGCAGGTGTTACCTTTTAAAATTTAGCCTTGTTTGTAGCCTGTTACAAGACAACATTCTCATTCCATCCGAGGTAAGCAGATGGCACTTATTAATTTACACTGAAATATACTTTCAATATGTACATCGAAAGCACATTTCTATTGAAGGAAATTGTCCTTAGTTTACCTGACTCCCTAAATACATCATAACACAAACTTTAAATCTGAGATTATTAACAGATGTTAGAGCACAGTACTGCAGGATATGCTCACATTGAAAAGCCTGATTTCCATAGTCCCTAAACAGGTTATTCATTCTCTGTAAATAAAAGTTGCTCTGGAAAGAAATGAGAGATCTTAAGCAGGCCCTTTCTACCATGCTCAGTCCTGTGTTGCATCATGAATTGGTTCCCCACCTGTCTCTTCTTACTCTTAGCAATGTCACAGTTCAGCCCATGACCCAGTATGTATTTTATATGGGATTTAGTAATGGACTAACTTTTTGTGTGTGTGCAAAACCCCACTAATCAAGTAGGGCCAAATGCCTCAATCTGGCTACTAAACTTGCACCTGAATGTGCAAGAGCCCACCCGATGGGCTCACTGAGTGCTGTAGTATGCTACACCTGTCCAGATAATGGTCTCCGAGCTCATGGTATACCTGGCATATTACCTAGGACTGTAGATCTTCTGGGATCTGGTCACTGGTGAGTTCCCAGCAAACACTCATATGCATGGCTAGGAGGAAAGGATTGTTTATTAGAACAATATAATGGCTCCCTTGGGCAGACACTGGGGTTTGCATACTGAACCTGCTGCACTCCAAGCATGAGCCTCTACCATCTTGAGCTAAAGGAACAACTCCTCTAGCAACTAGCTGTGGTAGACTCTTATCTATGGTGCAACGGCTTTGTCAATCACCATAGAAGAGCAACATGAGCAGTTCTTAACTCAACCTCTATCGCAGTGGTTCTCAACCTATTTACCATTGTGGGCTGCATATGCAGCTCTCTGTGTTATGTGTGCCAAACAATATATATACTACCTGAGGATGTCACATGGGCCGTAGCTGTGTGCTGATTGGGCCGCAAGCAGCTCCTGGGTTGAGAACTACTGCTCTACAGGGTAGTCCAGTATAAGGGTACAAAGGTACCTTCATCCCATCGGGCTGCTGGGGCCCCCTAGCTGGGGTGCACTTACTAGTACATTCTTCTACTGGTCTGTAGGTTCCACTGGCCAGATTTCAGTCCTCTCCTCCGTGGTCTTGAGAGCTCTCAGCTCTCTGCCTCGCCCCCTTCAGGGCACAGTCTAGCCCCGAATGTTTCACTCAGCCTTTAAAATGCCATCAAAACCTCTGTTCAGTGTCTCTTAAGTCTGTTCATTAGTTAGCTGCTCTTACGTAAAATAAACACACCTATTATCCCAACACTTTGTGGTAATGGTCTCCTAGCAACAGGTCTTCCTCTGAAGGTGGCACTTGCCATTCCAGGGGTCTGTGCTCTCGCTCTGTTTGTACTGACATTTAATCCTTGTCTTTATACCAGCTGGATTTCCCATCAAAGAGCCTTGATCTCTGTAGTCTCCCAGTAGGCGAATGAAAAAATATGCTAACGCACCACTGCTCCATATTTCGCTGTAAACAACATGGCACAAAAGGAGACATTTTCACAAATGTTCCAGGTTAATAGGATAGTTCTTCCAAAATCTGAAACCTCTTCATCTGCTGGGCATAGAAAACAGTGTCTGTTGGCTGTACCCGGGGCTCTGGCCTATAGCCCTATAATGATAGGATTTATATTTTACAGGTGTTGTCATCATACCACATACTTTGCTAGAGTCTCAGAAGAGATTATTTTATAGCTCAGGCCTATTACCATTATGTGTACTACAGCAGCACCTAAACCCCAGCCGAGCTCTAGCCCCACATAGTCCTGTACCCTGGAGAGTTCACAATCTAAATGGACTAGACAAAGATAATCTAGGAGGGGACGCAGAGGCACAGGGAAGCGAAGTGACTTGCACAAGGTCACCCAGCAGATCTGGGGAAGAGCAGGGAGTGGAATGCAGGTCTCCTCACTCCCAGCCAGGCACAGTCCCGGAACACAGACCTGACTGTCTCCTTTTGCAGAACATGAAGCTGGAGTAAAATTCAGAGCATTCGAGCCGACAGAGAATTTCAAGCTATAGACTGCACCTTTCCATGGGCTGAAACTTACCCTGATAAATGAAGTTTAGATATTCCTGCTATCGTAGCACCAGTCAGACTGGCAGATCCTATCAGTGAGTGGAGTCCTAGGAGAACTAGGCAGGTAGATTGTATCAGTGAGGTTTTAACACAACAGTAAGGCACAAAGAGTGCGACACCACCTCGTTTTTGCCCACTGTAATCAGGAACTAATTGATGGAGACAAAAAGTAGGTACATTTTTACTAAGCTCAGAATTTAAAATTTGACTGGATTCAAAAACTGCCTGTTAAAAATAACGTGGCTCCACTGTGACCAGCGGTGGTTTTAAGAGACTCTGTGACCCCACGAGGAAGGTCTGTGGTGAAAGGAATCACTTTAGAGAAGTCAGAGAACAGATTTTAATGAGATGAACTTGCCACCCTTTCCTTGTTTTAAAGATCCTCGTTTGCCCGTCTGAAAGTGCTGTACAATGCCAGCAAGTACCGATGTCGGGGGTTTATTTTCTTCCCTAGTACAGAGCGAGAGACAAAGCATGATGAAGAAAGTGGCGTTTTAGTTCAAGTTCTTGTGATACTAAAGTCTGGGAAGATTCCCTTTCGCATGGCTGGGCGCAGAGTGACTCAAAGGTCACAGGCTAGAGTGGAAACATCTGAATACCTTTATACCAGCATTTTCACCTCCTGAAACAAGGAGTGAGTGAGCCCATAGTACCAGAGAGGCAGGACCAATAGACCCACAAGGTATGGGCCTAGAGGGTGTGGTTTATAGGAGGCATTGTTTTGCAGAGACAACGTGGGCCAAGTGGGCAGGGGAGCCTGGGAAGAAGTGGGCATTTAGAACCTGGTAGCAGGCCTAAGGGAGAAGCTGCACAAGTGCATCTGTCCAAAAGTAAACAGATTGCAGGAAACTCTTCTAACAGGCTGAAGGCAGGTCAGTGGAGCAATCACTATTGATGAGTTGCAGCTTGGTTTTCAGTCAGATGAACATGTGGTGGGGAACTAGTCTCCAGCTCAGTTTGTTTCCATTGTTGCAAAGTGGTGTTTGCATTTGCAGCTCAGCTGGTGACTCCACTAAAGCATATGCTGATTGACTACACTCCAAACAGCGAATGCATGGGCACAGAGAGACTAGCATGTGCAAAGAATGGAAGGTATTCACTCTGCCAGGCTGCATAGACATTAAGTTTTATGCAAGAATTCTAGTTAGAAGGGATACGGGGTAGAGAGTCATCAAAGCAGATGGACACAGACTAAAGAGCTCTGGTTCCACTCCCCTCCACAGTCTGAGAACCAACTCATTCAAAAATTGGTGACTAGCTTTGTGGAAGAGGCAAAAGCAAATTGGCAGGAAAAGGAAGCTCAGCACCTCTGAGGATGTCAAAGGAGGGTCTCTTCTTGGGTATTAGCACAGAGACTCACCAGCTTTGATGTACAGAACTTGGAAAATAGTAGCCTTGTTTTCCCACCACAGCCATCACACGAGGAAAACTATGCAGCTCTTGACAGCAAAGAGGAAGCCCAGTGCCATGCAGCAAAGAGGAAGGATTGTCCAGTGGTTTGGGTATTAGTGTAGGACATAGGATACCTCATTCAACTCCCTGCTCTGCCACAGACTTCCTGTCTGACCTTGGGCAAATCCTTAGTCTCTGTGCCTCAGTTTCCAATCTGGATGATGGTGATAAGAGCACTGCCCTGCCTCACAGGGGTGGGGGGAATGTGAGGATAAACACACTAAATGTCGTAAGATGGTCAGATACTTTAGATAAGTGTGAATACCAACCAGCATGAATTACAAAAGGAACTGAATGCAACCGTTCCAAAAATAGTGAAATGGATGCTTTCCAAAACCAATGTGATCTGAACAAGCAGCAGCATGTTGGAAACCAGAGCACAGGATGGGCACATTTCAGAAATCAAAATAAACAGATAAATAATATGCAGACAGAGGCTGGAAGGAACAGGTGGGGAAAGTCACACGTCTTGCTGAAAGATGTAGAGATATTGTCAATGGTCTCGACCGTGTCCTGTGAGGCTAGTGGGAATGCTAGACGGTTTAGGGAGCCAACCTGAACTTCTTTTAACGACCCTTAAAGAGGAGGTTGTTTTCTTCTTTCAGACTGATTGACCAGGCCCAGCAAGCACCACAACCCAGCTAGATAATTAGATGGCCCCTACCATCATCGTGTCTGAGGTTCTCACAGCCACGACTGGCTTTATCTTCACAACACCCCTGTGCGGTAGGGAAGAGCCATTATCCCCTTTTTATAGATGGAGAACTAAGGCACAGAGCAATATAGTGGCTGGCACAAGGTCACACAGGAAGGGTGTGGGCTTCCTGAGAAACTGAAGCCAAGTCTCACCAATCTATTAGAGTTCTTTGAGGGTGTGTCACAGGGCATTCCCTCAGCTACAGGGGGTGCTGCGCTGGCTGGCCCCATTGCATGGTCTCTTATTCACAACATCCAGCAGACTGTTTCTTTACCCCATGTGGACCTATAATCGATTCCAAGCTTTGCATAACACAGCGCAGGCATATGCCAGCAGGAGCCTTCCACCAGCTTTTTTTACCACGCTCAGCTCTCTCTGAACTCCCTTTTTACTTCCTGGTCCTGACAATTATATATCCCACCCTGTGATGGGGCAGAGCAGCCCTGCACTGGTACAGCAGGGGTTAACCCTTCCTTCCTGGTAGAGGAAGCCCCGCCCTGGAAGCCCTGCTGGGCATGCTCCAACTGGAGCCCAGGTATGAAAGCCTGCAAAGCAGCTCAGTCTGGGCTGACCACCGGAGGAGAAGGGAGCACACTGCCAGCTCCCGAGGCAGGACAGCCAACACCCCAGGATCCAGGGGCCAACCAGACCGGGACACCCTCTGTGCCCCAGAAGGAGGAGGCGACAGAAGGGGACGGACCTGAGACCCAGACATTGAGGGTAGGAAGAGACCCAGGGGAACTTTAGAGGCCGGCAGTGTTAAAACGGCACTGACGCCCGGCGTGTTGCGGGTGGATCCCTTCCGAGCTAAGCACAAGGGGAACCCGCTAACAGGTGAGCCCTGGGTCGGGACCTGGTGGAGAGGGCGGGTCCAGGTCCCCCTACTCCTCTGGCCGCTGGGCCACACTGCCCTGAGCTGCGGGGCAAGTTATATGGACTCTGGCCGCAGGGCCACACTGCCCTGAGCTGCGGGGCGAGTTATGTGGACTCTGGCCACTGGGCCACACTGCCCTGAACCTCAGGGCGAGGTATATGGACTCTGGCCGCCAGGCCACAGTGCCCTGATCTGCGGGGCGAGTTGTATGGACTCTGGCCACTGGGCCACACTGCCCTGATACGCAGGGCAAGTCGCATGGACTTTGGCCATTAGGCCGCAACCGGACGCCCTTAAAGGGATGGGCGCAGGGACTTAAGAGTGGCGAGGCCCCGACACCTCAGCCCCTCCTGCCACAAAGGGGCGCTGCGGTGCCGGACTCGTCACACACCCTTATGGAGGTAATTACTTCATTAGCCCAACCATTGTCCCCAAGTGTCAAAAATCCCCACTACAACAGGTTAATTGATTCCAATTAAGTGTGTAATCTTCTTCGTTACCCAGTTAATCAGAGTTCTACAGATAGCGCTCTGTCACAGCGTGACAACAAACGTGGACAAAGGTGATCCAGTAGACACAGTGTACTTGGACTTTCAGGAAGCTTTTGACAAGGAACCTCACTAAAGCTTCTTCAGAAAAGTAAGCAGTCATGGGATAAGAGGGAAGGTCCTCTCATGGATCAGTAATTAGTTATAGGAAACAGAGTAGGAATAAATGGTTAGTTTTCAAAATGGACAGAGGTAAATAGTGGGATCCCCCAGTGATCTGTGCTGGGACCTGTGCTGTTCATCATATTCATAAATGATCTAAGAAAAGGGGGTGTCAGGGTTCCCTCCCCACTCTAAACTCTAGGGTAAAGATATGGGGACCCGCATGAAGAGCTCCTAAGCTTATTTTTACCAGCTTAGGTTAAAACCCCCAAGGTACAAAATTCCCTGCACCCTGAGAAATGCTTCTTCCACTGCCACCATCAAGTGTTCTAAACAGGAATCCAGGAAAGGGGACCACTTGAAGTTCCCTTCCCCCCAAAATATCCTCTCAAGCCCGTACCCCCCCTTCCTGGGAAGCTTGAGAATAATCTCCTAACCAGTTGGTTACACAGTGATCTAAAAAAAACCCCCACCCCTGGGGTTTTTAACACCATAGAAAACAGTCAGCTTCTTAAAAGAAGGATTTTATTAAAACAAAGAAGGTAAAATCAGCTCTGTAAAATCAGGATGGTAACTAATTTACAGGGTACTCAATTTCCAAACTCAGAGAGATTCCCCCTCTGGACAAACCCTTAAAGTTACAGGGAAAAAAAAGGAATAATCCCTCCCTCTAACACAGGGAACACACACCAAGCAAAATAAATCTACTCGCTATGCTGACTAGACTTAGTTTAGAAAAGTGAGGATTTGATGAAAAGATGACTGGTTCCTTTTTACTCCAAGATCACTCTGAGTCTGACAAAGACCCACACACAAAGCTTTCCCCCTCCCAAGATTTGAAAGTATCTTGTCCCGCCATTGGTCAGATGCCAGCCAGGTCAGGTGTCAGTCTGGCTACCTGCATTTCTTAACCCTTTACTGGTAAGAGGATTTTATCTGCATCAGACCCTCTCCCCCTTCCCTTTATATTTATGACAGAGGGTGAACAGTGAGGTGGCAAAATTTATAGATGATGTAAAATTACTGAAGATAGTTAAGTCCAAAGCTGACTGCGAAGAGTTACAAAGGGATCTCACAAAACTGGGTGACTGAGTAAGAAAATGGCAGATGATATTCAGTGTTGATAAATGCAAAGTAATGGACATTGGAAAAAATAATCCTAAAAATAACGCCATACAAAGTGATGGGGTCTAAATTAGCTGTTACCTCTCAAAAAAGAGATCTTGGAGTCATCATGGATAATTCTCTGAAAACATCCGCTCAATGTGCAGTGGCAGTCAAAAAACCTAACAGAATGTTAGGAACCATGAGGAAAGGGAAAGATAATAAGATAGAAAATATCATAATGCCACTATATAAATCCAGGGTGTGCCCTCACCTTGAATACCCCATCTCAAAAAAGATACATTAGAATTGGAAAAGGTACAGAGAAGGATACCAAAAATGATTAGGGTTATGGAACAGCTTCTGTATGAGGAGAGATTAAAAAGACTGGGACTAGTCAGTTTAGAAAAAAGACAACTAAGGGGGATATGATAGAGGTCTATAAAATCATGAATGGGGTGTGGAGAAAGTGAATAGGGAGGAGTTATTTACCCCTTCACATAACACAAGAACCAGGGAGCAACTAATGAAATTAATAGGCAGCAGGTTTAAAACAGGAGGAAGTACTTCTTCACACAACACCTGATCAACCTGTGGAATTAATTGCCAAAGGATGTTGCAAAAGTCAAAAGTATAACAGATTAAAAAAAGAATGCGATAAATTCATGGAGAATATGGTCATCAATGGCTATTTGCCAAGATGGTTAGGGATGCAACCCCATGCCCTGGATGTCCCTAAACCTCTGACTGCCAGAAGCTGGGACTGGATGACAAGGGACTCAAAACTGCCCTATTTAAGCATCTGGCATTGGCCACTGTCAGAAGACAGGATACTGGGCTGGATGGACCAGTGGTCTGACTCAGAATGGACGTTTTTATGTTCTCTTCTGTCCCAGTCCAATGCCTTAACGAGAAGATGGTCCTTCCTTCCCTAATCCAGTACAGAAATCAAGCTGCCATTGATAACAGCAAAACTATTAAAACAGAAAAGCAGAGCAGCAACTGGATTTATCATGGAAACCTTATAAAACCATCCACAATGAGGACACGTCTTCATTTTTCCTGAGCTTATGAAGAATGTTGTACAAGCCAGCAGGACTGTGATCTTGCAGGACCAGGAGAAATTACAGTGCAACCGCTTACCTCCTATCACCTGCCAGGCTCAAAGATGGCTCTGATGATGTTTGAATGTATCAGGACAGGCAAAGGATTCCTTCAACAGCTGCTTAAAAGTTCAGAAAAATTCCTGCCTCAGGAAAGCAGTTGACCCTCAGCTTCCACAGAAAATCAGCAGCTCAATTCCTGGGTTTGGCAAAGCTGCACTCAGCATGAGAGCAAGATGGAAGGAACCAAGGTGCTTTCCACCATCATTTCATCCCTGATTTTGGGGCTGTCTGGGCAAACAAGGCCATGTGGGCTGCTGCCATTTCTGGAATACCTAGAGATTTCAGCCGTGTTGCCCTTCTGTGCCTCTCACATAGTGCAAGGGGGCCACTGAAGGTCAGGCTCAAGGTCTCTAAAGAGCAATATTGGGGCTAAATAGAATTTCAACTGTCACAAACCAGGTGTAAGAAATACCTTGCTTTAGATCCCCGTCTTTTCAAATCTGAGCCATCCCTGATAATCTACAGATACGAGGCCAGATTCACCCCTATGGTACAGCTGGCTTTGCCATGCTCAGGCAATGCAAAGCACTATAAATACATAACTGGGCTAGTTCACAGCTGCTTTGCCTCACTGCAGTAGCACCAGTGAATAATTTTGAAAACCTGCATTGTTCCTAGAGATATGATTTCAATATTGCCAACCCCCCACAGCATGAAAAAAATTAGTCAAGCCCCACAAAAATCATGAGATTGGTTTAAGAAATCATGAGATTTTAATAAATACATGTGGATTCTTTTTATTTGCCTTCTAGTCTTTTAGCCACAAGAGTTCCAATGTTAAGCTTTTCTCACCAACCAAAAGGGTTAGAAACTTCTGCCCTGCTCCTGAAAGATATTTAGGCACCTGTGGGTTGGTTCCACTCATCAGCTGGGGATAGACAGACAGCCAGGCCCCAATTAGGTTTCTGTCTCTTTCTTCAGGGCTCTGTTTATTCTCTTCCCAGACAAAGCAAAAATGTATATTAAAAAGTATAGAATTATAGAATCTCAGGGTTGGAAGGGACCTCAGGAGGTCATCTAGTCCAACCCGCTGCTCAAAGCAGGACCAACCCCAACTAAATCATCCCAGCCAGGGCTTTGTCAAGCTTGACCTTAAAAACCTCTAAGGAAGGAGATTCCACCACCTCCCTAGGTAACCCATTCCAGTTCTTCACCACCCTACTAGTGAAAAAGGTTTTCCTAATATCCAACCTAAACCTCCCCCTCTGCAACTTGAGACCATTACTTCTTGTTCTGTCATCTTCTACCACTGAGAACAGTCTAGATCCATCCTCTTTGGAACCCCCTTTCAGGTAGCTGAAAATATATGTATATATATATATATATATATGGAGATATACCTATCTCATAGAACTGGTAGGACCTTGAAAGGTCATCGAGTCCAGTCCCCTGCCTTCACTAATAAGATCAAGTACTGTCCCCTGACAGATTTTTTGTGTGCCCGAGATCCCTAAATGGCCCCCTCAAGGATTGAACTCAAAACCCTGGGTTTAGCAGGCCAATGCTCAAACCACTGAACTATCCCTCCCTCTGTTATTAGTGTTATAAGTAACACTAATAACAGTCTGGTTAGGGGATTGGACTGGTGTACTCTAACAGCTACTGGATAGGGCCCTTTCTGACCCCTGGGAAGCTCCACTGGATGAGTGGGTGGGGGAGCCTGTCAGAAAATATCCTCTCTTGGCTCCTATTCCCCTCCCACCCCGCCCTCCATGGCTGACCTCTCCTTTATATTCCATCGGAGTGTGGGACAAACCCGTCTGCTGGGATTCTTTCTGGGGTCGGGTCAGCTACTCCCTATCCCCTCCTCCCCTGGGCTATTCAAGGAGCAGACTGTGCTGGTATTGCACCGGACTCCCATTGAAATTATAGGAGTTAGGCACCTAAATAATTTGATTTTAATGCAAGCTAAAATTCTGATGTAGTCACATGACTTTTGGAGCCTCAAGAAAAATCACCAAACATTGCAAGACTTGTGATAAAACCAGGAGCTTTGGTAACACAGTGGTTTGTGACGTTGTCCCGTTGTGTTATATACAGTTCTATTCTCTCATGTTATACATCTGGGAGCAGGTTGGGGACAAAGAGGAGTAATTCCAGTAACATATTGGCTACTGTAACAGAGAACTGGGGATGCTAAGGCAATATACTATATAACTATACACTCCCCTTCTTCCTGCACCTGAGTTTAACTTTTTGCGGAAGCACAGGCTAGAGCTCCATTATTTTCAGGACTTTTCAGAAAGCAATACCTACACCTCAGGACTATTGTATGTAAAACCCTGGTAAATAGACATGATAGTTCCCAGTCAATATCAAAGAGAGAATACCATCCACTTTGTTAGTAAAACAGGCATCTAATGCACACAAAACACATTGAAAATAGTATATAATATTGTAAATAGTATTTGCAATACTATGAATAATTTTTAAACAAAAGCCACATGACAGGAAACCTACCAGTGTTCCTTATACAGACGGTTCCCCTTTTGTTTCTTATACAAAAATTCTAATATAAGGTTTCAACGTAACATTTTCTATACGTTAGCTTGCATACCCTCTGCTCTTTCAGAGATGCTTTCTCAGTCTTTATAGTGTGGTTGTCGGGTGCATCACCTGGCCTCTTCCGAGCTTGAGGCATGGCAACATGGCAATCCTTTCAGACACATCAGAATCCTGTCAGCAAACAAGCAGTCTGGGGATCTCCACAGCTAGCAGCATGCCAGCCTTTGGGCTAATAGCTTGCTGGTCCCCTCAGCTGCTGGTGAAACAAGCTTGTGACCAAAATTGTACAGGGATTAGGATCAGCCTATAAAATATCCAATCCTTGGATCTGCATAAAGCTCTCACTCTGTAGGGCTCCATATTCTCCCCACAAGACCAGCACGTCAGGCAAGAATTCACAAACCCTCCCCTCCCTAGGTGCTGACCTATCCTCCCTAACACAATCCCCGTATAGAGCAGTTAGCTGATAGCTCAATGTTAGGTTCCTAGGCTTTGTAGCCTCAAGGGGTGACAAATGCTTCCCCACAGCTCTCTCTAGGTCCATAAAACACACAGCAGTGGACCACACACTATCCTAATGGAGGGCTTCCCTCCTCAGCAAAGCAGCAATAACACTCACTGGATCCAAAGTGATTCAGGGATGGGGACCTAGACTCACAGCAGATACAATACTTGGTCCTGCATTGATCGGCTGTTTTTATCAACCCTGTTTATAACCTCCCCTCCCCTTGCTCTCTGATTGGCTCAGCTCTCAGAGGGTGTGTAGGGTGTGACCTGCCAGCTGCATTGCCCACAATGCAAACTTCCTGCACAGCTTCAGAAACAGCTAACAAGCATGTCTGGTAACTACCACCCCCTGTTCTGGAAATGTCCTGGGTCTGTAGCTAGCAAAGAGAAGTTAAAGGGTGACTTGATCACAGGCCTATATCTACAAATATTTAATAATGGGCTTCTCAAACTAACAGAGAAAGGTCTAACATGATCTAATGGATGTTGAAGCTAGACACATTCCGATTGGGCACAAGGTGTAAATTTTTAACAGTGAGAGTAATTAAGCATTAGAACAATTTACCCAGGGGTCATGGTGGATTCTCCATTACTGACAATTTGTAAATCAAGAGTAGATGTTTTTCTAAAGGATCTGCTCTAGGAATTAGTCTGGAGAAGTTCTCTGGCCTGTGCTATGCATGATGTCAGTCTAGATGATCACAATGGTCCCTTCTGGCCTTGGAATCTGTGTATCTTTCTGAATTACAGAGCATCCAGCTAAGATAAGTTTCCTCCCCACTGCTTCTCTCCCCCACCCCTGCAGAAACAAAGGGCAGGTCGACACTTTACTTTGGTATAACTACATTGCTCAGAGATGTGAAAAATCCACACCCCTGAGCGACATAGTTACCCCCAACTTAAGTGTCAACATAGACACTGCTATGTTGGCGAGAGAGTTTCTCCCACCGACAGAGCTACCACCTCTCATGGAGGTATATTAACTAAGCTAATGGCAGACCTCTCTTCTATTGGTGTAGAGAGCCTTTATTAAAGTGCTACAGCAGCACAGCTGCGTCCCTGCTGTGCTGATGCAGCATTTTAAGGGTAGAACTGCCCAAAGTAAAACACTGCAATATAAAGCATGCGGGTTACACCGCTACATGAGCGGGAAGACGGGATGAAGCGAAGGAAACCTGGGTGCATTAGCAAACGAATCCAAAATCCCGCATTGGTTCTTAGCTAGGAGAACAAAATACTAAAAGAAATGAGTCAATTAATTATTCATTAATTTAATGAATGAATGACTTAATTAGTTTGTTTGTTCTTGCTGATCTTGAAGCCAACAGAACTGTCTGAACTATTATTCCCTCTCAGGGAAAATAAAAGACAATGAAGAGAGAACCCTTGTTCAAAATAAGTTTCAAATTAATTAATATATAGCTTGAGTGCTGGGACCTTGGCTTGGATCCTGCAGTGAGAGCTGCATGGGCAAGCCTTAAACCTATGCAGGGCCTCTTTGACTATAACAGCAGGCAGGGACTGAATCCGATTGCAAGATCAGGGCCTTCGGTGAATCATCAGAAGCAGAGCTTAGAGTATAATTGATTTTACGGTTTGGGAGCTAAACTGAAAATTCTGGGGGGGGGAAATCAGAAACTTTTTTTAGTTTTTCATTGTGTGCATGTTTTTCATCTTAGCTTGTTTTGTTTTTTTAAACTTGGCAAATTGCTTAACAAAATGCGGTTTCAAAGGAAAAAATTGAAATATTTCTTTTCAAAATGGTCTGAACGAAAGGTTTAGAATTTTTCAAGAGAATGTGTCCATTTTTTATGGCCAAAACTATTCACCAAATTCAACTCGCAAATATTTTAGGTAACCACAAAACCATATTTTTGGTGAATTTATTATTTCATAGAATCATTGGACTGGAAAGGACCTCAAGAGGTCATCTAGGCCAGTCCCCTGCACTCATGGCAGGACTAAGTATTTGCCAAAAAAAAATTGCCCATCTCTAATCACCGATCTTCCCAGATCTAGATATCAACAGCTACACAATGTGATGGCACTGCTGGATAAGTACACCTTAACTGCCAAGTCTTCATTTGAACATATGAGAGGCAAAATTGAAATCATGCCCTGGAACGTACAGAGTCTTAACTCACTGCTGAGAAGCCCTAACACCTTTTCATCCATCCAAAATCATGATAATTGGCTGAAGTCTCTGACATGAGACTCCTTGGAAAAATGGAAACATTGAATGAAGAAAAGCATTCGGCCTGATTATAGCTCAGCGGTCTTTCACACTCCATGGAAGTTGCTAGTCCAGTCTCCTCTCATTTGAATTACAGTATCTTCAGACATGAATCAGACTCAAGTGGCAGGCAGAATTGCATACCTTCAGACAGACAGCACTATTTGCTCAGTGGCCACCCAATATTTCATCAATAGAAATAATCCTCACTCTTCTAATTACTTTTATTTTGCTTATAGAATTGCAAACTGCACACTTGGAGATTTCACAGAATCATAGAATCTCAGGGTTGGAAGGGACCTCAGGAGGTCATCTAGTCCAACCCCCTGCTCAAAGCAGGACCAACCCCAACTAGATCATCCCAGCCAGGGCTTTGTCAAGCCTGACCTTAAATTTCAGTTTAGCTGCTTCAAAAGCATTAGATCAGACTTCACCTACATGTCAAATCCACTGAAAATGATTGAATGTGTTCCAGAGCTTAATTTAAGGAAAGTGAAAGTGAAGAGAATGGAGAGTGAAAAATCTTAAGAAAAACACCAGTAATATCCTTATTACTTTGGTATGTAATGACTGAGGCCTCATTTAAACATAGTTTTGTCCCAATCTATTTTGCTTAGGGATGTGATTTTTTTTTAACATATTAGTTAAAGTGGTACTATCTTTACTGTGGACTCAGTTATATCAGTAGAAAAATTTATCATACTGTGTTATGTTCATGGCATGTACTCAGAGAAGTAAGATAAAAACATCAAATACTCTTTCTGGAAGGTTGAAACATAACACTACCTTATTTCTTAGAATCTAGATCAGGGGTCAGCAACCTCCGGCATGCGTGCCAAAGGTGGCACGCGAGCTGATTTTTCATGAGCCGTCTGCTCAGCCCGCCCGCGCTCTGGGATTCCCCCCACTGGCTCCTGCCAGCAGGGGTCCCGCCGCTGGCCCCACCAAGAGCCCACTGCCAGCCTGGGTTCTTTCATCCAGGCTGGCAGCGGGCTGAGACCCCGGCTGGCAGGAGCTGGTGGCCGGAACCCCAGAGCGGGGGAGGGCTGAGCCGCTCAGCCCTCCGCAGCTCTGGGATTCCAGCTGCTGTCCCCTTGCCAACTGGGGTCCCGCCACTAGGTCCCACTCAGCGCCCGCTGCTGGCCTGGGTGAAGGGAAACCCAGGCTGGCAGTGGGCTGAGACCCAGGCTGGCAGGAGCCGGCGGCGGGAACCCCAGAGGTTAAAATATACTACTGGCACTTGAAGCCTTAAACTGTAGTGAATAAATGAAGACTTGGCACACCACTTCTGAAAGGTTGCCAATCCCTGATCTAGACCCTTAACACACCAGAAACAAAACCAGAGAGAGACAAAGCAGACTGCTCCCTCAGGCAGAGAGGCCATCTTTGCTCTAGACTGGCTCTTTGCAGACTGATTGCTGAAGTCCCAGATCACATGCTTCCCTATATAGCCACCTAGCTTTCAAGCAAGACCAGAAAAGTTGGAAACTCCTTACACTTAAAGTGGTAGTTTATAATCTAACAAAGTTTTCAATACCCTACATACCCGTTACATTTGTAGGAATAAGATGCTCCAGTGTAAGCACTTTGTAGTGATATAACTGTGTCTGCACTAGCAGGTTGTGCCTCTTTAACGATACTGGCTTCAAACCAGTACAGTTAAAGCAGTACAAAAGCTGTGTGAAGACAAGCCCTGAGATTTCAAAACTGTGTAAGGAATCTGACTGGCCAGTTTCCATTAAAATGAAAGGCAATTTGACATCTAAATCCCATAGGTAACTTTGAAAGCCTCAGTCAATATGTTCTCTCACTTGGATTATCATTTTGATACCAGATTAGACATTTACACAGCATGTTTCTGATCTCCCTTGCATTGAAATAATCCCATTGTCTTCAACATTCCCTCCTAATTTACACCTCCACCTCCACTGTGGTCAGCATCAGTGCAGCTAACCCAAGGGCAAGCAACAGATATGCTGGAGGGGGTCTGTGGTGTTGAGACTAGTGTATTTAAGGGCTGAATTTCCCAGTCAGAGTGACTGTGGCGCTCTTGTATTATTGGAACAGACCAGGAATAATCACCTGCAAGCACCTGAAGTGATCAGTGAGAGCCCTGAGTGACAGCTGACAATTGGCTACACTAGGAAAGACTTAGGAGGATTTGTATGGCAGTGAGGTACACGAAGATAGCTGCAGAAGCATCCTGGAGTCTATAAAGCAGGATCTGTACAGTTGGGGAAGGTCAGTTGGATTCCTGGCTCAGCCAGCCCCTCGCTGCCCTTCACAGAAGATGTTAATCTCTCACAGCTCTGTGTTTTACTGCCCTTAGCTCTTCTGTTCACCACACCTTTATCTTTTTCTTTGCTCCCAAGCATCCAGAGAATGCCCAAACTAGCGAGAGTGTCACATCCTGCTCTGCATTGTCTTCTGATTACAGTGCACCAGAGAGGCAGCAAGGGGCCTGCAAAAGGGGAGCCTTTCATAACTAGCCTGCCCTGGGGCTCTAGGTAAATGTTTGGAGGGTATGAGGCAGGTAACAGCACTGAACACCGATTCAGAACAGTCCCAAGGGAAACTTTACTGTTGTGTCAGTGCAACCTATTTGCCAAACAGGAAGTGATCGGGCACTTTTTTTAAATGACGCTTTTAAAATGCCTGTTATAACGTTGTTTTGTTGAGGCAAGGGCACGATGTGAAAGGGACGCTGCACAAATCATGCTGCAGGCACGGGTCACTAGTTCTGAATCGTATGGGACAACCGAGGAAACCACTCTCAGCACCAGCTTTCATGTGCCCACTCACCTGCCCTACAGAACAGATAGGATACAGCCAGTCCCGGGGAGTTATTTGTTTTCTTTCATTAGACAATGGAAAACTGACAAATGAAACAAGGACTTGCCATTGTATCTGCGTCTTTTGAGCCTTTGCTATCAGTTTTCACAGTATTTTTTTTTGTAAACTAGCATGTAAAATATAGACTGAATCCAGGCTCTTCTGTGTGGCTCCTCTTCATGCAGTCCTGATGACCTCAGGCAAGATTCCCACTGACAGGGTGGGGACTAGAGACGGGCAGGCATTTTTTTGACAAACTGGATTTTTGTCAGAAAATGCTGTTTTGTTGAAGCCAAAACTTTTCATCGCAAGGTATCGGTTTGGACAGGAAACGTTTCTCAGGTCCAGGGTGGAATTTCTGGGCAAAACCAGAGCGAGCGGGCAGGAGAATGCTTGATAGTCTGATGGCTAGGGTGCTCCTTCCCCCATCCCAGACAAGTTTATCATCTATTGTTTTGCAAAAAATACCTTCCCTGGGTTTGTCCTGATATGTAGCGGGGAAAATATTTGAAATCTCAGTTTCCAAGGATGGGAAAACCATTTACCACCCACCTGTAATGTGAACTCTTCTGTCCCTCTGGCCACTAACAAGAAAGCCTAATCAAGCCCTTTCCTAAGGGGCACCAGATGCAGGCCAGGCATGGGATCTTCCTTCAGATCCACAAAGCGAATCTCAGACCTGATTCTTCTCCCAGTTACACCAGGGTAACGCTGGAATAACTCAGTTGACATGAATGGTATTACTCTGGATTTACACCAACATTCTACTGGCCCAAGAGGCCCAGAACTCCCAGAATGCCCTTGCAGGGAAGAAAAGCTGAATATCAGAATTGTGATCAAGTTTATGCTTCAGCCTTTTACTTTGTCCAAAACTGTTGTGTTAGCTGACACAATGGTTATTTACACTGATCCTGTGCAGCGCTGGGTCAGCTAACACAATGGCCGAGGACCACATTCACACTCATGGGCAATGCACAGCATAGGCCAGGCCAGAGAATGGAATTTTGCCTTTTGACTTCAGCACTGAACGGTAAAATTGCTATATTCAGCTTTCAGGAGGGGGAAGAAAATCTGTTGTGACGTTTAAAAGCAGAAGTAGCAAGTGGTTGACAGTTCAGGTCCTCAGCAGAAGAGTTTGTATTGAGGCTGCATGCTCCCTGCTCACTGATGGTGTTGGCTGGCTGTCACTGTCAGCTTTTTTACCCAAAGTGTCAAGCTTGGACATGTTCTAGTCGCTGTCAGGGAGACTGGTCTTTTTGTTGCTTTTTCTTGAGCATCTTCTGAAAAACTAAAAGTCTAATACAAATCTTTGAAAGCGCAAATTGTGCTCTCTCCTCTGGCTCCATTTCAGTCGTTACCTTTCCAGGGCTTAAAAAATTACCCTCCGCTTCTGCAGTTTCCCTCCTTTCGGAAGTTAACTTTTAATAAATGCTGGAGTGAGGGAGCAGTTTGGCTCTGAGCTGACCCTGGATTTTAAACAGCCCTGACTTCTGGAGATTTGCCTTTGGTTCAAATCTAATTTCCACCCCCTCAAAAAATCTTCAAATCCTCCTTCCTCCTTACTGAAAATCAGTTTTCTTATTTTTAGGGAGCAGAACAGAACAGTGTGTTCACAGATAGAAAAGAATTACCATGAGTTGCTTTTTTCAAAAACCTGGTATTGATGTGCACCAGATCTCCTGTTTGCTAGTGGGTAATTAAATCAATTAACAAGCATCTGTTTGTTTGTTTATTTCCCTAGTTTATGGATGTAAGCAGTTTGGATAGCAGTTTGTAACCAGAGCCAACTGTAACTTGCCTGCCGTTATGCTGAACACACGTGAATATTCAGACCACTGCGGCCTCCATCCAAGGCCAGTGTCACTCCTGTGCCAAATTTAGACACGGTGTGAATGGGGGGAGCTGATTCATGCCAAGGGTTTGTGAGCGTCTTGGACTACGCAGCACATTGAAGCTGAGTTCGGCAGCAATTACATGGCTAGGCTTGGCACAATGGAGAATCCCGTTCTCACCAGCCTCCTGCCACAAGCTTCCTCCTAGCCCAGCTTAGGATGTCATCCCAGACTTCTGCTCCAAGCTCCCCTCCTTTTCTAGGGGAAAGGCAGCAACAGCAGTCACCAGGCAGGAATCTGACACTCAGGAGTGGGACGGGGAGGCCTGAAAAGGGGACACAGCTGGGCTGGGCCATGAGGCTCACAGAGGGAAGTGCTTGCCCTGCGCATCATGTGGAGCCCATGCTTATGACATGTAGGAACTCAAAAGGGAAGGCGTGTCCTCAGGGACAGAGCTGTTGCAGGGTGCATGAGAGAGGTTAGGATGCCTCGTTCACATCCCCATCCAGATCACCCTCCTTCCATTCCGGCTGAACTCCTAAGCTGTATGGGATGGATTTCCTCTCCCAGTGCATCCTTAGAGTTTTACGACTGGATGAGGCCCGACTCTACGGAGTTCTTATGCACCACCAGAGGAGGGGTTCTGCAGGGAAAATGCCTTCCCTAGACATCTCCCCCCGATGCCTACATTTTTTATTGCCCTCCTTCCACGTTGCTTGGTCTCCTGCACAGAATCCTATGCCTCCTGGACAGTCATTTATGCAGTGCTGAAAGGGATTTTCATGGCAGCCTTTATGGGGCCATTTGCATGGCTATATCCTGGATGCTTACACTGTAAGGCCAGAAGGCACCATTAGCTCTAGTTTGACCTCCTGTATAACACAAGCCATCTTCCAGAAAGGCATCCAGTCTTGACTTGAAGACCTCAAGCGTTGGAGAATCCACCACTTTCCATTGGTAGTTTGTTCCAATGGTAAATCACCCTCTGTGATAAAAATGTGTGCTACATTGCTAATGGGAATTTGCTTGGCTTTAGTTTCCATCCCTTGGTTCTTGTTTTGCCTTTCTCTGCCAGATTAAATAGACTTTTAGTACACGATATTTTCTCCCTGTGAAGAACTAATACACTGTTATCAAGTCAGCTCTCGATCATCTTTTCGATAAGCTAAACAGATTGAACTCTTTAAATCGCTCACTGTAAGGCATTTTCCCAGCCCTCAAATCATTTCTGCAGCACTTTTGTGCATCTCCTCCAGTTTTTGAACACCCTCTTTAAACCGTGGCCACCAGAATGGTGTGCACTCTTCCACTGCTAGTCTCACCAAGGGCGGGTACAGAGGTAAACTCACCTCCTGCTCTGGCTCACTATTCCCCAAGTTGTACATGAAAGGAGCACCAGATCTTACACAATACCCCAGCTCTCTGTCTGCCACACATTGCCAAGCACATGCTCACACACCAATGCTGTTCTGCCCCAGTCCAACCAAAGAGTTGAGAGGGCATTTTTAGATCTTGTAGTGAGGCGGTGTGGCTCCCCGCCGCACCAGAGTGGGTCGAGCCCCTCCGGACACCAGAGTGGGTGGGACCAGGAAGCGCTGAGCCTGCCCCTCAAAGGGACAGGTGGCGACCCGGACATAGAAAGGTGGGCCCTCAGCACTCACTTGAGAACCAGCCGCCAGGGAGGCCGGACGCAGCCAGCCTAGCCAGTAGCGTAGCATGGGGGGGAGCAGAGGGAGTGGCCGCTCCCCCTGTGAGGAAAAGCGGCGCTAAGGCGTCCCCCGAGCCCCACTGCGGGAATCGGGCTCGGGGGGCGCTTTAAAAGGCCGGCGGCTCCTGCCACTGCGGGGAGCCGCCGGCCCTTTAAAGCGCCCCCTCCAGCCCCGCTGCCGGACCCAGGCGGGGGCGGGGGGCGCGCTTTAAAAGGCCGGTGGCTCCCGCCACTGCGGGGAGCCACCAGCCCTTTAAAACGCCCCCCCCCCAGCCCCGCTTCCGGAGCCGGGCTCGGGCGGGGATTTAAAAGGCCCCAGGGGCTCCGCAGCGGCTGGAGCCCCGGGCCCTTTAAAGCACCGCCGGGGTGAGTACAGGGGGAGTGGCGCCTTTTTATAGTGCCGCTGCTCCCCCTGTGCTCTAAACCTGGCTACGACACTGAGCCTAGCCAGTGACTGGGAAAACCCTGAGGCCCCAGGTACACGCCAAGACTGGCCGGACCTGTCCTGCGGCCGCGACCCAGAAGACCCCGTGGTGTTGGACCCCCCGGAGAACACCACTGTGAACCAGGTACCCGAAGGAGGGGAGTTAGGAAGTAGCCCAGGGGCAGCCGACCCTAGTCTGGCTGCAACTATGCCAGGGCCAATGTCAGTGTGTTGCGGTCAAGATCCCCACTGACACAGCAGCGGGTCGTCGTCTGCTGCTAGGGCCCCGGGCTGGGACGCAGTGGAGTGGGTGGGCCTGCGTCCCCCCTGTCACCCAATTCATGGGTGGCAGTCTCCCCCTCTTCCAGGCCCTTGGAGGGCCTGAGCTACTGACTGTCTGTTGCCCCGCCCTGATCCAGGGCCTGGGCCTATTTCTATGTATGGCTGTTGCTCAGCCCTGCCTGAGGACCTGCCTCCCTGTTGCCCCACCCTGACCTAGGGCCCAGGCTTACGGGGCTTGTTTCAGTTGCCGCAAAGGCCGCCGAGAGAGAGAGAGACTCCTGCGGCCAGACTAATTTCCCCAAGTATCATCTGTGGGTAGTGAGCCGGCGTGGCTCCCCGCTGCACCGAAGTGGGTCGAGACCCAGCTAGCCCCTTTACAGATCTTTAAAGATGTCTATGTTTGTTCTAACTGTTCTCGTCAGGTGGGATTGGAAGGAGAGAACCTTGCGAGGAAAGGAGTGACTCTTTCTTCTGAGAGCCTTCATGCATATAACATGCGTACACTCTCCCTCACAGCAGCCAGAAGGAAATCTGAGCCCCAGAAAAATGCAGCAGAAATGGCTCTGATATCCCCAAAATGGCTGTACTCCGGCGGCAGTGTGTTGCTGGCTCTTAGCATTAGTGGCTGCCATTTTGAAAATGCCAGTTGTGGGCTAGCGCTTTAAGACTTTTCCGCCACCGACTGTTTCAGGCTGAGAGCCCTAGGGGTTGCAAAGTCTCTAGCTGATATTCTGAGGGGCAGGAGCATCTCCATGTGACATTCCCACTAAGGTGTGTCAGGGTGCCAGTTTCCCTCCTGCATTCTAGCTGGGCTTCTGTTCATTTCCCTGAGGAGATGACTGAAGCCTGCGCCACCTTGCCACTCACCTCTCTGATTTATGCTAGTAGAAATAGGCCTCCTGGCAGACTGGATTGCTCTCCTAAAGGCTCTGGGGTCAGGATAGTATCTCAGACACTTCTCTCCCACTTCCTTACAAAACAAGACCCTTTCAGCCAAGCCCAAGGGAGAGAACTTGGCACGTGATTTTTTTTCTGTTCAGAGAGAATAACTTCTGGTGATGTCTTT
The DNA here is from genome assembly GCA_037349315.1 of Chelydra serpentina. Lineage (NCBI taxonomy): Eukaryota > Metazoa > Chordata > Testudines > Chelydridae > Chelydra > Chelydra serpentina. The sequence goes on along the minus strand of JBAIAC010000029.1, from coordinate 46,982,556 downwards.
AACACACAAGGAGCACAGTGAAAGAAACCTAGGGGCAAGAGAAAAAGGGATTGGCAATATCTTGGAAGAACAAGTTGTGCATCGGCTGCTGACTTGTCTCTTCCAGATGCACCGTTTTTATTGCAAAGTCAGCAGGATGGGTGTTTACTCCTTTTTTGAAACAGTCAGGTAACTGAGATGAATAATGCCCCAAACCCCATAACCCTAAATGGGCTTGCTTTATAAAGATGGTTGGAGGAGGAAAGAAGGATAGGAACAAAGGAACTGCCAGACTAGATCAGACCCATTTTAGCCCTGTAATTCTGTGTCTGACATTAGCCAGTAGGTGCAAGAAAGTCTTCACTAAGCGGTTATGGGATTACTTGCCCTGGGGAAAGCCTCTTCCTGACCCCCATTACTCGGAGGTGAGTGCATGCCATGAAGAAGGAGGGTTTAATATTCATTTCAAAATTCCCAGGTTTCAGTAATTTAATTAGTTAAACTGAGCAACTAGAGCCAATTCCTGTATTAGCTGATTTTTCAGGATGGAACAGTCTGGTTGGCCTTTCCTACTGAGCTTCAAATAATGTGAAGGATTTTAATGAGAATCCATTTGAATGTTCAACCTCTAACATAACAAGAAATGGGAAATGAGGCTGCTGCATGCAAAGACAATTCTTTCAGATGTGGAACTCTGAAGATACACTGGAGAGGGGCGCAACTCTGTGCAGCTGAGCAGCATTGCCAAATGAACTCAGCTGCTTATGGGCCAAGGGGTTACCAATCCGGCCAACGTTACAGTTCCATCTTTGTCCAATGTAGCCTTGATTAAAAGATGTGAGATGCTAAGCCTAAGAGATCTTAGGCTTTCTCCTTTTACCATCAGAATGCAGCCTGAAACTTACCAAAGATTTCACTAGGAGACCTAGTTCTGGTCAAACTGCAGGAGAATATGTATTGGACAACGTAGCTGTAGCCTGAGATCCTACACGGCTTATCAGGATGCTCTGTACAAAAGAGGTGGTATCATCAGCTGTTTCCAAACCCACCTCAATTGCCCTGTGACCTGGGGAGCCCTGGCACACATCACAGCCTTAAAGAAGGGAGAAAATCTGGAGTGACCATTGGACCATTTGCATTCACTTTGGTAAGCCCTCTCTCTTCCTGCTCAGCTAGCATCTCACATCTCTGGAGAGAAAGGGCTCCATCACAGTCTGGGGAGTAAGGGCTGCATGGTACTTGTCTCCTGAACCTTTCCCCACCCATCCCTGTCCTACTGCTGTGACAGCACCCTATTTCTAGAACCCCTGCAGGCAAATAGGAGATGATCAGCATGACAGTAGGATCCTCTGCATAATTCTGAGTACTGATTCTCATCCTCAGTATTTCAACATGAAGCCTGGAAAAAGGATCTCTTCTTATTTATTACAGATGGGGAGACATATAATAGTAATAATTGGATGAAAGTTTGAATTAATGGATGGTGCACTGGCTGCAGCCCAAAGCTGCTTAATAGACTCAATTTCCATATGACAACTGAGTGAGCAGTGCAGGAGAAATTCTCTATAAATCACTCTGGCTTTGTTAAATAAATAAAAGACACCTTCAGGAATAGTTCAGTGCTGAGAATTACAGCAGGGGTTACTGTTTCCTTTCAGCTCTGTGATTCCAAGGTCTGTAAGCAGCAAAAGTAGGAGTCGTTTAGACAACTGGAAGTCCTCATGTTACCCTTCTCCAGCTTGTCCATCTGTGGTCACTTGGTATTTAACTGGGGCTCTCATTGCCTACCTCTGTTTTAATGCTGGCTACGTTTTGCTGGAATAGTTGGTCTGTGGGCTGGTGGGAGCAGATGGTCTCTTTAAAATAAGACAAATGGCTGCCAAGCTCTACTGTTTTTTATCCACCGCTGCGATGTGCACAGGCTGCAAAGTGGTGTCAGTCTGAGCACATGACACTCAACCAGCAACCTCTGTCTGTCATGTGGCAGACCACGTGCCCGTACAGGAGAGGAGGTGTGATAGAAGCACAGTGAGTAGGAAAGCAGGATGTTCTTGTGGTTAAGGAACTAGGCTGAGCTGTAGGAGATCTGGGTTCAGTTTCTGGCTCAGCCACAGACTTCCTGTGTGACTTTGGACAAGTCACTGCACCTTGCTGTGCCTCCATTGCCAGCTATAAGGTAAGGATAATGCTCCCCTTTCCCCCACAGGGATGTTGTGGAGTAAGTCCAGTAAAGGTGATGGGAGCCAGGTAATAACCCAGCTAGAAACCCTAGAGCCTGCATCTATCTAGTTCTGTTTTGGGGAAACTACTGCAGGGCTAAACAAATGTATCCACCAACGGGGATTGCTATAGTCCCCACCCTCCTAATCCTTCCAGCATGCTCCCAGCCTGCACTGACCCCAGCTCTAAATCCATGATCACTAAGTTCTGAGCCAGTGGGGAAAAGTCAGCAGTGAAGCAACACTGTAAGTTGTCTGTTTAGAGTGCATGCTTTTGGGGGCAGGGACTCTCTCTCACTATGTGACTATGCAGTGGCTAATAGTTGGACATGGACCCTTTCAACACAGATGCTATGTGCGTTATGCAAGGATCACTGGGTGGAAGGTCTCTGGCCTGTGTTATTCAGGAGGTCAGACTAGATGGTCCCTTCCGGGCTTGGAATCTATGAATCCACATGGTGTCTTTAAACATTAGAAGGGGGGAAACACCTACAAGAGCCTCCTCTTCTTTGTTAGAGGAGCCTAAGACTTCCATTTCAGGGCTCGTTTCTGACTGGGAAATCAGTGACTAAAGAGCAAACTCCCTTCACCTCTTGTGTTGAAGCCCAGAGACTCATTCCCAGCCCTCTGCAAGTTCCCATTTCAGCAGGAAAAGGGAAATCTGCTTTCACAGTCCCCCTTCCCCTCCACAATTCCCCTGTTTAATTGCTGTCGCAGAGAGACCCCCCTTCGCTGTGGGCAGGAGATCAGCTGCCTGCAATCAAGAACTGACCAAATCTCTCCTGAAAAGGCAGCTGGCAAATATTTTGGACAGCCAGCACTAAAAAAAACCTTGACCCCGTCTCCTTGCGGCTTTCTGGACAGTGGGCCTGATTCTGACCTCCCTAATCCATCACCCTCCCGTAGGCTCACCCCGGGGGATCAGCTGGGATTTCACAGTGCTCCTTTCTGCAATGTTTCTACCACCAAGTGGATAAATAAGGTGAAGAGAATTTCACTCTGATTTTCTTTCCTTATTTTTTCCCTCCTACTTTAGCTCTCTCCCTGCTGTAATGACCGCTATGCTCAAAATCATTAATACACTGGGATACTGACGGGATCAGATCTGACAGGAGAAGGCCTGCTATTGATTTTTGCTTCATATTTCAGGGGGAAATAATGTTCTAGTTTCTGTCTTAAATTAGTGTGGTGCGTACTGAGTGGGTGAGATCAGAGACTGCATCAACATCACACCGTGTGGGCCATCTAGTTAATGAGACTCATCAAAGGCTTTTAAAAAGCCTCCTGGTTTTGTTCCTTTCCCCTCCCCTACCCCCACCGTGCTTTGCTGGGATTGGAAGGGGGCCCTAGGGGCTTCTCTTATTAAAAAGAGCCAATGGCAAGGAGCACAGTCTGACACCAGCAGGGCAGTGATGGCAGGAGCTGCTCTTGCGTTGCCAGGTTGCTAGCAGCATACCTTCCCTGCTCCCCGCATAGAAGCTGTCTGAGGCAAGGCCAGGCATTTTGCCCTGTGTTCGTACAGCACCCAGCACAACGGGATCCTGGTCCAGGATTATAATACAAATCAATAATAATGAAGGCCATCCCTGCCCAGCTGCTCAGTCTGGATTTCCCCATACCCCAGGGGCTCTTGCTTGGGCTCAGTTTTTCTCCTGAAGATCTCTATGATAACCACTTTTTAGGGTGGCATCCTAAAAGGGGCATCCCCTGGTTCTACTTCCTACCTAGGTTTATGAACTGCAGACATTAGAAAAAAAATAGAGAGCTGGCTGCCTTTCATCCTACACTTAGATTAGACATGCTATGGATTCAAAATAGATCCGTAAAGACTCACTTGACTTTTCATCTTCCAGTCTGTCCTTGGTGACAGGCTAGTGGCCAGATAACCCTTAGACACTGGTAAACGGCTAATTAAAAAACAGGGGCTCTGACCACTCTTATCCCTGCGATGAAATTAGATACTGTGGCAAAAGGGCCCTAACATATATGCTGCTGCCAGACTCACAATTTGACCCTGGCTCATGATTTTATTGCAAATCTCTCGCTATTGGGGGGTTCGTCTTAAAGCCCCAGCTGATGGAATCAAGAGATTACATGAGACACTCATCTTGTGTTAAAAACAAAACAAAACACACACACACACACACACACACAGAAACTCACTAAGTTTGTATCCCTCTTGGTTGTGAAGAAAAGTTTGGAAATGTGATGTGCATTCACTCTAAAAGACTCGGAACCTGGAAGACAAATAAAAAGACCCCACATCTATTATTTTATTGAGGTTTAAGCCACTCTCATGATTTTGGGGGTCTGACTCCTGATTTGTGAGTGCCTGGGGCTGATGATACTGCCTGTATCCTGGTGGTGCCTAAGACAGCCCAGCTTGTGCAAAAAAACAATAACTAGGACATAACTCTTCAATTTTCAAAGAAGTCTCTCATGCCAAGCCTTAAGTGTGGGAGGCATTCCCCATGAACCTCCACAAAACGACTTCATTACCCTCCTTCAACTCTCCTTTGCTGTGAGACCTACAAAAAAACTTGAGAACAGCTACGCTGTTGGTGTGCTGAGACTACAGCCTGTGGTGCTGAACAATACTGTCTCACAGTTCCCTTGCGGTCCTTCCCCTCCCCATGTCTCTCCCCACAGCCACATCGAGTGTACCCCACCTCTGTTTGCTGTCTCTTGAGTTATGTTTACATTGCAAGCTCCTTGGGGGCAGGGACTGTCTTTGTGTTCCGTGTTTCTACAGTGTCTAGCACAATGGGCTCTGGGTCTGGGATTGGAGCTGCTAGGCGCTATGGCAATACAAAAAATAAATATTAATTCGTTGGGGTCCTGCCGTGACTCCAATCTCTTTGAATAATGAAACTCCAAAAGAAGTCTCCAGCTTTTGCTACTTGGGTTCTATACTCACCAGTTCCTCCAACTCTCACACGGAGGGTCTTCACTGGATTGGCATCACAGCATCTGCCATGGGTTGTTTATGACAAATATGGAGTCAGCATCATCTCGGCTCGACAACTGCGTTCAGGATCTGTTTGAGCTGTATTCTCTCCATCCTGCTGTACGGTTGTGAAACACAGACACTGTGCTGCTTGGACTGGGCAAAGCTGGAGGCTTTCCACACAAAATGCCAACATCGTAGATCAGGCATAAAGTGGAATGACTTCATTTGTAACACAGATGTTTATGGTCGGTTCAGTCTACAGACTACTGGGGCCATTGTCTGCAGATGGCGCCTTATGCTTTTCGGACATGTCACCAGAATGCCGCAAGACATCCCGGAAAAACCAAGTGATTTTTCTACAGCCATGAAGGTTCCTGGCCTCCCCAAAAGCCACTATGTCAAAAGTTCCTTGGGGGGTCTAAAAAAAAAAATTCTACCCCAGGATATTTAGGAAGATTGGGGCAGGGGGCTCTCTGTAATCTGCCATTCATACCTCTTTGTTCCCTGTGCAGCTGGGGATCAGTGTTATCTCCTAGCTCATGGCACCTATAGGCATAGGTGTCGACTTTTGTCGGTGCCGCTGGGTGCTCCCCCTGGCCCCGCCCCAACCCCACCCCCGGCCCCACCCCGCCCCAACCCCCTGGCACCGCCCCTTCCCCAAATCCCCGCCCCCTCCCCCTGGGAGGGCTTTGTGGTGAGACACCACCTCTTTCTCCACCAATCAGCGCACCAGCATGAGCCCATCCCACGCGCTGCTTGTGAATGGATGAGTTGAGAAAACAGAAGCAGCAGACACAGGCAAAATAATTAAGAACAAGCACCAATACCTAGAGAGTTGGCGGGAGACTTCTCAATGGGGTCATGCCCACGGGGAGTTAGAAAAAGGACATGTGGGTTCAGGGAAGCTAGAAGACTGGAGGGTATAGGACTTGGGTGGATGGACAGGAGGTTACAGGGACTTGGGAGGATATGGGATTTGGGGAAGACAGAGGTTTAAGGGTTTGTATTTCGAGGGATAATAGAGAGGGACCAGGGGATTGAAAGTGCCTGGAGATGATATAGGGGGATTGATGCAGGGTTGAGGTGATGGGAGACTGATGAGAGAAAGTGGATGGGGAACTGGGGACTGGTACGATGGGAGTCTAGGGAAGAGCACGGTGATGGGAGTTAGGAATTATATAGTGGATGACATGGAGTTGGGAGGGTTGGGGACAGCAATGATGGGAATGGGAGATAACATTGGTCTGCAGGTGATGGAAGGATTATGAAGGGGTATGACCAAGGATTATAGGGTGTTTGGGAGATAAGGGATGCAGGGGAGTTGGGGTGGGCTATGGGGAGTGACAAGGATTTGGAGGTGAAAAGGGATTGCGGAGAAGATGATGGGGGACTGGGGGAGAGAGTAGGAGACACCCAGAAGGGATGATGGGGGATGGGGATATAGAATGATGGAGCATTATGAATGCTAAGGGTGTTGGAGATACCTGGGGGTGATGATTGGGGGTGAAAGAGGAGGAAGATGGAGGGATTAGAAGACGATGGGGCTGGGGATGCCCAGGGGGAGTGAGAGTGCCCAGGGTAACTGCCTATGAGCAGGGAGCCTGGGGAAGGATGATAGGGAGCCTAGGAAGAGTCCTGGGGATGCCCTAGGGTTCAGAAGAAGGTTGGGGGGTCCTGGGAGTCCAGTAGGGAATGCTTGGGGGTGGCTGGGGGTCTGAGGATACCAGGGGACAAATGAGAGATTGGTGTTCTGGGGGTCCAGTTGGGGATGTGCAGGAATAAGGTGGAAGGCTGGAAATCGGCTGGGGGTCCTGGAGTGGAGATTTGAGGGTCTGGGGGTGAAGCCCAGAGATCCAGAATGGAGGCTGGGTGGGACAGGGGGTCCCAGGCACCAGTTGTGGGTCTGGGAATCCCAGAGGAAGGCTGTGGGTGCCCGGGGCCCCAAGCCTGGGGGGGCCCAGGGGAGGTTGGGAGGCCCACGAGAAGGCTGGGGCAGGGGGCAGAGTCCCAAAGTTATGGGGGGCCTGGGGAGGTTGGGGGACCTGGGGGAGGTTGGGGGACCCAGGAGGCGGTTGGGGGGTGCTTGGGCTCCTGCGCCTGGGGGGGCCCGAGTGGTGGTTGGAGGGCCTGGGAGAAAGCTGGGGGGTGCCCGGTGAGAAGACTGGGGGGCCTGGAAAGAAGTCTGTGGGGGGTGGGAAGGTTGGGGGGTTTGGGGGGAGGTTGGGGGTCCCGGGAGAAGGCTGTGGGGGGGCGGGAAGGTGAGAGAGTCCAGGGGGCCCCGCCCCCCCGCTTACCAGAGATGTTGCCTAGGAACCAGCAGACACGGTCCCGGCCCAGCTGGCTGTTGCAGGCCGTCCTGGGCCAGCGCCCCACAGAGGGCGGCGGGCTCCCGGGCCGCCTGCTCCTGCAGCTCTGGGTAGCCCGCGGCCAGCAGGGCGGCACCAGCCTGCTCCTGGGGCCCGCCACCAGCCGAGCGCGCCAGGGGCTGCCTCAAGGGCATAGTAGCCAACAACAATTAGCCCAAACCACACACTGTGTGGAATGTTATATCTGTGGAAACGCTGATTCTTCTCCCCGTCTCACAGCTTTGCAAAATAACTAACGGGTTTGAAACGTCCAGGTTTGGCTAGGAGTAACCTCGAATGAGAACAAGGCCAAATGGCCAGTGAGAGACTAATGACCTGACTCCACCCCATAGCAAATGCCACAGGGAAAAACGTCTAGAATTAACTCATGAACAACAAGCTTGGTGTGATCAAATACAGTGGCATCCCTTCCTCGGTCTTTGTCTCTTCCCTTGGTGGATGTAAGGGGGATGGACTGGGGACAGATATGTCTTGGAAAACCCTACAAAAGCATGAAGACAATCAGCTCAACCTCTCTTGAAGGCGCTCACAGCCCACATATATATTATTACACAGTCATGTTTGATTCAGGGTTTTTTCCTGAATTAGTTCTCCTAATCCTATTGGTCACAATTCCAGCCATTAGCCTGGACAGAAGTCAGTTTAATTCTTCAAAAAGTCTTGGAATGAAAGGTGTAGTATTTATTTTTTTCCTATGGAAATTATCATTCTCTATTCTATAAAACATCCCTATGCCCACAAAATTGTACAAGTGTCTAGTTTATAGATCTGGCATTCTCTTTCTCCTCACTCCTACCAGCAATACACTGGAGTGAAGGCTTGGCTATATGGCAAGTTACTGCTCAGCAAGGCCAGAGTGTGAGCATTCTACACCAGCTTGCCATGCAGCAGTGTCTAGTGTGGACGCTACTAGAGTGCATTGAAAGTCCTGGGGTCACGCTCCTCGACTTTCAATGTCCAGTAGCACAGTCCGCATGTGATGTTACTGCACGGCACACCCTGGCTTGCCCGGAAATAAATTGTAGAAAAGTCCTTCCTTGTTGCAGTTACAGTGTCATCAACTTAATACATTTGCTGCATCCATTTCTCATGTGGGCATGCTGAAGATTGACCACAGTTTGTGTTAAATGGAGATTAGCAGAGTCATTGGCACTGAGTGCAGAGATCCTATTAAAGTGAAGCTCCTGGATATTACAGTAAGACTCACCCTAGCAAAGCTTGTTTGAATCCATGACAGAAGGTCTGAATCAGGGATTAAAGTCTCAATGTTCTTGAGAAGACCAGTGTTCCCAGACCTAATTGGCCATGGTTAAACCGACTCTGACATAATCTCTGAATTTGGCCCTGTGAGTTTATGTGTAAGGCAGCATTAGACTTCAATATACCTATCTACACCCACTTACTAAGGCTTTCCCAAACCAGGCCATAAATAATTTCAGATGTAGCTGTAAATTCATTTTCCATGTCACCCACTGTGGGGCACATATTGGTTATTTAATGAGTCCCCCCTTGTCTCTTACATAAACACTTTATAAAATGTTGTACATGGGAGGGGTATTGTGGCTTGCACAACAGGGTCCAAATAACCGTGTTTACTAATATATACCACATGGAAGGCCTGGCTAACCCTGTTCTGGACATAGGGGCCGACTCCGTGGGTGCTCCGCGGCTGGAGCACCCACGGGGAAAAATTGGTGGGTGCAGAGCACCCACCGGCAGCTCCCCGCCATTCCCGGGGCCCGCGCCCAGCTCCCCGCCAGTCCCGGGACCCGCGGCAAGCTCACCTCAGCACCGGGAGACGTTGTGGGGCCCCGCCCCCCGACGCCGACGCAACGTTGCCCAGCGTCGGGGGGCAGGGCCCCGCAACGTCACCCGGCGTCGGGGGCAGGGCCCGGCATCGGGGCGGGGCCCCGCCCCTGATGCCGGGCGTCAGCCCCCACTGGTGCCACCGGAAGTCGGCGCCTATGGTTCTGGAACACGATGTGCTCCTGGAGGGCTCCCAAACTATTTTAAGTAATAGTAACCTGTTTCTATAAACTACAGGGTGAGGGGGAAATTAAGGAGGAATATCAGGGTAGGAAAACAGTATAAACAATCTGCTCCTGATTCAGAGACTTGAACCAGGGTCTCCTATATGCGAGGTCAGTGCCAGGGCTCTTGGCTAGTCTGGGATCAAGAGCTCAAGCTTCCATCCCGGACCTGAGAAACCTTCCTGATGGAAGTTCTGTCAAAACTGATCCTCCATGAACAGTTTCGGTTTGGACAAATTGCATTTTTCATGGAAAACTGTTTCTCCAAAAAGTTCCTGCCCAGTGCTAATTATTATGGATAGAGGGTTGGATTTTAGAAGGCCCTGGTAATGTAATGAGAGTGGTTTTTCCTCTGTTATTGCCATTATTACAATTAACAATAAATTAATAAATACAGGGCCCTTGTATAATGCCTTTCATCTTCAAACATTCATGTGCTGTATATAGAACCAAATAAGTGGTAAAGGAAGAGCACTAGAGGCAGGCTCCTGCCAGAACGAATCCTCTCAAAAAACATAAAGACCTTTTTATCACATCTGCGTTAAAAACCAACAACAACAGAGGAGAGTCTGCGACATGGCTGCTGGATAGAGGTGCATCTCCTCCTGCTGCTGGGAAAGCAGAACCTCGTTAGCATAACAGGTGCAGATGTGAGTCAGCGCACTTCCTGCTTAACGTCACTGAGCACAATGATCAGCTCCGTAATTATCTCTAACGAGATGCCCTCCACTCAATACTCAGCTTGAGGGAAACAGGAGTTGATGGAAGGGTTCTAAAAGCAGTGGATCTTGGCAGGACTCTCTGAATATCATTTCACCTCTTTTGTTCCCAAACACTGTATACAAAATCATGAAACCCCTATTCCGCTGGCTATGGCTCGGAGTACAGGGACAATGGGAAACTCTCCCTGACTCATTGCCCTTGCAGAATGGCTCTGGCCAAGCTGAGGAGAGTTCTCCATGCCCATCTTACTCAGTGCAGACATGCTGAGGTGCATGGGGCAGAGGGGTTAATACTCCGATTTGCAGGATGATAATGCACTAAGTCACTCCGCTCTATGACTAACTCATTGGCTCCCTCTTGCCCACTGTGCCAAGCCTGTTGTCACCTTCATGACTCTGCACCACCCAGGTCATGGCTGCTACCATCTCCTCCTCGCCCCACCTGGCTCTGCCATTGAGGCCGACCTTCAATGCCTCCTTCATTTCCTTCTCCTACTGCTTTCTCCCTGCCTTCTCACACGGCAGGTCCCGTGCATACAGCAGTCTCTCATTCTGAATGAGACTCATTCATCTCCTCAGTTACGCCCTGTCTAAAGAGCCACTTCTTCTGAGATCCTCCATGAAGAGTGAAAAATAAATAAGGAATTAAAAGGAAGGATATAAAAAGGGGGTGCGGGCTCTAGGGTGGGGCCAGGGATGAGGGATTTGGGGTACAGGAGGGGGCTCCAGGCTGGGGCCAAAGGGTTCAGAATGAAGGAGGCAGCTCCGGGCTGGGGAAGGGGGTTGGGGTGCGGGAGGGGGTTCGGGGTGCAGGCTTCAGGCAGCACTTACCTCAGGAGGCCCTTGGGAAGCAACGTCATGTCCCTCCAGCTCCTAGGTGGAGAGACGGCCAGGAGTCTCTGGGGTCCAGGCGATTCCTGGCCAATGGGAGCTGTGGAGCCGGCGCTTGGGGCGGGGGCAGCGCGCAGAACCCCCGTGGCCGATCCCAAGCTGGAGGGACATGTCAGCTGCTTTCCGGGAGGGAGCCAGGTAGGGAGGCTGCCAGCCCGTCTGTGCCACCAACCAGACTTTTAATGGCCCAGTCAGTGGTGCTGAATGGAGCTACCAGGTTTCCTTTTCGACCGGTTGTTCTGGTCAAACACCGGACACCTGGCAACCCTAAATAGAAACAAACCTAAGGGCATCTTCCATTCTGTCCTCTTCGTCAACTGTAGCTACACCTTCTCCCAGAACCTCCCCTTAATAAACCATGAAAGAAATTGAGAATGCAAATATCAAGAGATGCTTTCTCTGCATAGTGTACTTCCTGTAATTGTTGCGTTGCTCCTGTTTGTTTTTGTACTCCAAAGGAGATCAAACTCGACAGTTTTACAGAGTCATATCTGAATATCAGCTTCGGCTTTTCTGTTTGGACAAACCCAAAGCTCAAGATGAAATTCAGGAAACCCAAAGCTCCACAGCAAACCCATCCAAAAATGGATCAAGATGCATTTGAAGTTAAATGAATGATACTCCCACGGCCCGCTCTGTTGCCAGCTTTGCTCCAGACTCACTGTGGGATCCTCACCAAGACATTGAACTTTTCTGCACCTCAATATTTTGTAACATGGGCAGAACTCTTATCTACTGCAGCTAGCAAACTGTTGTGAGACTTCACTAGTGACGGTGTCACGTGCTATGAGATCACGGCATAAACACGTGAGAACACACTCTCAGTTCTAATTAAAAACTAAAAGTCAAATGCAAATCAGAACAGAAATTCCTTCTCCCCACACTTGGCTTTTGAGGCTTCTTAGCTCTAAGCCTCTTCTAGAGCAGACTGTGAGCAGGGAGGAATTAGTCTTGCATGCCAGATTTCCCCCTCAAATTTTATACTGATTCATAGACATTGTTTAGGCCAGACTGGGAACACTTTGTACATAACCCTATTGGCAGCTATGTTAATTGTGTGACCCATCATCTGGGCCCTGAGCAGAGATTCTCCCACTCTAAATCTGCCAACCAGGCACTTGGTAATACTAGAGACAGGCAGACAGGGGTTAATTGCATTTTTAACTGCTTCCCCTAAAGAGCTAATGTTAGCAAGGGATGCTGGGAAAAGAGGCACCTCCCCCACCTCAGCCCCTCCAACGGGCTATCAGGGATGGAGACGTTGCATGTTGTGCTTCCCAGTGTTTTTGGGGTGCACTTGCAAACACTTTTGCCCTCGATTGTTCATTGTCTCTCCCAGGTAGGTGCACTGTGGCATTGTAATCAACCTTCTCAAAGATCATTATACAGTTCTAGTGGCCTAACATATTACGCACACACAAATCTATGTTTAAAAAAACAGATTGCAAAGTCAAGCAGTCAAAAGTTAAGAAATGCCAGAATTATAGTTGCTAGTGCCACCATCATTCAGCCCCCCTGGGCATATGCATTATGATACAGTCTTTAATTACATAGTCACATACTATTTTGCCACAGGAGTTTTTGCCCAGTCAGCTCCAGTGTCTGACCCTCAGTTTCAAGTCCCAGTTGCAGCCTTTTTGTCCAGACAGTCCTGGTCTCCACTTTGCTCCAACTCCCAGTTCCAGTTTCCCCTCAACAGCCTTTAGGCCCAGTTTCCTCCCCTCGTAGGCTCTTTGTCCCAATATTTCCCCACCCACCTTCACCAGCAGTCTGACACTTGTCCCCTCTGCATTCAAATCAAGCAGCTTCCTCCTCCTCACTGCCTCAGCCACAGGAGAGACAGGCTGCCTGCTCTCAGTTTAAGTGCCCAGACCCAACACAGCCCAGAGCTGCAGTTGCAGGGAAAGTCCTGCTCAGGCCCAGGCTGAAGCATGCTCAGGGCACATGGAATTGTTATGGAAGGTTACTACTAAAATCAAAGAAGTTTCTACTGAGAATGTAGAAATTTATTTTTCTGGGGCTTATAACTTGGCCAAATTTGGACAGGTTTTACACAGATAGAAGTAACTAAGCTGTTTTGACTGAACAGCCACTCTGAGGCAGATACTCTGCCTAGAAATTTGTAGCCCAAATAGAAGTTTGGCTAAGTTATAAGCAACTGAAAACAGGGTCTTATAATGGAAAGAGTCAAACAACTTTAATAATAGGTGGTGCTACTAGCCCCACCCATCACTAACTCAATCAGCAATTACATGTTTCTCTAGCTAGTACCGAGGTTCTGTTAAAACACAGATAGTCAAGTGCCACATAAAACGTTTATTACTCTTTATTTTGACCAGTGTGAAAGCACTTTTTGCATTATTTTTGGAGTTTCTGCTGAGAATTAATTACTATGTCTGGTATTCATGCATGTCTTCGAAACAGCTTGCTCTTGAGTAAAGGGGAAGAGGATAAATCTTCACAGTGTATGCACAACGTGCCTCAGGTGGCACATGACCAGGATTCATCGCTGAATTTGGTCCGCTGGTTGGATCATTAGCTGAAGAGAGCAGAATTCGGACTGCAAATCAGCAGAGCTAAAGGCAGGACAAAAGCAGTGTTGGGTGAATTCCAGTGAGTCTCCTAGTAAAACCTCTTCTTCCAGCTTCCCCCTTTCTGCATGTCCCTCTTTCTCTTTGCTTTGCTGAGGATTAATTATAATCCAGTTAGACCCAACAAGAATCTAACTTGGCATCATTTGAGGTTGCTGCAGGACATGTGAGACAGGTAAAAAACTGTGCTTGTTTCCTGGGCATAAATTATTATTAAACACCTCCCTGGAGTTCCTTCTTGAGTCTAAATAGGGGCTAGTGGCTCCCATGGGGACAGATTTTCAAAAAAGCTCAGCATTTAACAATGCCCCTGTAGGCACCTCAATAAAGTGCCCAGATTTTCCTAAGAACTCCACTCCCAGCCGCTCCCATTGATCTGGCCCTTAGTTCAGTGCCTAACTCAGAGCAGAGCTCTTGAAAAGCTGGTCTGAGCCCACAATCCTCTCTCCAGTCAGCATGGGCTTCCTCATGCTAGCAGTCCTGTCAAAGCACCATACAGATATGCGAGATGACCTGTAGCAGCTTGTTACTTGTAACCTGGTAAACTGCTCTCAATCTTAACCCACATTACACACACCCAAGAGAATGCGGGCAGTATTCCAGCTCCCTCTTCCAGCAGCAGGAGACTGTGTATTGCTCCTTTTGGAGAGTGCATGGTCTTCTTGGGAGGCTCCTCTCCAGTGCTCTCATCAAAGTTTGTGGAGCCACGGCATGTGTTTTCCTTAATGTAAAAGGGAGAACAATGGCTGAGGCTGCTACCATGTGGCACCCGAAGAAGCTGCTACTGCTGGGAAGAGATGCCCCAAGTTCCCTAGCAGTTGTGGGGACAAGAGATGATCCAGTGCAGTAGGTCAGTGTGAGATGCTGACAGATGGATCCACACGGCTCATACATGGTGCTGAAGTAGGAGTCTTTAGGCCAGCAGCAGGGACCAGAGAAAGCACTTGCAGTTCAGAGACACCACACTAGCTCCCCACTGCAGGCTGGGGCTCAGACGGCACAATGGAGCTCAGAATTCATCCAGGTTCATTGTATATGTTGTCAGTGCAGCAAAGTTTGCATGAAGTTCCCTGCATTTTTCAACTGTCAGCTGATGCAGCCAGCCAAGGCTCTGGCCTCCCATGAATTTCCCATCACTGGTGCTGCACTGCAGGAGTCTGACAGTGAAATAATGGTAACTCTTTCTCATATGGCACTTTTATTGGTAGAGTTCAAAGCGCTTCCCGGTCCTCACTGTATTTATCCTCACACCCTCATGAGGCAGGGCTGCTGCACCCCAACTGAGGCAGACAGAGAGACTAAGTGATTCACCCAAGGCCACCACATGAGATGTCTGTGGCAGAAGAGGAAACTGAAGCCAGGTCTCCCAAGGCCTCAGCTAGTACCTGAACCGATTGGACCATTCTAACCTATATCTCCCTTGCTGCAATTTAACCCCATTACTTCTTGTCCTGTCCTCAGTGGTTAAGGAGAACAATTGATCACTTACCTCTTTACAACCATCTTTTATGTACTCGAAGACAAGTATCACGTCCCCCCTCAGTCTTCTCTTCTCCAGACTAAATCAACCCAATTTTTTTCAATCTTCCCTCATGAGTCATGTCCCATGTCAGGCACAAGTGCCTCCTTCTCACTGCGCTGGTGTAACCGCAGTGGGAATACTGTGCTCAGTTCTAGGCACTGAAAGTGATTGACAAACTGTAGGGACTCAGAGAGGAGCAAAAGCCCACTGAGGGAAGTGGCTGTGTAGGGAGCATTCTGAGGTGTCAGGCACATTTGGTGGTGGAACAGTGTGGTTCTGCACCCTGGTTATTCCTGGCACTGCAAGGTCCACAGGGGCTTCAGGCTACTGGGTACAAAGTGCTCAGGGACTGAACTGGCCACCAGAGGCCCCGGAAACAGTGTGTGAAGCCACCTCCCCCTCTGCACCAGCCCAGGGATGAGGTTAGCCAATGGAGAGGCTGTTCCCAGAGTTGCAGAGGAAGAGGCCTCACAGCCTGGGTGTGAAGATAAATCTGTTAATGTCTGGGAGTGGTTCAGATACTATGGTAAGTACCCTACATAGAGAAGGAAGGTGGGGTGATATGGACCCTGTACGTGCACTAAAAGGCTGTCAGAGGCACCCTAAGTATACTGATGTCTGTGCAGAGTCAGCTAGTCACCCGCTAACAGCACCACAGATTCCTTTGTAGGGGAAAAGTATTTTATCCTTCCCAATTAGCTTCACTGCTGCTTGAGAAACTTCATTGGCTTTGACAGCTTCCATGTTGAAAACTCCGAAGTATCAATATTTGATAGGGTGGATGATGTTCTGCAGCAAAAAGTCTGTCACTGATGGCAGTTCATCACACAAATTGCTACAAAAGGTTGGGAAAGAGAGGAAAAATGCTGAACACTCAGTGCTGCCCAGGGGGAGGGAAATGGCATGATGCAGGGATTACAATAAACCCATAAATCAATGGGGGAAGGCAGGGAGCCCACACATTGAAGGGGCCAGTGAATACAAAGGAAATGCATAGATAAGCCGTGACACAAGGTTTTAATAAATACACATGCCTGTTGAACCCAATTTCTGGATAAATAAGATTCCTAGCAGAGGGCTCTCTCTGGGGTTGGGCACAAGACGGCGCATGAAATACTTGCAAAAGTCTCATGTTTTGCTTGACACATTAAAGCACAAAAAGGAATCAAAGCTGCACAGCAGAAAACCTAATCGTATTTGCCATTCCAGATCTCTACACCCTTTAGTCGGATATCCTGCATTTAGCAGTGGCCGACATCTGAGGAAGATGGAATACACTATCTAATCCAAATGAAGTGCAGTGCACAGGCAGGCAGGGAATGCCTCCCCCACTTCCCAGCTGATGAGCACAGACTGTGATCACCGCAGCACTGCACAGTTATTATCCACTGACATACAGCAGGATTTGAACCCTGCCCTTGAGCCCTGCTAAAAGTCACATTGCAGAAGCATGTGTCGTAAGAGATGCTGTGTGCCAGAGAGTTCCAGCTAACTGCCGGAGACACTCTGCATTCAACTGTTCCTGCTGGTGGAGTGATGTCACCAACAGAGCGGCAGTGGCAACCCTTCCTGTTGTAGGATGTTCCCTTCACAAACCCCCCTGATTCCTTAGGCCAGGGATTAGTCCTGCTTTGGGAGTGACTGCAGCTGGCAGTTGCCATGGTTTCGCAGAGTCACTGGCAGGCTTGGAACCAGGAGCGCAGTGCCTCCTGCACCACTGGACAACAGTTAGAGCTACAAGCGATGAACGGTCCCTACAAGGATTTTCTCTGTGTAAAGTAGGGCAGTGGGTGGCCTTCTGCTCAAAGCCTCTGGTTAAGTGTCGTGAGAGGTGACTAATAGCATGGCCTGAGTGAGGCGCTCAGTTACAGGTCGGGAGAGATGTGTGACTTACTAACAGTGGCTGCTACACGCCCAGCTGAGTGGGAAATGTGCGTGTGTGTGTGTGCATGCATGGAGGCATGCATGTGCTGCTGCCCTCTAGTGGAAGGATTGGCTGCCTGGTTCAGGTATATGTTCATGTGACACTAAAGAGGCTGATCTATAAAGACGTTCTGGATAAAGCTGCATTACTAAGAACCAAAAGCTCTGTGTTTTCGCGATCAGCGGAACCCTGCAGTTTACTCCCTCAACTGCACGTGTGAGGTTTTGATGAGAAGCTTGAAATCGCCGACCTTCAATTTGATACAAGCAGTGCTTCCCCTGGGGGGAGGCCTTCATGTTTTGCCCTTGACTAGCAGAAGACTCCCTTCTGCACGGAGAGATGAGGCCAGCTCTGCAGAAGGGCCAGGAATGATCATGTCAGACAAGAACAGGGGAGGGGTTCAACAAGAGATAATGGCTACCTGCAATGAAGCCAGACATTTACAGCTGGTTATGGATCCTTAATGTCCCACTGCAGAGTGGGATGGGGAACATCACAAGAAGGACAGACCCTGAGCTTCAGCAAAGGACTTATATGGAGCTATGACATTGTACAGCAGCTGCAGCCCCAGCCCCAGGTATCCACGGTGTAGGTTAGGGAAGGCTTCACAGTGTAGGAGGGGCAATTCCCTTCCCTGCCAAAAGAATGTAGCACTCAGTGTGAGTATTTAATGTTTGTGCTCTCCAAAGCAATAATGTCCAATGCAATAGATCTCACAGGGAGAGGAAAAGAATCCAGGAGACATTTTCTTCTTGTTAAAGCCTTGGTCACAATGACCTCTATGGATATTTTAAATCGTGATGTTTAACTTAAAAAAAAAAAAAAAAAAAAAGAGCTGTCAGTGGCTCTCAAAGCTCTGCTCTGGCTCAGGAGGTTGGTCATGTTTCTTTTTCATGTAACTTGGTAAAAGCCAGCTGATTTAAAAAAAACCCACATCATCTTGAAAATGTTACATTACACTCTGCGTTCCAGCTACATCAGGGGTTCTCAAACTTCATTGCACCATGACCCCCTTCTGACAACAAAAATTACTACACGACCCCAGGAATGGGGACCAAAGCCTGAGCCTACCCAAACCCCACTGCTCCAGATTTGGGGGGTGGGCAAAGCCAAAGCCTAAGGGCTTCAGCCCTGCACAAGGGACCTGTAACCTGAGCCCTGCTGCCCAGGGCTGAAGCCCTCAGGCTTCGGCTTCGACCCCTGGCAGTGGGGCTCAGGCTTCAGCTCCGGGCCCCAGTAAGTCTAAGCCAGCCCTGGTGGTCCCATTAAAATGGGGTCGCAACCCACTTTGGGAGCCCGACCCACAGTTTGAGAACTGCTAAGCTACATTATTTCCCTCCATAGAGCTGGTGCTTCAGCCATTTGGGTGAAATACAAAAGGGCAGCAAGATGAGATGCAAATTCAGAACATGAGGAAGTCAAATAGAGCATTAAAAACAGAGCGTTAGAGCTGGTCAAAAGTTGGGATTTCTGTTCCACTAGAAATTCCAACGTGTCAAAGTTTCATTTCGTCCTGAATTGGAATGAAAAGCAGAAATTCTAAATTTTCCTGTGAAATTAAAAATTCTGAAAAATTTAATTTAGGAAATCCTGAAATTATCTTTTGTCCAGGCGTTTCATTTCATTAAGGCAAAAGTGCTTCATTTTGTCTTTATTGTTTTGACTATAGTACATAATAGTGACAAAATGAAGCGCTTGGACCTTAGGGAAATGAAGCACTTTAATAATTATCCACTGAAAAATCTCAACTACAATTCTGTGTTCCCACAAAGCATTTTGATTTTGTGGAATCAGCAAATCAACTAGCTTTACAGGAGACTCACTAAGGGCCTGATTTTATCACCCTTTGTCACACTGTTAATATCCCATTCTACACATACCCCAGGGAACCAGGCCCTGGGCTAGGAACCATGTCTCTTCTCACCTATTGAAGTCAATGAAATCCCTTGCATCGGACCCCTAATTCACGAGACTGAGTCACCCCTTCAGACCTGTATTTCTCTTTAAAATCGGTACACATGATCAACCAACCAACATGTGATCCACTCCAAAGCTGACAGTGGGCATCTCTCTGCATGCAGGGGACCTGCTGGAGTTTTGCCTTGGCAGTACTGTCAACTCCCCAGGATTCAAAAATCATGAGTCAAGCCCCCCAGATCATGAGATTTTGACAAATAATGAACGGTGGGTTCTTTTTATTCACTATCCAGCTTCAGAGGTCACGTTTCCTCCACACTGCTGGGGACTGCTTGGATCTCTTGTAATCACTGGACTCCAGCAGCTGTGGCTTTAAGCAGAACACCTACTATTGCAAGACTTGCAATAAAATCTTGCTAACTGTGCCCCTCAACTCCCACTGGCTGCAGTGAGCACTGCGGTGCAGAAGGCTGTAAAGAACTGATCCTGCACCATTGCATCTGTGGGTATGTCGACACTGCGATACAAGACCCACAGCATGGCCGCGGCTGGCCAGGGTCAGCTGAGTTGGGCTTGCGGTGTTCGGGGCTATAAAATTGCAGTGTAGATGTTTGGGCTCACTCTGAGACTCCGTGAGGGGGGAGTGTCTGAGAGCCCAGGATCCAGCCTGAGTCCAAACAGCTACACTGCAATTTGATAGCCCTGAAGCCAGAGCCCCATGAGTCTGAGTCAGCTGACCTGGGCTCTGAGCCTTGGGGCTGCGGATTTTTTATTGCAGTGTAGACCTACCCACTGAGTCTTGCTGTTGACTTAATTGGGGACATGATCAAGCCCAGGTATGATCAGACTGAAGGGCTAGTTACTTGTGACCACCTCAGATTCTATTGCAGAAGGACTGGTTGTGAAACAAAACATTCCCGTTTTCATCTTGAAACTCCTCTTTCTAACTGACAATTTGACATTTCTGCTGGGCTTACACTTAATTATCTTCTTCCATCTGCATTTAATACCCCATGCTCCGTCAGAGGGCAGAACATGCTCCTTGTATCCAGAAGGACAAGAGTGCTCTGAAACAGCTGCTATATTTAACCAAAAAGTACACTGGGTTGTCATGGCAACCTAGATTCTAAAAATAGACATGCCATATACAGCACAGTCAATATCACAGGAAGAACTGCTGGGAGCTAGACATTACTACATTAGACCCTGATCCAATACAGTACTGACAGCCTCCAATTTGTATTGACTTGGCATTCTTCTTTGTGAGATCTAGTGCCTTTGTGTGATGGGCCCTTTCCCATTAATAATGGGTAGCAGAGCACATCAGACCAGAACAGTGTCAGAGAACATGCCGTGCTAGTCACAGCCAAGGGTCCGGCCGACTGTTCGGCTTGCTGTTACTCTGGCACCCTGTGGTGCTGCTGAAGTCCCAAGGCTCCGAGTGCCTAAGCAGATATGCCTCCGTGCCCTTTCATGGAGGACAGGCTGTGATCACAGAAGAGGGCGGGGAGACTGCTGAACTTCTTCAGATTCTCTTATCTCCAAATCTGCAGGCCCCAAAAGAATGGAATGCAATTTAATCTGAGCGAGAAGCCCTAATGCCAGTCTCTCTAGACTGAGGGCCAGAAGATCTGCAGGCCCTGCCCTATTTCCCTAGCACCACTTGCATAGCTGGGATCTGAATCATGTGCAAGACCTGCATGCTTCCAAAAATCTTGCCTCCCCTTGCACAGTGGAAGCCAGGTCTCCCGAGTCCAAATCCGGTGCATTAACCACAATACCATCCTCCCTCTCTGTAACACATATCTTTAGGCACAAGCTTCATTATCAAAATATCCAAAGGCCATCAGCTTGAGCAGGCCAGACGAGCATCTTTTGAAACCTGATAAGTAAGGCGCTACCATCACAGGCTACTCAAGAGCAATAGTTGTTTCTACCATGGTCTCCGTGTCTCCAAGTTTCCAGCCATGTCATGAATTTTTGTTTGACACTGCGCTGCTAAAAGTGGCGATTGTGATGCCGACTGCTTTTTTCCAGCTATTTGTCCACACAGATGGGAGAATCAGCATTCTCAGTAGTAACATGCACCTTTTTCTAGCTTTCTCCATTTGCAGCATTGATTTGTAGGAAGCATCGAGTGCCTTTATCAACAAGCACCCAGACAATCAACAAACGTACAGCTCTTCTTGACTTCTGTACCTTTCTTTCAAAGAACGTGTTGGTTTATGTGACGGCACCTTTGAAGCTGAAAAGATTGTATACTGTTATTGTGTCAGTGTCACACTGAGTGGAGGCGATTGTTCGTTTGCTTTTCCTCCTAGGAAGTGAGGAATTGGAGCTGGTTGGAATGATTTTTTCCCCAATAATCCAAAAATGCTGATTCGTTGAAAATGACACATTTAGGGGAAACGTGCCACCTTTGATGAAATTTTGTTCCAAAATTAAAGGAAAAAGAGCATTTGGTTTTGGTTTTGGAAAATGAATCTGAGGGTGTATTTATTTATAAGATCAAATGTAATAGGAAATGAAAAAAGTCAAAATCAGAACAAAACATTTCAATTGACCTCATGACAGGGTGAGCCCACCTGGAGCCCCTCTCGAGTGGGGACACACCTGCCGCACAGTTTCCTGCCTTCTGAAACCTCAGTAACTCCACTCAGGCTCTCTTGTCCAAATAATACCCTTCCCTGGGGCCAGCTTATTAAGAAAACATAGTACAGATATTCTGTAACAAGAGTCCCAAACATTTATCACTCCAGTGCAAGTAGTCCTTAAGATCCCAAGACATCTCATCTGTTAACAAGGGTGTCTTCCACCACACATGGGCTCCTCTTCACTCCCCACCTGGCCTTCTGCCAGGACAGACAGCCCAGTCCTTGCAGCTGAAATGCAATCACACTCATTTCAGCAGAAGTCTGTCCCCCGCCCCCTGCCTATCTTTCCCTCAATCCTCTCCAGCCCTAGCTCCAGCTCTCCAGAGCAGAGACATTAGCAAGATAATAAGCAATAACAGTATATAAATCTTTTCATGAGTAATCCCCTCTGCTGCTCTCCTGCCTTCATCCCTCTGGCTCTTTGGCTTGGGAGATCTGGTGCTGACCTTGCTGTCAGCTTTCCCCCAGGAAACATCTTCCGGCTTTGGCATCTCCTCTCTCCTACTAGTCTCCTACTCCCAGGCAGCTCTCACCGGCCCTTCTCCTGACTGAGTCACCAGGTCTCTCTCCCCTCTAGGGCCCAAGTGCCCTCTTTTAAGCCCAACTGGAGTCAGATGATGAGTCACAGGTACACTGGCCTCATCCATTCTTGAAGGGCCAGTGTCATCCTGTGATGGACCCACAACACTCCCCCCCGCACCCCAAGAATTTCAATTTGCAGGAAATGTTGTGGTTTTGCTCCATTCCAGAATGGAAGCAATTTTGAAATTGCAAAACTCCCTCTGAAACAAAAACTCTGGTTCCAGAACAGCTCTAATAGGAACTGCCAGATTTGATCATCCATGTGTCCAATATCTTGTCTCCCTCAGTGACCAGTACCAGCTGCTTCAGAGAGGTGCACAAACCCTGCAGTAGGCGATTATGGAATAACTGGCAAGAAATCCATGTGGCAAATACAATCTATAACATGGTCAGCACTTTCTGGTCACTTTGTCAGTCTGGTTCAATCCCAGTTTTCCATCTTTCTACTTTTCAGCACTTCTCTAGTAGCTTTCAAAGCATAAAGGACAACATTTTCAAATCTGTGTGTCTATGGTAACTAGGTTTAAACCCATATTTAGCTATCTAAATGGAAATGACCTCTCTTACAAAGGCACTGAGCACCCGGAGGAGCTGGCTCTACTCAGCACCTCTGAAACCTGCTTGTATTTAGGAGCCTAACTTTAGGTATCCAGTTATGAAGTGTCGGTCAAAGACCTGACTGAACATGCAGTTACACCTGGTTAGCGCAAGGCACACATTTTTAATGACGAGAGAATTAACTGCTGGAACAATTTACCAAGGGTCATGGTGGAGTCTCTATCACAGGCAATTTTAAAATCAAGATGTTTTTTTCTTAACAGATACACTGTCGTTCAAAAGGAATTATTTTGGGGAAGTTCTCTAGCCCGTGTGATACAGAAGGTCAGATAATGTGATCACAATGGTCCCTGCTGGCCTTGGAATCTATGACTCTGTGTTAGAACAGTAACTCTGTGTGCAGACTGCCTTACAGAATTAAGCAAAAGCAATATGATCCAGGTTTAATCCAGGAGTGCCCAAACAAAGGTTTGCATTGGTGTTGCTATACTGGTCATTAGATTTTCAGTTGAACAGGTGCAACTTCTGCACTTGGACAAGCCCTAAGTAATGGCTCCTCCCTACAAGTCTGTAAGATAGGGAAGTGTCATTAACTCCATTTTACAGAGGGGCATTCTGTCAACACGAGTTTTTCTCAAATTGATTAACTTCTCATCTAGAGTGAGCTGGCTTTTAGCAGAGGTCTCTTTAAATAGCAATTGTTAAAGTCCATTAACTTCTATACCAGGATTTATTGTCTGCGCCCTGGTTTAAGGGAGAAACTGACTATCCAGGAGACATAACAAGTGCCGTTACACAAAGTGCTGTCACATGCACCAAGGAAACCAAATGGTCAGAGATATTTTTCCATTGGTTTTTCAGTTCTAGTCATTGCAGGTGTTCCTTGTATTCCTCATGGGTACACTTTCAGACAAATGTGACTTTTCACATCGATGGGCAAGAGGAGGCCCCCATTAGGTAACTTAACCATAGTCACACAGTCAGTGGCAGAGTCTAAAACGGAACCCCAATGCCCAACACTCCATTCTTTACTCTAATATTAGACTGCACTTCCTCCCGCTAAGCGCTATGCCTGGCTCCATTATCACTTTCACTTCCCTTGTGGTTTACAACAAGATCATGCCCTGTTATGTTTTTTTTATTAGAAAGTCCAGTACCATTGTTAGGGTAACTGGCACTTGACAGGTTGCAAATCTTGTACTGAGTCCATTGGCATGCTCTGCATGCCAGTGGACTTTAAATCCCAGGCAGCACAACATTTCCCACTGTATGATGTTGCTGTAACTCTCCAACCCTGAGATTCTATGATTCTATGAAAACATTTCTTTCTCTGACAGTCAGAAACTCTAGCCTTTGCCAAATACATTTATCTGGTTTGCCTCCTGGGTGCATGCAGAGGGCTGGCAGTAGGAAGTGCTTTGTTACTCCCATTATTCTCTTCTGTCTCCCATGCCATGGTGGGCGTGTTGCGAATTCCTCCACAGCCCACACCCTCTCTTCTGGCACATGCTAATGGAACATGTCTCTCCCATCAACCAGGCCTCTGCCAATGCACTTGCCAAATATGTTGCCGTGCTGGCCCCTTGTGCATCTGGGGAATGCCCCACATTTGTAGGCCTGGGACCTAACCATGGCAAGATCAAACATTTACATTATGAATGACTTGTCATATGTGCAGTGTTCCATTGAGCTGTGTGTGTAAAGTTACCCAGTTTGCAGGATTAGGATTTGGGTTGCAATTAACTCCTGGAGTTCCCTGGCTCAGCACTGGAAGATGCAAATTTCCCAACATGCCTTAGTCCCAGTTGGAAAGTGTTGGTCTGCATCAGTACAGCTCCAATGGTGGAAGCACTAGGCTGTGCTGACTACCATGCTCAGGAATCAGTCCATCTTGTAGCAGTAAAATGGCTAGATTATAACCCCCAAGAATTTCGGCAGCCACCTTTGTGGGAAAACAGCTTGTGCAACACATTTTGCCCTCCTCGTTTTTAAACTCAAAAGGCTTTTTTGGTCCGATCTATATTTAACTCCCTTCCAACCCCCTCCTCACGTGTCTCACAATGAGCCTGGAGTTTAGATACATCTTGTTCCCTTAACTAGGAAGCTGAGAGCTATCGGAGGCAGTAAATCATTAACCCTGTCCGGTTATCCAGCATCTTTGGGTGAATGTGGCAGTGCATTGCTCAAATTGACAAGGGCAGGAAACACACCAAGGTGCGCATGTAAATCCAGGGTGATAGCATGCTTAAAAGTAGTTTGTTCTGGTCAAAAGTGGGTATCAGGGAGAGGATATAAGGGGGAGGAGATTTAAAAAGTTAGATTTCAAAACAATAAAGGATGTCCTAGTTCCTTAGGCCATGTATGCCTGTTCAAGAGTGAATCGGAGCACGTGAATAAGCTTTAGAATACTTGACTCTGGGGGCTTAGGCTTTCAGTGCAGTGCGGGGAGTTAAGTGCACAAACCCGGTTATTGCTAATGGTGTTTGTGTTCAGAACTCCCTGGGCATTGCTTTAGAGACATCCATGCCCAGACAGTTAACCTGTCTCACCTGCTGTTTAGCTTTTGCTACTCAGATGCAAAATTGCCTTGTGCGGAGTTTCATGGGACACGTCGGGAAGTGCCTGCTCCAGGAGCAACAATTTGTGTGCTGCCCTCAGACCTGTCAGCTCTGTGAAAGGAGAACAAGGGTGAGCTGCAGTTTCTCAAGGAGGGCGGGTCTAAGTGTGTCATGCCTCCTCCCCCGCCTCCAGTCCCACCCACTGGAGGTGAATGGGAGACAATCCAAATGAAGGTGATAAGTGGGCCACGGTTTTAAGAAGTGTGACAAAGTCAGACCTGACACTTGTGGAAGGGTGGTTGAAGGTAGGTGTATCAGCCTGAAAATGGTTAAAGCCCCCTATGAACAGAGAGAGGTTACTGCAGGTTAATTAGGACACCCAAGTCTAAAGGTCACAAGCTGCCCTTTAAAAAACAGTGGCTCTCCCCCTTTCCAGATTACTGTTGCCCTTTCAGGAGTCTGATATGTCTTGCATACCCTCAAGTTTCACCTCACTTTAGTGCTTGCTTACAAAATCAGATATAAAAATACAAAAGTGTTACAGCACACTAGTATTGACAAGTGGCTGACTTTCTTCTTTTTACCATAGAATTATAAAACAAATCAATTGGAATATAAATATTGCACTTAGATTTCAGCATATAGTATATAGAGCAGCATAAACAACTCATTGTCCGTATGAAATTTTGGTTTGTACTGACTTTGCTAGTGCTTTTTTTGCTTTTTTCTGTTGTAAAACTCTGCAAATATCTACATGAGTTGAGGTACGCCCTGAGAGACCTCTGTGTACCCATAGTTGAGAATCACTGCTTTAAAAAACCTCTTCCAGTGGGTTGGAGGGGAGCAAACTGCAGAGGGATTGTGTGCAGCAAGGGGGAAAAGCTTCTCTTAGGTAAAGACCTGTTTTTATGTGGAAGGGAAATTATGTGTTTAGTTTGGTTTGGGGAGAGGGCCTTGGTTCCTAGCTAGCCGGGCCCAGAATAGGTTAGAGAGGGTGGCTGGTGATTAGTAGCCAGCACAAGAAGAGGCAGGACTCCAGTAGGAGTTAAGAAATGTATTTGTTTAAAGAAGCCCAACTCTAGGGCCTACCCTGTCAATAAACCCATGGGAAGAATTAAACCTCTGGAGTAGGACTGATTTACCCCAGGTCCCCCAATGCCAGAAGGAGGAAGGCAGAGCCCAGATGTGATGAATGAGGTACATTTTCACAGAAGTTACTGGTGATTTGCAGGGGGCCCCCACTAGAGACAGCTGAAAGGAGCTTGACTTGTAGAGAGTGCTGATCCTATGGAAATGAAGCCCCGTAAAGGTGTCTCCGAAACAGCGGACACCCAAAATAGCTTGTCATTTTTGAAATCTGGATTGTGGGGCATAACAAACTTACCCCAGTCACAAAGTCTTCCTTGGCTGATGGGGGTGGGGGAGGAGAGAGAGGGCTCCAGCGGAGGGTGTGGGCTCTGGGATGGGGCTGGGGATGAGGGGTTTGGGGTGTAGGAGGATGCTCTGTGCTGGGACTGAGGGGTTTGGAGGGCGGGAGGGGGATCAGGGCGGGGGTTGGGGTGCAGGAAGGGGTGCAGGCTACGGCTGGGGGTATGGGCTCTGGGGGGCTGGGGATGAGGGGTTTGGGGTGCAGGAGGGTGCTCTGGGATGAGATCGAGGGGTTTGGCAGGCGGGAAGGGAATCAGGGCTGATGCAGGGCGGGTGGGGCTCAAGGAGAGGCTATGGGGTGCAGGCTCCCGGCAGCGCTTACCTCATGCAGCTCGGCATGCTGACCCATCTGCAGGCACCAGGGGCAGCACTTGGGGCGGGGGCAGCGTGCAGAGTGGATACCCCTGGCTGCCCCTACATGTAGGAGCCAGAGGGGGCCATGCCACTGCTTCCGGGAGCCGCATGGAGTGGCCCCCGACCCTGCTCCCCGGCTGCATGAGAATACACATCGCTACCAAGTGCCCAGCCACCACACAGTTTTGTAGACTCCCTGAGGCATGTGTAGGGGGAGGCTCCTCCTGATTGACAGATTGTCCTCAAGTAGCAACACTGCTTCCTACAGACAGAAGGAAATCCGTTGTCCCTAAAGCCTTACTGATATTTCTTATATTTCCCTCTCCTCTCCAAATAGTCAGCAGTCTTCGTGCTGAGAGTGGGAGCCTACAAGGTGAAAGAAAACAATTTAAAGATTAGACACATTCCAAAATACTAAGTGCTGGAGTTGGCGTTTAGAAAGTGTTAGCATGCATCTCTGGAGCTGGACTCTGCTCTGGGCCAGTCCTGGGAATCAGGGTTGCTTGACTGCAAGCCCCAGAGTAGGGTGGACAGGCTTGTACATGGTGCAACAGAGCCAGTTAGTAGAGAAGAAAGAAAAAAGTACCTGGGAGGTAAAAAGAAGGGAGAAAACCTCAGAAGCAGTTCAGTGGGGAGGGGAAACATTGTACGGAAGGAGTAGGGGGTTCTTTAAAAGCTGACCGAGACTTAGGAGTTCAGAAATATTATGACACTGCAAAGCCAAATGGGAAGCCAAGAGAAAAGGGAGAGCAAAGGGGTAAAGTTATGAGGGACCTTAGCAATGCAATAGGAGGTGGGAAGATCGCAGCCAGTCACAAAGCAAATGCCATTCATTCAATTAATTGAACTGTATCTCGGGCTCTCAAGCCCACCTCAACCCCTAGGCCCGGGAGCCGAAGCTGCAATGTCCACGCTGTTATTTTTCATGTGCTAGCTCAAGTCTGTCCCCCTGGGCTGGGAGGCTTGCTGCCAGTGGCAGTGTAGACATGGCCATTAATAGGGCTACGCTCATTCACACTAGTTGACAAAGCAGCTCAGTGTTCAACAACGTGAGTTGCTTGAGTGTTTCTCGTCTGCTAGATCGATCGATCTGAGCCGTAGCTCATTAAGGAAAGGCTTGTGGTCAGTCTCCTTCTGCACTCAGCGTGCCTCCAACATGTGGCATGGAGTCCCACAATGTCCAGAGGCAGTGGAGTAATGAATCACACTGTCTTGGAACTGTGCCCCTCCAGAGTACCGGTTGTCATAGCATCCCCTGTATCGTCTCTGTGCTCTCTAGCACCATCTACTGGAGAGCCCCTCCAGTCAGTTCTCTTCTGTCTAGCTACATGCAGGGTTTGACATGCCCCAGGAGACATGGGGGCAGTGCAAATTGCACGTCCCTGCACCAGCCAGGCTCCTTGTACCACAGACTGGGGCACTATCCTTCCTCCAGTGTTATGCTGGGAAGAGCAGCGTTAGCTTCCGTTGGGGACTCAATAGCAGCCCAGCCAGAGGAGGCCACAATAGGGATATGTTGAATCAGGGCATCCTCAGCTGTTTTAGCCACTCCAAGCACAACACCCATTGTTCAGGCCGTAGCAGCTGTCTGTGTCCAAGCAGAGATGGTAGCTGTTTTCTGCCACTGCAGCCTCCCCCTCGCTAACTCTTTGCTACCGGGGGCCCTGCACTGTGGCTTGTGTTAGCAGAAGCTGGCATAAACGAGGGGTGAATGTAGCCCACTCTATTAGAGCCCTGTCAAGCTGGTCATCTCATGTTCATTACCAGGGCCACACATAAGGCAGGGCACTGGAGTGGGAAGTTGCCAATATAGAGAAATGCTATACATTGCTCCTGGCTGCAAATACCTTATAGTCTAGTAACCAGGCCTATCAGCCAACCCACGAATCCACTTCGCCACCATTTCCAAATGGCCCCAGCCCTCTATTAAGTGCCCCCCATGGGTCTTCAACTTCTAGCAGCTTGCATTCCCTCTAGGAAATTTACTCTGCTCTAGGCTTTACAAGCTTAGCCATGGACCCCTCAATGTTCCGTCCAACCTCCAGAATCATGGCACACCCCTCCCCACTCCCATTCCTGCACTGCTGCTTCCTTTAACCCCATAGGAGCCATCAGGGGGCTGTTCTATCCTAACTAAAGTTAGGTAAGTTTTGCCAGATGGGGGCATACATTAGGACACAAGAGGATCCCAGAAGCATCACAAACCTCACCATTTTTTGTTCAAAATATAGCACAGCATGCAAGCACTCAGGCGCGTGCTCACGCACACACACACACACCTGCCTTCCACCTGGGCAAAGTGCGAAGGAGTAATCCAGTCACATTACCTAATGCATTTCTGGAAGGAACCCCAACACCACAGTGCTTTGGTGTTGGGGATCAGACCCAGCAGAGAACAGAATCTGCAAAGAGTGAAGAGAGAGCTCCATATGGAGGTGAACAGATGTGCGAACACTGAGCCAAAGGACACTGTGGCACTACCAGAGCTGAGCTGACCACATTTAAAAGAGACAGAGGAGTAGAAATTCAGATCTCTTGTGGCACTTTATACAGCTTTGTGTCAAACATACTGTAAAAAGGCAGCCCATTTATAGTGAAAGCACTACTTGTCATTAATTCTGCATCCGTCGGGTTTCTGACTTCCACGTGCTGTAGAAAAATATGGCGGTGCTATTTTTTCCATACTGAATCTCTGGAGTTTAGGGATCTTTTAATTAACAGGCAGGCTCAGTTAATTCATAATGGACATTTCCCTCTGGTTACCCCAGCATGTTTATATTTCTAGTCTGAATCCTTTCTGATTGCTTAGGGCAGGGGTCTCAAACTCAAATTGCCACGAGGGCCACATGAGGACTAGTGCATTGGCCCGAGGGCCGCATCACTGACCCCGCCCCCTCGCTGCCCCGCCCCCACCCACCCCTTCAATTAGGCCCCGCCCCTTCTCCGCCCCTTCTCCGCCTCCTCCCCTGAGCACGTGGCTCCTCTCTCCTCCCCACTCCCTCCCAGAAACCATGAAGCCACCAGACAGCTGTTCTGGCAGCGGGAACTGCCTGGGGGTAAAAATAGAACCTTGGAGCAGAGCGGAGGGAACAGGGATTTTA
Source organism: Chelydra serpentina (assembly GCA_037349315.1). NCBI lineage: Eukaryota > Metazoa > Chordata > Testudines > Chelydridae > Chelydra > Chelydra serpentina. The sequence goes on along the minus strand of JBAIAC010000029.1, from coordinate 46,952,210 downwards.
GCGATCTTAGCGGCCACAGAATGTAATTGGGGGCGGGGGTGAGGGGAGTTGGTGGCCACAGAACGTAACTGGGGGGAGCGGGGGTGAGGGGAATCGGTGGCCATAGGATGTAACTGGGATGGGGGGGCAGGGGGAGCCTGGCAGCCCGCCTCTTCTCCCCCCCTCCTCCCCTGTGTGCGCACTTCCCGCTCCTCCCCCCTCCCTCCCAGAAACCACGAAGCCGCCAGACAGCTGTTCTGGTGGCGGAACTTCAGAAAGTAACTCGGGGGGGGGGGAGGGCACGTGGGCCACGTGTTTGAGACTCCTGGCTTAGGGCATGAACCAGGTACTGCCACCCCTGTCTATCCTCAGCACTCTAGGCATGTCCTCTATGTTGTTAAGTCCCACATATATTCCCCTGGCTGAGTACTGTTTGGCAGAGGGATTCCTTCATTCAACCCTTTTGTGTGTTCCTCCTGCTGCCAATTGGCTTGCCTCCCATGGCAGGTGCTTTTGCTTCATTCTTAACATACGTCTCCAATATTTCCATTTTCCTTTCTGGATAATATTGGATTGTTGAATTCTTATCGCTCTCAGGATTTGTTATAATCCATTCTATCTAACACTGAGAAGTTTTCTAAGGCATTTGCTTTCAAATGCATGATTTCCAGCTTTCACATCCCTATGTTAAGGTGGAAATAACATGCAAGTCGAAGATTCATAGTTTAATGTTTGAGCTGTACATTGTTGATGACCGATTTTATTTTGGAATAATTATTCCAAAATAAAAAAAATCACTTGTATTCCAGACTAGAGTGTTCCCATGAGGAAGTTATTTTAGAATAGCTAAATTATACTGGAGTAGCTATTCAATATTCTGTGCAGACGAAGCTTTAGAATTTGTGACCAGGCTTTAACAGGTGAAAGACTAGTGAACTAACTCACTGCACTACTCAGTCCCCAACGCAAAACTTCTTAACGAGCCACAAACTCGAGACAGGATATCGGGATTAGGTTTCACTAAAAATACACGTTTGAGTTGGGGGGTGGGGAATATACTCACAGAACTTCAACTGAAAGGGCAGAGGAAATGCTGAGCTGCTCCAGTTAGAGAGAAAGGTCTATAATTAATGTAGTAGGAAAATTACACGTTTATCTAGCCCCCAAAACACAATAGCAGACATCCATTTCCTGCAGCGCCATGGAGGCTTGCCAGCTAGCAAATAAATCACTAAGCCACAAAACCAACAAGGAGGAAAAGAGAGGGGAATTATCACAGAGGATGCAGCAGCCTTTTGTACAAGGAAAATAATCAGTGTCTCCACCAGACATCTATTGTTTATCAATAATAGTCTCTAGTGCTCCAGCGACTTGAATAGCAACATGGATTTAGGACTGATTGATGTCAGACTCCTCGGATCATACAAGATCCAAACTCTCAACAAAACAGTAACCCAGTCGCCATGCTGACCTGCCCAAAAGTCATTCAAGTGCCTTAGAAAAAACAGAACGAACCTGCTAATAGACGGGGTTTGCCGGTAACTTGGCATATAAAGTACTGTAATAACAATGTGGTTATTTGCTTAGCTCAGAGAGGGGCTGTTCCAGTGTAGTAACAATGGTTTGGCAGGGCCTCTGGTAGGATTGCATCTTAAAGTGAGAGACTATTTTCATTCATTTATTTTAAATATTGAAATTTTAGTAAGGGACTACATTTTTTCTCTTCCCCTGCCCTGGCCCCTGATGCCATATGACATTGCGGGGGTTTCATGAGATACGGGCCTGGTCCAAAGTCCATTCGGTTTATGAGAGTCTTTCCACTGACTTTGAGTCAAGCCCTAGGTGCATTACATGGGTTTTATTACTTCCTCTGAAGCACATGGCCTTGGTCTTTATTGAAGATAGGAGGCTGGATTAGAAGGACAATTGGTCTGCTCCACTCCAGCAGTTCCTGTCTTCCTCTCAGCTTAAGGCTGTGTTAAATGAAGTGTAGGAATGCCCCCTGAGAATTTAAAAACCTACACTAAAGACAGACACAAGCTTCAGTTTCCCACAGCAACGTGAATGCTGTATATTTGTATGGCACACGTTGAAGAGACTGTAGTCACTTGGTTTCTCCCGTGCATCTGTACAGCACCTAGCACAAAGGGGCCTGGATCCTGACTGGGTACTACTCCAGCATCCGCAGCATGTCAGTTATCATTGCTTTAAAACAAGCTCTGTATCGTGCATTTGCCTTACAAGTTAGCTTGCTGACTCTGGAGCTCATCAAGACTGGGTCACTGTAAACCCCACACAGGAAGCGACAGCAAGAAGTGAGCTCAGGGTAAATGCAAGTGGGACCGAGGAGCTGTCTAACCACTGGCGTTTCGGAAGCTGCTGCCTAAGCATGGCTCCTTTTGACACCATGCCTTGCCAGAGATCACGTAAACTGTCCTGAACTACTGATCATGTAAGTATTACCAGTAACCCACATCCACTCAGGTGTAGCTCTCTGTCCGCAGCTACTGGTGGCTGGGACGCATATAGAAATTGGTGCGCCTGCTCAGCCTTGGTTATCAGATGTGGGTCTTTTTTTCTCAGGCAGCAAAGCCCATGCATGTAGACACAGGTCCAAGGTTCAATCCCCATTGCCAGCAGCCCACCCGGGGCCCTGTGTTACATATATATGTCTCCTATGGGCTCTGAAACAGGAAAGGTTTTGAAAACTGGACCAGTGGGAAGGATCTGATGCTACTGGTGTTTCCAGAAGCAGAAGCTGGTTAGCAATTCAGACAGCTCCCCACTTCCAAATGAGCATGGGACTGAAGGGAAAAGAGACTATATTCTGCAGTGAGGATTGGTTCCAGCAAAGTGGGACAGTGTCAAGGGGTTGCGCAAACCAAGCCTGAGAGGAGACCAGTAATTCTATGGCCTGGTGCAGCTTGCAAGCAAAGAATGAGAGTGTTAGGGGAAAGCTGGGCTGCTGCCGTTTACAGCTTCATGTAAAGAGCTGCATGGAGGATGCCATTTGCCATGCACAAAACCCAGGAATGATGCTTCATGGTCTTGAGCACTGCCTACCGGCACTGTATTGATCAACTATTTAGAGACAGAGGATGCATTCCTGTAACTGCAGGCATGTTTTGGCCACGGTCCGTGACATTCCTCTTGGGAGTAGCAGAGGTGGCAGCAGGGATCCCTTTTCACCCTGAGAGAAGCAGGGGTAGCAGCAAGACTTATCTCTGACCGTGGGGTAACGTCCCATTCAAATGCATGGGTTATTCCATACCTTTGAGAGCTATTGTTTCAGGCTCTCTGCAGACTCAGGCAGACATCACTGCAAGTTAAGGTTTCAAGCTTTCCTTCACAACCATGAGACAGAGGATTTTATTTTTAGCTGAAAGCTTAGATTCTGCGGTCATCACATGACTCCGGGAGCTGGGGCACCAGACACTGGCCTAGAGTTTTTATGCCATAGTCTGGCTTTGCAGCTACATTGGGTCTCATTTCTCTGCTTGGCGGAAGGAGCTGATAAACCAAGTGAAGCAGCACCATCCAGGCTGCAGAAATGCCTAGGGTAGGAGATGGCACTGATTGGGCTGAAAGACAACCTCATAGCTAATTCCACTGTCCCCCTCCTGCATCAATATCTGCTGCAATTCTGCTTCCACCCCGTCCACTCCATGGTAACTCTCAGTAAAGGCCACTAAAGAGCTCCTCCTGTCCAAGTCCCAGTGCCTCCTCCCACTCCTTGGGCTGTCTGCTGCCCTTGGCACAGCTGATCACTTCTTCTTCTTTAGATTTATTCCTTCCCTAGGCTTTCATGGCTCTTGTCTAGAGTGATTGTCATCCTGCGTCTCTTTGACCCTTAGCAGCACCTCATTGTCCCCTTTCCTACCATCCCTCAAGGCCCTACTTTTGTCTCCCTTTTCCTTCTATCTGCACCCGAACCTGCATGAGAATACAAGGATCAAATAATCCCAGATGAATTTGAAATGATTGAGCTTATTAGCATCCATGTAAAGCCTCCTCACTTCAAAGGGATTTTTTAAAACAGAGGCACTGGGTCTCACCAGTCAGTAGGTACATGGTAAACTCAGGTGAGACTCATTAAGGGGCTGTGCCACTGCATATTGAAATGACACATTAAAGGACAGAATTTTAATGAGATAAAACTCCAGTGAGACAGAACAAAAATGTTTGCTGAAGATAACTTGATCGTAGACAAGGGAGTAAAAATAGCACAGATGCACGTGGCTTCCAGGGAAGGAGATGAATTAAAATACTACTCAGGAGATGGCTGGATATGGTGGTAGCAAACACATGGTGACCAAAGAGAATGATCAGCATTAAGACAAATCCCAAAGGGACATAGCCTTTTTGCAGATCAAGTGCCATTGGAATGGCGCTTTCTCGTGGTTTCACTGATCATTTTCGCCTCAATGGCAGAGAGAATGAAATTAGGTTGTTCTACACAACAGGAGGTGGAACTGGGACCTCAGAAAGAGATGACGAAGCAGTAAGTAGGAAAATCTTGGCAGAAGCCTGTCTCTCCCCTCCCCCCAACCAAAAATGCCTGGTGCAATAAATAGGAGAGACAGCAAACAGCATACTGAATTGTTCTGGGCATCAGTGTGGATCATAGGAATGAAGACAGATGGAGGAGCACTCATCACAGTGTTAATAGAGAAGCAAACATACTCATGAAACTCCGAACCCACACTGGAGTATAGATCAGTTGCATGCTACTTACAGCATGTGGCCACCACTTGACCCAAAGAACTACCAACATTAAAGCCAAACTGTCAGGAAGATGCAGTGACACTGGCACACTGGGAAACTGGCCGAGTTTGATTTTTTCAATGGTTTCCCTTGTGTGCAGCAGGCATTCCAGCAAAGCTTGTCCTGAGACTGCAAACCTCCAGATGACTCCAGCTGGTAAAAATTATAACATTAGAATCAGCAAATCCAGACGTCACAAAAGTGACAATTAAGAGAACCTTCCCATTCATGTTCAGCAGGGTTGGGCACATGCCAAAATATTGTAAAACACAGCTAAGGCTGGAGTGATTAGTGAGCCAGCAACCCAACAGTTGGAGGGAAACCGAACACATTGAAACCTACAGAGTCACTGGAAGCAGAGAAGAGATGGGCCAATTCTGTGGGTCCCTCATGCAGTTCTAATTGCTGTGTGTAATGGAAACAATGAAATCTGGAGAAGCATTTTAAAGACAGTGGATGCAGACCTGCTGTGTGTCTATTGGCCAAGTCATGTCCAGCTTCTTACCAGCTCTCCTGTGTATTGGATCTTTATTGCAGGCATGGACTTGAGGAATCATAACAGATCAGGGGAGCATGCTGGTCCATGCACTGCAGATCAGAGCAAGCACAGGCAGTTTTTCAGCACACCAGCTGCACAAAGTAGCTACAGGCTGAAAAGGCTAGATGGAAACAGGCAGTAAATGTACAACATTTGACACTCAATTCAGCCAGTGTGGGCTGACTCACATGGCAAGTCTTCTAGCACATTGAGGGTGGTCATTAGTTTCTGTGCAGAGGGCTCGAGTAGACTGGAAGCCCTCACTGAAGATACCCTATCATGGAGCAATGCAAAAGAACAGCACAACAGGAATCTAGTAACATTGCTGCAGGAGTGTTGGCCAGGGAACATAAAGCTTAACTAGAAGACACTGCAAACTGGGATAAAGTGAAGTAGCTGTTTCAAATCTATCCTGCAGGAAGGGTACCTCAAGCCTGATCCAGTAAACACAGAATTATTAAAAAGATAATGGGCAGCTCTACTGCCAACCTCACTTGGAAGGTTTCTCAGAGTCAGGGTGGAATTTCTGATTGAATTGAGGGGGGGGGGGGGGGCTTTGCCAGCACATGGGGAAGATGCAGATTAAAGTCCCTGATCTGGAACAGGCAGGATTTTCTGGGGTGGGTCTCATTTGTTTGGGGGTTTTGGGTGCAAAAAAATTCAAAATATTTCTGGGAGCAGCCCAAACTCTAGAGGTGCATAACTAGCATAAAGCCTCCCTCTCCTGGGCTATGCAGCATAGAATCATAGAATCTCAGGGTTGGAAGGGACCTCAGGAGGTCATCTAGTCCAACCCTCTGCTCAAAGCAGGACCAACCCCAACTAAATCATCCCAGCCAGGGCTTTGTCAAGCCTGTCCTTAAAAACCTCTAAGGAAGGAGATTCCACCACCTCCCTAGGTAACCCATTCCAGTGCTTCACCACCCTACTAGTGAAAAAGTATTTCCTAATATCCAACCTAAACCTCCCCCTCTGCAACTTGAGACCATTACTCCTTGTTCTGTCATCTTCTACCACTGAGAACAGTCTAGATCCATCCTCTTTGGAACCCCCTTTCAGGTAGTTGAAAGCAGCTATCAAATCCCCCCTCATTCTTCTCTTCTGCAGGCTAAACAATCCCAGTTCCCTCAGCCTCTCCTCATAAGTCATGTGCTCCAGCCCCCTAATCATTTTTGTTGCCCTCCGCTGGACTCTTTCCAATTTATCCACATCCTTCTTGTAGTGTGGGGCCCAAAACTGGACACAGTACTCCAAATGAGGCCTCACCAGTGCCGAATAGAGGGGAATAATCACGTCTCTCGATCTGCTGGAAATGCCCCTACTTACACAGCCCAAAATACCATTAGCCTTCTTGGCAACAAGGGCACATTGTTGACTAATATTCAGCTTTTCATCCACTGTAACCCCTAGGTCCTTTTCTGCAGAACTGCTGCCCAGCCATTCGGTCCCTAGTCTGTAGCAGTGCATGGGATTCTTCCGTCCTAAGTGCAGGACTCTGCACTTGTCCTTGTTGAACCTCATCAGATTTCTTTTGGCCCAATCCTCTAATTTGTCTAGGTCCCTCTGTATCCTATCCCTACCCTCCAGCATATCAACCACTCCTCCCAGTTTAGTGTCATCTGCAAACTTGCTAAGGGTCCAGTCCACACCATCCTCCAGATCGTTGATGAAGATATTGAACAAAACCGGCCCCAGCACCGACCCTTGGGACACTCCACTTGATACCAGCTGCCAACTAGACATGGAGCCATTGATCACTACCCATTGAGCACGGTCATCCAGCCAGTTTTCTATCCACCTTACCGTCCATTCATCCAGCCCATACTTCTTTAACTTGCTGGCAAGAACACTGTGGGAGACTGTATCAAAAGCTTTGCTAAAGTCAAGAAATAGCACATCCACTGCTTTCCCCTCATCCACAGAGCCAGTTATCTCATCATAGAAGGCAATTAGGTTAGTCAGGCATGACTTGCCCTTTGTGAATCCATGCTGACTGTTCCTGATCACTTTCCCCTCCTTTAAGTGGTTCAGAATTGATTCCTTGAGGACCTGTTCCATGATTTTTCCAGGGACTGAGGTGAGACTGACTGGCCTGTAGTTCCCCGGATCTTCCTTCTTCCCTTTTTTAAAGATGGGCACTACATTAGCTTTTTCCCAGTCATCCGGGACCTCCCCCGATTGCCATGATTTGTCAAAGATAATGGCCAATGGCTCTGCAATCACATCGGCCAACTCCTTTAGCACCCTCGGATGCAGTGCATCCGGCCCCATGGACTTGTGCTCGTCCAGCTTTTCTAAATAGTCCCGAACTACTTCTTTCTCTACAGAGGGCTGGTCACCTCCTCCCCATACCGTGCTGCGGAGTGCAGCCGCCTGGGAGCTGACCTTGTCTGTGAAGACAGAGGCAAAAAAAGCATTGAGTACACTAGCTTTCTCCACATCCTCTGTCACTAGGTTCCCTTCCTTAATCAGCAAGGGGCCCACACTTTCCTTGACTTTCTTCTTGTTGCTCACATACCTGAAGAAACCCTTCTTGTTACTCCTAACATCTCCGGCTAGCTGCAACTCCAAGTGTGATTTGGCCTTCCTAATTTCACTCCTGCATGCCTGAACAATATTTTTATACTCCTCCCTGGTCATTTGTCCAATCTTCCACTTCTTGTAAGCTGCTTTTTTGTGTTTAAGACGAGCAAGGATTTCACTGTTAAGCCAAGCTGGTCGCCTGCCATATTTACTTTTCTTTCTACACATCGGGATGGTTTGTTCCTGCAACCTCAATAAGGATTCTTTAAAATACAGCCAGCTTTCCTTGACTCCTTTCCCCCTCATGTTATTCTTCCAGGGGACCTTGCCCATCAGTTCCCTGAGGGAGTCAAAGTCTGCTTTTCTGAAGTCCAGGGTCTCTGTTCTACTGCTCTCCTTTCTTCCTTGTATCAGGATCCTGAACTCGACCATCTCATGGTCACTGCCTCCCAGGTTCCCATCCACTATTGCTTCCTCTACTACTTCTTTCCTGTTTGTGAGTAGCAGGTCAAGAAGAGCTTTTCCCCTAGTTGGTTCCTCCAGCACTTGCACCAGAAAATTGTCCCCTACACTTTCCAAAAACTTCCTGGATTGTCTGTGCACCGCTGTATTGCTCTCCCAGCAGATATCGGGGTGATTAAAGTCACCCATGAGAACCAGGGCCTGTGATCTAGTAACTTCTGTTAGTTGCTGGAAGAAAGCCTTGTCCATCTCATCCCCCTGGTCTGGTGGTCTGTAGCAGACTCCCACCACGACATTACCCTTGTTGCTCACACTTCTAAATTTAATCCAGAGACTCTCAGGTTTTTCTGAAGTTTCATACTGGAGCTCTGAGCAGTCATACTGCTCTCTTACATACAACGCAACTCCCCCAACTTTTCTGCCCTGCCTATCCTTTCTGAACAGTTTATATCCATCCATGACAGTACTCCAATCATGTGAGTTATCCCACCAAGTCTCTGTTATTCCAATTACATCATAATTCCTTCACTGTGCCAGGACTTCCAGTTCTCCCTGCTTGTTCCCCAGGCTTCTTGCATTTGTGTATAAGCATTTAAGACAACTCACCGATCGTCCTGCTGTCCCAGTATGGGGCAGGAGCCCTCCCCTCTTGCACTCACCTACTTGTGCTTCCTCCCACTTCCTCGAGGCTTTGGTCTCCTTCTCCCAGTGAACCTAGTCTAAAGCCCTCCTCACTAGGTTGGCCAGCCTGCTTCCAAAGATGCTCTTCCCTCTCTTCGTCAGGTGGAGCCCGTCTCTGCCTAGCACTCCTTCTTCTTGGAACACCATCCCACGGTCAAAGAATCCAAACCCTTCTCTCCGACACCATCTGCGTAGCCATTCGTTGACATCCACGATTCGACGGTCTCTACCCCGGCCTTTTCCTGCCACAGGGAGGATGGACGAGAACACCACTTGCGCCTCAAACTCCTTTATCCTTCTTCCCAGAGCCACGTAGTCTGCAGTGATACGCTCAAGGTCATTCTGGCAGTATCATTGGTGCCCACGTGGAGAAGCAGGAAGGGGTAGCGATCTGAGGGCTTGATGAGTCTCGGCAGTCTCTCCGTCACATCATGAATCCTAGCCCCTGGCAAGCAGCACACCTCTCGGTTTTCCCGGTCAGGGCAGCAGATAGATGACTCAGTCCCCCTGAGGAGAGAGTCCCCAACCATCACCACCCTCCTCCTCCTCTTGGAAGTGGTGGTCGTGGAACCCCCACCCCTAGGACAGTGCATCTCATGCCTTCCAATCAGTGGAGTCTCCTTCTGCTCTGTTCCCTCAGATGTATCATTCACTCCACTCTCTGCACTAGTACCTGTGGAGAGAACATGAAAACGGTTGCTCATCTGAATATGCTTTTCTGGTACCTGGACTTGTCTCGTACTCTTTCCTCTTCTGGAGGTCACATGCCGCCAATTATCCTCACTGGCCTTCTGTCCCCGCTGCGTAGCCTGCTCTGAATCCTCAGAACATTGTGCCTGCTGAAGCCTATCCTGGCGTCCATCCAGGAAATCCTCATTTTCTCTTATGGAACGCAGGGTTGATACTCATTTCTCCAGACCTTGAATCTTCTCCTCCAATATGGAGATCAGCTTGCACTTTGTACAGACAAAGTCACTTCTATCCTGTGGAAGAAAGACAAACATGGCACATCCTGTGCAGGTCACGACAGCGGATGTCTCAGCATCCATAGTCTCTTCCTTCTAAGAGAAGGAAGCTTGTGGCAGAAGCTACTCAGGGACACCTGCAAGAGGGATGCCACAGTAGGCTCTCTCCAGGCGAACTCCCAGGCAAACTCCTCCTGTTTCCTTCTCTGCTGCTCAGCTGGTTCGCAGTTGACTGTCTTTTTATAAGAGTCAGGCCCAGCTGGAACAAAAGCACTCCCAGCATGAGATGTAGTACATAACTCTGAGTTCAGTACAGTGCTTAGTTGCACTTCTGAACCTTGTGGTGAGTTAGTCTCTTAAATTCAAATCTCATTGGCTTTTAAAGGAGCATAAATACAAGCTATGAAAGAAGGAAGGAGGAAAGACCCCTTTGTATAAATGTACTTTGACATATACAGGCTCAAGTAATTTCAGTTTGCAAATACAGATTTTTCTCCATTTTGATCCAGAATGTCAGAGGTTTGTGTATTCATGAATATTTCTAATCCATATTCCCCTACTTCCCCATGGGTACAAGTCCTTTCTATTGAATATCAGGAGAAGATCACTTGATATGTGCCAAATACTGGGAAGAATCTCTTTAGAGAACTTGTGATTTGAAGTATCTTTACATTTGGGGAGAGGGCAGTTTGTATTTTTTATTTGTTCTGAAATATTAAAGCTAGACTGTATTAATATTGGGTGTAATTTTTTCATATCTACTAGAATTTGTTTCCCTACAATGAATGTGTAAATACCCAAATTCTGCCTAAAACTACTCTGATTGGCTCAATATAGCCAAGAGCGGTCAGTTCATATAGTCCCGTGTATTATAACAAGTGTACTTTATGCAGCAAAAAGCATGGGGCCAGACTGAAGATGGGCACAGCAGAGCTTCGGGGTGGGCAGGGAGCCGACTATCACTGGTCCAAGCTCAAATCACTGCACAGGTTGGAGCAGCCTGAGGATTGCTCTACCTTTAGCCAGATGGTTATAGTCCCCAAGGGACCATGTAACTCAGCTGGAAATGGCCAGAGCGCAACTCATTCTAGTTGCTCCACCCTCCTTTCTTCTGTTCCACATGACTCCTGTACCAGGGCTGCAAGGAAGTAGGGGGATTCACCCTAACCTGAGGAATCTCCAGCAAGGGATGCACCAGTGATTTCTGCTCCCTTTACACTGCCTAGCAGCTAGGGTGACCAGACAGCAAGTGTGAAAAATCGGGACGGGGGTGGGGGGTAATAGGAGCCTATATAAGAAAAAGACCCAAAAATCAGGACTGTCCCTATAAAATCAAGACATCTGGTCACCTACTAGCAGCACACATGGAGTGGAATGGAGCAAAGAACCTTGCATGTGATCTCTTCTCTTAAAGCATCCTAGGAAGGCTTCCTTGGTCTTCATTTGAAACAGCTTGCTGATGGGTCTGCGTAGTGCTGACTGGTCACATGCTGCTGGATCTCATCCTTGTTTCCAGCAGCTAAATCACATTAGAAGAAGCTTAAATGCGTTATACACTTCCCTAATGCTGCTTTCCATGTTATTGGCTACCAAAGGGATGTTGTGCAGTTAGTTGTGTAGGGGAGGGGATGGCCTGCCATTCCCAGTTGTGCAGACAAGGTATCCCTGAGATGTGTCTACTAATGTGTGGGGCTTATTCTAAGATAGTGAAAGTTCCTCCTTTTTAGCACATCCTGGGCCCAACTGCAAAGCTAACTAACTGTTGCGACGTGAAGTATTTTTTCCTGTTGTAAAGTGTTCAATGGGAAAAGATCTAACTTCCCAATTAAGCCATTTCTTAAGGTCAAATTTCTGTTGAAATTTAATTTTTGCCTTGCATAATTCAACAGGTTACTGACCTTTAAGAGCCAGGAGTGAAACAACCATTTTCCTGCAAACTGATATGCCCTTGAGTTTAAAAAGAACAGTGATTAAACCTCCCTTATTAAAGATAATAGTCACCTAGTGCTGTTTTCCTTTGCTCGCCTGGTTTATCTGCTTGGGAATCAGATTACTGCCTGAAAGAGTGAAGGCTACTATTAGCTTTTAATTGATACATTAAAAAAATAGTTATAGAGAGTAACTACTGTGCATGGGTAGGAGGGACTTTATCAACTTAAATAACTCTCTGGTACCTTGTAAAATTTTTTAGAAATATGCAAAAGGCAAGGTCAGTCAACCGAAAAGAGTACGTGTCAGCCAAAAACTCAGGTTTGGAACATTAAAAATGCTTTAGCTAAAGCCCTGGGGGGAGGAAATCAAACCAACCTTCTTTTTCTTTGTGTTCAGCTGTGTAACTTCCCCTTTGATTTAAGGAGTTTTGTCTTTTTTTTAAAACTGCAGCACAGCCGGATGCCATTTAAAATAGCAGCATTAAACACTTAAAGATAGGGTTTGTAATTGAAACATCAACAGATCACAAAATGAAGCAAAAAGCACTGACTGCTGCTCCGGTGCCAGTCAAAGTGACGGGTGTGTTGTTTTCGAGGCTGCTGGATATGAGGTGGACATTCTGAAAGGCATCAGTGTTGCGATTCACTGAGGACAGGGTATTGTTTTTGTGTAGACATGGCCCCTTTGTACTCAATCGGCCCCCTTTGCCTAGAAAGAGTCAGATCTGCTTTCCCTCCCCCAGAACACCATCCTTGCCACCCTGGAGGTCACCTCCCTCTACACCGACGTCCCTCACCCTGATGGCATTGCTGCCTGCCTCAAATTGTACAGGAAAATGTACAACGCTCAGAAATCCACCCCAGATACATCAGCAAGCTCATCCACTTCATCCTCACCCCAGCGGCAGATTACCCAATGGGTTGACGGGGCCCGTACCCAGGGGCCCCGGCCAACTGGGGGTCCCCAGAAAAAAATCTTCCCCCAACGGCCCCCGACCCTGTCCAGGCAGAAGCCACGTGACAGGGAAGCCCCCACCCCCAGTGGCCCCCCAACTCCATCCCCGGCAGCAGCTGTGGGACAGGGGAAGTCTCCCCCACCCCAGCGGCCCCTGACTCTGTCCCTGGCAGAATCCCCTGGGTGGGGGAAGCCCCAGCACTCCTGACCCATCCCCCACAGAAGCTGTGGGGCGGCAGGGGAAGCCCCCACGGCCGACTCTCCTCTCCAGCAGAAGTGGCGGGTGGAAGAAGCCCCAGTGCCCTGACTCTAGTCCCCCTAGAAGTGTGAGGGGTGGGGGAAAGCCCCAGCACCCAGACCCCCGTTGTGGCCCTGGGGATGGAGGAGCTCTCGCTCCCCGCTGAGCCCCGGGGCTGTGGCACGGGGACAGAGTTTCTCCAGTCTTGGGGCTGCAGTGGGCGAGGGGGTTGCAGGGCTGCAGTGGGGGAGCAGAATGGGAGGGACCCTGGGTGGAACAGGGGCAGAAAAGGGGAAGAAAGGAGTGGAGCTGTGGGCGGGGCTGCAGGCAGAAGGGATGGAATGGGGTTGGAGCCCCCACTTGCTCTGGCCCAGGGCCCCAGGAAACCTTAATTCGCCTCTGCCTCACCCACTATAACCTTTATATTTAACAAACACTTTTGTACAAATACTTTGAACAGCCATGAGTACTAGGATGTCTCCCACAGCAGCAGCAACTTCCTAGACACCACAATCAACTTCATCAATAGAACCCTACAGATGGTTATATATATGAAATCCATGAATCACCACATTTACCTCCACAGATCCAGCAACCACCCCAGACACACCAAGAAATCTGTCACTCAGATACCACAGCATATGCTTTGAAGAGAAAGTCCAGGATACGCAGACTCAGAATATTAGGCCAGAAGGGATCATCGTGATTATCTAAGTCTGACCTCCTGCACATTCCGGGCCACAGAACCTCACCCAGCCACTCCTATAATAGACTCCTAACCTCTGGCTGAGTTACTGACTGATTTAGAGACTTTAGGCTAAGAGAATCCACCATTTACTCTAGTTCAAACTAGAGAGGGACACTGCCCCATGCTGCAGAGGAAGGCAAAAAACCCAGGATCCCTCCCAACCTGACCTGGGGGGAAATTCCTTCCTGAACCCAAATATGGTGATCAGTTAGATCCTGCGCATGTGGGCAAGACTCACCAGCCAGACACCTGGGAAAGAATTCTCTGCAGTAACTCAGAGCCCTCCCCATCTAGTGTCCCATCTCTAGCCGTAAATGTATTAAGTTCAGTTTTGAAACCAGTTAGGTATTTTGCCCTCACTGCTCCCCTTGGAAGGCTGTTCCAGAACTTCACTCCTCAGATGGTTCAAAACCTTCATCTAATTTCAAGCCTAAACTTGCTGATGGCCAGTTTACATCCATTTGTTCTTGTGTCAACTCTGGCCCTTAAGTTAAATAACTCCTCTCCCTTCCTGGTATTTATCCCTCTGGTGTATTTACAGAGAGCAGTCATATCTCCCCTCAGCCTTTGTTTAGTTAGGCTAATCAAGACAAGCTCATAAACTAGATTCTCCATTCCTCTGATCATCCTAGTAGTCCTCCTCTGCATCTGTTTCAGTTTGAATTCATCTTAAACATGGGAGATCAAAACTGCACACAATATTCCAGATGAGGTCTTATCAGTGTCTTGTATAATGGCAATAAACCTTCCCTATCTCTACTGGAAATACCTCCCCTAATGCATCCTAGGATCACATTAGCCTTTTTCACAGCTGCATCACATTGGCAGGTCATAGCCATCCTATGATCAACCAATATACCCAGATCTTTCTCCTCCTCTGTCAGGTCACAATAATATGTCCCCAGCTTATAGGAAAACTTCTTGTTAGTCCCTAGAGTTCATGGCCTTATACTTCACATTATTATATTTCATCCCATTTCTATTTCTCCAGTTTTCAAGGTCCTCCAGACATTCTTATGTGATATTCTGATCCTCCTCCGTATTGGCAATACCTCCCAACTTTGTGTCATCCGCAAATTTTATTAGCACACTCCCACTTTTTGTGCCAAAGTCATGAATAAACATGTCCCATGACTGATCTCTGGGGAACTCCACTAGTAATCTCCCTCCAGCCTGACAGGTCACCTTTCAGGATGAGCCATTGTAGCCTGCCTTTTAACCAGTTCCTTATCCAGTTTTCTATTCTTGTATTAATCCCCATCTTCTCTAATTTAACTAATAATTTCCCATATGGAACTATATCATAATTTCCCATAGTGGAACTTACTGAAATCCAGATAGATTCGATCTACTGCATTACTGTGGTCTTTAAAAAAATCAGTTATCTTCTCAAAGAAAGATCAGGTAGATCTGGCATGATCTACCTTTTGAAAAACCATGTTGTATCCTCTCACTCTATTTTTCTTCTGATCAATATTAGAATCAGATATAGCGATTACGTGAGCATCTCCCAACCATCTCCCTTGAGTTCCTAGTTAAAGGTCTTTTAATCACTTGTGTCCATCTCCATCCCAGAAGTCTATTTTTCTCCCTACTGAGATGGAGTCCATCCCATGAGTAGTCATCTGTTCATGAATGCCTCCCAGTGGCTGAACATTGCAAAGCCCTCTTTACACCACCATTGTCTGAGCCATCTGTTGAGCATCATAATCTTGTCTTGCCTTCACTTTCCTTCTGTAGGGACAGATAGCATCCCACCAAAGATTACCTGAGTCTCCATTTCTTTAGCTGTCTTCCACAGCCTGGCATAGTCTCCCTTTATGCCTTCCAGAAAGAATCTAGCAGTATCATTAGATACACATCTAAACACATTAAAAACCACCTTCACCAAGCAAGGACACTTCAGAGAAATAGATCATATCATAGAATATCAGGGTTGGAAGGGACCTTAGAAAGTCATCTAGTCCAACCCCCTGCTCAAAGCAGGACCAATCCCCAATTTTTCCCCCATATCCCTAAATGGCCCCCTCAAGGATTGAATTCACAATCCTGGGTTTAGCAGGCCAATGCTCAAGCCACTGAGCTATCCCTCCCCCTCATAGAACGGGCCACCCAAATACCCCAGGAGAACCTGCTTCAATACACATAAAACCTTGCTGACCGCACACCCTTATTTGTCACCTACCACCTCACACTAGAATGACTGTGAGGTATCAGACAATGGCAACCTATACTTGATAGGGACCACAGTATGAAAAATCTTTCCTACCCCCTTCTCTTTCTAGCTTTCAAACAACCCCCCAGCTCAGTGGCGTAGCCAGGTTTAGAGCACAGGGGGAGCGGCGGCACTATAAAAAGGCGCCTCCCCGCTCCTCCTGTACTCACCCGGCGGCGCTTTAAAGGGCCCGGGGCTCCAGCCGCTGCGGAGCCCCCGGGCCTTTTAAATCCCCGCCTGAAACCTGCTCCGGCAGCGGGGCTGGGGGGGGCGCTTTAAAGGGCCCACGGTTCCCCGCAGCGGCAGGAGCCGCCGGCCTTTTAATGTGCCCCCCCAGCCCAGCTCAGCTCCGGCAGCGGGGCTGGGGGGGCGCTTTAAAGGGCCAGCAACTCCCCACAGCGGCAGGAGCCGCCGGCCTTTTAAAGCGCCTCCCCCAGCCCCGCTGCCAGAGCTGGGCTGGGGGTGGGGTGCGCTTTAAAAGGCCGGTGGCTCCTGCTGCTGCGGGGAGCTGCTGGCCCTTTAAAGCGCCCCCTGAGCCCGGCTCCCGCAGCCGGGCTCGGGTGGCGCCTTAGTGCTGCTCCTCCTCACAGGGGGAGCAGCTGCTCCGCCTGCTGCCCCCCTGGCTACGCTACTGCCCCAGCTTTGCTAAGCTCATCATCAGAAGCAAGCTCCCCACAGACCAGGACACACTGACTCAAAGCAGCACCAGACATGAAACCTGCTGACAGATCTTCACCACTACAATGATCAATACCTACCCCCCAAACACACCTTTCAAGATCCATGTATCCAATACATGCCTAACACAGTATGTGGTGTACCTCCTCCAGTGCATCAAGTGCCCCAACAGCTAAAAGTGGATGAAACCAGACACTCACACAGAAAAATCATGAGACAAAAACGCCTAGCACCCGTGGGTGAACACTTTTCACAAAGTGATCACTCCACAACTGACCTTTCAGTCCTAGTCCTCAAAGGAAACCCCTACAACACCATCAAAAAGATGAGCTTGGGAGCTTAGATTCATAACTCTGCCAAACCCTAAAAAACATGGACTCAACACAGACACTGTTTCTATGTCTCATTACAACAATTTGTAACGCACTCTACACTGCCCCTGCTCACCTTTAATTGCACACTTCATTTTAAGTGATCTCCTACAGCATGTGAGAACCAGTCCCAACATTTGGTCCCACCTTGTATGTAGCCTGGGCATTCTGGTTACCTTCCCCAGATCTGAGGAAGGGTTCTGTGTAGCTCAGAAGCATGTTCCTTCCACCAAGAGAAGTTAGTCCAATAAGAAATATTGCCTCACTACCTTGCCTCTCACACCCTGACAGGAAACAGTTTACTGCTTTTTATTGGTTTTAGAAGAACCAGCATAGCCTAGAGAATGAGTAGGATAAAGATTCTGTATTATCGCACAGCTTTCTACTAAATCCCCAGCTGTTACACCCATGTAGTCCCCATGTCTGTCAATGGAACTGAAACTACTCAATGGATGAGACACAATTTTCAATCACTTCTATGGCCAAGGCCGTCCCTAGTGGGGTGTGAGGCCTGGGACAAATCAGCCCCTGCCGGTTTGGGGGCCCTGCTCTGAAAGCCAGTCCCCTTATGCCTGTCTCCCCTCCCTCACCCCGAGCAAAGCTCCAGGCATGGGGTTGCAGCAGATCCCTGGGTATGTGGGGCGGCAGCTGGGAGCCCGGGGCCAGCAGCTGGGACCCCGGGGGTGCTGCAGCAACCCCCACATTCCTAGTTCCCCATCTATGTCTTCCAGAACAGACCACGCCAGCCAATCGCACTGGTGCATGAGCCCCACAAAGCACGGTACCCAGAGCAGTCGCCCTGATTTTCTCTACCTAAGGGACGGCTCTGACTAGGCCTTCAGTGGGTTTGGACCGGTATGAGTGCATAGGCATTATGAAAGCTAATTTAGCCTGTATAACCTTTATTGCAGGTGATGGTATGGGAGATGGAAAAAACCCAGCTTATCTCTCTGATCCCAGGTTGAATTTGCAGGGCTGGAAGCTAGAAACCAAAATATTTTGACTTGTCAACTCAGCTCATTAGATATGAAATCGTTTAGAGACAATAGCTGTGGAACCCTACCATAGCATTGTCAGAGTCAATTTTCAGTGCAGAACTGTGCTCTAGTAAATTATAAATCAACTTGGCAGAATTCAATCTTTTGTAATAATTTTGATGGATAGATATTAAGCATTTTTTATATTTTTATTGATTGAAATGTTTACGGTTGTGCAAAATTATGGGGGGGGTGTCAGACATGGGAGGGGGTCAGACAATAGTCAGAAATAAAAAGTTAAAATTTTATAACTTAAAAACACAAATTGTCAACACCACATGTCAAAATATATAAAGTGAATATCGTTAAATTAAATATAATAAATTCTCAAGCAGCGTTTGTCTTACTTTATCTGTCAGTGTTGATCAACATCATTGGAAAAAAAAATTCATCAGATTGTGTGTTCGGTAAAATCGATGTTTACCCACATTTACCAATAAAAGTCTCATCCTACCAAGCCTCGTTATAAAACAACATTTGGTGGGGGTAGGAGGCTGCAGAAATGAATCCATACGCTGCAACAAAACTAGATGATCATGCAGTTCATTTATTGAAGTGCTTGCATTCCCCATTGGAAGGCCCCAGAGTAGTAAATATTGAGAAAACAATGTAAATCCGTGCTTAGAGCAAGTTTCTGATCTTGGATGTGGGTCAGATATTTTGCTAACAGGGACACAGTAGTGTATCTTTCATGAGAATGACCTAAAAATGCAGTCATTTTGTGTGGAGATTGATATTGGGATAAACCTAATTTTTACAGAGTGATGTTGAGCCAAATCAGTCATTCTTGTTGGCATGTAAAGCCAGAGATTTAAAGGTATAATCCTTAGTCCTGCCAGGAGTGCAGGGGACTGGATTAGATGACCTCCCGGGGTCCCTTCCAGTCCTACGATTCAGGCACCTACAATGCAGAAAGGTGCCCAGTGGGATTCTCAAAAGCACCTAGACATCTAACTCCCATGGCAATCTGTAGCAGTCTAGGCGATTCTGAAAATCCCACTAGGTGCCTATATGCACCTGAGGTGCCTAAATACCTTTAAAAGTCTGGCCCTTAATTACTAGTGGATCTGAATTCCCAGAAAGAAGAATCAGCACACAGGGCTACTCTTGCTGCTAAATCACCACGCACAAAGAAGTGCAGAACCATGCAAAATGTGACAGAGTGGAGCAACATCCTGTTCGATGAAGGGATTCACATGAGTCTTATGCAAGTGATCAAGTTACATTTATATGAGCCGATTTAGCATCTGTGTGGATTGGACGAGGTATCTGATTACCATGTGTACTACAGTAGCCCCCCAACACCTCACCCGCAGAGCAGCATCGGCAGCCCCTTCCCCCCGCCCCCCACTGGAGCAGCTAAGATTTAGTCAGGGGTATTTATAGTACAAGTCATGGACAGGTCACAGGCCATGAATTGTTGTTTATTGCCCATGACCTGTCCATGACTTTTACTAAAAATACCCGTGACTAAATCTTAGCCTTAGTTATGGTTACCCTTTGCCACCTCCAGTGAGCAGGAGTCTTGCTTGTGGTAGCTGTATGTCAACTCTTTAGCACCACCAGCCTTTCAGCCCCTCAAACACCACCAGCCTTTCAAGCACTATGCCAGCCCTGACTTTGCCTTGCAAGTTAATATGTGCATCCCAATTCCTGAGTCCCTTTGATTCACTCCCCTCTTATATGCAGCCCCTGGCACTGTCTATTCACAGAAGTTCCAGATCCTCTGCCCCCAAAGGAGCAGTGTGCCAATTTTGCCTTAAATCCACCGCTCCTGTGTGCCACATAGCACTTGTGAGCCCCATGATAAACAAAAAGTAGGTTCGTTTAAGAAAGAATAGAGATTTAACTAGAAGTGAAAGTGATGGAAACAAAAGGCATAAAACAGGATCTGGATCTACACATATCGGTAATTACCTTTCCTGCCTAATAAAGTAGGCTTCACTCCCAAAGATCAGTCAGTTGCAGAGCTGGCTAATTTCACAAGAACCAGGATTCAAATGTTCATGGAAGCCCCTCACTCCTTAAGGGGTTTCCTTAGTAAATGGATCCAGGGTGCCTTTCCCGACACCAAAGCAGTTGTTTGTCTTTAATTCATAGCCAGGAAGGTCTCCTGCCTGCTGTAATGTTCCTTTTCACTGCCAAGTGGTTTCAATCCTTTGCAATTGTCCTTGATGGTTTTCCATTGACTGTTGTTCAATGTGGCAAGGGTAGAAGACAGAACCTTGCATTACCTTGCCGGCTGACTAGGAAGAGGTGACAACTCCCTCTTGCTTGAATGGTTCTCCACCGAGACACTCTACCCTAGAGACCAATTTTTACTCCAAGTCCATAAGACATACTTTTAATATTAGTCCTTAAATATTACCCCTTATAATCATTGTGAGATGTATGGAGATTTGACAAGTTACAAGCTCTGTGCAGATACCTGACATGCTACTCTTCCTGGATAAATATCCTGTAAAACATGTGTTTGGTTTACTGAGTTTATCAGGTCTGTGATGAGAGTTATTTGCAAAGAACCTGGAACCCTTTGCCAAGGAGCCTGATGTGTACTGCAGAAGGCCCCAGAACAGATAGATAGCAAAGTCTATTTACAAAGAAGGGCCACTAGGATGATCTGAGGAATGGAAAACCTGTCTTATGAAAGGAGCCTCAAGTAGCTTGGCTTGTTTACCTTAACCAAAAGAAGGCTGAGGGGAGATATGATTGCTCTCTTTAAATATATCAGAGGGATAAATACCAGGGAGGAAGAGGAATTATTTAAGCTCAGTACCAGTGTGGACACAAGAACAAATGGATATAAACTGGCCATCAGGAAGTTTAGACTTGAAGTTAGACGAAGGTTTCTAACCATCAGAGGAGTGAAGTTCTGGAACAGCCTTCCAAGGGAAGCAGTGGGGGCAAAAAACCTATCTGGCGTCAAGATTAAGCTAGATAAGTTTATGGAGGGAATGGTTTGATGGGATAACATGATCTTGGCAATTAATTGACCTTTCACTCTCAGTGGTAAATAGGCTCAATGGTGGGATATACTTAGGCTGACCATACGTACCGTTTTAATCGGGACAGTACCGTTTTTTTCATATTTCCCGACCGTCCCGTCGTTTTAATATAAATGTCAGTTTTGTCCCGTTTTTAATAAACTATATATAGTTTTTATTTTTTTGTAAAAAACTGGACGCTCGCTTGTTGCGGCTGCCCCTCGTCTCCCCGCCGAGCTGCTGAGCGGGGAGACGAGGGGCGGCTTGTTGCGGCTGCCCCTCGTCTCCCCGCCGAGCTGCTGAGCGGGGAGATGAGGGGCGGCTTGTTGCGGCTGCCCCTTGTCTCCCCATCCCGTTTTTGCCATCCCAATGTCCCGTTTTTGTCTCAAGGAAATATGGTCAGCCTAGATATACTTGGAGCACACCATGGAGCTGGTAGGGATTAAGATATTTCTTGAAGGAGGAACCTGATGGAACTTGTTATTTGGACAGTTATTCTAGACACGTGGGGAAGGAGGGAAGTGCGAGGGGGACATAAAGGCCGGCTTCAGATCTCATTACTCTGGCATCTATCAGGAGTAACACTACTGACGTGAATGTTTTTGGTCTCTGATGCAGTGGTGTAAGCCTGGAGTAACTCCAGTCAGAGCTCCAATTTGCCCCATCCCCATTGCCACACTCACTAGCAAAGGTTCCAGGTTCTATCAGTTGTCCTACTGGCTTAGGAAAGCTGGATGGAGGGCAGGCCTCCAGGGTGTCACATAACTGTGCAGCATTCTCCCAAGGACTAAGTGCACTGGCCCTCATTCAGTTCTCATTTCCACTGGGGTGACTACCGGGCCAAATTCCACCCTCAGCTCTATTGGCAACAGTGGGTCTATCGCACATTTTCAGGGGAGTAGCAAACACTAGTGATACTGGCAAAATTTTGCCAATGGACTTCAGTGGAGTTATTCCTGATTTACACCACTGTGGGGAATAAAATCATTGACACTCAGTGCCCTGTGTCCTGACCCACCAGTCCTTTCCAGTCTAGCAAGCAACTGACTTCTCAGGCTTTGGTCCCTCAGTAAACAGCACTGGAATAATCAGTAATCCATTCTTATGACTGCCTAAATTAGACCAGGATTTAGGTTATTTCACATGACAGTATAGAATACCTTGTGTTGGAACCAATGTGAACCAAAGTGTCGTCCTTTTTTATCTCCTACCCTGCATTTCTTTCAGCTACTTTTGACACACCACAAGCACCCTGCACTGTACCCTGTCAGCCCAGCCCCTACTTATCTTATTAAATACTTCTATGATGGTAGCACCTAAAGACCCAGCTGGGATTTATGCTTGGTGCTGTACAAACGTAGAAAAGTGTCCTGAAGGGCTGACATGCTGAAGATCTGTTTTCTTTCAATGCATTTGAAAAAGTCTACGACTGGGGCTCCTAGTGCTACGATAATACAAATAAATAGTTGCAAATTGAAGTTTCCTTAATTCAGTGGAGGTTTTTTGATGATATATTTGCTTCAGTCTCTTTTTAAAACTTCCATGATCTTACCTATTTACCAGCTCATCCATATACTTTGAAAGTCTCCTGATTGCTGCCTATGCTTAATTCATAAGACAAGAGAGCACATTTTTTGAATATTACATGGCTTGCCTTGGATGGTGTATTTTAAGCATGCTAATGGGGGGAAGAATTTCATTCATTGTATCTTTGACCATTGCCCTAAATACTTCCTACTTTCCTCAATAGATTTCCCAGACATTATACAATCCCTGAGGTCATTCCACATTCCATCAAAGTCAACTGCAGTAGAGTCCAGAACATGTGTTGCTTCTTCCAATACTTAATAAAGCCTCATGAGAATGTCAAATTTATTGTGATTTCTTACTAGATCCCAGAGGACACTCATGAACTTTGGCTTGATTTAACATATTTGGCTCCTCTACTAAGACTTTGGTCCAGCAAATCTTCTAATCGTGTTCCACCCATCCCTTTTGAGATTTTTGTATCCTGGTATGTTGCTTTTTTGGTTATTTTTAGGAATTCAGACAATATAAGAAACAAGTTCTATCTGGTCAAAAGTTTCCTCAAGTCAGAGAGCCTTATCCAATAGCATGCTGGTGAGGGCACTTACCTGGACTGTCGGAGACACAGGTTCATCTCCCACCCCTCAATCAGGCAAAGAGGGGAACTGGAGCTGGGTCTCATATCAGCAACAAATGCCCCTACACCCTCAGCCATAGTACCATGCTCTAGCTTGCACTGGATCACTGAATACTTAATTATTTATACCAAGTGGAAGAGCTTCAAGAGGAGGGACTTGGCTCTACACTCTGGTTAGGGCATGTATCCAGGATGTGGCAGGCCCAGATTCAAGTCCTTACTCTGACTCAGGCAGAGCAAGGACTTGGATGTAGTAGGTCTCCCCATCCCAAGTGAGGGCTCTAGTACTTAGCTAGGCCGGGGTCTCTCTTGCTCTCCTATTTATTCATGAAAAATTTCGAAAGGTCACATTTTCGTTCCACATCAGAACAAAAACAAAACTCAAAAACTTTAAAATTTTCAGTGAAATGGAATTGTTGTTTTCCATCTAGCTCTAATCTTTGCCCAAAAAACTCAAACCAAATTATTCTGGAGGGTCAACGTGCAGCTACTTTCTTCATTGTCTTATAGCTACTTACTTCTGTACTTCCTGGTTCCAGCCGAAAGAGGACGAAAAGTGTTGCTGTGATGGCATTTCTGACCTGTTCAGAAGCAGGAAGTACCAGATTATTTTTTTTAAACGAGAAAGCCTCTTCACGTTTCCACCCATAACTTTCAGACACAGGAGGTTCAGATAAACATCTGATGTTCAGCAATCACTGGTTATATATTCGAGACTGATTCATCTCTCTCTCTAAGAAAAGTGAAAAGGTACCATTAAAAGGAAAACCCTGGGGTAACTTCAACAACAGAGCCACTCTCAGTGCATCCATAATTATTCCAATAAGATTGTGTGCATCTGGGAAAACATGTCTTAGTTTCTACTGTAAAACTCAGTGTCTGTACCAAGAAGATTGCTGAACTAAAGGTTTTCAGCCATAGCTGCCCTTTGCTTTACCCTTTTCATTCTCTTCTTCAATACAAGACAATGGGTGTCTCACTGAATGTTTCATCTGTCACTACAAAAGTGGCTAGGCAGATTTCCATAGTAGCAACTACTTTCCTTCCGCTTGGCTGAGATAGAGGCTGACTCCATTTAGACTGTCCCTGATGTATGTTATAAGCAAATACACGGATACTTAACTGTAAAAACACTCAGGGCGAATCAGTAGTGGGTTCATCTTCAGTGAGTTATACTCACTAACATTAGGTCTGAATTTGGCCTACTGACTATTTCTGTCTACTTCCTGATTCTTATCTATACTTTGGGGTGCAGCACCCATCCCCGCCTCTGTTAAAATTACTCTTCATATGCTACTACAATATAAATACTGAATGAGCCCTGAGAGGCCTCAGCTAAGATCAAGCACCTGTGCACAAATACAGAGTATGTGACAATCTTTGTCTGCAAGTAGGGCTCGCTGGAAAACACAAATTCTTTTTCATGAAAAGTTTCAAGATCTGGGAATTTGGCTTTATTCTGCAGTCAGGATAAAAAAAAACATTTTATTTTTTTTTGGTGAAAAACACCTGGAAAGACCAAGGTTCAAGTCCTACTCTGCCTGATTCAGAGCAGGGACTTGAACCTGAGTCTGCCACATCCCAGGTGACTAAATGTATATCTGAACTGCAAACACACACACCTTGCAGCAATATGTCTCAAGACCAGGTCTACAGACTCAGGCTTGTGGAAATAATGCTACAAGCCTAGACATAGCAGTATAGATATTGCCACTCAGGCTAGAGCTTGGGTCCTGAACCCTCACCAGGGAGATGGGTCTTAGAGCCCCAGTTCCAGCCTGAGCAAGAATATCTATATGGCTATTTTTAGACCTTTAGTGTGAACCCTGCAAGCTTGAGTATGTAGACCTGGGGTTGAGACTCATTACCACAGGGTTCCCTCCCCTCCTCTCCCCAGCCCTACTCACAGCATGGGCATACCTTGAAGTCCAAACCACCAAACTATTGCATCTTCTGGGGTAGTTCATTCTCTCTCTCACACGCCCTCCCAGAAATTCCATCCTAGAGCTCAGAAACCTCCCCATTGAAAGTTTTGGTTTCAACAATTTGGTTCCGACAAACGGGCATTTTCTGACAAAAAAAAAAGTTTAGTAAAAAAACTGAGCATCTCCATTTACTAGACAGACAAAGAAGGGAAAGAGGGACCAAAATGGTAAGTAACTTGCTCAAGATCAGCAGGTAGCTGGCACAGCCAAATTAGAATTATGGGGTCCTGACGTCTTTCCACTGGACCACGTTGCCTTTCATCTCTTCTATTAAGGATGAGACTTACCCATGTGCAGAGAATCCACAAGAGTCCTATGAGCCATTTAAATTCCCTCTTAACTGCTTAAAATAGAAAATCTTGAGAGTTCAATTTTACAGCCTTTCCACAGGCACATTTCACTGGAGGTTGTCCTTGTGGTAAAGTGGCAGGCTTGGCTCCTTCCATCTCTATCTCTGTGAACCTTCAATGTTGAGGGCTGAGACACCAAGAGTAAAAAGGACCCAGTGAATGAGGTCATCAGGCTTGGAGTTTATTTTATTAACCTGCTCTTTGGCCTTTTAATACCTCACCTGCTTCATAGAATCATAGAATATTAGGGTTGGAAGAGACCTCAGGAAGTCATCTAGTCCAACCCCCTGCTCAAAGCAGGACCAACATCAACTAAATCATCCCAGCCAAGGCTTTGTCAAGCCGGGCCTTAAAAACCTCTAAGGAAGGAGATTCCACCACCTCCCTAGGTAACCCATTCCAGTGCTTCTCCATGCTTCTAGTGAAATAGTGTTTCCTAATATCCAACCTAGACATCCCCCACTGCAACTTGAGACCATTGCTCCTTGTTCTGTCATCTGCCACCACCGAGAACAGCCGAGCTCCATCCTCTTTGGAACCCCCTTGAGGTAGTTGAAGACTACTATCAAATCCCCCCTCACTCTTCTCTCCTGCAGACTAAATAAGCCCAGTCCCCTCAGCCTCTCCTCTTAGTCCCCTACACATTTTTGTTGCTTTATGCTGGACTCTCTCCAATTTGTCCACATCCCTTCTGTAGTGGGGGGGGGGGAACCAAAACTGGACACAATACTCTAGGTGTGGCCTCACCAGTGCCAAATAGAGGGGAATAATTACTTCCCTCGATCTGCTGGCAATGCTCCTACTAATACAGCCAAATATGTCGTTGGCCTTCTTGGCAATGAGGGCACACTGTGGAGTCATATTCAGCTTCTCGTCCACTGTAATCCCCAGGTCCTTATCTGCAGTACTGCTGCTCAGCCAGTCGGTCCCCAGCCTGTAGCGGTGCATGGGATTCTTCCTTCCTAAGTGCAGGACTCTGCACTTGTCCTTGTTGAACCTCATCAGATTTCTTTTGGCCCAATCCTCCAATTTGTCTAGGTCACTCTGGACCCTATCCCTACCCTCCAGCATATCTACCTCTCCCCCCATTTTAGTGTCATCTGCAAACTTGCTGAGGGTGCAATTAATCCCATCATCCAGATCATTGATAAAGATGTTGAACAAAACCAGCCCCAGGACCGACCCCTGGGGCACTCCACTTGATACCAGCTGCCAACTAAACATTGAGCCGTTGATCACTACCCGTTGAGCCCGATAATCTAGCCAGCTTTCTATCCACCTTATAGTCCATTCATCCAATCCATACTTCTTTAACTTGCTGGCAAGGATACTGTGGGAGACCGTATCAAAAGCTTTGCTAAAGTCAAGGTATATCACATCCACTGCTTTCCCCATATTCACAGAGCCAGTTATCTCATCATAGAAGGCAATCGGGTTGGTCAGGCATGACTTGCCCTTGGACTGTTCCTGATCACTTTCCTCCCCTCCAAGTGCTTCAAAATGGGTACCTTGAGTACCTGTTCCATGATTTTTCCGGGGACTGAAGTGAGGCTGACTGGTCTGTAGTTCCCCAGGTTGTCTTTCTTCCCTTTTTAAAATATGGGCACTATATTTGCTTCCTAGTTGTCTGTGTTTATTGTTAAAGGCTAAACTGATTAATCAAGCAATCTCCTAGTCTAGGCACTTTCCACTTTGGTACTTTGTTACATGGAGATATTTGTATTATGGTAGTAGCACCTATGGGCTCCAGTCATGGACCACCATCCCCCTTATGCTAGGTGTTGTACAAACACAGAACAGAGAGACAGTCTTGCTTTTGTAATTCATAGGAGACCAAATGAGTGATCTCAGGCATATTAATAGTTTGTACTTCTACAGTGCCTTCTGCCCTGTGACAGTGGTAGAGGATCAAAGGAAGCATCAATTTCTTCTAACACTGAACAAGAAACCTCATTAAGGTAAGTGTAACCCTTCTGCCAGGTGTTGTCAGCAGCAAAACAGGGGCTGAGTTCGGTTTTCTAGGGGTTGCTTCTAAAGATTTAAACACTAGCTCAACCCCCCGCCCCCCTAGAAACCTGGGAAGCTATATACCATGCTGGGCACCTCTGATAGGCAATACTCTCCCACTGGCAAGTACTTAGTCCAGGGAGTTAAAACAAAGAGAATTTTTTTGGAGGGAGGCGGGGGAAACACCAGAACAAACTTGGGAAAACCAGCAAACACAACCTAGGTACGACTCCCAACATGCTCAGGGTGTCTAACAATAGTCCCAATCTCACTCCTCCTCTGGCAGGCCACTTTCCTCTTCCCCACTCAGTGTGTTGCTCTGGATAGGTGGAGTCCAGGAATTGTGGCAGGTCAGGACTGCCTGGGCTGTTCCAGGGACTCTACTACCTGACTCGGCCGAAGTAATTTCAGCTTTAATTGCTGGGTAGGGAGGGTCATTCCAGAGGCTACTGCTCTCTCTGCAGCTTCAGCCTAAGCCACCTCAGCTCTGCACCATGCAGAGATTTGTACCGGTCTCAGCTCAGCTCTTTAGACAGGATTTGTGGTACCTAAGGCTTAACAGAGCCCTTAGACCCAGAGAGGCACTCGCAGCTTCTGCCTAGAACCTCCCTGATATCTGGTTTCCTGTTGCAGTTTCAAAGAACAGGACATGTTTTGATCTGAGAGCACTTCCCAAGTGTTAAAGTTTTTGTCCTCAAATATTCATGCATAACTTTCACTGAAACCAGAGCTTGTTAAATTAACCCAACTATTTGCAGTAACCAAGTATTACTATCTCGAGGCTTCTAATCGTAAGCCTTTAACCTGCCGGCCATGCTTCCTCTCGAAGAATAGATGCCCACTAACTCCAATAACACCAAAGGAACACACCAGGCCATATTGATTTATTTTGCAAATTGCACCACACTCCCCAAACAGCAGAGTTTCCATTTTTTTAGGCTTTCTCCTGCTCTCACTGAACTCAGTAGGGGTTTTGGCCCAGATCAAAGGGAGTTTGGTGCCTAACTACTTCTAAGATTCTTTGCTCCTGATGTAAATGGGACCAGGATCTAGCCTTATATGCTGAGTTTTCAGTTACAAGCTAAAACTCTAGGGCCTGGATAAAAAAGTCTCACCAAGGAGGAAAGGTGTGAGAATAGTTCTTCACCAAGTTCTCTATGTACAGACATGGCGCTACAATGATTGGGAGATCTAGAAATCCTACCAGTCCCCTGCAAACAACTTTCAATGATGCCAAGAACATACCAAAGTCAACCGAAAGAGCCAAGGGCTTTCAAGGGGGCAAGGTTTGCGATAGCATTCAAGGGAAATCATTTCTGAATGCTAATGCATACCAATTTTTGCTCCTGAAGACGATGCATAATTTGCCAGAAGTAGATGATGAATCCTTGTAGATACATATATGGACCCCACCACTTGAGCAGCTCCCATTAGTTGCAAGCACCCCTGGGAAGGAGGGACTATCCCCATTGCACAGATGGGGAATCAAGGCACAGGGTACATTAAGTCACGTGTCCACTGTCATACAGGAAGTTTGTGGTAGAGCTGGATGTGAACCTAAATCTCTAGAGGCCCAGTTTAGGGCACTTTCCACTAAACCATCCTTCCCACCTAAAATCAGCACAAGCTGAGCTTCCTTCACAAGTGAAAATGAGTTTTCTGGTCTCATCCCAACCTTCACACTGCAACACCAGCCTCCCTTTTGAGGTCGGCAGTCTCTTCCCAGAGCTGAAGGGCCAGGTCACAAATGAGTGTGGGCCCTGGACTGAAGCAGCCCTCTTTGATGGGCTCAGGATCGAGGTGCATTAACAGTGCTTTGTGGGGAATCATGTGACTTCTGTCTGCACCATGCAGACTCAGTCCAGTCCTATCAACCCCTTACTCTTAGGGTATGTCTACACTCGGACTGTAGTCCGATTTTACCAAAATCGATTTTTGTGAACCGATATTATGAAGTCGAACGTGTGTGTCCATACTAAGTACATTAAATCGGCATTGTGAGTCCACAGTATCGGGGCAAGCGTCAACATTCCAAGTGATGCACTGTGGGTAGCTATCCCACAGTTCCTGCAGTCCCCGCTGCCCACTGGAATTATGGGTCGAGCTCCCGATGGGCCAAGAAATTTGTAGTGGATGGTTATAGGTACATGTCGTCATTCAACGGTCACTCCCCCCCCCCCCCCCCCCGGGAAAGCAACGGCAGACAATGGTTTTGCGCCCTTTTCCCTGGATTGAAAGCACAGACGCCATAGTGTGGCGAGCATGGAGCCCGTGGAGATTATCGCAGCAGTTATGGCCATTGTCAACACCTCGCGCATTATTGTGCGCTTTATCCAGAACCGGAACTTGAGAAATCAGGAGAGCAGTCAGCGCAGTGAGGAGCGTGATGAGGACATGGACACAGACCTCTGTCAGAGAACGGGACCCCGCAAATTAGACATCCTAGTGGCAATGGGGCAGGCTCATGCCGTGGAATGCTGATTCTGGGCCCAGGAAACGAGCACAGACTGGTGGGACCGCATAGTGCTGCAGGTCTGGGATGAATCCCAGTGGCTGCGAAACTTTCGCATGCATAAGGGCACTTTCCTGAACTTTGTGACTTGCTGTCCCCTGCACTGAAACACCAGGACACCAGGATGAGAGCGGCCCTGACAGTTGAGAAGCGAGTGGCGACAGCCCTCTGGAAGCTTGCTATGCCTGACAGCGTCTGACTGACTGACTGATTTGCTACGTCAGTCGTGAATCAATTTGGAGTGGGCAAATCTACTGTGGGGGTTGTTGTGATGCAAGTAGCCAACGCAATCGTTGAGCTGCTGCTGTCAAAGGTAGTGACTCTGGGAAATGTGCAGGTGATAGTAGATGGCTTCACTGCGATGGGATTCCCTAACTGTGGTGGGGCTATAGACGGAACTCACATCCCTATCCTGGGACCGGACCACCAGGGCAGCCAGTACATTAACCGAAAGGGCTACTTTTCAATGGTGCTGCAAGCACTGGTGGATCACAAAGGACGTTTCACCAACATCAACGTCAGATGGCCAGGAAAGGTTCATGACGCGCGCGTCTTCAGGAACTCTAGTCTGTTTAAACAGCTGCAGGAAGGTATTTACTTCCCGGACCAGAAAATAACAGTTGGGGATGTGGAGATGCCTATAGTGATTCTTGGGGACCCAGCCTACCCCTTAATGCCCTGGCTCATGAAGCCATACACGGGCACCCTGGACAGTAGTAAGGAGCTGTTCAACTACAGGCTGAGCAAGTGCAGAATGGTGGTGGAGTGTGCATTTGGACATTTGAAAGGGCGCTGGAGAAGCTTACTGACTCGCTCAGATCTCAGCGAAACCAATATACCCATTGTTATTGCTGCTTGCTGTGTGCTCCACAATCTCTGTGAGAGTAAGGGGGAGACGTTTATGGCGGGGTGGGAGGTTGAAGCAAATCGCCTGGCATCAACTTACGTGCAGCCAGACACCAGGGCGATTAGACGAGCACAGCAGGATGCAGTGCGCATCAGGGAAGCTTTGAAAACTAGCTTCCAGATTGACCAGGGTAACCAATGACTCTTACGTTTGTTTCTCCTTGATGAGAACCTGCACCCGTTTGTTTACTGTTTATATTGCCTATCCTCACTAATCACCAACCCCCATCCAACCCCTCTTCCCCCATTCCAGCGCACCTTGCTTTGAAAGGAAATAAAGGCACCACTGTTTCACAAACAACAATTTTTTTATGCAAGATTTGGGAAGACAGGGAGAGAACTGGGACGGTGGCCAGGGTGGGGTGCGGGCGGAGGGGTGGAGGAAGGAGGGAAGGAAAGGCCGTTTCAAAACTTGTTGAATGACAGCCTTCTGCTGCTTGAGCAATCCGCAGGGGTGGAGTGGTTGTTCGCACATTGCCTTCCCCCCCGAGTTTTGGGGACTCTGGGTGAGGAGGCTATGGGACTTGAGGAGGGGTGAGGGCGGTTACAGATGTGCTGCAGTGGCGGTCTGTCATCCTGCCTGCATTCCTGCAGAACATCCACCAGACGCCGGAGCATGTCGGTTGGCTCCCGCGGTAGCCCAAGCATCGCCTCTGTCACCCTCTGGTCTTCCTGCCGCCACCTCTCAGCACAAGCGTCCCTCCTGTCCTCCCGTTCGCTGGCCACTTCCTTGTACTGGGAAATTCTGTCCCTCCACACATTCTGCTGAGCTACTTCAGTGCGGGAGCACTGCATTAGCTCAGAGAACATCTCGTCGCGTGTGCGTTTCTTTCTCCGCCTTATCTGCGACAGCATTTTGGAGGGAGATGCCGTGGGAAGCCTAGGGACAGTTGCAGCTGTGGGATGAAAAAAAGGGAGTGAATTTTTAAAATAGATACATTTTACAGAACAATGCATATACTCTTTCGCGGTGAACAGCACCATTCACAGTACCTGCCAAATATTCTTGCAGTACAAGGTCGCATTTTGCATCTTTATATTGAGTGCCTGGGGCTCTGGTGTACAGATCACACACGCAGGTCTGGGCAACAGAATTCGGCTAGCGGGTGGCCATGGTAAGCCATAGACTTTCGGCCTCAGAAACCTTAATTAACAGCAGCGCCCTCCTTTCACGCTTAAAGCCAAGTAACTAAAAAAAAAGTAACTCCAGCCATCCCATTCTCTGGGATGCTAGCTTTCGCCGTCACCCAAAAGCGTGGCTGGTATCAGGGAAACTCCCTGCTAGCCGAAAGCCAACTGCCCAGCCTGAACAGCCCCCCCTCCCCGCTCCCATCGCGTGGCTGGTATCAGGGAAGCCCCCTGCTAGCCAAACGCCAACTGCCCAGCATGAACGATCACCCTCCCCTCCCCCACCGCATGGCTGGAAACTGCGGGGAGGATTTATTTTCAGGAACAGGCAAACAGCCCAGTAGAAACGGCCACCTCTGACTGTCCCCGTAATTAAATTCCCGTATTTCAAACAGGTCACCATGAATAATATTTCTCTGTCTGATCACACAGACAGAGAAAGAATGGATGTTGCTTGAATGCCAGGAAACTCCGGGGCCGTATGCTGCTAGTCTTTGCCATGCAATGATACCAGAGTACTTGCTACTGGCCTGGCATGGTAAAGTTTCCTACCATGGAGGACGCAATAAGGCTGCTCTCCCCAGAAACCTTCTGCAAAGGCTTTTAGAGTACCTCCAGGAGAGCTTCATGGAGATGTCCCTGGAGGATTTCCGCTCCATCCCCAGACATGTTAATAGACTTTTCCAGTAGCTCTACTGGCCATGAATGCATCCCAAGTCCTCAGGGCAAAGTAACCATTAAAAACCAATTGCTTTACAACCACGTCTTTTCAATTCAAAAGATACACTCACCTGATGTGCCTTCTCCGGCTTCATAGTCCGGGATACCGCCTTGGGAGGGTTGGGAGGGGATCTCTGTCAGGGTGAGGAAAAGTTCCTGGCTTTCGGGGAAATCGACCTGCAGAGCGCTGTCGACTACTTCGTCCTCATCATCCCCCTCATCATCTTCCCCATCCGCAAAAACATCAGAGGAAGCGAGTGATGAGAATACCCCATCCTCGGAGTCCACGGACATGGGTGGGGTAGTGGTGGCGTCCCCCCCCTAGGATGGCATGCAGCGCAGCGTAGAAGTGGCATGTCTGGGGATCTGATCCGGAGCGTCCGTTTGACTCTTTGGTCTTCTGGTACGCTTGTCTCAGCTCCTTAATTTTAACGCAGCACTGCATTGCATCCCTGCTGTATCCTCTTTCCGTCATGGCTTTGGCGATTTTTTCATAGATTTTTGCATTACGTCTTTTCGATGCTAGCTCTGCTAGCACGGATTCATCTCCCCAGACTGCTATCAGGTCTAACACCTCCCGTTCTGTCCATGCTAGAGCCCTCTTTCTATTCTGGGATTGCATGGTCACCTCTGCTGAAGAGCTCTGCATTGTTACCTGTGCTGCTGAACTCGCCACGCTGGCCAAACAGGAAATGAAATTCAAATGTTCCCGGGGCTTTACCTGGGGCTTTACCAGAGCATCCGAGCTGGGACTGCTGTAGAGAGGTCGCAGTGGTGCACTGTGGGATAGCTCCCAGAGCTATTAGCATCAAATTCCGTCCACACTAACCCTAATTCGACATGGCAATATCGATTTTAACGCTATTCCCCTCGTCAGGGAGGAGTACAGAAATCGATTTTAAGAGCCATTTATATCTAAATAAATGGCTTCGTTGTGTGGATGGGTGCAGGGTTAATTCGATTTAACGCTGCTAAATTCGATATAAACTCTGAGCGTAGACCAGGCCTTAGTTTCAAAGCCGCCTGGGGTAGCTGAACACCGAAAAAGACTCGGAGGCAGCTTTTAAGAAGATCTCCACCTAAATTTCAATTTGTGTTTTACTGGGGCACACAAGAGCCGTGTCTCTTGACATTAATCTAATTCAAACTTTCAAGACTCACTCAGCAAACTGGGCTATCAGACAGGGAAAGTGTGCACTGCACACGTGGAGGTAGAGCCATGGAGCAGCAGCATGTTCTGATGTTTGCATTGGGGATCAGCAGGGCCATTATTAGATTGATGAAGCTGCTTTCTGATTTTGTGTGTCTCATCTTGCCAAGATTAGAAAGAACCTTATCTTGAAAACAAGGCAGGTTTCTTGTTGGGTTGCAGAGGTTTGGACTAAAATTAAAGCTGAGGAAGGGAAGGCTCCAATTTAGTCCAGCAGCTAAATACTGTGCTGGTGGAGATCACCAGAAGGCCCAGTTATATGTAGTCTGACAAGGTCTTCGTCTTTGAAGACATGCTGGATTATTGTTAGTTTTGTGATGTAGGTTCTTTTGGGGGATCTCTTGCAAACAGCTAGTGTTTGCTTTCTGCCTTGATCACTCTAATAACAGTCCATTCTTGGGGCAGAGTTGCTCCCTGGAAACCAGGCACTGGTGTTTGGGCTAAGACTCCTGGAAGAGGGGAGTGCCTTCATGCTGTTGGTAATTCTCTCTGTTCAATGACTGGGGTCCATAGAGCAAATTAAACCCAATACACTAAGAATATACCTAGACTCTGCCTCACTGATTTTTTCTCCAGTGGGAAGCCAACCTACAGGACCTCAACATTTGCTAGAGCTCAGCAAAGGAGCAACAATAGCAAGGGGTAGATGGCAGTGTGAAATCCATATAGAGAAAGGATCAGAGGATCAGTTACTGGCTTTGCACGTTGGGGAACTTGGATCTCCTGCCCGGACCTGTGACTCACAATATGGGAATGCACAGCCCCTACCCACCCAAGCAATGATATCATCAGTTCCCTACTGACCCATTTGGGTAGACTTTAAATGTTCAAATGCACATCCCTGTGTAGTTCCATGGAGTTGTAAAGGGGTTCCACTCACCACAGGCACACCTCCTTAAGCCTAGGTCAGGGAATTAGTTTTTGCCCCATCTGGTGTCTTCTTCTGTTGGCTGCTTGCACTACGACCCCCACACCCTGTCCATGACTGAGGGTGTTCCTGCTTTGTGACTCAGCCCCCACATCCAGGTCCCTATATGACCCCCCTTTGGGGTAACCCACCAGACAAGCTGTCCATACGCCATTTCAGGCAGCCTTCAGTCCCAATTCCAGGATCTGTGCCTCATTGCCAGTGGCTGATGGGGGAACCTGGGCCCACCCGCCATTCCGAGTTCCAGTCCAGGTTCCCTAGACTAGCAACCTAGGTCTGCTCAGTCTCAGACCCTGCTGCTGTTTCCCTGGGGTCCTTCCTACCCCACCTCTCTATCTCCTTGCCTATCTCTGGGTTTACCTCTGCTCTCTGTGGCTAGTTCACCCCCTAGGCCTCTTGCAAGACTCTCTAGTCCAGGAAAGGACCCCAGGGCTTGCGCTCCCCCAGGATCTCCTCATTGTCCTTAGCTAACTCCATTCTCTCTAGGGAATGACTGCGGATCTCCTCCCCACAGGCCTTCCTGCTCTCACTTCCAGGCTTTGTACTCCTATCCCTCTCCTCGCCCAGATGGGCTTCCTCTGTTATTAGGCCCTGTCAATCCCTGTTCCCCTCCAGGTGCAGCATCTGAGGTTATCTGGCCCCTCCTGGCACACGGTAACCCAACTCCAGGCTTGTGTGGGGTGGACACTCCATCACAGGACTCCTTATTGTAGGAAAGGCTGCTGGGGTGGTGTACCTAAGAGGAAAGAATCTCACTTTGCACCTATTTCACATATATTCCTTCATCCCAGCAGCACAAAACTGTGGCAGTAGCCTCCAATGAAGCTGTTCACCAGCTCATTTCTACTCCTGTGGTGGAAGAAACCCCATTAAGTTCTCTTGCTTTCATCCTCCAGCCTGGCTCCAAAAATGCTTTTGGGGCTGCTGTACTGGCTTAAAGAGGAGTAGCAGTGGTGCACATGTCTCTATGGCTGCCCAGCCATCTCTTGGCTCTCCTGGCATTAGCACAACTGCATTGTCCTGTGAGTCTAGAGGGAAGGTACAGCAAGGTAATGAGCCTCCGCTGTACTTGTCCCAGAGCTAGCCTTCCTCCAGGGCAGTCTCTAGGCGATGGGCAAAGGCATCCTGTCTCTTAACCTGGATAAAACTTCTAGATGAGGTGTTGGCTGTCTGGCCCCTTGAGTGCTATCCACCGATGAGCCAATTCCTTCTGCACAGCACTCCAGCATGGGTCATCATCTCCTCTGATAAGGCCAATACACCAATGTTACCCTGTTATCTGAAGTGACACCAATAAGGTTGCATGATTGGCTTACTAATTCCTCAACATTGTAGTAACAGGGATAATTGAGTGCCTTGCCTAAACCAGAGTCCAGCCTCTGGGAATGAGGAACCTGCATTACCAGGACAGTGTCTTGAGCTGAGGGTACATGGTTAACTAAGGAAGGGGATTTAGCACTCAAGGTTAACTCACTTTCGCCAATATGCAGACCCATATCTAGGTCTTCCCAACAGCAACATCCATCCAAAGGCCACCAGGCTGCAGCGGCATGTGTCCATCCAAAGACCACCAGGCTGCATCAGGTGCTTTCCCCTTCTCCTGCTCATTCCCTACCCCTGGCTTTCAGTCCTACCTTTGCCTCAAAATATTCTGCAGCTCCCTGTAACACTGCTTCAGCTCAAAAACAGGGAAGAAATAGTAGAGGAAGCAATAGTGGATGGGAACCTGGGAGACAGTGACCATGAGATGATCGAGTTCAGGATCCTGACACAAAGAAGGAAGGAGAGCAGTAGAACAGAGACCCTGGACTTCAGAAAAGCAGACTTCGACTCCCTCAGGGAACTGATGGGCAAGGTCCCCTGGAAGAATAACATGAGGGGGAAAGGAGTCGAGGAAAGCTGGCTGTATTTTAAAGAATCCTTATTGAGGTTGCAGGAATAAACCATCCCGATGTGTAGAAAGAAAAGTAAATATGGCAGACGACCAGCTTGGCTTAACAGTGAAATCCTTGCTGATCTTAAACACACAAAAAAAGCTTACAAGAAGTGGAAGATTGGACAAATCACCAGGGAGGAGTATAAAAATATTGCTCAGGCATGCAAGAGTGAAATTAGGAAGGCCAAATCACACTTGGAGTTGCAGCTAGCCGGAGATGTTAGGAGTAACAAGAAGGGTTTCTTCAGGTATGTTAGCAACAAGAAGAAAGTCAAGGAAAGTGTGGGCCCCTTGCTGAATGAGGGAGGGAACCTAGTGACAGAGGATGGGGATGGATAAATTTATGGAGGGGATGGTTTGATGGGATAACATGATCTTAGTCAAAGGTCAGTTAATTGCCATCAGTGGTAAATAGGACCAATGGTCAATCATGGGATGTTAGAAGTTACTACGGAGAACTTTTTCCTGGGTGTCTGGCTGGTGAGTCTTGCCCACATGCTCAGGGTTCAGCTGATCGCCATATTTGGGTTCGGGATGGAATTTTCCTCCAGGGTAGATCGGCAGAGGCCCTGGAGGTTTTTCGCCTTCCTCTGCAGCATGGGGCACGGGTCACTTACTAGAGGATTCTCTGCATCTTGAAGTCTTTAAACCATTATTTGAGGACTTCAATAGCTGAGACATAGGTGAGAGTATTATTCCAGGAGTGGGTGGGTAAGATTCTGTGGCCTGCATTTTGCAGGAGGTCAGACTAGATGATCATAATGGTCCCTTCTGACCTTAAAGTCTATGAGTCTATGAGGATGTGGAGAAAGCTAGTGTACTCACTGCTTTTTTTGCCTCTGTCTTCACAGACAAGGTCAGCTCCCAGAAGGCTGCACTCCACAGCACGGTATGGGGAGGAGGTGACCAGCCCTCTGTGGAGAAAGAAGTAGTTCGGGACTATTTAGAAAAGCTGGACGAACACAAGTCCATGGGGCCGGATGCACTGCATCCGAGGGTGCTAAAGGAGTTGGCCAATGTGATTACAGAGCCATTGGCCATTATCTTTGACAAATCATGGCAATCAGGGGAGGTCCCAGATGACTGTAAAAAAGCTAATGCAGTGTCCATCTTTTAAAAAGGGAAGAAGGAAGATCCGGGGAACTACAGGCCAGTCAGTCTCACCTCAGTCCCTGGAAAAATCATGGAACAGGTCCTCAAGGAATCAATTCTGAACCACTTAAAGGAGGGGAAAGTGATCAGGAACAGTCAGCATGGATTCACCAAGGGCAAGTCATGCCTGACTAACCTAATTGCCTTCTATGATGAGATAACTGGCTCTGTGGATGAGGGGAAAGCAGTGGATGTGCTATTTCTTGACTTTAGCAAAGCTTTTGATACAGTCTCCCACAGTATTCTTACCAGCAAGTTAAAGAAGTATGGGCTGGATGAATGGACGGTAAGGTGGTGTGACAAAGTTCCTCCTCTACCTCGGTGGGTCCTGCGCTTATTGGCGGATTCTGCTTGGCTCAGAGATCTTCCCCTCTGGTAGAATCCACAAATCCAGGTTAACTCCTCCTGTGTCTGATCAGGAGTTGGGAGTTTTGGGGGGAACCCGGGCCCGCCCTCTACTCCGGGTTCCAGCCCAGGGCCCTGTGGATTGCAGCTGTTTAGAGTGCCTCCTGGAACAACTGCATGACAGCTACAACTCCCTGGGCTACTTCCCCATGGACTCCTCCCAACAACTTCTTTATCCTCACCACAGGATCTTCCAGCAGTATGCCCTCTTACTCTCAGCTCCTAGTGCCTCTTGCTCCCAGCTCCTCACACGCAACCTCCTTTCACCGCTCCTGACATGCGCCCCTCACTGACTCACTGGGAGGCTTTTTAACTAGTTTCAGCCAGCCCCGGATTGGCTGCAGGTGTCTCAATTAACCTCCCTGCCTTCTGGAAAGTTCTTAATTGGCCCCAGGTGTCTTGATTAACCTGGAGCAACTGCCATAAGGTATCAGGGATTTGTTTAGCCTGGGGCTAACATACTGGTTCCTTACCACTTTCCTATAGCCCTCTGGCCTTTCCCCGTCACAGTGGATAGAAAACTGGCTAGATGGTCGGTTGATCATTGATCGACGGGTAGTGATCAATGGCTCCATGTCTAGTTGGCAGCCAGTGTCAAGTGGAGTGCCCCAAGGCTCGGTGCTGGGGCCGGTTTTGTTCAATATCTTCATCAACGATCTGGAGGATGGTGTGGACTGCACCCTTAGCAAGTTTGCAGATGACACTAAACTGGGAGGAGTGGTTGATACGCTGGAGGGTAGGGATAGGATACAGAGGGACCTAGACAAATTAGAGGATTGGGCCAAAAGAAATCTGATGAGGTTCAACAAGGACAAGTGCAGAGTCCTGCACTTAGGACGGAAGAATCCCATGCACTGCTACAGACTAGGGACCGAATGGCTGGGCAGCAGTTCTGCAGAAAAGGACCTAGGGGTTACAGTGGATGAAAAGCTGAATATGAGTCAACAGTGTGCCCTTGTTGCCACGAAGGCTAACGGCATTTTGAGTTGTATAAGTAGGGGCATTTCCAGCAGATCGAGGGACGCGATCATTCCCCTCTATTCGGCACTGGTGAGGCCTCATCTGGAGTACTGTGTCCAGTTTTGGGCCCCACACTACAAGAAGGATGTGGAAAAACTGGAAAGAGTCCAGTGGAGGGCAACAAAAATGATTAGGGGGCTGGAGCACATGACTTATGAGGAGAGGCTGAGGGAACTGGGATTGTTTAGCCTGCAGAAGAGAAGAATGAGGGGGGATTTGCTAGCTGCTTTCAACTACCTGAAAGGGGGTTCCAACGAGGATGGATCTAGATTGTTCTCAGTGGTAGAAGATGACAGAACAAGGAGTAATGGTCTCAAGTTGCAGAGGGGGAGGTTTAGGTTGGATATTAGGAAAAACTTTTTCACTAGTAGGGTGGTGAAGAACTGGAATGGGTTACCTAGGGAGGTGGTGGAATCTCCTTCCTTAGAGGTTTTTAAGGTCAGGCTTGACAAAGCCCTGGCTGGGATGATTTAGTTGGTGTTGGTCCTGCTTTGAGCAGGGGGTTGGACTAGATGACCTCCCGAGGTCCCTTCCAACCCTATGATTCTATGATTCAGTCTGTCTGAGACAAGAGGCGTCAGGGTCCTTTTTGGCTGCTGACAATGGGGTGATTAGACAGGGCTAGACCAAACACTTTAATTTGTAAGCAGAGCAGGACTAGATTTATTTCCCAGCTCATTTTTGGTTAGAATTGTTCCAAATAATAAGCTAGTCCCTGATGTATTTCGTTTGCCAGTTTATAAAAGTGTTCTCATCACCACTGTTCTGTGCATTAGCAGCACAATTTCTTAACAGCAAAACATTTTATATAGCAGTTAAACCAATAGCAAGCCTCTGCCCTGGAATCAAACATATACAGTACCCTATCCCATGCAGGTGAGGGTTTGCAAGACAAGTGCCCTCTGCACCATGGGCTCAATACAGGCTGAATATCTTTAACCTGTCATATACAGGAGGTCAGGCTAGATGATCTAGTGGTCCCTGTGGATTTATATTCCAATTCTCAGACTTCTGCTTTGTCAGACTATTAGGGTGAGCAAGTTCCTGAGCTAGGAGAACCCCCACTAACAATGCCTTGTGGCTAGACTCAAACAGCCACACCTGAGGACTGCTAGCTCAAATGCATCCGCTGATCTCAAGTGTCTCAGTAAGGTGTGGGCTATTGGCCTCCTCACAAGCTACACAGGCCTTTCCAGATCAACATCAGCACCAGAAGTGCACAGGAAATCAACGCAGGCAGTAGTGTGCTGGGCTCTGTCAGCAACCTGCAGTTCTTCACCAAGTGTAGCTTCCTGATGGATTTCAGTGTAGAGCCAAGTGCACTCTGGTGGTGACAGAGGCAAGGTTGGCTGGATGGCTGTGGAAAGGTTCATAGCTGAGGGGGCTGAGGCATGGATCATAGGATCATAGACCCACAGGGTTAGAAGGGCCCGCAAGGGGCATCTAGTCTAACCCCCTGCCAAGATGCAGGATTTGCTATGTCTAAACCATCCAAAACAGACTGCTATCCAGCCTCCCTTTGAAAACCTCCAGGGAAAAAGCTTGCATCCAATGAAGTGGATATTCACCCACGAAAGCTTATGCTCCAATACCTCTGTTAGTGTAGAAGGTGCCACAGGACCCTTTGTCGCTTCTACAGATCCAGACTAACACGGCTACCCCTCTGATACTTTCTCACTAGGTTTTTTTTCCTCAGGGCTACACGCTCAGGGCATGTTCTGCTGCCTCCTTGACTTTCTGCTGCTTCTGTGTCTCTCACTGACACAAAATCAAATCCATCCCTCGCCCCTTGGCTCAATATCAGATCACAATAGAACCCTTGGGCTGCATGGCTCATGTCCTATCCCATTCTTGCGTGTGCCTGTGTTTTGGGTGGTAGCTCCTATTGTTCCAGCTAACCAGCTGAGCTCCCTTAGGGAACCGCTTTTTCCATTGAATGAAAGGCGGTTGTTACACCCACCAACCCCTGGCATAACAATTGTAAACAAAAGATTGAATTTCTATTCTCTCACGTCACACACCTCCCACCAGCAGCCCTATGCCTCACCATACACAGGACTTCCTTATTGCTTGCCCACACTACTTTCCTTTGCAGGCGCTGGGTACCCGCCTCTCTTTTTGTTATACCTGTAACTGTTTCCAGATATACTGGCTGACATCTCCCAGCCCCACCCTCCTGCACAGAGAATTTCTTGTTCTGCTAATACGGAGATGGAAGCTGGACATTTCATGGCACATAAGCTACAAATCCATAAACCAGCCTTTAAAATAACCTCATGTGATTCCACTGCTCTCCTCACAGATGGTTCTTGC
This sequence comes from Chelydra serpentina, assembly GCA_037349315.1. Taxonomy (NCBI): domain Eukaryota; kingdom Metazoa; phylum Chordata; order Testudines; family Chelydridae; genus Chelydra; species Chelydra serpentina. Next base: position 46,910,405 of record JBAIAC010000029.1, on the reverse strand, counting down.
ATCTATTTTAGTAGTTCTGAGTGGTCATTTTCTTAAATACTTTCCCCCAGCCGCTTCTTGCTGTCCGTGTACTAAAACTGCCAAGGCTGTTGTTCTAAACTAATTCCAATTGCTGGGCATGGAAAAAAGCAGAAGGGGTAGCTACAGAAACAGAACACTTAAACAAACCCATTAGTTCATGTAGCCCATCTCTATGGCAACCAAGCAGCACAAAACCAAGCCATTAACACCTACATTTATTAGCGGGTAAGGGCTTAGCTGACATCATTCCAGAGGTATATCCCCTCCTTCCTCCACACCTTCACTTGAGTTCATGAACAAGACGACCAGGTTCAAAAGCCAACACAAACACACACAATTTAAAGACAGTAGATCCAGCTAGATGCTTTCAATGCCTTTTTTTTTTAAGTCACAATAAAGAAAGAAAAAGAGCATCCCTTTTCATTTTCTATTGCCCTATTGACAGGTTTGAGAGTAGCAGCCGTGTTAGTCTGTATCCGTAAAAAAAACAAAACAGGAGTACTTGTGGCATCTTAGAGACTAACTAATTTATTTCAGCATGCGCTTTCGTAGGCTATAGCCCACTTCATCAGATGCATAGAATGGAACACACAGAAGTAAGATGTATATATACACACAGAAAAGTTGGAAGCTGCCATACCAATTCTAAGAGGCTATTTAATTTAGATGAGCTATTATCAGCAGGAGGAAAAAAAACCTTTTGTAGTGATAATCAAGAAGGCCTATATCAGACAGTTGACAAGAAGGTGTGAGGATACTTAACTTTGGGGAAATAGATTCAATGAGTGTAATGACCCAGCCATTCCCAGTCTCTGTTTAACCCTAGGTTGATGGTATCCAATTTGCAAATTAATTCAAGTTCAGCAGCTTCTCGTTGGAGTCTGTTTTTGAAGTTTTTCTGTTTTAAAATTGTCACCTTCAAGTCTGTTATTGAGTGACCAGGGAGGTTGAAGTGTTCTCCTACTGGTTTTTGAATTTTATGATTCCTGATGTCAGATTTGTGTCCATTTATTCTTTTGCGTAGAGACTGCCCAGTTTATCCAATGTACATGGCAGAGGGGCATTGCTGGCACATGATGGCATATATCACATTGGTAGATGTGCAGGTAAATGAGCCCCTGATGGCGTGGCTGATTTTATTAGGCCCTATTATGGTGTCAGTTGAATAAATATGTGGACAGAATTGGCATCGGGTTTTGTTGCAAGGGTAGGTTCCTGGGTTAGTGTTTTTGTTGTGTGGTGTGTGGTTGCTGATGAGTATTTGCTTCAGGTTCGGGGACTGTCTGTAAGCGAGGACTGGTCTGTCTCCCAAGATCTGTGAGAGTGAGGGATCATCTTTCAGGATAGGCTGTAGATCTTCGATGATGCGCTGAAGAGGTTTTAGTTGGGAGCTGAAGGTAACGACCCATGGATTCAGCAGGTGGGACCCATGGATTGACTGGCTCTGTCAATCTGTTTTTTCACTTCAGCAGGTGGGACCCATGGAAAAGAAGCTCTTGAGGAATTCCACCATGATTTCAACAATTTCCATCCCACCATCAACCTCAGCCTAGACCAATCCACACAAGCGGTCCATTTCCTAGATACTACTGTGCTAATAAATGATGGTCACATAAACACCACCCTATACTGGAAACCAACTGACCACTATACTTACCTACATGCCTCCAGCTTCCATCCAGAACACACCACACGATCCATTGTCTACAGCCAAGCTCTAAGATACAACCGCATTTGCTCCAATCCCTCAGACAGAGACAAACACCTACAAGATCTCTATCAAGCATTCTTAAAACTACAATACCCACCTGCTGAGTCTCTTGCTGTTCCCCATCTCTGCCATTCTTGAGACAGTTTAGTAGCTGACATTAAATGCTGCATTAGTCTAAAAAGAATTAAGCAACAGCCAAACTTCATATCCTAATAGTATATTTCCCACACATTCTCAGACTTAAGGAAGAGCTCTGTGTAGCTTTAAATCTTGACCCTTCCACCAGCCAAGGCTGGTCCAATAAAAGATACACCCTCACCTAGCTTGTCTCTTAGTACATTCTTTATCACTGATGGGGTTTATGAGCACAGGGGAAAAGGAAAAGGTTAATTCAGATGCTGGGAAGCAGGAAGTGAAAGCTACAGAACAGCAGTGCCAACATCAGTCACTGCTAGCCCAGCTGACAAACCCAGACATTTTACAAGACCTAGTTACAGTTGTGGGCCTACTATGGACGATGTATTTCAATGGTGCCAGGTGTCATTAGTAAAAATGAAACCTGCAGGTGACCTGAAAGGGCAGCCGTTGGCATTAGCTGGGCCATATGCCATGGGTGTAGCTTAAGCAGTCAGAAGTACTTGAGAAGGCCATGAGATTTATAATACCTCATTGAGTTTAAGGCCCAAAGAAAACATGTCATCATCCAGTCTGATCGCCTGTATAGCATAAGCCATCAACTCCTCCCAGAACCCTTACACTAAACCCACAACAGACATTAGCTCAAGGTACTACAGCCCACAGAAGACTCTGATGTGTCACAGGCAGAGAACAGGAGGGACCAAGGGGCACTAGTGCCCGAGGCCCTTGCAATGGCAGGGAAATGATTAAGTGAGATATCGCCAGATAATTCTGACAAGTGACCTGCACTCCACATTGCAGAGGAAGGCGAACCTCCCCCTCCCCCGCACACAAGGTCCCTGCCAATCTGACCCAGGGAAAAAGTCCTTCCCAATCCCCACAGTTAGATCCTGAGCATGTGAGCAAGAGCCAGCCAGCTAAGCACCTAAGAGAGAGAATGCTCGGTGCTACCTTAGAGCACTGGCCCATCCTTGTCTAGTATCTCATCTCTCTGCCCTCCCTGCTCCTTCCCTGGGCTGCTTCCTACCACGCTGGCTCTCCTTCTCATTCTGGGTGTACCAGCTCCAATAACCCTCCTCCCTCTTCCCAGGAAGTGACTGCTGCCTGCCTTCCTGCAGCCTTTCCCAGCAGCCCCCCAATACGCCTCCTTCATCCTAGGGAGTGACTGCCCTTTCTCAGCAGCCACCCAGTCTGTGGGACTCTACCTGACTTTATAGGCCCTGCCAGTTCCTGCACAGGTGAGCCTCTCTCCAATCAGCTCCCTCTGGACTAAATCTCCCCTGTTTGCAGCCTAATTAGCTTATTGGGCCCACCTGGCCCAATTCCACTCTTGCAGAGCTAGTATCGGGATCTCACCGCATCACACCTAGAGTCAGCTAGACATTGTGAAGGTTTAGCACAGTCAGGCTGAGCTAGGTAACCCAGGTGCCGCACCTTTTTTCTAGCCTGCTTGACTCCTGTGTGGTTACTAAACATTGCAGCACAAGTAGCAGTCAGGATAGGTGAACCCCAAAATGTTCAGGACTGTGGCAAACAAGCACCCCACATTTTCAGAGCTTGACCATGCAGACCATGCTGTTCAGACCCTGGAGGCTGCAAAACTGGGCTAGAACTCTCATGAGATCAGACAGCATGGGCCTGATCCCCCATTATCCTGCATCTTGTGCAGTCAGCCAACCCATTTCAAAGTGGACATAAAACGCTACATTAAAAAAAAAATTTGGCCCAAGATTTCCAATACTTCCTGCTCCCAATCAGGCAGAAAATAGCATGAGAACAGCCTCCAATAACTTCATGCTCAGAATGCTATCTCTGTAGTATATGACACGGTCAGTCTTCAGGAATGAATAACTGTAAAATAAGAACCAACCAAACCTTCTGCCCAAACGTCAGTCAGCTGAAGTCAATAGTTATTCTGAATGTACGTCAGTAAAAACAAGGGGCATTCTTTGAGCCTACTGACAGGCCCCATTGAACCTATTCAGATAATTGTACAAAAGGTCTCTAAGGGTAAATTGCCTGTCATTCTGTTGTAGACATGTGAGCAGAAAATATTGAACATAAAGCTTGTCGTATACTATATTCCGATTAGCAGTAGAACAATTACTATGCTCCTATCCTCATCAGGCCACACCTCCTTTTGAAAGGATGCTCTCAAGAATTAAACTGACCACAACGCTGGTTTCTAGGCACTACAGAGAAGCTACAAGAAAGCAAGTTAGCAGGTTGATACTCTGACGTCTCTCTTTTAGATGGAGGTTACAGGGCTCCCACATGCCCCTAACAGCTGGCTTGGTGGCAGCAAAAATAGAAATATCAAGACTGTTAATGTCACCTCCCCCCAGAAATCTGGGTTTGTCCTTGTCATAAAACAACAGCAGGAAAAGGGGACAAGTTTCAGTTACTAAGCACAGAGAATGACCTGAGTGGCTGGAATCTCTTACAGAAATGTATCTAGGGATGGTGAAGGGAAATTGCTCCTCCAAATTTCCTGGGGGAAGAGACTCCACACATGACAAAGCGGAACAAGGGTCAGTGTAGACAGTTCCGAGGGTCACAGATCTAGCTTTTAGAGAGCTCTGAGGTGGATCTCGGGAAGGTGAGGGGTTAGTAGTATAGCCAAGTCAAATTCCACGCCCAGCTGGCAAAAGGAGCAGAGCCAACCATCCACTCTGCAAGGTATTTTCCAGCAGGTTTCCTGCTCTTCTTGCGGAGAGCCAATGCAATGAGAATAAGAATAGTTGTGTATTTCAAGTCTGAAATAAATAGGTTTATTTTGATTTCTCTTCTGATGTTGTAACTGCTTTTTTGTCACTCGGGGCACCCCAACATACAATGCAGATCTATTATCACCTGGTCTCTGTGCAGGTACACAGCATGAGAGCTGGTCAGAAAAACTTGGATGGAACCATTTTTCTGCCGGAAAACACGGTTCAGCCAGGATAAAAGTGATCCATGAAATCATGTCAATTTCACCAAAATTTCATTTTAGGAAAAAAGTTCTAACAGTGTTGAAACATCCCCTCTTGACATTTTCAGAACACAATGTTCTAAATTTTTCTATGTTTTGATTTTGTATTATTATATAAAAAGTCAAAATGAAAATGAACTGTGTTGATGGACCCAAAATGATTTTTTGGCAGGAGGGAGGGGTGTGATGTTCTTTCACAGAAACTTTCTAAATGTTCAGATTTCATTCCTAATCAGAATCAAACCAAGTTTTGAAGTCTTCAAATCCTCCATGAAACAGAATTTCCCTTCTCCACACGGCTGTATGCAACATTCCATGGTGGCAGACTCAAACCTCCCATCCCGAATACATGCTTCTTTACTGCTGCTTATGATTGGAAAGCAGCTCCCTGCCTGCCTCCTCCAAGGAAACAGCATTATACACCCATTTAAACTGGATTCCATTGTTAGGTAATTAAAGGCCCATCATTCCTCTAAGGCCATTTTCAGCCCCAAAAGAGAATCATATCACTTGAAACTCTGTGATAAGGAAAAAAGACCCCTATAGATATTAGCAAATATCTTCCCATTTTAAATGCGACAAACCCCTCTCCACTGTTCCCCCCAAACACACTCATAAATTCTGTCATGGCTCTGAAAAGCCATTTGGTCCCTCTGGAACTCGTGCCATCTTGGATCTATTAAAATGTGTGATGAACAAATGACTGAGCAAAAGCCAGTTTTTCCTTCTCCAGTTTATGCTGAGAAGGCAGAGGAAAGAGAGGTTTGGGAATGGTGTGGGAGGGGAGGACAGAGTGAAGCTCCATGAATGACTTGTGACTTGTGATCATTCAGGAGTGATAGGTGAGCAACCCCTCACACCTGGAGATCTTGACGAGCTGTAGCCACACAGAAGTCCACGTCTGAATCCTGATGCTCTTCTTTCCAATGTGTATTAAATTAATCCCTGGTTGTGTGTGTGCATTCCCAGCAGGAGCAGATGGGAATAGGCCAAGCTCTTCCCATCCCCACCTCAGACCCAGGGGCTGTGCCAAAGTTGCTTAGCTCACACTAATGCAAGGTCATAATTCTTGGCAGTGCCCTGTGTGCTCTTTTCTCCCTGCCCCCTCCCCCAAGCTCTCGGTTAAATATGAAAACAACAGCCTGACACCTGCTATGTGTAAGCTCCTTTTCCTCCCAAAGCCTGCCAAAAATTAATAACAGCCCCAAAATATAATTGGAAGCAGCTTCACTGCTCTGCAGGGGGCATAGCTGTTGTACTGTAGATGCTTGAAAAAGCCGGTTTAATTTCTAGATTTCCTGGACAGCATGTAGATTCTGATTATTTTGAAAATCCATCTTGTAGGAATCAGTGAATTGTCATGAATAGTTTCAGGGCAGCATTTTCTGGAACTAAAGTTGTGTGGGAGGACAAGACTCACTGGGCAAGATTCTCAAATGTAGGAGCCTAACGCTTAGGCTTCCAAGTCCATATTTAACCACCTAAATAAATGGCCGGATTCTCAAAAGTGCTGAGCAGATGCAGTGCAATATTTGCCCCGAATAAGTAACTGGCAGATACGCCAGGCACAACATTTTGTAGGCCCATGCAACTTTGTGGCAGAGTCGACTCACCACTGACATGCCCCCTTGTGGCTGGGTGTGGCATAACAGCCTGTTCCTTTCTAGCATCCCCTGCTTACAGTTGCTTTGGTGCCATGGTGGCCGGTTTCTTCTTGTGACTCGGCACTTGGGCCAGGTTATGTTTTAGCTCCCCGTCTTTCAGGATAACAAAGTCCAATAAAACAAGAGTCCTGTGTTGTTACATCAGGTCTTCTACACTGGGTTCCAGTCCACAGGCCCTGTAATGAGCGGCTATGGTCTGCACCAACACACTACCTGCTGCTGCCTCCCTGGACTTCTTGCCAACGTCAACTCTCACCTCAGAGCTCCAGTGAGTGAATCCCCTGAAATGTCCCACTCCCCAGGCTCCTGCCTGTGCATTCTGCCCTGTCATAAATATGAAGGGAAGGGGGAGAGGGTCTGATGCAGTGCTATAAAATCCTCTTTCCAGTAAAGGGTTAAGAAATGCAGGTAGCCAGACCGACACCTGACCTGGCTGGCATCTGACCAATAAGGGGACAAGATACTTTCAAACTTTGGGAGGGGGGAAGGTTTTAGTGTGTGTCTTTGTCTGAGTCAGAGTGATCTTGGAAGACAGAAGGAACCTGCAGAAAATCAAACCTCCCTTTTCTGAAGTAAGTTTAGATAGCATAGCGCATATATTTCTGTTTAATTTCGGCTTGGTGTATTCCCTGTGTTAGAAGGGGCAAGGGGGGGGGCGTTATTCATGGTTTTCTGTAACTTTAAGGTTTTGTCCAGAGGAGGAAATCTCTCTGAGTTTGGAAATATAGTGCCCTGTGAAATAGTTACCATCCTGATTTTACAGAGATGATTTTACCTTTTTTATTTTTAATAAAATCCTTCTTTTAAGAAGCTGACTGTTTTCTATGGTGTTAAAACCCAGGGGGTGTGTTTTCAGATCACTGTGTAACCAATTGGGAGGGAGGGAGGGAGAGCTCAGTGGTTTGAGCATTGGCCTGCTAAACCCAGGGTTGTGAGTTCAATCCTTGAGGGGGCCATTTAGGGATCTGGGGCAAAAATTGGGGATTGGTCCTGCTTTGAGCAGGGGGTTGAACTCCTGAGGTCCCTTCCAACTCTGATGCTTCTATGATTGTTCTCAAGCTTCCCCAGGAAAGGGGGTGTACGACTTGAGGGGTTATTTTGGGGGGGAGGGAAGTTCAAGTGATTCCTTTCCTGGATTCCTGTTAGATACTTGATGGTGGCAGCGAGAAACATTTCTCAGGGTGCAGGGAATTTTGTACCTTGCGGGATTTAACCTAAGCTGGTAAAAATAAGTTTAGGGGCTCTGAATGCGGGTCCCCACGTCTTTACCCTAGAGTTTAGAGTGGGGAGGGAACCCTGACATGGTGGCAGAGGTGGGATATATTGAACCAGAGATTTTTTTTTTGAACCAGACACAGGGAGTTTAGAATTTTTTTTTCTTCTCTCTGACTCTCCTCTGTAGCTGCTGGAAGCAGGGAAGGGGGAGGGGTTAAGCTGCGAGGAGCTAGAGTATCTACATATGAAAGCAGGTAGTTAACCCCTACAGGGAATACCCAAGCAAGTTTTGTTTTTTCTAACTCTATCGGGTTAAGACAGATTAAAAACAGAAAGGCTAAGATGACTGCCAGTGAAGCAGCTATTAAACTTGAGATAGCCCGGCTACAAGCTGATGAGGAGGAGAAGAAACATGCAAGACTGCTACAACTTAAACAGATGGAGATGGAAGAGAAAGAAAGAGAGAGGAAGCATGCTGAGGAGGAGAAAGAAAGAGGATTTTATAGCACTGCATCAGACCCTCTCCCCCTTCCCTTCATATTTATGACATGCCCCTACTCGGCAGCTCCAGGAGCTGCCCTTGCTCTTGGGCTCACCCACTCCCTGCTTCTTATAGACCAATGGTCCCCAAACTGTGGGGTGAGCCCCCCTAGTAAGGTTGCCAACTTTCTAATTGCAGAAAACTGAACTCTCTTGCCCCACCCCTTCCCAGTAGCCCTGCCCTGCCCCTTCTCCGAGGCCCTGCCCCCACTCACCTCATCCTCCCTCCCCCACCCTCGCTCACTTTCACCGGGCTAGGACTGGGAGTTG